>CM065052.1:13347217-14547217 GCA_032883995.1 Coronaproctus castanopsis | reverse complement strand
CTTGATGCTCGATTCAATGTGATAGTCTGGAAGTAAAATGTTTAATGCAAATTATGAACATCCGCTTCATTCGTAATTACATATAAGAAATAAACGAATAAATAAGTATAAATGTGTTTTATTTCGTTTCTGTTTTGTATATGTCAGAAACAATACAGACCGAGAAAATGAAGGAAATTTAATAATGGATGATGCATTCTGAAATTTTACAGAAACTTTGCTTTTAGAAACTTAAAAAGTTTGTAGAAATTAATAAAATTAAAAAAAAAAAAAAAAAAAAGACATAATAATTCACCAAAACCATATTTTATTTATAAAACTGATAATGAGAGAAAAATACATGTGTAATTTTTAGTGTTGTGGCTTTTGACCATTCGTACTTGTGCAAATAAATTTGAAACTGATCAAACTATAACCTAAAACAAGGCTTCATAAATCATTAAAATATAAACACCGAGTTCTCAAATTAAATTTTTCTGTCTTAAAAAAAAAAAATGGCATTTGGACCAATGTAATCAAAAATAGCTCCATAAAAAGTCATCACAATACTGTGTCTGAACACTATATATATTTATTTAGTTTATGACGGTGTCGATGTAGATACTTGAACACAATGTACTTGTATCATTATCTACTATCCTCCATCAATTGAATTGATTATTTATAAAATTCACTTACTTATTGTTGGTGACTAGTTTTTGAGGGGTTATAGTTTAATTTTGAAATTCGCTGTCTTTACAAACCGCTTCATTGTTACTGTATGTATTCATGTCTAATAACAATGGTTAGGTACATTTATGATTCGTAGGAACATTTGGTATAAGCTGCTTGATTATCATCCAATAATTACAAATTTGATATTTCCAGGTGGCCCATGTGTCTGGTGTCCTCATTTGACTCTTCGCTGCACTATCATAATTGTAGAGTCTGTCTTAGAAGTAGATGTAAGATAATACATAAAGAATTCATTTTTACGGCATATGCCATGTTAATATGATTTATTAATTTCACTATATTAGCAATTCCGATGTCTTTATAAGCAGCATATGTTTTATTTAATTTTTATTTTATATGTTTATTTTACATTTATGCAGGAAGGAAAATCATTTAAAACACCAGCTTTATTCTTTCTCTCTGTCTTCTTTCGTGTTGCTTTTTTTCTCTTTTTTAATCTTGACATCTATGCACATCTTGTTGAATTTAGGCAAATCGGTATTTTGTTAAAGAATAGTACTCATTGACTAGCTTATCAGCTAGATGGCAAACAAATCAGATTATTAATATATCAACTAAATGATAAATTTATCGACTAGATGGTTAATTTATGAACTAGATCGCAAGTTTATTTACCAGCTGACTAGTTAATTGACTGCATGATTAATTAATTAATTACATGTCTGGATTATCAACATAGTTTATTAACTAGATTGGAAAATTTCCTATATAAATGACAAGTTTATTGTTTAGATACTTAATTTATTGAATACGACTAGTTTCTTATTTTTTCAACTAGATTATAAATTTCTTTATATGGTATGTTTGTTGATTATTTTACAAGTTTACTGACTAGATGGTTATTTTATGATTTTCTCAACTTGATGACAGGTTAGTTAATTGCGTAGACGGCAAGTTTCTCAACTAGATAAGTAAATTTCTTAGCTAGATAGTAAGTTTATCAACTAGATTGTAAGTTTATTAAAAAAAGTAATGGGCATCACAACTAGATAAGGGTTTCTTAAACAGAAGAGGAGTTTCTTAGGTTAATGGCAAGTTTCTCAACTAAATGAGAAATTTCTTTGTTAGACAGAGAGTTTCTCAAATTAATAGAAAGTTTCCCGACTAATAACCATGATGTAATTTGCAAATTTAGTACTATATGACTGCATTTTGGTCTGAGTAATAAATATTTCCTCCACGTGTCTCTTATAGGTTATGATCAATAAAACGCGATGTTCAGTTTAATTATGTACTATAGTTGTTTTAATATAAGCTAATGTGGTGGCTGTGGTTGTAGGTTTGTTTTGGCAGAACATCGATCAGTGTGTCGCCAAAACAGCACTGCTTCGAAACTTAGTCACTTTAGCAATAAGTTATGCGAATCGTAATGATTTTTTAAAAAATAAACAACGAAAAATTAGTTAAAATCATTAAATGTTTGATAAAAATCACAAAGATTTTGGGCTATTAAGCCATTATCAAGTGATCATATAATAAAATATAAAAGTATATAAATTACAAGATGTAAGAAATATAAAATGTAAAAGTACTAATTTAGATGTACAATTTATAAAACTTTAACAGAATGAAAAATAATCTGAAGATAGTGAATGTGGCAAACAACACAATCTACTTATTGGAAATATAAAATAAAGTATTTATTTAGATGTAAAACAAAATGGAAAACAGTATTTATAAAATAATCTGATAGTGAATCTGTTAAATGAATTGAACGGATCTTCACACAATTTTTTAACAAAATAACTTACTCAAAAAGTTTTATATAACTGGAAAATTTTATATTATTTTTACTACTTAATAGTGATAATGAAACTTGTCTATCTTTAATTATGTTTTATATTGCATGTTTATTTAATTTTCAAATTCACGCGAACAGGCAGTTTTAAAAAGTTAAAAAAATTGACTGATATTTCGTGTATTAATAAAATAACTTATTCAAAAAATTTTGTATCACCTGAAAATTTTATACACCTTATAATATTTATAAATTGTATATATGTATTCTGATTTTTATATGGATTAGGTGCTAGATCCGCTGTGTATGTCAATCATGTTACTCAACATTTACAATGTGCATGGTTAAGTAATTGAAGAATATATTTATTTAAATTACATATTTTACAAAGTCTATACATGATACTCCTGTCCAGTATTATTCGGAAGACGCTTCATTATTATTTTGAGAGACAGTCATATTTGACACGGTTATCAATGTGGAATAATCTACGTTTAAGTTAGTTTAAATTACAGAGTTGCTTGATAAAACTAACTTTGTTAGTAAAAGTTTATTATATTCTAATTAATGTACTATCCATTAAAATACATATTATTTTATTATTCGACAATTTGCACTTGGTTAAGATGTAAAGGTAGCTCTATAACGTAACATACAATATATTTTTACTCTACAAACATAATCTTACAATAAAAGAAGTATCATTTACAGATAATCGAATATAAATAATACAGAAATCATCATCTTCGTATTGTTTGTTGTCGAACGCCGTGACTAGCTATTGTACGTTTATTTTTACATATAAAATTAGCTAGCATTCAAGGCACTATTTATATGCAACGCAGATGAGCGCGCGTATGATGTTATAAGAGTGGGGCTTCTCCGAATAATAGGGATAGTAAATTATAAAATATAATCTTTTGAATATATTATTCATGTAAAAAGTTTACGGATTATGAATGCTAGTTTTCATCAATATTGTGTATTAAGTAACATTTTTCCCAAAAAGGTGCAACAAATGATGAGGTCCATTTCCACAGCCCGTTTTTAAATTTTGATCTGAAAATTTGTATGTTGTCTGTGCTCTGTGCTGTTGTCAGTTTCATTTGTGCCACTTCCAATTCCGAGATATGAGTTTGCAGAAATGATTTTTAAATTTTTATTTGAAAATGTATTTCGTTTGTGCTGATTCGCACCATTATTATTTTCATCCGTGCCACTTTTGCTTTCAAAATATTACAGGTCGAAGTTGGATATCAGCCACCCTATTTCGAATTTTGATCTGAAAATTTATGTGTCGTTTATGCTGGTTTGTGCCGTTGTTAGTTTTATTTGAGAATAAACACCCGATCCATTTGCAAGTTGCACAATAAATATTTGCTATTATTTTATACATTTGCATTGTTCTCAATTTTCTCTTGTTAGTGTTTGTCTTTAGGTATGTAGAAAATAAATTGTGTAAGATCCATTTTTGAAAATTGACAATTTTTTTGCCAATTTTACTTCATCTGTATCAATTTTTCCAGTTTCACTTACGCCTATTTCAAAGAATGTGTTAATGAAAATGTTATTTCTGTTCATGTTTGTATGTATGCATGTAAACTGAGAATATACATGTATATGAGTACCGCATGCAGAAAGGCATGGAGGAACCCGACTACATTGAGAGAATAGGCCTGCCTATGTGTATAAATCTTTGACTCGCTCGCTCGCTTGTTTAATGGGGTAACTCCCCATATACAACGCGTTAATAGAAGTTTCATTTCAAAATAGCATGAAAATGACATACAATCAGTAAAAGTAGCAGAGCGACTGCTTCTAGTAATTTGCGCGTAGGTACTGTTAGTAATTTATTAATAATATTATTATTATTACTACATTTGCTAATATTAACACTATCATTATAATAACAATTTCGCACGCCTAATAGGTTGTGATTATCATCTGTGTGAACGTGTATACGCGAAAGTTTAATTACACTGAAAGTAATGAGAGCAGTTATGATTACAAGAATTTTATTCGTGCGAGTACAAGCAATTACTGACGAGTTCAATTGATTCGTTCATGTAATAGAAATCCTTTCAGCTGAACAACATATTTTCAACTGGTCATTAGCCATTTTCATTAAATTTTTTTTCAATGTTTGGATAAAATATATTTATACGTCAATGGAGTCATTCTGTAATACTCGGAATATTTTATTTCATCTTATAACATGTGTCTGTACAAATTATAAAATTCACTATCTCGCCTTTTCAAAATGACATTACTCGATTTTCTTTTTTCTTCTTAAACTGTTTATAACATTTATGTTTGAAGTTTTTTCAAATAGAAATAATAGTGACACTGTTAATTTGTTTCAACACACAAACCAACACTTGTAATTAAAATATGAAGTGTATTAAACTATGGAACAGTCTATTCCGCTACTTAAACAGTGACCATTTTATTCGCCACTGACTTATTCGTTTAACCCTAGAACGATGGAGACTTCACGGAGCATCCTATAGACATACGTAACTTTTACGTATATCACTAGTTTACTTAATTCATTCCTGTTCGAGATCTCACTTTTTGCAAGATTTTATATAATTATTAATAAATTTTATCATATATTTACATTTCTACTATGTTTATTTTCACGAATCAAATTATTTTCTCTCCATTAATTTAGTTTTATACTCAAATACATGTAAAATACTTCCACAAAATAAAAACAAATAAAAAAGAAAAACTGATAAAAATAATAAATCCTAAGTAATCTTTAAATAAAAAATATTAAAAATTAACAATCCCTGTACAAGTTTTTTTTTTTTTTTTAATGTTGACCGCATATTGCCACATTTACTACAATATGTTGCGGTCATTCTTCCTTTGCGACAATTGCCATGACTGCAATAGTTTCACGGTCCTCGCTGATTATCTAATACGTTAGTACGTACTTGTCTTTTGAGGGCTTAATTTCCAATAATTCTTCGAATCATATCTTTTATGTTTATCCTTTGCGCGAGAATATTCGAGCTTTCTGTTAGAAATTTTCCTGTTAATTGCTCATGTAGCTTCAGTATAAAATTTAAGCATTTTAACGGTTTAGAATTATTCTATTTAAAGAAATTAAATATATAAATTATACACGCATTAATAACTGCATATTCATAATGTTGTACAAAAGCGCAGCGGCCATCTGTAGTTGTAAAGCAATTCATATGCTGACACATCCGGTTAAAAATCATGGATTATTCCTGTTTTTTAGCTGTTTTATTTATTGCTGAATCAAAATGAGCCGATGAAAGCAAATAAACGAATTTATTAATAAATTGCTGTTAATTACAATAAGAAGAAAGTTGATCCTAGTTTTGGTTTTTACAACGAATATCTGTAAAATCATTTTGAAATTCTCGTCTATTTCATTTTGTTTTATCGATTGCGGTTAATTTCTTTCTGCCAATATACTGCAGAACCAATTAACGAAAGCAACCGGCTTCAGATATTGCTGTTTGAAACTTCTCTACAGAATATGAACAATTCAATAATAATTCGTTCGGTAAATGATTACGTTTCAAAGCAACGGATAATACATCTAATTCATATTTCATGTAGACAACCAAACTAACCCTACTCTTAGCCTTTCATAATTCATATAGGCAACCAAACTAAGACTGCTGTGCACATTTCATATAGTGGATGGATTGGCATGTTTAGAGTTGTTGTAATTTAGTACTGTGTAACGGCGTGCGTGTGTTGTTATATGTCGACGTTGATGTGTACTAGGCAAAGTTTTAGCTGTCAGGTCCTACAGAGAAGTACTTTATCAATGAGGCTGTCTTATTGTTGCATTGATTTTGCTGCTGTGTCAAATGATGCATATAATCTGTTCTGATCGTTTTGTTACGCTAATTTATTTCCACATTAATTTCTTAAAGAATTTTATTTAATACACAGTACTACGCGGATATCTCCATTTTAGACTGTTTTCTTTCTATTTTGATATATATATATATATATATATATATATATATATATATATATACCCTATTTCCTTCGCACAAGTTTTTTATTAGATTTATTAAATGCTTAGGTACTTTAAACGCGTTTAATGTATATATTGACGTATTCGACTGTTTCAAAAGCTTTCCTATAATCCAAGAAGCACAATATGACTGGTATATTGAACTCGTATCTCGATTATTTGTTTTCTTATGAAAATACGTCCCTTTTTCAGGCATGAAACCTGTTTATTCCGCCCGCAATTTGCGGTAATATGAAATATTTCAGCCTTAGAATAACCAGATTTAGCATGATACATCTAATTCTACCAACGTTTTATTCTGAACTGTAGAATAACCAGATTTAGCATGATTTTTTCATCGACGTTACATCACCTTTTATTGTTAAATAATTTCTCGTAAAATCATGTTATCAAAACAACATTTGAAGCAATCAACTGGCTCAACTATGTGGTGGTCTAGGTCTAACATGAACAATACTTCTACCAAGAATTTTTCTCACCAAAGAATTACATCGCCTATTCCACGAAAATCCATTTTTCCTTGCTGATCAGCTTAAAATATTCATGAACTCTGCATTTCCTTTCGTGGTTCATTTGGTCACTTTGAAGTATATTTCTTTTTTATGTTTCTTTTGTTTTTTGAGCTTGTATACTTAAATATTTATTTACGATAATTATCGCACATTAGCGGATGCATTTAATCAGTTATATTGCATACACTTCAAACTTGCACATGCGTAAATATTTACAGTCGATAATTCTGGTAAATACACGTAAATATATTGTTACATTTAAATAAATTTGATTTAATTATTATTATTATTAGCATTATCGTTGTTATTAGTAAGAGCGCTGGCAGAGTTATATGTAAGAAATTACTACAGTAGCAATCCAAATAGGAAAAAGATACAGTTGGGTGTACCGCTTTTAAAATGATCCTAAACTTTTCAGATAGACGTAACTTCAAATTTTCATGGGATTTTTATACCAGCTGAAACTATTAACAAGGCGTGGGAAAATTGACGAGTACTTATGTGGCATTGTCTTAAGCAAAAACGATAAGTGCTACTGCGAGTCGAGGAAAACGGTAGAACCCAAAATTCAATATCATAACATACTTCCACAAAACAAATGTAAAACTCAATGCACAACTAATCGCTCAAAATTTCCAAAAATTTGCTTCCTACTAACGTTTTCCTGGATTAGTACATGCGTCATCACTTAATGATCCGTTCACACGCATCACTTGTCTCTATGTGTATTATGTCTACTCTTAAGTTAATGCTTTTATATTATGTGCTGCGTAACATTAAAATGTCTAGTTATGTAAATAGACAATCACTGTATCAACTGTACATATTCTGTATATGATTATTCCCCAGGTCGTATGTATTTTCTACATGTAAGACCATTATACGTAATCTTACGTCTCCTCTAAGCTAAATATAATTCTAAGTATAAAACTCGTCTAAATGCCAGTATATGTGAGAATCAAATTTGGATTAAGCTTAAATGACGATGCAGTAGAGACAAGTACAATATCAATAAATAAAATATAATTTACATAACAAATTTTGACAAATAAAGTATTTAATTGAAAAAAAAAAAATAGAACAGTGTGATAATAGCTAAACTATTTTTCGAAGTGAAAAGATGTCTACGACTGTATTATAAAAAATATTGATTCGAACGATTGTTGGATGATTAACCAAACATTTTGCAGTTTAAAATTTCGTTCCCAATCTAGTGCCCATCGCCTAGTACATTCTAAAAAAAAATTATAAACGGTATAATTTTTCACATATTAAAAGGCGCACGTATAAACGAGCAAACAACTTTTCATGTCGACGAGTAAAGTATTTTTATCATATTGTCTTACTTGGTGCCCTTCGTAATCGAGTCCAGTCCTTTTTGAATCGATTCCATTATAATGACGCAGACCTGTTTTGTCTTCTGGACTACGATATTACAAATTATTTCTTCCGGTTCACTGGATCGTTTATTTCTGATTAGTACCGATTCATTTTCGTAAGTCATCGCGAGCTAAATTAAAATTCGTTCGAAAAATTATTCGAATAACCTCGTGATATTTTAAAATTATAAGTAACAAGTATAAAAAAATGAATTAAAATAACGAACATTCTTCATTCGGTATGATTATAACGATAATCACAGTGCGAGCCCATCATAAAAATTAGGAAAAAACAAAATGTAGAAAAATAGAAAAATCAGTAAGCAGATCATAAACACACATTTAAAATTTACATATTTCCCACTGTGTTGTTGTCTGTGTTCAGCCGTTGTCACCAATCATCACGTTTCAGCAATTTTTTTCCATTTTACACGATCTTCAGCTGCTTCCGTCAAGTGTTGTGAGTCAAAATATTTAACCAATGCGTGATTCCGGTACTAACCCATAACGACAGAAGTCGTAGGAACATTAAGAAAAACAGAAAGACGGATGGAATTTGCTTCGTATAAAATTACGAGACAGAATTAAATCAGAATATATCCGAAATAAAACAAAATTCGAAAATGTAGGTGTAAGGATAGCATTGAACAAATGGCCATGGCCTGGTCACGTCGGTAGGCAAGATGATGGAAGATGGACAAGAGAACTGATCCAATGGAGACCATTTCGATGGTGGACGAATGCCATTGTGACAGTCGTAGGAAACAATGGATTCGTGAAACGCAGGATAGGCGTCGATGGAGATGATTTGGGAGGCCTACATCGAATATATGATGTAACACAGGCTTTAAAATAAGATATATATATATATATATATATATATATATATATATATATATATATATATATATATATAAAAGAATCAGCCTACTTATGTGTATAAGTCGACGCGCAAAACGCTACAAAATTTGGTTTGAAGACGGGTGTTAGCACATATATGTATATGTAAGTATGTATTATATATTCCACTGCTTCGTTAACACACCTAACACAACAAAACGTGGTGTAATAGGCGGGTTTGATATATATATGTGTGTGTGTGTGATATAAATTACCTATATATGTCCGTCTGTTATTTCCGCTCGCTCGCTTGCTTGCTCGTTTTGCGGGTTAATTCCCAATATACAACAAGCCAATAGGAGTTTTACTTCAAAAAAATTTCCGGTGAAATAAAAATTGTTCTGACGCAATAAAAAATATATAAAACTGCTCATAAACAACTTAAATTTCAACGTGCAATCGATTCATATTGAAACGATCAAAAAATCATTCCTAGAGAAAGTTGATATCCATTATTACGACAATTCGCAACAAAACGAATTCGCTTAAATAAAAATAAAACTTTTATATATCGTATTCAATAACTGCTGACAACGTCAAAACCACCCGTACTAATTAATGTACTACCGTCTGAACATTTAGCATCCGTTTCAAATAAATATTTTTAATCATTCCTTCACTGGATCCGCTTTTATGTTAATGAGGATATCCTGTTTTTACAATAAAGTAAGTTTCATATTAGCATGTTATAATTCACCATAAATGAATTAATGCATTCTTTACTACATATTTTTAACGAGCTTTGGACGTCCTCTTTTCCAAACTAGTAACACACTTTTTGCTGCTATGTCAAATAATGCATATAATCTGTTCTGATCGTTTTGTTACGCTAATTTATTTCCACATTAATTTCTTAAAGAATTTTATTTAATACACAGTACTACGCGGATATCTCCATTTTAGACTGTTTTCTTTCTATTTTGATATATATATATATATATATATATATATATATATATATATATATACCCTATTTCCTTCGCACAAGTTTTTTATTAGATTTATTAAATGCTTAGGTACTTTAAACGCGTTTAATGTATATATTGACGTATTCGACTGTTTCGAAAGCTTTCCTATAATCCAAGAAGCACAATATGACTGGTATATTGAACTCGTATCTCGATTATTTGTTTTCTTATGAAAATACGTCCCTTTTTCAGGCATGAAACCTGTTTATTCCGCCCGCAATTTGCGGTAATATGAAATATTTCAGCCTTTCTTGGATTATATTAGTATTTCGCTAATATGATTGATAAATGAGATGAGTATATAATTCCCAGCATTTTTGTTTGTCACCTTCCTTATAAATTGGCATAAGTATTGATTTAGTCCAATCACTTGGCCATTCCTTGTCCGTATTATGTTACATAGCTTTGATTATTTTAACTATTTCATCATATATCTCTTATTTATTATCTTTCAAATTATTTATAGCCTGTTCGATTTTATCCCGGCTCCTTTACTGTTATATCTGTAGTTTTTCACTAGAGTATTTTATTGATATACGCCTTTAATTTACAAGTCCTGGTAATAGGTTTCAGTTCCTCTTTTCTTTCATTCTTCTGAGAGTGACTTTTTAATTTTTATTATTTTAATCGTTTACTTTTGCAAACTATCTACTCGTTTCAAATAAGAACAAAGGCTCGTTATCTATATTTTATTTAGCATTAATTAGATTCTAATCTATAACGAGTTGCTTGTTTTGCGTGTCCACACGTATATAAAAATTCAATACTTTCAGTCGCATATGATCGATTGAAATTATATATTTACATGTGAGAAATAAACGAAGATGGCACGTGAAAAGTTGAAAATAGAATATAATATCCCGCTAATAATATTACTAATTAGATAAAACGTGTTATGTAAATATTTTTTATAATCGAAACATTGTGTTTCGATTATAAAAAATATTTATTCTATTTATTTTATTCTTATTTCATAGCGCCGTCTTTAACTACGTAAGCTATTATAAGGCGCTTTTAACAGTTTTAAATGTAGTAAATAATGATTTAGGGAAGTGTAATATGAGGGAATCAGTTGAAGAACTGTTAAAGAGGAAACCGGATATATGAGATCGAAAGGGATGAAGTGTAGGGCAGTA
Source organism: Coronaproctus castanopsis (assembly GCA_032883995.1). Classification (NCBI taxonomy): domain Eukaryota; kingdom Metazoa; phylum Arthropoda; class Insecta; order Hemiptera; family Monophlebidae; genus Coronaproctus; species Coronaproctus castanopsis. The sequence goes on along the minus strand of CM065052.1, from coordinate 14,535,819 downwards.
TAATAAAATATGGCTAATAAGAGACTGGTTCGGCAGTAAAAGAAAGGGGCAAAATGCAGGGGAGTTAGTATGTTAGAGTAGATGGTCATGAGAGAGTAATATGTGACCAAGGCGGAGCCTGTATTTATCCCGTTTCAACTAAAAATAGTTTACGTACCATATAACGGACTTACCATAGTTAAACTATATAAAGCAACTGAACTCTTTAGCTCTAGATGTCTTCTTTTTTTCGTTGTTTTTTTTTTCGTTACGCCATGATCGGAAGGTCGACGATCATCGTACTTATTTTGGTTCCTTATTCCCGGATGCCTCTTGAAGTACGAATGTTGACATTCCACCTTCTCACGTACGCTTCCCAGTAAAGTACGGGGCGAGTAATTTCTTCGTATCGCTCAAAATTGGAGGATGATATACAAGTTCCCTATATGAATATCCGTAGTATTTGAATTTCATCTTCCGGATTACACGTAACACCTTTCAGTTTACCGTTCAGTACATCTCTAATTTATCTCGCGGTGACTTAATTTTCTTCCCCGACCTTAGAACCCAGCTTTCCACGTCATACAGCGGTATCGACTCGAATCCTACTAATTCGTAATTTTAATATAAAATCCTTCAGATTCGTCAAAGTTTTCGCGTCGATAAAAGTTTTCCATATTTTACTATTCGCGTTTCTGTCTTTTAATGATCGGTCAATTTTAACTACCGTCCCAAGGTATTTTGCATTCGGTAAGTTCCTCTTCTTCGTTGGTTTATCCTTTGTCTTTCTAACACATTTTCAGTTTTATCAATGTTATTAAATGTTATTATCGAGTTCGCGTATTAATTTGCGTCTCGAGAGTCAGCGCTGTTCAAAACGGTTTTAGAACGATATCGTTTTCCTATTGATTATTCAATAACGTTCCTGGCGTTATTATTACAAAAATTTATGAGAAAAATAATATTATATATATATATATATATATATATATATATATATATATATATAAAAAAACACGGTTCCAACGACTTACCGCAACGAATATTAACGCAATAATACCGATCGGCAAACATAATGTCGTAAAAGAAACCATAACGATATTCGCGAGCTGATTCGTACGTACACTTTACGATCTAATGAGAATCGAAAGGAATTCGCACGAATTTATTCGAAAGCGACCGAAGTAAATTGCGAAATATTTTAATCGCTATTAAGAAATACCGTCACTTAAATTACGCGTCGAAGAAAAAAAAATGTTCAATTGCGACACGTCTCACTTTGCGACATCGGTACGAGTCTAATTAACATCGCTTCTGAAAGAAGGTGAACACACTAATAAATATAAATCCACTTTTAAATTATACGTTTCGTTGGAATAGAGTGGAGAACTAGAAAGAAGTTGAAAAAAAAACATTCGACCGTTATACATATATATATATTCAGAAGGAAAGAAAAACATTTTAGTAGGTGTTAATATAGGCAAATCGCAATAAAAAAAATGTCATATAACATGGGGGTGTCAAAAATGAACGGTTACTGAGTTGTAACAATTTTAAGAATTTTTCGTAAAACCGCGGGCTTTTGATAAAAAAAATACACTTAATAATCCGGAACAATCAATTCATGTTGTTTAAAAATCGAATTAGCTGTTTAATACATTGGTGAGATAAATTTATTTTTTAATTTTTGCAATAGTTTGATTATGAACAGAAATTGGAAAAAATAAATTTATCGCTGCTATTTAAATAGTTCTACTTCGCACATTATGATAATTCTGGGCTTGTACTTCTTTCTAATGTATTAAACAGCTAATTAGCTTTTTTTTTTTTAAAAAAAAAAACATTAATTGATTGTAACAAATTATGTATATTTTTTTAACTAATTTTTTTTTTTTAAACAAAAGTCTGGATTTTTTGAAAAATTCTCAAAATTGTTAAAACTCACTAACCGTTCATTTTTTACCACTATGTTATACGACATGTTTTATTGCAATTTGTCTATACTACCACCTTCCCTTTCCTCCTGAGACCCTATATATATATATATATATATATATATATATATATATATATATATATATATATATATATATATATATATATGTATATATATATATATATATATATGAAATCATAGTTTAACTATACAAAAACACCACATTAATGTACACGAAATATAAATAATATCGCACTCCGAGATATCTCTTCTTCTTCATCTTCTTTTTACTCTATCTGCAACGGAAGTTTATAAGTGTTTCGTTCTTATTCTTGGACATCTCTACCAACTCCGTACATATCTTGTACCACCGACGCATATCAGCTCTCTAAGATATTTTGTTCCGACCGAGCTTTCGATATGTCCCTCGATGTCACTATTCAGACGATTTGGAATAAATAATACCATTCCCGTATGTCCATTTACACGACCGTAATATTTAAATTTTCGTGGAAATAGTTCAAATTGCTTCGACATTTTCCGCAACATTATTATCAACGATATGGCCCCTGCATGATATCTTTAAAAAAACAAAAAACCGGCGTTATATATACATTTCTACCGCTATTGTTTTCACATTCAAAGGCAGTGTATTAGCTGACAGTCATCTGAATAAGTACAGAGCACGTAGCAATAGTAACGTATATAACATTAACTTTATGGTTTAGAAGCTCGAACGATATATATATATATATAGAAAAAGCTAGTCGGGTATGTTGGAAACCTGATGCTGGAGGAGAAGTAAAATATTAGCGTGGACAGAGAGAATTAATAACGAAGAAGTATTTATAAATTAATCTGCGAAAATATGAGCTTATTATTAGGAAAATTAAAAGAAAGAAGATACAAACGGATTATTTTCAGACGCGCGATCACCCGATTATTTCAAGGCACCGTAGCAGAGAAAATATCAAGAAGAAGGCCAAGAATGAAACATATCGAACAAATACAACACGATGTACAAACAACGGCGTGATATAGTAACGTTAAAAAAAGTGGCGCTATCCAAAGAATTCTGTGATATTTTGAATTAACCATACACCAATCTTAACAAGACTTCGGAATTTACGATGAATTAGAATTGGTAATATTTAGTACCATCTCGACGATTAACTAGTTATTTTTGTTTTCCGCGCATTCTAGAACTCTCGAGGTGACCCTGCGCGATGATGATAATCAGCACAGTTATACCATCAGATGGGTGCGGTAATTTTTTGGTAGAAGTTACACGCTCTGTTAATTCTAGTCTAGTAGATATTCAGTCTAAACTGAAATACAGAAGATTATGGCGGCGAACTCTCAAAAAACATCGAGGATACAGCACGAGTCGTTAATCCTTATCGAACAAATCAAACGTTTCCTAATGCAAACGAAGACCGTAATGAAACGTAAAGTAAAACCAGAGTCATCATAACGTCGACAGTTATTGGCCAAGTAATATTACAATACAACGCAATGATAATTTTTCGTATCGACAATATAGTGGAAAATGATACGTTTTCGAAATTCACTGCTGTGTGTAGGCTTTCCCCAAAAACTTTCAAAGTTGTCTATCTTGTGCGATGCGAATCTAATTAATTCCGATTACTTTCACAATGTCGCCATCTAGTCATGGGTCTTCCTTGTCTGCGACGATGATTAATATATACTTGGTTCATCTATCGTCATCTCGTCTAGCAAGATGTTCTGTCCATTTTAATTTTAGTTTATCTTCGTGTTTTACAGCATCTACTAATTCCGTTTGTTGTCTAACCCATGCGATGTTCTTGTGATCTCGAAGTCTGATATTAAGCGTGACTCTTTCTTGCGCCGTTTGAGTTTCTCGTTATTTGTTTTGTAAGACTCCATACAACTAGCGGCACACATTGGTTGTATTTATAGATACTTCCGCACAGATTATTGTAAAGATAGATGGAGGATATACATATATATATATACATACATACAGAAAACTAGATAGGTAAATATTGATGGATAGAAAAGTTATATATTGTATTCGTCCATTTTATTAGAGTGTATTACAGTTAAAACTCAAGTTGAAAGAAAGAAAGAAAAAATTTGTATTTGCTATTTGTAGGGTACAGTATAAACAAACATTAAAATTATATAATATCGTTCCGGGAAAAAATGAAATTCCTTGATACACTTATTGTTAATTATAAATACAAACAAAGAATTAAACTAGAATTACAATGTTAAAGAAATTTACAGGAAAAAATTCCACAAAAACCTGCATCTTAAAAATTGAAAGGACAAATGAAATAGCTTACTCGTTAACTAACGATGAGAGTAATATAAGTGATTAAAAATAAACAGCTGTGTGGATAATAATCGTAGTTAAAATGAGTTTAAGCACAAAATAGAGTTAAGGTAAGTAGAATGCTGGGATTAACATTAGTTACAGATTACTACTCGAGTAAAATATGTTTTATTCGTCTGTGTTTATATTTTTTGTACCTGTGCTGTAGAGACTGATAATCATAGTTACCAACTTGGTTAATGATAACGTCAGTAGACCTGGAGCTTCTTGTATTAACCTTTATTGTTTCTTCTATATCGGGATAATTTAGTATTTCGTGCATTGTTTTAATGCGTGTAAATCTAGGCTTGTTAAGAACTATTCTAAGGCAATGATTTTGTAATCGTTGAAGTCTGTTAATGTTACTTAAGCTGGTGCTAGAACAGACTGGGCTGGCGTATAAAATTGTGGGCGATATTACCTGCTTGTTAAGAGTTTATTAATTGGTAACAGTGTAGATTTCCTGTTAAATAATGGAAATAGTACGCTCATTTTTTTGTGTCCTCTGCATATAGATTCGTTTACATGTTTTGTAAAGGTCAGCTTACTATCTAGTGTAATTCCCAAGTAACGAATGCTTGATTTCCAATCTAGGTACTGATTTTTAATTTTAACGTAACTATTTATGTTGGGTTTCCTTCTCGTAAAAATAATTGTTTCTGTTTTACTATCGTTTAATTTAATTTTCCACTTAAAGAAGAATTTGGATAGTTTTACAACTGCAGCAGTTAGTCTATTACTGATGGTATCAATGCGATATGATGAAGTCATTATAGCAATATCATCAGCATATAAGTTAATATTAACTTCTTCATGCTGGGGATATATGTAAATAATAAAGAGAAATGGTCCAAGGATGTTTCCCTGAGGTACTCCTGCTGTTGCGTATCTAATTTTTGATTTATGATCCTTAATTTTTACGTAAAATTTTCTATTTGTCAAATAAGATTTAATTAAAGAGATCAAATGCCATGGAAATTTGTATTTGATTAGCTTGTAGAAAATGCCATTATGCCACGCAGTATCGAAGGCTTTTTCAATGTCTAATAATGCTAATCCACTATGTTTGTTTTTATTAAAATTATCGGTAATTTGGTCACATAGTGTAGTAGTACTTAAGTTAGGGGGAAAGCCATATTGGAAGTTGTTAAGGATTTCATTAGCATCGCTATGTTTTCTAAGTCTAAACAGCAACATTTTTTCGAATAATTTGCTAATATTACTAATCAGACTGATAGGTCTGATATTCTTCATCAAGGAAGCATCCTTGCCCAATTTTGGTAGAGGCAAAGTTAGTCTCCACGACACAGGATAATAACACAGCCGAAGACAAGAATTAAATACCATTGCTAGAGCGACTATGCCTTTGCGAGGTAAATTTTTGATCATTTTGACACTAATTTTATCATGACCAGTAGAGTGTGTGTTTCTGAGGGTTCTGATGCACATCTTGACTTCCTTAGGTGACGTTAAGTCATCATGTTTAAATGAGTTGAATTGGATACGAATGTTACGTTGCTTTTACAATTTTCTATTATCAAGAAGAATCGGTATTATTTAACTCTTAACTAATCGCGCTGTTGCATAAAGTTTAGTGCAACAGTGAGGCGAATTACATCGGTGCGCGTCAGAGAAATTACCTTGCATGTAACCTATACGCGTGATTTTTGGAATATTTAGTTGTCAGTTTAAATAGTGATTTATTTGTTTTAAAAAAATAAAATAAATAACCAAACCTGTTGCACAACGTGCGACACGCGACTAGTTATGTAAATTCTATTGTTACGGTAAATATATTTTGATTACTAAACGAGCAACTTCTTTTATTACATTTATATCCAAATATTATATATCTTTTTTTAATACTAATTAGGCTTATTAAAGAATGTGTAAGTAAGTTTACATTATGTAATTCATTTTGAGTCATAATGTGCTTTTCGTTCATATTTAGAGTGTCGTCCAATAAACGAAACAAATTTAGAAATGAAAATGAACTATTGGAAGGTTTGAATATAAATGAAGAAATATCGATTTATCCGACTTATCTGACTCTGAAGAAGAAAACTGTCGACACAGATTCTGTAGGACCACAGACAAAAAAAAAACAAACAAAAAATGTAAACGTGTTATTTATAGTCGTGGGAAGGTATTACGACGACGATCGATTGCTCCAATTATGTTTTTACGCGCAGGAACCGTATAGTGGTAAGAATTTATAAAGCGAACATCGTGTTAATTTCATTACTAGCGATTCAATAATGATGTTTCTTTTTTCGCACTATAATATTCCCATATTGCATATTACATTTCCTAGATATTATGACGTCTATTTGTTTTTACATTTTTATATATTATTAATCTTCATATATGAACCGATAAAAATATTTTACGCCATAATAAAATGTTTTAAACAAAACCTCAATTACATTTAATTTAAAAAAAAAAAAAATTCCGTCAATGACTTGTACGCTTTCCCAAACCTGCAACTTGTTATGTAATTTTATAGTGCCCGACTGGTTATGTAATTTTATAGTGCGCGACTAGTTATGTAATTTTATAGTGCGTGACTAATTATGTAATTTTATAGTGCGCGACTAGTTATGTAATTTTATAGTGCGCGACTAGTTGGGTTCAAATTGCTTAAACTTTTCGTAATAAACTATCTCAAATTACTCAGTTTTATCGTTGAAAATTGTGTACAGCCCGCTAAAACGTGAGTACCTGTATTATAAAGTTAAAGGGGCAGTGATCAAGCCTAAACTGGCATTGCGATGTAAAACCTCTGTAAATGAAACGGAACTATAAAACATTAATTCGAATGATAAGTATTAATTTAAAAAAAAAAAAAAAAAAATTGTTTGGACGCTTTATAATAAGCACTTTCATCCTTATTTCCGCCAGATATCCCAGCATTACATAATCCGCCCGTTATAATTTAATTTCGATCCAATATATTTCTTTTCATCATTATTATCACGTCAGTTAATTGGGAATTGTCGATATTCGTTTAATAATATTTTAATTTTGAACTTCTCGGAGTCACCTTAAAATTGTTCTCACTCGTTTGATCTGTATACCAGCACGTAACTGAAGAAAGTGCAGACTAAAACGTATTCATAATATTATATATATATATATATATATATATATATATATATATATATGTATATATGTATATGTGTGTAGGTGTGGGAAATATTTATTATAAAAATATTCAATTATTTCCAAAGCAGCTTCATCTACTAGTTAGTAGAACTAATAACAACTCGTCTAAATTCCCTTATCAACACGCACACATCTTATTACCCGTCGACAATCGATCGGTTTATAACAGGAACGTTTGTTATTATCGTTTTTTAGAGCTGCAGGAAAAGCTGCGGAGCGGTATTCGCGTACGAACGGTAAATTACGATAACACGCGTACGGAGTATAATAAAACCAAATAGGATTGTATTGGTGCTACGAAGTTCACTTAGCGCTAACTCCGACCTTCGCACGCTTCATCATTATCGAAGCTGTTACTAATAACTCTAATCGTGGTTTTTAACTCGGCGCTAGGATTTCAGAGGTCGAGACTTTGGACGTTCCGATAATTTTACTGGTTAATATTTTTTTCTGAAGAATATTTCGAATAAATCATCTCCTATCGGTATAATTTTAAAAATGGCCACCATCGACGTAAAAGTTATCTGTCTATTCATCGCGGTTGCTGTTTTTGTTATTTCTGTAAGTATTTCGAAGTATAAATATCGATTTTTGAAATTGTACTCATTTCGGTGCACGACCGGAGCAGGTGTGAAAATAATATAAAATAATATTGTTAATTTATTTCGTTTTTATAGATTACTAGATAATTTTTAACGAATAAATATTTTAAAAATTGAAAAGTTTCACAAATGCTTTTCATTAGGAAAAACGAACAGTTTAATTTTTTTCAGCGTTAAATGATTACGTAATATCGCGGCTGGACGGATTAAGTTATGTATAAAAAATGATTATAAAGGTCAGGAAATCGAGAAATATGTGAAACTGAAAAATTAATCAACGATGCATCCCATGAATAATGTTAATTATTTAATCTTATATATATATATGTATAATAGATAGATAGATAGATATGGCGCAGTCTGGATTATTTTTGATCGGGACCAGAATTTAGATGAGTCGAGTAGTGACAACTCAACTAAAATGCGAACGACTAGGGTCATTTTTTTTAAATAAAATTAATGATTTTATATAAACTTTTAGATAAATATTTTAGTTATTTAATCTGATCTATATATATATATATATTATATGTGTGTGTTTATACATTATATACATATACAAGGAGCACTTGGATTATTTTTGAGATTACAACTAGAATTTAGAACATGAGTTGAGTAGTGGCAACTCAATTAAGCACGTACCGATTTGAGTGGTCTATCAATTTTTTTTTCTATATATAAAACTAACAAATTTTTTGTAAAAAAAAATAAATAATAACATTTGCTAATTTTACTTTTAAAAAATTACAAAACTTACTTACTTTCTGCAAAATTTGTATCGTTGCCTATTTTATTTAATATATATTCAATTTCACTTTGTATTTACATCAGGTTTTAAATAAATATTTGTTCGTTTGTGTATTATACGTATATATATATATATATATATATATATATATATATATATATATATATGCATATGTGTATGTTGATATATATTGGTGAGTAGTGATTTTTATGAATAAAACAAAATAAAAACACAATTAAATCACTATAAACTTTTATACTTTAGCGAATTTTTTCGGGAATTACGTCATTAGATCGAATGTTCAATTTATCTGTAACATTCATTATGTACATTTGATAATGACGTAATTGTCTAAAACCTTGGCTCAAATATAAAAGTTATTTAACTATTTTTAGTTTGTTTTATATATATATATATATATATATATATATATATACATATATCTGTCCATTTTTTCTGGTACCTTTCTTTTCGATGAACTTACTTCGTTCATCTTTCATCTAATGAGAATACAAATATTTTGTTTTATTTCGGATAATTAATGTAAATTAAGTATTTAAGTCTATTTCGTAATGACAAGTAAAAAGTTTGTTTCTTTAAAAAATAACCTTACTTTTATTGCATACATGATGACCACGCGACATTTTGCACCAATTTAAATCTGGTCCACCGACTAGTAATTATATATTTTGTCTCGTCGAAAACGATAACCAACTAAGAGCTCAACATTACTTTTAAATATTCAAACTAATTTTCTACGCGCCAGCTTAAGCTTATAAATTGGAAAATTAATTGTATTTGGGATTAATAATTAAAAATGAATTCAAAGAAGTACAACAGCTATTTTACATTGTTTAATTATCAAATAAATTGGAAATTACAAATAATTTTTTTTAAAACAATATTCAACTAGATAATCATTATTATTGAAAAGAGAAATATTTCACAAAGTAACAAGCAGTTTTTGGAAACATGTACAGAATATTACTAGCGATCATGACTAAACTTAAAATAGGTAATGCGATTTCTCTGCAGTCTTCTGTTGGTTTCTTCATCTAGCCATAATGGGTCCATGTAAATCTCTAGTGTTAATAAATATTTTTGGGTATGCCGAAAAATTTATTCTACTACATATTCCATGTTGAGATTTTTATGCAACGTGTCATTTTATACGAGGACGCGCCAGCCGTCATATATATATATATATATATATATATATATATATATATATATATATATAAGTTCATTTTAGAAAATTAAGGTTTATTGTTTTTCGAAGTGCACCACCACAGTCTGCATATTGATTATTTTAATTGTACACCAGTAGGTTATTGTTAACAGATCTATGACATCCAGTAGACAGCGTAACTGTCAGATTTTTGTTGTCAAGCTGTAATCTGCAAATTCGTTAAGGTTGATCTAGGTATATTCCGAGATATTTGAAACGCTGAATTTATGATATTACATAGCTCAACAGACATATTGGTGCCTGACATTTTTGAACTGTTTGTAAGCAATTTAATAAACAACATAGAAGAAACTAAAATCATTAAAAGTTTTTTCTTTATGCAGAATCACAAAGCTTTTCAACTGTTAAGCCATAATCAGGTGAATATTTAAAATATATATATATATATATATATATATATATATATATATAAAATGAAAAAAGCTTTGAGATTTTTTATAAAGAAAAAAATTGATTTTAGCTTTTTTTCTTATTATTTATGTTAATAAAAATCACTACATTCCACTTTCTACAAATTATAAAACCTGATTCGGATAAGGAATTATATAATATCTTAAGAATAAAAAGATGTTTGTTATAAATAGTAGACCGCCGTGATATTAAATTAACATTAACTATATCCTGTAGTATTTCTTGATTGCCAAGCACTGTGAACTGACATTTGGCAATAAAGAATACTACGGTCTAGACTATTTATTGATATGTTTGTGACATTGACAGATAATTTCAACATTTCGTAAATAAGATTCACAGATTGTCAGCATACGACTTCAACTATTCTAAGAGAGGTAAATGAAAATTAACTTAATTTTTTAGTATAGAATATTCCAGAGTGTAGGTACTATGAAATTGTCTAGTGGAACACTATGCATAAATCTGCTGCTGGCAATGGAGTCATACATTTTTAACACAGCATGTCTGCGACGTGGAAATAGCTAACAATATTATCAATTATATATGGATTGATTCATTAATACTTTAATATTCCAACTATTTTTTAACCTCTGCAGCTATTAGTGCTCCTTTTATATTAAATGAGATAACAATTACTGGGCGACTGGCTTTACATTGATTGTGGATGCTTGAGAAAAGCTTAAGAAGGGCATCCCCACTCAGAAAATTCTTTCTGAAACCAAACAAACCAAACTGGTTTTAGTGGAAAATTTTCATTTCCCTCTGATGAATTTTTCCAAATGGGATTGAGTAAAATTACAAGCCGCTGATGTCTTTTCTCTGGTTTAGGCAATATCCTGATGTTGAATACTATTCAGCAGTTGAGAAAATCTGTAGTTCAGATGTTTATTAATCATTGCAATTAGGAAATTTATGAAATTAATATTTAAAAATTTGTCAATTTTATTAATTTTGTCTGGAGAGTGTGCATTTATATTATTTAAGTTTTTAAATAATTTTGTCGATGTCGCTTGAGGTAAATTAGGGAATTTGACAATGCACTGCGAGACATGTTAAGAGGTGGAAACCATTCGAAAGAAATCAATAAGAAAGACATTGCATTTTTCAATCTTATTGGTTAGTGTGGGACATGAATGTCAAGCAGTATTACAGTTGTTTTGTTTGTTTTTTTTTGAAAATATATTTATTAAGAAGGCCACATTGTGCTGGTTTGTATCAGCTGACACTATGCTAAGAGTTTGGATTTTGTAATGAGATCTTTATATTTTTGATTGAACTAATTTAGGGTGGCGTGTAAAATGAATAATTTAACTTTATTTTTACATTTGTACTTCTTGTCTCTAGCAACGTTAATCCTTTCCTTCAGAAACAGAACTCCACTCTCCAATGTAGGTGCAGTAATTTTAACTCAAGACGTAGAGACTATGTTGGAAAGGTAATATTTCAATCTAAATCATACTGACACAGTAAGTTTAAATGTATTCTTTATTTATATTCTCTGAGAACAAATCCAGATCTAATCTTCTGAAATTCTGTTTTGTCAATATTGAAAGATAGTACCGATTGAATGGTCAAAATGTCTATTAAGAACGCAACTAATTGTTGGATTCCGACATAAACGATGAGATAATCAATAGTACTATGTCTATAATCAATGGTGTTTTTAATGACCGAATCATTACCGAGTATAAATTTTTTGTAAAAAATGTGACATTTCCATTGTTTGACACTGTCCTCCATAATTAGCAACATTATATTAACATTATCAAACAGCACAGATGTCAAAAGATTACTTGATTTTATAATGCGGTCCAAACGATCTAGAATAAGAGTTCCAGTCTTATTTAGTGGCAGGTAACAGAGACTTTTCAATGTATACGTCAATCATATTGTTTAACCTATGAATAATGAGAATGACAATTCTGTTATTACTGTAATGAACACATTGATTAAACGTTAAAAGAACACCACTAGAAAGGTGTGGCTCACTTTTATCCGCAGGTCATTTTCAGAATGCAAAATATCTTTTACAAGAAACAGCTGACATGCATAACCGTTGTCTGCTCTAAGATCCGATGGGATCTTAGATCTTAAGTTTTTAACCGCCTTCTCATAAAATGCAAACTTTCTATTGAAGGTAGTATGGTACTTAGAAATAATATTAACATTAGTGTAATTATTAGAAACATCCTCGTAATTGGCACTATAATATAATGTAGGGCAGATCGTGCATGTAGCCTCTCTGTTTGTTGTGAAACTGCAGTTGTCCATTGTATGCCTTGTAGAATTCATCAGTGTTCCCGAAACATCCATAGTTCTCGTACTGTTTACTTCTTAAAAATTATCGTAAACTGGTGTCTGCTGAAACTAGTTATTTCTGTTATCTTTTCATACACTATTCGTCCGGAATACACACATATTTTTCTTCCTGGACATCTGCCTCAGTAACCATTTTGATGAATTCTCTTTCAAGGGGGTATTTATAATTATCATGTTGGTATTTTTTTATTATATTTTTTTTAATTATTAAAATAATCTTTTCTATTGATGGTGTTTTTTATATATATATATATATATATATATATATATATATATATATATATATATATATATGTTCGTCTTAACCTCGACTTTTATTATCTTTACTTTTTTGGCATAGTTATTTTCTTGTTCGAAACAACTTCTTCGTATGTAATGAAACTTCGAGTAGGCTTTTCACAGTTACACGTAATCGTGGTCAGTTTTTTGCAGTGTTTTTGATCTTTCAGGACTTTCCGTTAAAATATCCTTTTATTGTGCCGTTAATATAGTTGCCTAATTTAGTGCTACGGAAAGCGTAATAGTTACCGCTTTGAAAGTATACAGTAACCAATTTCTTTAACATAATCTTTGAAAATAACTTTATATAAAATTTTAATGATCTGGTAAATTTAGTAAATACACGAAAATATTATCATTGCGTAATGCGCTATATAAATAATCCGTTATTAAAGCAATAACGGAATAATATCGGCCATTACAAACTAATAATTTAGAATGGAAGATAATAATTTACTAGAACAACTTAACGCGATAGATTGCCTCCGCTATATACACGCAACTGAGCAGTAGCGTACCCAGAGGGTGGTTGGGGGCTCTTATATCCCCCCCGGAACCAATCTGATAATAAGAAAATATGTACTCGTTATTAAATGCAGTTTCGCATTTGTTGAACCTATTTTGTTTATTTTTAATTTTCATTTATTTTAATTTAAAATTTCGTTGTTTTCGAAGTAAATAAATAGTTTTATAATATACTAGAAATAATAATTTTTATATTGTACGTAACGCTGTTCATCTATTTATATTGATAGCAAAAAACCGGCCTAGCTATCGCTGTTTTATTTTAGCTCGCGTCTAATAAGTGTAAAAATAACTCTAGTGAGTCGGATAGCTTAGGTTTGGGGGTTTAACCTGCTTGAGTTTTGGTTGTTTATTTAAAGTTCAATTTAACTCGGGTTTACTGTTATAATTTAGTTTTGTTTGAACCACTTCAACCGAGTCTGGCTACGCTACTGCAACTGAGTACATCTCCGCTGACGACTGTGAATATAATACTATTTCATTATTTGTGTCTTTTCTTAAAAACGAAAATCAACCTACATCCGGAAAACTAGGAGTTGCTACAAAAAAAAAAAAAAAAAAAAAAAAAAGTAATTCATATCCAAAATCGGTCTTAAGTTTTCCGTCATTAAAAAAAAATTGTCACTTTCTTTTATTTTTCAATTTATTTAATTTCTACGAACAATTTTTCTCTGCAATTGTACACGATACGGCTGTGTTTCAGCTGGTTTATCTCATTTTATTTGCGAAATCAGGCAGTTGGCGTCGGCTCAATAATACTCCGGAATACGGAGTAGTCGTATTAAAACAGTGAGTAGTACTAGTTGCATCGTTCGCGATAAATAAATTTTTCCGCTGGATATCGCTGGTAAAAGTATGGACAAGATTAAAAATTAATAAATCGTATCGAGAACATTTACTACTCAATCGGAAATAATTATTAACGTTTAATAATCGTTTTTTTTTTGTTTTTATTAACAAAATTTGTCCATTTATTAAAACTAATCCGTTGTCGATGATTTCAATACGTACGCATCCGTAACGGCCAACGTCAGAAATTCTATTAAATCCGCATAAACAACGATATTGTGTCGGACGTAATTGAAATGGGGATCTTTTCCGATTAGGCTAATTGTTCCAATAACATCGTCATCTTTTACCGCGATCTTAAGTCGCATAAAGAATTTGCTCGATTGTTTATGTTCGAGATATTACGTCGTCGAGCCCAGAGGTACGATCCGTCGTCGGATACTTCCGAATATTTATCGAATAATTGTTTCGCAGCCTCGAAATTCGTCGTGTGTAGCTAAATTTTGTAACAGTCATAGTCCTGTAATATTCCGCTAAATCTCGCTACCTCCAACGGATATTACTTCAAATTTGTTCGGTATACCGGTGCTATTCTAATAATGGTCGTGCAAGCGGGACGGGATAAGTTTCGCATTCGTGAATTTTGTAGACGACTCTTCGATGCCTTGCCGGCGATTTGGCCTTCTATAATATTCCGAATTATTTCATAAATAGGTTCTTTCGGATTCCTTTTTTTCGGATGCGGATTAATAATTCTGAATGTTGTTCGTTCGTTTTATTAAAATATTTTTTATTACTGACTTTTTGTATTCGAGGAATTTTTAATATCCGTCAGGCACTCGCGAAAAATTAAAATGAGTTGTAACGAAAATTTCGGGAATAATTTTTAATCAAAATACACACATATATATATGTATATATGTGTGTATATGTATTACGAGAATCCCCGTATTTTATAGATTATTAATATATACTGCATTATTCTATTTCAAAGATAAACAACAATGCGATGTTTATAATGAAATCGTTTATTTTATATTAATTAAATGAAATAATAAAAACTATTATATATTTATTAATTATTAACGAATCGGTTATATGAAAATAATAATTTACTCGAATATAAAAACTAACCAGATTTGTAGTGTAACTCACCAACCGTGTTTTATTCATTTTTTATTCTGATAACCGACTTGACTGAAAGCTAATTCACAACTGAACTGAAGTGAAACTGATTTGAATCAAAACTAAACTGAACAAAAATGAACAACCAACGAAGTCTAAGCTTTTTCTTAAGACTTGTTAAACAATTTTATTATTAACCAAAATTTACTGGTTCTTCTCGATTCACTGGCTAAATTAATTTTAATTTTTTATATAATGTGGAATGTTCAGATTTTTTAATATTTATTTTCATTTTACTTGTAAAATTGTGTTTTTTAAAAAATTTCGTATATTTTTATATTTTATATTTTACTTTTGGACATCATACATCGCAACAGTAAATGAAAAATTTAAAATTCCACCAGTATACAACTTTTACAGAATCCGGAAAATAATATTGAAGAAAAAATTAATATAAAAAAACGAAATTAATAAACAAATATATCGATGTTAAATTTCAACAATTCAAAAAATAGACACAGAACAGAAGCAGAACAGCATTTTTGGAGTATATTTTCATAATCACCATCAAATATTTTTAAGTAATTATATTTAATTTATATTTTTAAAATTATGATTTTTTAAAAATGTTTCACTTGATAATGGCGTAAATACCGAAAAGCTTTGTGTTTTCTATAAGAAAATAAATATTAGTGATTTAACTAATTTTCAATTGATTAATTTTACTGGCTGTATTTTTATTAACTAAAATTATCTGGTCAATCTGATTTACTGTTTTTTTTTTCTTGATTAACTAAAATTAATTATTGTATAATAATAGTTTGTCCACTACAAATCCAGTCTGGTTTTACTATAATAATAATAATATATTTTACTTTAAAAAATCAATTGAATAAGTAAATACTTTATTCTTAAGGTATTATATAATTCCATACCTGAATCTTTTCAATTGATTTTTAATAAAAAATCACTACATTCCACACTATAAAAAATTAAAATATTTTACTTTAATTGTATATATATATATATATATATATATTATATTGATTAAACTAAATATTATTTTTCATTTCCCAATTTAATTAATTTAAATTATCATGGCGTGAACATACGACGATCGTCGTAGTATATATATATATATATATGTGTGTACACGAGTTATAGTATCTTTTTTGAGTGTGCAAATATTTACCTGTATATAAACATCACGTTATACACGACGTTTGGCAACGAACAATACGACGATGATTTATATGTATATATATATATATATATATATATATATATATATATATATATATATATATATATATATGTGTGTGTGTGTTTATATAATATGTATGATTTGAACGTATACATATTTTGTATGTGTGCATGTATAAACAATATGATATTTATGAATTGTTTTCATTATTTATTACATACGTACCAACACACACATAAATTTATATATATATATATATATATATATATATATATATATATATATATATATGTAATAAGGCAGAATTTTGTTTCTATCAGTCGTGTTGTTGGGTGAGTAGTAGTAATTCTAAAGTATAGGATTGTTGTTTATTCGTGAAATGTTAAACATGATAAATGTTTACTTTTCGTCAACTAAAATTTTCAATGAAGCTCGATTTTGTTTATAAATATTGGGACTATTTTGTAACGCCGAAAGCAATTTATTTATCGCATACTAAACAAAAAACAACAAGAACAAGTTACGCGATATTTTTTTTTGGTTTTGTGGTGATACCTTAAGAGCCGAGTTTACAAATCCACGAGATCTGGAACATGTGAAAACTCGGATGTCTGAAAAAATTTCAAAAATTCAGCTACCTACGCTCGAAAAAGTGTTCAAAAATTTTCTAAAAAGACTGAAATTAATGTATCGTTGCAATCCGAACGATATTGTGTTCCACAAAAATGATTGTAAATCTCTCGTTTTCCTATTTTTAAATAAAATTTCATTCAAAAATTGCGGTCTTGTGGTTTTTGAGTTATTCAAAAAACAAAGAAAACTGCGCCCGTCTTCTCTTATTTAGAAAATTTGTTTAATAAATCGTACTTGGTAATTTTAATTCGAAAATTACTTTTTACGTCTATCAAATAGTCGTATTGTATTGTACGTTAGTTTTACATACAAAATGGGCTAGCGCATTCAAGGCACCATGATGTTATATAGTTGGGGTTTCGTTACTTTTTTCCGCTATGATTAAAAGTTATCTAACGCTGAAAAAATTTATAAACTTAATTATCGTTCCAAAATAATAGATTAAAAAATTACGTATACTTTTTAGAAATTCAGCAATAATAGGGGAACCCAGTTGGTTTTCGTAAGAACTTTTCGACTAATAAATAAAATTACGAAGAAACGTAAAGGAAGTAGCGGATAGGGCTACACTTAGGACCGATTAATTGTAATTAAAACATGATTATATCTAGCGGATGTTGCGTTGCAAAATTTTATTAACGTAATTCGAGAAACGAATATAGCAGATTAAAATTTCGAGTAGTGGCGAAAATAGGTCGTTGTTATTTTACAATTAATAGGGTGTTGGGCGATACGTTCGTCGATTTTATTCTATAGCGTAGAAGAGGTAATTTTTAGGAGATAAATTGGGCGAATGAAATAAAGGGGGGGGGGGCAAAATATCGAAACGTAAGATATACCGAGGACGTAATCAGATGAATTGAGAAAGATGTTATTAGGACTGCGCATAAAACGATTAGACGCAAGTATATGCATGTTTAAAAAAATGAAAAACTGAAGTATAGCCCTTTAAGTGCAATTAAATATTAGCAACGATTAAATAAGCGAAGTAAGATGTCTAAAATAACCGAATACTCAGCTAGCAAGGTGTCAGGATTTAATCTAAACAGAAAAACACGGTGTAATTTAAATCGCGTCAGAATCAACCGGGGGACTCTGCGAGTATTTAATGAACAAACGAAGCCTATCGGAATCTGAGCTGTGCAGCTATAGCCAGAGGCAAGAAATAGCTTCAATAAAGTACCGAATGGGCTACATTCGCTTGAGGAAGGTGCGGCTGGCTAACAGACGTTAATTTTTTTTTCTTAAATTTACTGTATTTGTACTTTAGCTTCGTAATTGATAAGAAAAATTAAAAAACTCCCGGAAAGGAAATTAACGCAAAAAGCGCAAAACAAGTAACGACCTTTAAAAAAGTATTCGAAACTCTTTAAATAATTACCAAAGAGAATCCTGATCCGTAGTACGATGTTAATTTCGGTCTATAAAACTTGGGCGTTCAACAGAAGAAGAGGATGAAGAAGAAATGATAGCTGTTCAGAGAGACACAAGCGGCGTACGCTAAGCGATAGAGCGATGAAGGTGTCTCCGCTGATTATATATTTCAACGAAATTAAAAGATCTGCATCGCATCCGGTGGCTACGATACACACGAGCGTTAAAGCGATAATGCTCACGCAGAAACTCAACGTGAAATTCACCTAGATTTTTTACTACCGTTCGATCGTTCTAAATGAATGTTAGTATAATGCTTATAATGGCTTGTAGAAAGAAATTAAGTGATGTAAAAACTGATGTTTTGATAAACAGAAATTCAAATTAAACGTTATGGAATGACTGTAATACAAAATTTTAAAAACACCGCAGTTACCAAAAAAAAAAAAAAAAATGTGATCAGAAGTTGGTATGCGAGTAAAAATAACGGGTAATTTAATGTTAATAATTTCAATAGATTTATTAACGAAGTAGGCCTAATTCCTAAAAAGAATGTGTATATTTTACATCGTAATTTCGTACAAATAGTAATCCGATGTTATATGCATATTCCGTAAGAAATTGAAAGGTGTGGATTGAATGGCAATTGCAGTTTCGGTGAAATAGCGCTAATCAAAAATTATAATGCGCTAATTAAGGCAAATTTTTAATTTATATAACATCGTAAATATTACTAATAAATCTTCAGCAATAACCCGCTGTTTTAGACTAATTATCTTTTTTCTTTAGACGATTCGTTAATTCGGAATAGAATATTTCTCCTGACATTCTGACATAATCAAAAAAAATTTTTAAGCATCTTGCACTAACTTATAAAATAATCTATGTTGTTGCCTATTTTCGGATGAACATCAAATTTTCTTACGAGATGGAAGTGATGTATTTTCAGCAGCAGCAATTTTTAGACACCAGTAGGCGACGCCACAATAACGAACGATTGTCGCTAAATAAACCACGGCTAATGTCGTTAGCCGCTCAACGCTTAAAGGTCAACTATATGCCTCTGTCGTTTATTGCTGAACCGTTTCTATCGGAACTGAAACCTTACTGTTTATGGGATGAGAAAGTTTATAAATCAAAACGCATAGATTTAATTATTTATTGACGTATTTTCGGTTTTTTCCAAAATAAAGATATATAGTTGATTTAATATTAATAAACGAAAAAAGAAAAAAAAAAAGTAAAAAAGAGTTATTAGTTAAACGAATTTCCGTCAACGCGAAGACTCGTAACAAACCAGCCAAGTGTCGACTTATAGAAGCCGATGTGATGTGATTTTGCATTAGCTTGTCCAGCTTTTCTTTACTTACAGTACGTTGCCGGCCCTTTTATCGTAAGCAATTGTTTTCTTTGGCAAGATTTGTACTTAGAACGTACGAGCAGAACGAGGAGTTTGCTCAAAGGAGCGAGAAATGATTGAATAATCGCTTAAATAATACAGTGATTTTTAACGTCTATCAGACCGCTAAACTCGGTGATCTGATTATATTTATCGGTTTAAATCGTTTATCAATCCTTCCAACGTAGCACTCGATAGTCGCTTCATTCCTTAATTGTGTCCATCGGTGTCTGTCTTGGTCTTCCTTTCGACCTGTACACGGGTATTATTAATATTTCAATAGGTCATCCTGTAATACACGTGCCCCATCTATTTCATTTTTATTTTCTAATCGTTTTCAATAGTGACCTTTCCTCTTGTACTCGGTAGAAAACTTCTTCATTTGGAGTTTTAATATACGTGAAATAAATATTAAAAATGTTGACAAAATGCCCGGATGACTACACGTAAAATTACTGTGAAATTATTTTCATGATTTTTAAAAAAAAATAATAATAATAATTTTATAATATTTTTCGATTAATAATTTTCAGAATGTCGAAGCTGAGAGTGTACCGCCTACTGGAGCTGATAATTCTCTTATATCGGATCTGGAGAAAAAATTACAAGACAGTTACAACACCGTAGTGGAAACGGGCAAGAAGGCCATCGAAGCGACCAAGGAAAAAATCGGAACCGCTTACGACACGTTAAAGGAAAAAGCTAAAGATTTGTATAAAGACGATAATGTAGAGGTAGAAAAAACGCACCAGCATTGAAATTTTCGATGTAAATGTTCGCATTTATTGGAAAATCATAAACTTTAATCACTTTCAATTAATCTCACACGAAAATTAAATATTGTAAGAACATGTATACACACACACACACACAAAAAGCACAACTACTTTCACCGATTTATTTTACGATAATTGCATTATATATAATGTATATATATATATACATATATATATATATATATATATATATATATATATATATATGTATATATATAAATACTTGTAGAAAATGCGTCTAAACGAGCACACACATATAATATGAGAAACGTCACGGTTTATTATGTTACTGCTATTTGCATCATTATTAGTAATAATAAAATATATTCCGTATGTCGTTATTCTTCATCAAGTTTGACGAAAAAAATTTTTTTTTCCTTTATTTTTAATTGAGTTTAGGTTATAAAATCATTACTACTCATTGTACATATAAATTTATATAAACTAAACGCTAACGCTAACAAATGATTTATAAAATAGAAAGATAAATAACTAAACTAAGACATATAAGGAAAATACACTATACGAGGATGTAAAGGTTACAAAATAATATTGGATTTATATATATAAGAGACCAGTGCTATCAACACAAGGGGATTATTTAAGGATAGGAAGTATGCAATAGAGTACGGAGGGAAGATACCTAACTGTAATAATATCTTGATTAGGGTTTCTCTGTGTGCACTATATAGATTACATGAAAAAATGATATGATTAATATCTGCCGTCAAACCAGGGGACTGACAAGTACTGGAACTAACCAGCTCTATCCGGTGGAGATGACTAGGCAGCAGATTATGTCCTGACCTAATACGAATTAAAATAGAGAAAAATTTACGGATTGGTATTGAATGAGGAGGCTTAATTAGAAAGAGAGATTGTTTCGGTAAACTTGTTTGAATTTGTTTATAGAAATTATTCCGAGTAGCACAAAACATGGAGCTCCAGCGATGACGCAAATCCGCCTTCGCAGACGCAGCTAAACATGTGGAGGGAATCGCAGGGATCAGTAGGCCTCTGGAGGCCCCCATTTTAGCTGCCTGATCACAAATTTCATTATCTTTGATCCCGATATCAGCTGAGATCCATGTAAATTTCGCATGGACATTCTTTTGTTGTAGATACATTACATTTTCTATTATTGTCAAAATAACTCTATTAGT
Source organism: Coronaproctus castanopsis (assembly GCA_032883995.1). Classification (NCBI taxonomy): domain Eukaryota; kingdom Metazoa; phylum Arthropoda; class Insecta; order Hemiptera; family Monophlebidae; genus Coronaproctus; species Coronaproctus castanopsis. The sequence goes on along the minus strand of CM065052.1, from coordinate 14,513,781 downwards.
TGTGAATGTACGATTTGAATTTTGGATGGCGTTAAGCACACTTAAGGAATCAGATAAAATAAGTACATTTGAATGTGTAATATTGACTCGTGCAAATTGCAAAGCTTTAAGAATTGCATATCCTTCTGTTATAAACACAGTGGAAAAACTCGGTAAACGATATGATTTGGTGATTGCCAGTTGAGGTATGTAGAATGCCGCGCCTGAGAAGGGTAAGGTATTGCTCTTAGACCCATCTGTATAAACTAGCAAATGATTCGGCCACTTATGCATAATAGTTGACCTGAAAAGGCTATTCACTATCCTAGAATTACCCTGTCCGATTAGGGAATGAAACTCATTAGTATGTACCTCTGGATCTAAAAGACTGCATTCAAAGGGAATGGAGGCATACTTTAAGGGGACTTTAGGAAGGGTAAGGTTAATGTAAGGATGCCAATAATTAGCCCTCAATGCTAAGAGGGGAGTTCTATGATGAGCAAATCTCCAATTAGTGTAAATCCATAAGAATTTGTTGTATATGCTATCAGTTGCTCGCTCATAGCCCTTTAGGATATATTGGTCTGCAAGATAAATTGCCCTCAGCTGTAAAGGGGGGATAAGAGCTTCAGATTCTAATACAAATTTAGGAGTTGACACAAAGGCTCCAGACGTTAACCTCAAACAGGTATTTTGCAACACTGTAACTTTCTTAAGATGCGAAGCAGATGCAGCATGGAACAGGTAGATCCCATACTCCAATCGAGAGCGGATGAGTGAGATGTAGAGAAGACGAAGGATGAATGGATCCCCACCCCACCAGGTTGGACTTAATAACTTCATAATATTTATGATTCTACTAACTTTTGCTAATGTGGCTTTGATATGTGGCCCCCATAGTAATTTTTGGTCGAGAATGACACCTAAATAGGAATGATACTCGACAAAGGTAATAGGCACGTTTTCCAAAATAAGGGAGTGTTGATCAGGGTTGCACCGTTTCAATGTGAATATAGTAAATACTGTCTTGGTTAAGGACACACTTAAATAAGATTGGGATAAAAAGGAATTAACAGAATTTAAGGAAGATTGAAGAGAAGTAAAACAATGGGTGAGGTCACTACCTTTAGAGTATATGAGTATGTCATCTGCATAAGAGAGGCAGTTGGAGTAAGGTTGCAGCTGCGAAAAAAGTGGAGATAGATATAAGTTAAATAACAATGGACTCAGCACTGATCCTTGGGGTAAACCAGTATAGGCCGTCCTTGTAGCACTTCCAGCTGCGCTGGGGGAGAAATGAAGAGTTCGATTAATAGATAATTTATATATATAAGTAGCTAAATATTTCGGAACTCCAATGTTGAGTAGCCGTGAATATAAATATGTACATTGTCATATGCAGCTTGAATATCAATAAAACAAGCTGGAACAAATTCATTCTTGATGAATGATGTGTATATATCAGCCGTGAGCTGACATATGCAGTCCATTGTTCCATATCCAGGGCGAAATCCATAAGTCCACTGGGGAGCTTGTTATATGCTTCCAACCACCATACCAGGCGATTATGGAAAATTGTTTCAAAAACTTTTCTAATACAGGAGGCAAGAGCAATAGGTCTATAAGAGTTGCAGTCTCCTACAGGTTTATTATGTTTCCTAACTGCTATAATAATAAACTGTTTCCAATCATTGGGAATAGCACCAGAAAGCCACAATTTATTAAAAATATCACATAGAGTATTAAGCGCAAAATTAGAACATTTTTGAAGAGCGAAATATGGAATAGCATCCAAACCTGGAGTGGTATCTGGTTTCCTATAGAGTGCTCTAGATAATTCAGGTAGAGTGATCTCCCTAAGCAGTACAGAAGAATTTATGAAATGACATTGATTAGATAGGATAGGATCAGCAAATAATTCATCCAAAGTAGGGACGTGGGAGGGACACACTTTGTCAATAAATTCGTGGAACCAAGATGAATTGAGGAAAGAAGGGCATACTTCTAAAGAGGAATTGCGAAAACGTTTACATCTGTCCCAAATACAGCGGATTGAGGTGTCCCTATTAAAAGATTTACAATAAGAAAGCCATGATTGATGTTTAATGTATTTCAAATAGCGCCGTGTTTCAGCATCAATTTTCTTAAAATGAAGGTAATCACACATGTTTCCCGACCTACGAAATACCAAAAAGGATTGATATCTCCTATGTACATAGTCGAGTAGATTGCTGTAGAGCATCAGTCATAGCATTAACAAAATAATCATACTGGACATGTGCATCTGTTTGCAGATTCATGTTCTCCAAATTATGATCCAGTGTTGTAGAAAATAATGTCCAGTTCCCTCTCCCTATATTCCATATTCTGGTAGAGTGACTAGGGGCATCACTGCAGGGCAAATTCGTAAGAGTAGTAATGATCGGGTAATGATCTGTTCCCAAGATATCAGGACTAACCATCTAGTGCGCTTGAATGGCCAATGAAAAGGACATAAAAGTAAGATCTATAGCAGAGGATGATTTATGTGGAGTAGGAATTGTGGTATGTTCGCCTGTATTAAGTAAGCACAGATTACAAAAAGATAGTAGAGAAAATATATCATTACCCATGGAGTTAGTACATAAACCCCCCCAAGATGGATGATGAGCATTGAAATCCCCTCCAATTATCACCTCACAATCTTGGGCTGATAAAAAGGAGGAGAAGGACTGAGGACTAATTCTTGCCTGAGGAGGGCAGTAGATGGAGATAATCCTAATCCACTTAGTGTTTAGAAACACCTGTACACAGACCCAATTACAAAGAGTATTATAGAACAAATCAGGCGGAGGGAGCAGTTGACTTCAGAATATTGGATGTGATTTTTCAGTAAGACTGCAGATCCTCCATAACCATCAGGTCTATCATCTCTAAAACATCTATATCCTGGCATAGAGAAGGGTGTATCATGTCCAAGCCATATTTCCGATAGTAAAATTATATCAAAGTTATTAAGAAGAATGAATTTCTCAAATAGAGGCCAATTACTTATAATGCTGCGGCTATTCCACTGCATTATTTTAAACATAGGGATCAATTACCGTTACGGGGGGTGGAAAGGAGAGGGAGATGGAAAACTTTTGAATATAAATAATAACGTGTGATATATAGCACTGGACTGAATACAAATATTAAGTAAGTGATTGAACTAACACAAACATACACCATTGTATGTACACACACACACTCACGTGCCCACACACTAATCAACCACCAAACCACATGCACATGTGACTTGATGTAAAACCACGCATGTGTACTTTGAATAAGATTAAACAGGTGTATGTCAAAAGTTTGTACAATGAAGCTTTTAGAACAACCATGCTGATAATATAAAGAATTATAACCAACAGACACACACACACACACACACACACGCGCGCACACACACATACACACGCCTACGCACACCAAATGACAGAAATAAAGCATGGAGGCCAACAGAAGGTCTTGTTTATGGAGGATTATGATTTTTCCCTTTAGGAGGTTTATTAGCTTGAGTGGAGTTTTGAGAATCAAGAGAAGGTTTGTGGGGGTATTTATTACTAGTAATAGTAGAGGAAGTTGTGGTAGAAGATTTCAGAGAAGTTGGAACATTTTTAACCTCAGAGACTATTTGAGTAGTTGAAGGTCCAGACTTATTACTGGAAACAGGATCACTAGATGAATTACGAATACAAGGGGTTCTTCCAGAGGGGAAGATGAGTACTTGTTCAAGGTTTAGTTTTGGAATAGGTTTTGGAGGGAATTTACGTTTGGGTAATTCTGGAAAGTGTCTAGAGTTAAAATGGTTTTGATCGGAATCATTAGAATGTTTATCAGGATTATAAGGCACTTTGGCTCGATCAGCAAATGAAGAAGCTTTAGTCACCTCCCCAAGTGACTGTTTTCTTTTGGCCTCCATGTACGACACATTTTCAAATGCCATGATCTTGGCGACTTCATACTGACTAACATAATAGGGACAATTCTTATTTAACGTTGAATGTGCTCCATTACAGTTGAGACAAACATCTGACAGTACCTCAGCTTTGCAAACTGAGACAGAGTGGCAATCTCCGCATTTAATACATCGTGGTCTGCTTCTACACTGATTTGCGATATGTCCATATCGATTACAATTTGCACAAAGCCTCGGCGGCTTTACGCTCAACGTAACCTGGAACCGCAATCTGTAAATGAATATGAATTCTGGCAATTCATTCCCATAGAAACCGATTTCAACTGTATTAGTGGGAACTAAATCTGGACCATTTCTACGAGTGAATCTTCGGACTGACATGATCGGAAATATACTAGAAGTGTGTTGTTTAATTTCTTCCTCAAATTATTCCATACCGATACAAACGAGAATTCGGGATATATGCTTTAAGCGCGTGGTTAGTATTATCATTGACCGATTGAATAAAATTATTTGCTTGAACAGCCGAACCAAAATTTGCTTTCACGCGATTAATTCCCAATTTATCGAAACATTCAACATCAGAGAATGATGAGAGTAATTTACACAGCGCTAGCGGATGTAAACTACCGATATCTTATTAGCAGTGTGTTGCACAATGGCAATGAAATGGGCAGAATGCACGTTCGGATTTTATAATTGAATATTACAATCATCCAAGTTTCTTCGTAGAGATGGAGAGAGATGTTCTATATCATCAGAATTATGTGAAAGAGATCTTTTCATAAAAGATTTAAAATTTTTCATTTTATATATATATATACACATCAATCGCATACACTTACAACACACACATTGGCACATAAATATAATTGCTCATAATGAATTGGTAATATTTCTTTAAAAGGAAAATGCATTATTTTTCAAAAATCACAATTCGCTGTATCAAATAGTTCAAATATACACTCTGCTAGATTAGTCAAGTATTACATGTGTGATAGATGCCACTTCTACAATATATAGCAAACGTACGATCGACCAAATCGGTCTATAGAGCAACTTACAGCGTAAACGATGTAATTAGAGTGATTGCACCGATTACATCGTTTCCGTAAAAAACTGTGTTCTCCTTTGCAATCATAATCACGGTTTCACACCAACAAAGGCTTATTGTTCGACCAATATTCTTTATTCTATACACACAAACCATTAATAACTAACGGTATCTGTTAGTCATTCAAGATTTCGTTGCATTGCATGAAGGAGATAAGCATTTTGCCCATTTCCAACATGACGGTGCGAGAGCACATGGGGCGGCAAAGACAATGGAGTTCGTTAGGAAATTTTTTGGAGACAGAATCATTTCACAGTAGGCAAAAGATCCGCGGACCTCACTCCCTTCGTTTTTTTTATCTTGAATCGCCTAAATAATAAAATTTATGAAACCAAATCGCAAATACCTAAGACGTCAAAAAAAAACAAAAAAAAAAAATCTCAAATTTTTGTGGTGACATTAAAGAAGGGAAACAGGTTCGACACTGCTTGGAAAATGACGGATATCATCTTCAAGATTGAACTATGAGGTTTGACGAACTATTCTATTTTTTATTATTATTATTTTTTTAATTTTCACTAACGTCAATTATGAAACACCCTATTATATATAATCAAGTAATAACTAAATTTCCTTAATTCGAAATTTAACAGAGGACTATGAAACTGAATTGTATGGTTAACTAGTAGAAAATCTAAAAGCCTCAATAATACATTGCTGGTATATAAGATAGTTTGAAAGCCTGTGAGGACGTACGGTATTCTGCTCTGTGCGAAACCTAGAAACATAGATATAAATGGATTTCAAAATCGAACTCTAAGACAAATAACTTCAGCACCCTTAGTATGTCTCAAACGTTTGGATACACCGTGACTTACATAGTACTGTTCTCGAGGAAGTCGAGAAAAGTGCACAGCGCTATGTAAGAAGGTTTGGAAAATCATCAAAATCCTTTGAAGAGGAGATTGAATCGTGATGTTTTAATTGTTTAGCGGGAAATAAAGTATAGAACTAGTTGAGTTCCTTCCCTTTACACGTCATCTAGGATATATTAACTGCTTGATTGCCTCGGGGTTGGGTAGCTGCAGTGTAAATTAAAAAAAAATTACAGTTCAAACATTTTTGAAGTAATTTTTTTTAGTGTCATACAAAGCGTAGAAAGTTTATCAGTGTAATTGGTAGACACTTAGTGTTCGTGTACGAATTTAAATTAAACGTCTTGGATTATTTTCAAAAATTACTGATATTTTCCTTGATAAATTTTAATCCTTAATTTTCGAATCTTATCTCGTTTTATCCCTTTCGGTCGTATATTTTTAACGCAAAAAATTATAAATTCTATATACAAGTGTGTTTATTATACAATAACGTTTCTTAGACGAACTGTAGATAATTTTCGACGTATTTGTATCGATGTTTTAGAAATCGAGACACATTTCACGTCAACCGGAAAATAAAAAATATTTTCAGTATTAATCGTGTACCGTATGGTGGACGTCGTGACTAAAAGAGTTAAGATTTTATTTAATTAATCTATTATTTTCTTATGGCGTCAACACCTGTAATTTTACCGCAACAACGTAATAACGCAGCCTAAAACTAGTGAATTTGAAATAAAAATTTTCTTTTTCGTGTTATCATTTTGATTACCCGATTGCATCGACCGTCTATGCAAATTATAGATGAAAATTTGTTAATTTTTTATTTTTTCTTAGACTAATTTGTAATTTAAGTTTTATGTGTAGTTAATATTTTTCCCCCTGCTGAAGATTACGGCTTTATTTTAGGAGAAATATTTCGCTATTCGCCGTTAATAAATTTACAATTCGAAATAATGTAAAATTATCAATTTACCTACAAATCTTTAATCGCGGATAAATTTTAATTGTTTTTTTTTTTAAAGGACTAATCAGCAAAACTCCATTATACTACTAACGAACTTTCGAAATAGACAGATTTGCAAACATTTCTGCTTTGGGGCGCAAACAACCTCGTCTATCGCTTCGTACCCGTCGAATTTAAAAATATAGTAATATTAATAATAATAATTATCCGAGTAAATTTCGTCAGAAAACTATTCTGCATTTATCCAATAACTTCGGATCAAACGTATTTATAAACTTTTTATACTTTAGACCAAAGAAAATAATTGCTTTCTTGTAAAATTTCGGTCAATTTTTTTTCTACAATTTTCCGAATGGAATTAGTATGTCTAATAAAATTGTGTTTTTATTTTGAATCGTACTTAATTCAGTTTATTTGTTAACGATATTCGTTTTCGTAATATTTTTGTTAATTTTTACACAATAGTCGTGATTTAAATTGTCTTGCCAGTCGTAAAATTTCTAATCGCATCGGATAAAAAGCATATATTACGATCATTAGGAAAAGTTCACCGAAGTTGCATTTTCTTCTTTAAACCAAACTCGACTATTCCTACTTCTTTATTAAAATTCATGTCGTAGAGTATTTTTCGTTGCAAAAATTATAAAATTTGAACGGTACACGATTATTATTTAAACAGAGGTGAATACTATCGCATAATTATACTTTCTCGTGATATTCATACTTAAGGTTCTCAATTCGTGTAGCAAAAGTATCATACAGCCAACTAACCATTTCTTAATTTCATTTATTTATCGTAAAATTAACTCAAAATTAATAGAAGCTCGTTCATCTTCATTATAACACGTTGTTTTTGTAAAGAATTTATATATATATATATATATATATATATATATATATATATATATATATATATATATATATATGTATATATATATATAGTTTTTAAGTATTTACATATTTACGCGATCGGGCACGTAATAGTTTAACCCTTTCACACACAAAATTTTGATGCAAAATTACGCCGTCACCGTCACGAAGATTCGCGATCAACATGGCGATCATAGCAGACCTGAACATTTCAACAGGCATAAAACCAACGATAAAAATCTTTTGACCACGAATTTTGAGGACGTCCTCTTAATCTTCTGCCTGGAAGCTTTTCTTTCATAATAAGACGCAAAATTTCGTATTTACGCCTTCTCACGATGTGGCCCAAATATTTTGTTTTTCTTTCTTTTATCAAATTTAATAATTCCGGGCGCTTCAAATTCATTGTATCCGGAACTTTTTTTGTTTGTAATTTTCTGTATCCACGAAATTTTCAGCACGCGTCGGTACGAATATAATTCAAAGGCCTTTATCCTTTTTTAGCATCGAGCGCCCAACTTTCACTTCTGTAAAGAAGGATTGAGAAGAGCATTTTAGCATTCTAATACGCAATTCGAGACTTAATTCCCTTCTGGTGAGCGGGTTTTTCATTTTAATGAGCATTGCTCTTAATTGCTCTATACGCGATGTGATTTATTTTTTAGAGTTGCAAGAAATTTTATACAGATTATTTATTATACGATGCAGCTTCTTAGACGACTGTAGATAATTTTCACAGTGTTTAAATAAATATTTTCGATGTCGTTGGTCCTTAATGCTTTCGAATAGCGGTGAAATTAATACCTTGAAATATTACCTTACACTTTGACAACAAACTATCGTGAAAATTATAAATAAAGAAATTAAGAGAATCATATCATATCAACCTGTTAATTAGCCCATTCGACATTCGGTGCTAATCACGCATCATTATTAAAAATCTATCGCGCTGCAATTAGATTCAAAATCGATTATGGTGCAGTAATATATACAGACAAATAGAAAACACTTTAAAATATAATCCGAAATACACGTCTTCGACCAGTCATATTTCGGACTACACAAATTGACAGTCTTCATGCCGAAGCTCCAGAGTGGTCCTCGCACATCCGACGAACGTACCTGCTAGCTGCGTTTTGCGCACATTGTATACCATCAAACCTCGAACCTTCATAATAAATTCATTCCTGTGTTCTCTCCAAACAACCCAGACTGTCACATTTCGATATTAACAGATTCTGTCAACTATCGCTATACAAATAAATCAGAAATTATTACAAAATCCTACGCAGTTCATAAAAACTCAGTAATTATAGATCTCGAATTAATAAAAAATCATCTGCGTCTAGTTTTAACTCGCTTGCTGGCTGCTCTGTAATAACCGAAAATCGCATCCTTATCCGATATTCCCTACCTAAAACCGCTAATGATCAGACTCGCTTGCAGTATTAAACGCGATCAACGATGTGTACAGCCACAATCAACATGCGCTCGCGAAAGAAATTATAAAAATATTAATATCCGTACCACCACGTCGGAAAACAACCTTCCTGTGGATTCCAGCCCATTATAGCATTACTAGAAATAACCTGGCAGACGAAGCAGCCAAGGAAGCAGTACTATTCTTACCTGCTCCGAATATACCAATACCACCAGTAGACTTCACCCGACACCTACGACTTGCATTCATAAACCTATGGAACAACCGATGGATCAATACCTCCTCACCAAACCAACTACGTCTAATTAAACCAACCATCCGGCTTCGGTAGTTTACTTCTAACCGACTAAGAGACGATGTAGTCATCAGCCGACTTCGATTGGGACATACAAATGTTACCCACGTCTATTTAATGTAAAAAAAAACAACAGCTACAGTATGTCCATCATGTAACACATTACATTCCAACATATGCACCTAGATTGCACTCAACATCTCAAATCAGCGTTGAATCTACCGACATCTCTGTCAAGCTTGCTACGCGACCATACTCAGGTCCTAATAAATGTCATACATTCTCTAGATGTATAAACAACCTAGCCAATGTTCTCGATGTTATAAATAAATATAATTTTTCGTGCCTCTCGTTTAAGTCGCTTGGTTGCGGCACCTAAATTTAGTATTATTATTATTATTATTATTATTAATATTGTTCTTGAAAAAGATTAGCTTTAGATAAGACCAGCCTTTGAAAAACGAATTAACAAATTTATGATACCCGGACATGTCACGATAATAAATTAGAAATTATTTAAATTTGATGAAAATGAACATATCACCACTGAAAGTAAAGAGAACACTGGACCCATTGTTATTTATGTGATCGAAATAAAGATAGATGAACGAGAAAGTTTTTCATAAGTGACAAAATTGTATTAACCACTGTTGAATGAAATACTTATATTGTAATATAATTTTTCTCGAGTTTATTCAATTTTTTCCATTTTATTTGTTCATTTTATCTCTTATCCACGTTATAATCTTACTGCATAGTTCATAAACATGATTTATATTGCTAAAAATTGTTAAAATATTATTTAAAAAAAAAATTAACGAAAATTATATCAAAGTTAAAAATGAATAATTCTAATAGGCTATCTAGCAGATATTAGCCGTTTAATTGTTGTCGACGATTCCATTTTTCATGAAATAAATTAATTGAGAAATTAATAGCGGTATCGGAGTAAATTTACCTTTCCATATTCAGTTAACTATCTGTGTAGTTTCATGTAGCAGGGTACTTTGAATAATGATTCACTTTTTTAAGTGCTACTACTTAATTACTGACAACCGACAATTTTTTAAATCATACATGAACATTTCTGAGATGTACGAAGTTCTGTCACATTTGTAGACTTAAACTCTATATACTACAAGACGAAAGTAAAGATTCCGTTTGATGCGTGGAAAATCGTTTAAATCCAACTAACCGCTAAAGGGGCAAATTTTGGGTGTCTTAAATTTTTTTATTAGTATTATTTTGATAAATAACTGTACAAGATAAATACTCTTCATTATCGTCAGATATTTAGAGGACTGTTTAGAAGATTTTTATATCGCTTTATGTGTTGTTTACCACTGTCATTGTCAGATAGTTTTAAGTATTTATAATTCATTTTCGTGTAAAATTGTAAACTTAGTTTTAAATTAATATTTCATGTTTTTATATAATTAATTTTAATTGTATATAGCTTGACAATGGCGTAAATGCCGAAAAGCTTCGCATAATTAAATAAATTTAGTGATTTCAACTATTTTTAGTAATCAAGTAAAGGCTTTATTACTCGACTACTATTTAACCGTAAACTTCGCGGAGCATCCTATATCGGTAGACATACGTAACTTTTACGTATACCACTAGTTTACTTAATTTATTCTTAACTTTGCAAGATTTTATATAATTTTTAATAAATTTCATTATATATTTACATTTCCACTATGTTTATTTTCACCGATGAAATTATTTTCTAACCATTAATTTAGTTTAATCGCAATCAAATGTAGGCGAACATGTAAAATGCATTCGAAAAAAAAGAACAAAAGTTCAAAATTATATATCTAAGTAATCTTCAACTAAATAATATTAAAAATGAGCAATCTCTGCACTTTTTTTTGTTATGTTCACCACATATCAGTCTGCTACATTTACTACAATATGTTGTGGTCATTCTTCTTTTGCTACAATTACAATAACTGCAATACTTTCTCGGTCTGATTATCTAATATAGTGCTTAAGTCCGTGTCTTTAGACGCTTTATATCCAACAATTCTTTGAATCATAGCCGTCGTTCGTGTCTTGTTTCTTTATTATCAAAACGCAAGCAGTTTACAATAAATTAAAATCTGGCTTCAGACATTGTTGCTCGAAGCCTATCTCCAGAATATGAACAATTAAATAATAATTCACTGGGGTAAATTATTACTTTTCAAAATAGTCTATAATATTATCAATCCGAGTATTACCGACGTTATATTCTGAAATGTATGATCACCAGATTTAGCATAATTTTTTCGTTGACGTTCCATCTCTTCGTTTGTATGTAAAATAATTTCTCGTATTCGTCAAAAAAAAAAAAAACATTTGAAGCAATCTACCGGTTCAACTACATTGGATGAATAATGCGATGGTCCAGGTCTAATATGAACAATATTTCTACCTGGAATTTTTCTAACCAAAGAATTAAATTGCGTATTCCAGGGCAATTCATTTTTCCTTAACAGTATCGGCTGATCAGCTTGTAATATTTCACGAATCTTTGGAACTTCTTCCGCTGGTTCATTTCTATGAAGTCTATTTCTTTTTTGTACGTTTTCTTTGTTTTTTATTTTCTTCTATTACTCTCTTGTTTTCTGTGCCTATGACCTGCGTCATCATCACTTCATCCAAATCGTCAGGCAAAATATTACCATCGACCTGTTCATAATCGGGATCTAAATCTCTGTCATCACTATCATCCCATATGTATATAAAGTATGCACATTTTCAAATCTGACGTGCATGTGTATACCTGCTTATTAGTAGACATAGGTAAAAATGACGTATATGAAGTAACGTTTATGGGTAGACATACATAATAATTACGTGTAGGGTTTCAACGAAGTGGAAAATAACAGCAACAGAACAGTATAACAGTACTTTTCAAACGCAGCATTTCAACAACTAAATCGGTTTAATGCAAGCATGATAGACTAGATCCGATAAAGACACTGTTAGATATAATGAAGTGGAGAGTGCACGCAAAATTTACGTAGTCTAGGGTTAAAACATAAACAGTTATCATGCAAAAATATATAAGTTAACGGATGCTACATTGCATAAGATTCTGATCAAAAATTATTGTATAATACTGAAGCTATTTGTTCATACCCCCTTCAAGGTTTTTTTATATACTAAGAAATTGTTTGAAATTTAAAATATTTTCAAATAATCTGTTCACATATTTAGATCTCATAAGCGTTTTCATTTTTCCATAAATTGATATAATTAATCGAAAATATTCCATCTTGAATTCCGTTTAAAAATTTAAATAATGAAACTAGCGAATTTAGATAGACTTCAAATAAAGTATAAACTAGAAAACTATTAACAAATCGAACGAGTATATTTTTCATAATGTACACACACAATGAATACTTTTCAAAATACTGGAAACAAGAAAGAATCAACCTATTAAATAAACCAACTAAATGAACATCCATTTTGTTTCAGCCAACAAATTTGTTTACCATATCCATCGGTTCTGAAAATTAATACGTATTCACCGGCAGAAAAATGGCTATTTAATAAAAAACAAAAATCACGGATATCTTAAAGCAGAAGCTCGATCTTACATACCATAATTTACTAATTCGTAAAATCTTACAAAATTCTGTATGTGTGATTTTTTAATGTAAATTATGTTATGATTTATAAATGCAGAAAATCTCATTAGATGATGCTGTAAATGTGTTTTTTTTTGGTATATTGTGTCACGTTAGTTACTCAATTTAATGATATAGAAATATTTAGAATTGTTAATGTGAAATTGATGATAAAAAATTAAAAAGCTAGTTTAATTTGAATACAGCTAACGTAAGGCATATTAATAAACAAAAACATGATTAATCAATAAATAATGATATAAAAAAAAATATATATAAATATGTAATAAGAATGTAATAATTCTACATAAATTATTAGTAAGTGTTTTTGATTTTATGTTATATAACACAAGGTAAATACGTCCAACAACAAAAAAAAATGTGTTGAGTAATACAATCTCATGGTTAGACTCTTAAATGTTAATGAATAGGTATTATATGATTATTAAATGTGAAGCATAAATAAATGTAGTTAATTTGGAAAATATGTTATATATAATATATATAATATTAACTTATTTCTCCATGGGTATTCAAATATATTTGATCTGAAACACAAGGTAAAGAATCTTGTACGAAGCTATTGTGGACGGAATATTATCTGACAGGTATTTTATAATATTAAGAAAAATTGCGATGAAAATAATTTACAAAGTCTATAAAGAAAAGGTGGCATAATACAAATCAGCCATTAAATTGATTTAAAATTGCATATAATGAACTATATGACGAGTGTAATATATTATTTATCACTAACTCGAATAACTATGTACAAAATAATTTTAAACGGAAAAAAAAAATATTAACAATGAAATACTATGAAAATATTTCACACGAAAATTGTCATCGTTATTTTAAATGATTCGAAATTATTCCTTATTATGAATAAGAAATCGCTAGTGATTAATAAAAACAAAGATATGGTTGCATGAAATTAGAGAAGAAAAATTTATCAAATTTATAATATTAAATAGATTAAAACATTCTCTAATTCTTCTAATAGAAAATAAAACTTAAATATAAAACAAAATATAAAATGAATATATCGAATAAAATATCAAAAATAAATGTAAGGATATAATTATTTATATATAAACTGTTTTCTACTTTCTCGGTTTAAAGATAAACTACCGAACACATTTCGTCTCTGTTTAATTTTTCAGAGATTTAAGTATTATTCTAGTTAAACCCGAACTAAAAAATATTATAGTGTCATTGTAAGGGGCGAGAAATTTATAGTCTAGTGAAACGCCTGTTCTAACTGCATTGCAGAATGGCTGTGTATAATAACTATAATTACTTTAAATTTTACATTATATCAGTAAAATTCAGTTCCAAGATAATTTATTTCAAAAATATCAATATATTTTCCTGTTCAATTATTCTCACCAAGAAAACAGTTGTTCATTTAGAACAAATATACCGGACCGAATTCACTTTATTCGAGAAATCTTATAGTATATATATATCTATATATATATATATATATATATATATATATATATATATATATAGTATATATATATATATATATATATATATATATAATATATATATATATATATATAGGAACCATCTAAATAATGATTCGAATAACAATTTTCTTCATACTTAATGAAATTAATGTCCAATTATCTAAGCAACAGATTAATTTATGTGGTAATGACAAACTAACTATTAAATAAGTGTTTGACGGAAATTCCATAAGTTATCGTAATGGAGTTCTTTTTATTTGTCAGTTCTTCTGATTTTACCACATTTGTGGATTTTTATATTAATGACGACACGACTACCTCTTTTGTGGTTAATGTAAACCAACAACAAAAAACAATAGGTTATAAATAGTTCGCCTACGATTCATTTATAAATGGAAATTCAACGAAAAATGACAATATTTTTCACTTATACAAGACATTTTCTTACTGCAACGTTGAAATTAAAAAGAAACTTTAGGCGAATTATATGGTTCTTGTTCCTTGCTCACGATTGAATCAAGAACAACTTTTAAATTGATAAAACTGTATGTACTATCCATCAAATATATTGTCTTAATTAAAAATATTAACTTTAAACGAAACATTTAATTTGAAGCACGCTGATGTTTGGCATGGAATTGGGCAGTTATGTATCAAGGAAATCTAATAAAAGGAAAACCACGGACTGTGGAAACTAAAAGAAATAGGCACGTGCCGTGCTTACAGGGTAATAAACAGAAGTTACCCGGATCTATGATCGACACAGCTGAAAAAAAATGGGCATCACTTGCGTCCAGCAACGAATAGATATGAAGTATTGATATTATTATTTTAACGTTGTCAAAAAATGCAATTACGAAAATTATATATGTATAGTAAACGGATTTAACTCGATAACTTCGTTTTAGATTTTTATTTTTGAAAGAATTGTTAAATCTAAAATAATACGAACGTTTATTTTAATGTTTAAAATTGTTACATTCGGAATAAATAATTATAAAATAATAATATAATACAATATTCTGACGAAATATCCATTTGTCACATTGTTTACAATTTATTTGTAATACGAACGATATATAGAAAGTGGTAGTACACAGTGATGTGAATTATCTAATAGGGAACATATCTCAGCCGAAGAAGAAAAACAAGTTTTCCCGAGATTTGCAGACAATATTGTTTTCATATCAGGGAGAGTAGGTGAATTACACGTGACGTCAAATAAACTGAACGCGCCGTTAAAGATACAATTTTTATTTTTTTAAATATATCTTTCACTTTATTTGTGTTTTTATTTAGCTCTCGATATCCTTACATATATTATTCAGGAATTTGTTTTTACCATTTCTGCGTTGTTGCTTAACTTGTTTATTAATATCGCCCTATCCCTGGGTCATTTCTTCACATTTAATTCTTTTATTTTTAATATCTTTACTGGTGATCACTATCACATTCTTTCCCTACAGGTACGTTTATTCGAATTGACGACCTCCATTTGAAATTAATTGAGATGCAGTCAATTTGATTCCGAAACAGATCACCTAGGGGAACGCAACGTATATAGACAATGCTTAAAACTGGAGTTACATATAAACATTTTTGTACCAGAAGTTAGATAATTGTTCACCTCTTTCATTCCTGGTGCCAAGGCCATACTTGCCTATAACATTCCGTAACTCCGATTTTTGCATTAAAATTTCCAAGAACCAATTTCCCTATGTTTTCCATCGTTTCTTCCAGAGCAGCATAAAAATTATCTACAATTTCTTGTTCCGCTTCGGTAGTGTTGGAACATAAACTGGAAAAATGTTTAGACTTGCGTTCACTTTGACCGCTATTATCCTGTCGTTTACTGCTTCATATGCAATTACTTTGATACGATCGCTATTGCGTATTACGACTGCTACTCCACTCGTGTAATTAGTTTCATGTCCAAGTATACTAGATAGTTATTATTACTGATAAAGTGCCTTTCCAATGCTTTTCTGATATTGCAACAATATTAAATTCCGAAGTTTCATGCTGAACTATAATCAGTTTTCCAACTTCGTTTAAACCACGAACATTCCATGTTTCGATCTTTATATACTTCCACATATTCATTCCAGTCGCGTAGTTTCCACGCGATGCCTGGTTTCCTACATCGTCGTGGCCAGTCGCTAATTTAACACTATCAGGCCCGTACCCCAGATAGTGCCGATTGCTAGTCGGACCGCGTAGCATACTATCATAGTATAATTTTAGTTCTATAATTATTCGTAGAAAAGGTACTTTGCCTTCCAGCTGATTTTCTGTTAGAGTTTACATTTTTAGCCTTTGGGTAAAAACCCTAACCAAAAGGCAGTACCCTTGTTTTCTGTCCGGGTTGTCTTCCTTAACATTTGAATAAATACTCAAACCGCAAAGCAGCGGGTTGCTACTTTGAAAGCAGGTGAAACATATTTATACGGGTGGCCTCAACACGCCAACAGTTAATCGATAGCAGTAGGACTGTAGTGTTTTATAAACAACTTCCACCGTGTTTCACTACTTCCACGTACCTGTAACTATCAATACAGCAATAATCTGCCTACGACTTTCCACCAGTAGCCGCTCTTGGTCCACGACTGCTTATTTAGTATTCGCAGCTAACCAGCGTAAACCAGCATATCTGCTGGCCGTTTCGCTATCCGCCACCCGCGAACGTGTTCCGTTCCGATTAGAGCTTCGGATCCCAGAGAGTACAAAGTACTTCCCAGGGAGAATATGGATATATTATATGTGTATCTTCTTCTTCTTCTTTCAAATTGGCGAACTATGGACCACGTAAAATATCTTCATGATGTTTATTTCTTCCTCTTCCTTTCACTCCAGTATTTCTTCATTGTGTTTTTTCTTTTTCCATCCATTACGTCATCTTCCGTAACGTCAATTTTCTTAAGGTCTTCCTTAACTTCTCGAAACCACGCGATTTGCGATCTAGAATTCCTATCGAAGTACCGGAAAATTCGTTTTGTTAGACTGTTTGTATCCATTCTCTTCAAATGACCGTAATAGCTTAATGTTATTTTTTTCATGGTATTGGTAATATCTTCGGTATACTCGTATATTTCTTTATTACTTCTTTTTTCCATATTCCCGTCCCAGAATTTTGCGTACTATTTTCCTTTCCTTCATTTTGATATGTTCCAGTTCTTTATTCACATTCATTACTCAACACTCCTAACTTAGACGTTATAGATATTGATTTTTTATTACATATATCTTTTATCCGCTGAAATGCTAACTCCATTTTTCTTATTCTGCCTTGGTTAGCTGTTTTACGCGTTTGTCTGTATAAATTCCTCTTTTTATATGTCCGTATTTGGTGGCCATAAATACAAGTGCGTTTTTTCATCAGTCATATATTTGTTTTTTTTCAAACGATATCTTTAGTCCCGCTTTTTCTGCTACCTCTTTAAGGCTATTTATTTGTTCTACTGAATCACTTATGTTCTTCGATAAAATCGCCAAGTCATCTGCGAATGCTATGCAATCAACTTCTACGTTATCCTTCTTTCTACCGATTTGTATGTTTTGATGTTTTTTTCGTTTAACTTTTTCCTCCATTTTCTTATAATTTTTTCTAATACACAGTTAAAAAGTAACGGAGCAATCCCCTTGTCTAATGCCTGTTTCAATGTTGAACACCCGCGATAACTCCCAGCGAAATTTTCCTACTATGTAGCTCTTTTATTTATTTATTTATTTAACAGCAGTACTTATCGCCTTTCGGCTATGATCACTTAATTTACATTAATTAAATACAACGCATTAAATTTGTACAAATAAGATACGCGTACAGTTTACGCATTGTAGATATATCGTCTCGGAGAGAACATCCTTCAAATCTTATTTTGGTATATCATTCAGCGTTCTGCAATTTTCGTATTTTTTGCATTTCTGTAACAGGTGATGTTACGTGTTCATCACAGAGTTCTCACTTTGGAGGTTCGTCATCTCCGAAGAGATATACGCATCAGTACTTTTTCATATATGCGACTTTCTTGTGTCGCTGTCTTTAGAGGATATATGTTGCTTTTAACCGCCCTCAGTTTATTTACTGCATCGGTACTAATCCATCTTTCATTCCATTTCCGTAGCGCATAGTCTATGGTGACCGAGCGGAACTTTTCTCGTGGTAGGTGGAGCAATCTGGTAATATCGAAATTCGGGTCAGCAAGATTTGCACGAATCCTCGCTGCCATAGAGCTTGTGCCTAACCGATCCATTAATGCCAGATTAGGATGATTTTTCTTCGTCAGCATGGTTGCTCCATAGTTAAGTATTTGTCTTCGAAATTGTAGGGACGGTTCCCCTGCCAGTGCTAGTATGCTGGATGAGGGACTACTAGGATACGCACCTAACGCCCTTCGTACTGCAGCATGGTGTATTGTAACAAGTTTTTGAAGTAGTGATTTCGACTCTGCACGATACAGTATACATCCATAGTCCAGTTTTGACCGTATAACTATGCGATAGATCATCAAAAGCATGTTCGCGTGCGGTGTGCACTTTTCCCATTTAAAATCTTTAGCATGTGTAAGGAATTCGCTCATCTCTTGTGCAGCTCCATAATATTGTCCATCAAGGGCAACCTGGAGTCAAAAATGACACCAAGAAATGTTACGCGATTTTCCTATACTTCATAATTAGCTTTAGATTCCATATTTGTTCAATACACGATCTTCCTTTCCTAAATCCTGCTTGATATTCGCCCAATTTTCTTCTACCTGATTTTCTAGTCTGTTTTGTAGGCCTTTGGAAATTACTTTATACCACTGGTAAAAGTGATATTCCATATATATATATAGATATATATATATATATATATATATATATATATATATATATATATATATGTATATGATAGGCTTCATGTCTTAGTGATGATACTTTAAATTCGAAAATGTTTCTATGGCCAATACATCGAATTTGTCAGTGAATAATACTTTTTTTTCATCAATTTGAATAGCATCCCTCGAATAATATCCCAACGGATATCAAATTATTTATTTATTTTTATTAACTGGTAGGTTAGAAAATTGTCGGAATAACAGGAAACATAATACTTCACATCAAATTGTCCACATCCCGGATGCGATATCGCTCAAACCTGAACCACTTTCATCTTATCGCGCTCATTTAAATTATTATTATTATGAATATTGCTGCTGTTGTTCTCATTATCCTCGTCATTTTCATGATTATTATCATTGCCATCATTATCATCGGTGTTACATCTTCTTTTGCTGAAAATAAATTGCTTTATGTCTAAGTAATAGTAGTTGGCAAAATTTTAATTATGCATTTCCTCCGAAACCCGAGTTTTGTTGTTGTTCCCTAAAATTAACGTTTAAATTAATTCGACCTTATTTTTTTTTTTTTTTATTATCGTGTAAGCGTGATTATTTAGCCTACATCGTAATTAACTGTTCGTTTTCTCGACTATAGTTATTTTTAAAAAAATTTCCTCAACGCCTATTATTCACTGTAATGGCGAAAAAAAATCGAATGGAACTAGTTTCCAATAAATCCGAAGTTACCGAGGCACCGTCGCAGCGCGTACAAGCTCGAACAAGTAGCGTACTAGAAACAGTTTCGATTTTATAGAAAATTAAAGAGAATATTTTATATTTTACTAATATATCAAGATTTAGATAACAAAGCGCTGTGTAAAAATGGTAAGATTTGAAAGCAAGTACGGATCGGATGCGAAGAAATACCTTAATTAAGTAAAAGTCTTCTTCGTCCCATTAACGTGCCGTATACTGTTGCAAGGCCGGAGACACAGATGAGAAGACTCAGAATAGAAGTGTCGGACGATTGGTTAATAGAAGAACACGATGCATATTATCCGGTCCTGATTTCAGTAATTCATTCAAAGTCGTTAGCAAAACTAATTTAGTATGCAAAGCTTGTACGGTCAATTAGGAGATGATGCACTGTGATGACATTGTTGCCGCAGGAACAACGCGAAGAAAGTTGACGCTGAAACAGGTAACTGTGAGTGATAGCTATATAACGAAGTCTAAGACGACGTAGAACTATTTCAGCTTTTCGCGATAAGTCAGTGGCTAACTTTATTCATCTTAATTTATTAGTAATTAGCATATTCGCGCGGAGGGACTGTCATTTATGATTTAATTGATGGGATATATGAGTAAGCATGCTGCTTGTTTGCAGCTCAGTCTGCCGTATCATTACGAGCAATATGAGAGCGGCCAGGAACTGAAATCATTATCGGCATAACTCGATGATCACCTTAGCTATTGGATGCGGATGAAAGGGATGATAATTAAAGATAGCCAGAATTGCCGAGGATGAGTAATTTCGCAGGTTGAGGGCAATCGCGATTGGGTTTTCAATTATATACATAAGATAGCGAGGAAGATATCATAAAGCTCGGCAGAGAGAGTAGAGTAATTAGGTGGTAAGAAATAGCGCGCAAGGATCTCGTTGTCAGTAGACACTGCACATCAACAATTTAGAGGCATCAGTATATAGCGTCCGAGTGGTTTCGTATTTCTGAAGTGTGGAATTGATATCCTGCCTACATTCGGGAAACGGTCAGGTTTAACTCAAGATCTAAGGAGATCCGAGGCAGTTAAAAAATCATATTAAATCGGCGGTAACTGAATAGCAAGATTTGCCAACAATCTGTCAATTAAACCGTTATTTGATTGAGACGCTATTGAATGGTTGACTATAGGAAGATTAGGAACTGTTCTTATACGAGAATAGAAGTAGAATGAAAATATCGATGAAATTTTAGGCTCTTTAGTCCTAGGTCAGATAAATAAAATTTTGATTATTATTATTATTTGAATTGAGATGCTTTTACGTTTTACCGCAGGAGATTGCTCATCTTTTAATCAGAGATGATAACTTCTCCAGAAATGTTGCTATGTAAAGGAGTAGTCGTAGATTATCTGTTACATTATTTTTTTATACAAAGGTGTAATATGTAGGGAACGTAATCTAAAACTCAAAACGTAATGACGCTATAGTAGTGCATTAAAAAAAGAAAAGCCGTGATCAAGATTGCAAATTGTTTGCTCAAAATGAAGGGGGGACAGCCTTTCTTTAAGTTGCATACTTAAAAAAACGATCAGGCATCAAATGGTGCCCAAATAGTAGTATACAGATGGGTACAATTCCTCTTTAACCTTTTTTAAAGACATAGCACGACGGAATTTAAGGGAAAAACGGTTACAGTTGATAGTAATTTTCCAGAGATGATCGACTAACACTCGTCAGTGTACATCAGTTTCCCATGATCCTAACATTTAAGTTATACAGAGTAGTGAATGATATCCTTGTGAGAAACTATAGAGCATTCTACGTTGTTAGACGATGCTTCTTTAATGAATCGACAAAATCCAGTCACCCATAAGAAAATTCCCTCATGTTCCAAATGATTAAGCTAAATCTTGGATCTTTCAACTACATGACTATTTCCCCCTCTTCCCTCATTACTTCGTCGAAAAAAAAATACTTTCCGGTTTATTTCCATGTGTCTCCGCCAGCGATCCTTGAGTCCGCGCGTCATTAATTTCATACGGGTACTAGACTTTTTATTATCGCTTAGAAATACCGAAATTACGTTCGCATCTCTTCTCCTTCCGAATCATCGTTATAATGCCAAGTTCGTTATTAAATATTGGCTAATAAATTGACAATCAAACGTCATCAGTTTGATATAAAAATCAACCAATCGATCAATATCGGTTTAAATTTATTTATATTCGACAAATATCACACATTCTCCCCGGTGGTTTCAAAATTCCCGGTTAAACTATTTTAGGAGGCATTTCATATAACCTAATTCATAACGTTCTCAAATCTTTTAATTTTTCTTCATTTATTTGAATTTTCTCTACTCAGCGGCTAAGCGTAATAAAAGTTTTAACGTGAAGATTGCAAATATCTCCGAAACGTCACCAACGACCAATTCTCACGTGGTCTGACGAGTGTTCTGTGATCTTTCAATTTATTTTGATTTACTTTGATTAATAAATATCGATTAACATCGTACTCGTTGTCGGGTTTTTCACGAAATTACTTATTGTCATATATTTTCTCGGGGATTTAAAACGTGACATTTATAAAAATAATTAGGACTTTGAAATCGTTCCGAATAATACATAAAGGAAACTTAAGGTGTTTAAAGCATATTTTTCACTAGTCTAATAGATGTATGATTTTTGCGCATTTAGAGATTTACTTTTGTATAACCTAAATATACTCGGACGATATCTAAGAGAGTATTCCTATCCGAATCAGTTTATTATACGGAATACATTTAATATATTAATTTTCAGGCGCCAGCTAATTAAACTTGCTCGAGTTTCAAATAATAAATGTCTGCGTATACACGTTATTCATGTATATTAAGAGAAAATTCAAATTATCGAAATACAAATTAAAACTGCATTTTTTTCTTTGACCTCTCCTCAACATTGCAACATATTCGGTTATCAGTGAGTCTGCATTAACAGAGTAATTATAGATAAGAATAATTATTTAGTCTATTCGACCTCGCAAATAACATCCGGGTTTATATATATATATATATATATATATATATATATATATGTATGATGTGTTTATGTATGTATAACTTCATCCCGGAAATTTGGACAGTCTGATTTTTATCGATGAAAATGGAATGCGTTCATTTTGAAATAATAATATTTAAAATAACCGGGGTAATTATTTTAATTATATTCACGCGATTTATTTTTTATTATTAAATTGTTTATTGTAAAAATTCCGCTCTATTCGCTTAGCAATTGAAATTATACATTCCCTATTTTCCAACGATAACAGTTTTATTACACGGCCAATTTAATTTCATCGCCCCGCAAAAAATACTACATACACATTCACAGACACTTGTGTAAACCTTTTTGATTTGCATTGACACGTGGCCATGTACACATATACATAAAAATAATATGCTGTAAACATGCACGATGAAGTAAAATACAAAGGAAAAATGTGATTAATTATATTAAGTAACTGTAAACATATGTTCAATTTCTATTCTAGATATTGCCTTAATTTTATTGTAATCCTTAATATTCGTTATATTAAATCTGTTAAAATCAATTGACGAATTTATAATTTCTGGTTGAATTTGTTTAAAATAAGTTTAATTGGATTAGATAGTAGGTACGTTCGTTATACCATATGTGAAGTTTAATGAACACTACTTGGTCGCTGCGAGAGATGTATGTACGCAAAATGAATATAGAGAGAACGTGATGATTAATCAAGGTGGAATGATTTGGAATTGAATTACCAGTTATCCATGAATATATGTAAACTTTACAGTCTACGAGTAGTTGTTTAATGAATATAAAATTATGAGTATAGTAGGCGCGACTATTAAAGACTTCACATTTTTTTTTTTAAATATCGGTAATCTTTTCGCGCGCGAAGAAATAAATACTTCAATCACGTGACACGTAAGTACATCGCTCTGAAGCAGTTCGATTCATTCTTTCATACATTTTTGCCGGTTTAAAGGCATTTCTGTAAGGTCTGCCCTCTAACAATAGAACAGAGGATATTGTGTATTCGATCGAAGAAGTAGTTTCGGTTGAACCGATAAGGGTTTCTACCGATGTGCTGATTGGAATGTCTAGACAGCTCGAATATTAAAATGGTTATAATAAAGCTATACCGTTGTATGGTTTCCTAGATGGAAGATGTACGATCCTAAAGTGGTCGCACTACAATATTGCCGTTGTCAACTCCGCGAGGTCGTGTACGATCCTAAAGTGGTCGCACTACAATATTGCCGTTGTCAACTCCGCGAGGTCGTGTACGATTCAGTGTGCTAAGTAATTTTCTAAACTGTAGTTACACAGACGTTGCTTTAGCTGGTGTGAACCCGGAAAATTATCAAAATGCAGTTTTGAAAGAAACGTAACACTTTAACGATACTAAACCGATTTATTCGTCTAACGACCGCGCTAACAATATTAATTATACTAAGAGCATTAACCGCACGAACAATAATAATAATAATAGTAATAATACATAGTAATATTAAATAATAATGATCAAATCGAGTGAAATTTATTGCGGTTCTTTAGATCATCTTTAAAAACTCCACACTTTGCGAGCATATTACCACTGCGTCCATGGCCTGTTCTGACACGGTTTAAACGCACCCAGGCTCTAGTTCAAAACCTGGTGGCTTGCAATTTGGTTTGTCTTTCGTTCCGTATCGGTCTGGGTTCTTATGGACCCGTTATTCTTTCCAGGATGCAACTGCGTCAAAAGTATCTGCTATAAGTTTTGTGAGCAGGCTTTGTCGATGTTAATCTTCCTGGTCGTTTCAGATCTTGATGTATTGGTAAATTAGTGTCATTTTTGTATTTTGACCATTCTTTAACCGTTGCAATTTTCCTTCTAATATGAGCTGGCATAATGTATGCTAGTACCCGGTAACCATTTCACCGGAGTAGATTTGTTTGCGCCAGAGATTATACGTAGAGCTGCATTTAGTTCTATATGAATCTTCCTTGTGTGCGTGCTCAGCGCGGATGATACTGCGTTAGTGATTATTTCCCGATATACAAATATTCGTTAACATTCGACACAAACTAACGTGCAATTGCTGGATGATTCGCGCGAAATAGGTTAATTGTAAATATGAAGAAGACAAAATACTTAATTACAGTTATCAATCCCATAATTCGTTGACGGTATAAAACTTACGCTCGAATTTGCATCATCTGTACCCGAATGAGAAACTAAGGAAATTGAACTACTTTTCCTCGTATTTAAAGTAATATTTCCCTGCCTATATCAATCTACACTCAATTATGGAATTACGCATTACCTGAGAACAGCTGAGCAGGATATTAAGCTCGAATTATAAAATTTTAATGCAAAAGTTATAAATTTTATCACAGGTATTTAATTATACAATCCCGCTTATTAGGTGAACTGTAGTGTATTTATATAAATATTTTCGAAATTGAGACATTTCACATCAACGTTTGTTAGCATTCAAATTTTACTTACCATATAGTGGACACCGCGATCGTAAGAGTTAAAGCCCTCCTCATAAGCTACTGCTAAATATTCAAGAGCTTTTTTTTATTTTTTTTTTACATGCACCGGTTTTTCTTTAAAACAATAAGCACGTTGACTGTTCAGTGAAATGAATTAATGTGGGTAAAGAAAAGCATTTACTCCAATGAGTAACCTACACTGGCATGATTGAAGATTTTTTTTACAGCAGTGCATCCCTGTACTGTCTACGCGTAAGACGTCTTGGTGGATTTTCCCGGTAGAATGAGATTGTACAGTTGTGTTACATGCGGACTGACATGATCTTTACATTCATTGTTAAATCTGCTGTATCTCATTTTGTGAGATTCTTCAACAGTTTCTACATGCAGATCCTTGCGTAATGTATCATTACTTGCGTAGTACGGAGCGTTATAATTCGAAGTGCCTTCAATTGGAATTGTTGGATTTTCCGGATGTTACTTTTCGCAGATGAGCCCCCCCATTGTTCTATGTCATATATCCAAATCGGTGCTATTATCGCGTTGTAAATCAAGAGCTTATTCTCTAGCGACATTTTAGAGTTTCTAGGGCAATAAAGTTTATTTAGTTGAGTATTTAACTTCTTTTTAACATTCGTATTTTAAGGTGACGAGGTTAGCCTTTGATCTAAGATTATGCCTAGGTATTTCACAGTCTGCTGCTGTTTTATGACACTCTCTTTGAACTGTAATGTTGGGCCGATTTGTTTGTTTAATGTAAATGTTACATGTACCGACTTACATAGATTGATATTAATCCGCCATTTTGTAGACAATTTGCCGAGAATTCGTAAATGAAATTTTGTTGATGCCAATCTGGGATTTATGTGTCGGGCAATGATTGAATATCCAGATGTCGAGATGTCAGCTCTATATATTGAATATAACACAGGACCCAAGATACTTCCTCGGGGAACTAAGGTTGTGATTTTACACCATTCTGAGAATTTATTGTTATAACGCACTTTAAATTTACGGTTGTCTAGATAAGGACGATGACTATTCAGAAGCCAAAAATGACTTTATTTTGTATTTTATTTTCCCGATTGTAAATAGTTTTGTATGTAGGGTATTTATATTATTTGCCAACGATTCTCGCATATCACGGATTAGCTGACTGATTTTTACTGGTACGTATTGAGTGTTTACTTTAAGCTGGATTGTTCGTTGATAATTCGGTCATGTTTTTATGGTGTTCGTTATGTTTTCTATTTATGTATCTACATATCTGTTCTTGTTTTAATTTTTACATTTCAGTTAATACGGTGAACGATTAGTTTATTAAAGTCAATCGGTTGGTTTGTTAATTAATGAAGCATTAACATTATTTTTCTTTTGGAATAGGTGTACCGGATAGTGATCGGAAGAAAGTTCAGATATGTTTTGCACTCTTCAATTACGTTTGATTATCTTAGTAACATAAAAGTCAAATAATTCTGGAGTACGATTTTGGTGTGTAGGCCAGTAGGTGGGTTGGTTTGTAGTCTCCGCCGCACAAAAATGTTCTTCCGAACTGTTTAAAATGATTATCAAATTCGTTATAATTAATTTTGACTTGTATTATATTTGAGGATGATTTATATGAAACAGTATGTTGTAAGTTGTTATTAACGAGTATAGCTGCTCCAACATGTGCCGTGCCATCGAGATGACTAACATAAATTTTATATCCGTTAATAGAAAATTTCTTACGATCAGTTAAGACCGATTCTTTTTTTAACACAACGGAATGGTAAGTTACTCTAGGCTTTTATATGTCGGTAATTTTGACAACGAATACAGTGTACTAATCCTCCGTTCGGACGAGGTTCTTCTACCTGTACGGTGGTATAGAGGAAATGTTTAAGGTTAAAGATTTCTTTGTTTCGCGATGTTTGAAGCAGATCAACATAGAATAGCAGCATAGGTACCTCAGTTTTCCGGTGAAGAATATTGGTTACGTTTTAACTTTATAACCCAGACTTGTAAGTTCATCTGAGATAGCCTGAGTTGATGTAGAGTGAAGTAAATTGCGTAGAACAACACGCAGAAGTTTATCTTCAGGTAGCTGCGAAATATAATTCATTATTATCTTTTAGAATTCTAATTAGTTCTCTGTAACAATCAGATGTTTTGCGTCTTATTGTAACACGGTCTCTCGTAGATTTACAAGTAAAATCAAACGAATTCAATTTGTCACATCACAAGAGCTACACCGATTGAAATTAATAAATTGTATATTCAAGAACAACCCCTTCAACGGGCGTGGCCTGATAAAGAATATTCTACGAGATCAAATCTACATTAGTATAGGGAGGAGATTCGTTTTTTTTTTTTAAATAACTCAAAAACTACTCGACTGAAATCTTTGAATGAATTTTCATTTAAAAATAGGAAAACGAGAGATAAGCTTGTAATCATTTGTGAAACACATTATCGTTCAAATGGCCACCATTGGAAACAATACATTCATTCGGTCTTTACAAAATTTCAGAAAACTTTTTCGGGAATAGATAGCTGAATTTTTGAAATTTCTTCATCAGATCCTCAAGACCTCGAAGACGTGTTTCGTAAACGCTGCTCTTAACGTATCCCCGCAAAAAAAGAAAAAACAAAAAACCTTGAATTATTTTCGAAACTCACTTTGCACTGTCGTGACTGATTCACGACGAATCGTTATAAGATACCGTTGATAACTGAAACCGGACGAAAACAGATCTCTCGTATATACACTAAACTTGGAGCAAGCGGTTCGCGTTGTAGCAGTGTTACCACCTGCGCAATTCGAAAAACAAAAAACGTCCGTCTTACTTGGATAAGTACCGAAATTTAATCAGTATCATTCCTGAATTTAAACTGTCTATAGTGGTGCTTTGTCCGTAATGATGCAAAAATAAAAACGAACAAATGATGTATTTGCGAATATAAAAAAACCTTAAAATATTTGCCCGGAATCAATCCGTATTAGTTATGTGTACTTGTGTGTTCGTTGTATATATATTTTTTAATATATATATACATATATATTTATATATATATATGTGTGTGTGTAGTATATTGGTGTGTATGTGTGATCACAATGATGTAAAGGTTGACGTAACTTATACGTGTATCCAAATCGGTTAAGTTACTAATTTTTATATTACGTTTATTCAAAGTTGTTCCTTTTATTTTAAAGTCACTCAGTGATAGCGTACAGTTATTTCAGAAGAATTCCAATTAATTTCACATATTTTTTGAAGAATATCATCTGTTTTCGATTTATTCCTTAGTATTTCATTGTGTACATTATCCAATCTTGTTACTCCAATCATTATTCTTTTCATTGCTCTTTGAGCTGCCTATATTTTGCTACTTTATTCGATAGTCAGTAATCATGTTTGTGCACCCTACGCGTTACGATAGGAAAGACACACGTATTATAGATCTATGCCTTTTTCGTGCGATTGATATTTTGTCTGAATATTTTTTTTAGCGACCAGCAACGCTATTCTGCGATTTACTTCTTTCTCTGTTCCATCTATAAAGGCAAAAGATCGGAAATATTTATAGATAATAACTCGCGTTCTAAGATATGTACGTAGCATCGTCATAAGCCTCAGTAATATCCAGAAAAAGAATAATATTGAAATGTTTTTCAGTAAAATTATTGTAACACAGTCCAAAGTGCTCGTGTTATTGTGGAAGCCATACACATTAGAATGAAGGATTCGATTGTTCTTCTTATTGTATCCGTAGATTGGCGGATAACCTTTATGATTTGCGATCCTGTTTATCGAACTAGGTCTTAGAATTCCTTTATTTCGGCTTTTCTTTTCAAATCTGCGTTCTTGCTGCTCCTGTGTCTTTTATTATCTGTTGGATGTATCTTCCATTTTGCCTTCAATTATTTAAATCGACGTTTGATTATGAATGTCCTATCCACTTCTTTTCTTTAGTGTATTTATTAGAGTTCTTGATTCGGTTTATTTCTTTTAATACTTTTTCGTTTTTTATTTTCTCTATCCAACTAATTTTTTCCAACACCACATTTCGAACGCTTCAATTCTATTGTACATTTGTTTGTTTATCGTCCATATTTCTGACCCGTATAGTAAAATGCTCCATATATATGTTTTCGCGAAATGCTTCTCAGTTTCCAATTTTAATTGTGCTCTAACCGCCAATTAAGACGTTAGGTGATTCGAAGATCTTTTTGAAAGAAGGCGTTGAAGAAATAGGTCGATGAAATGTTCTATTTTTCCTGACAAGAACGACAGCAAATACCACCTATGATTTCCAGATTTATATTGCTAAACTTTATGAAGAATATCCACGAAGTTTGTAAAAAAATTATCTGATAGTTTTTGCAGTACTTCGAAAGACACACCATCATTAAGCAACCTCATTGTTAGTAATGGTAAATTATAAAAAATTTCTAGTAATGGTTGCATAACGTCTCCCATTTCAGGTATACGAGGAGTGGGTTAGTGCCTCGACAAAGGAAAACAAATTTTCACCGCTAAATTGCTTAACTAGGTTTTAAGTGGAACATATGTAAGCCCAACACCTTGAAAATTTGAATTTACCGATTAAACGGCGTACAAAAATATTGCCACGTTTTCCTTTTTACCAGTTCAAATTCTCGCTTGACTAACAGTGAGGTTTCCTCCAGCATAAGTAAAATTCAGTAGTAAAAAGACTTTCTATATCACAAGCTACGCGTTGACAGGAACCTGACCACCGGAGGATCGATTTATGTCTATACTTCTTATTGAATTTATTACGATATAGTAGCGATGTTGAGATAGACAAAGCATTCACAGCTTTATAATACAGATCAAACTGGGTTCTGGAATCAGCTTAATTGTATATTGAAATTAGATATCTAAAACTGTGCCGAGAACTAATGCCAGTTGATACGTTTATAATTCCAATTAGGTGTTGAGGAGCGTCCTAGGATCCAGTTATTATCGTATGCGCCATTTAGATTTATTTAGTTGGTGATAATGGGGCCAATGTTCACCTCGTGCAGTGTCCGATATGCTCTCTCAATATGCCACTAAACCTAATGAAAATGTAATGGACTAGCGGCAGTTCCAGGCCTATCAAAATGAGTTGGGTTATCGTCATTTAATATACAGCAGTTCGTGACCGCCCCAGACTACATTGTAGGCATTCCAGCCGTCGCCAATAATAAAAGTGTTTACCGATGAACTGAAAACATTTATGAATGGAGAGACGTATTGGTTCGGAAAGAATGTTTAATATATAATGAAAAGTGAAAACTACAAATTTATAGTAATCTTAACGTCTACCAACTGTATGGAACCTTTTTTTTTATTATTATTATGTTCTTAATTACTACGGCCAGAGAGGCCACAATTAATTTAGGTATTATTTATTTATATAATAACTTGACTCAACTGCTCATCCTGCTTACTTAATATGTCATTTAAGACGTGTTTTCTCAACAATCTTCGTCTTGTTTGACTGTTATTAAGAAGGCATATTGCTTCGACGTTTATATGTTGTTCGAGTCGGCTTACATGTCTGGATTTTAGTGTGTTAATAATTTTATCCACGTATTCTACTTCGCAATGAGAGTGAATATCTTTATTTGTTGCATACCAAGGCGCGTTGGTTACTGCTCTGAGAACATTATTCTGAAATCTTTGTATTATATTACGATTTAGAAAAGCTATGCCCCATATTACAGCGCCATACATCCAAGTTGGTTTTATTATTGAATTATATAGTAATATTTTAATGTTAGCTTACTGCAACTCCTCATCATCCAGTACATGTTTTTCTATTTAAGATCCATTTCTTTACGTTTAATTTTTATATGATTTTTCCATGTTAAAGTTTTATCCAAAATGTAGTCCTAGATATTTCACTACATTTTATTTTTTAACCGTATGGAATTAGATATGTTTTTCGGTAAATTACAGGACATACTAACAGAACCAAAGTGATCACGCACTATAATTGTCACCCGGCCATATATATCTGCCCTGTCGTCACGTCATTGAGATTAAGGCATATTTTCGATAGCAACACCCATTATCAGCTTCATAACCATCGATTAATTTTTCAAGGCTGCTAGAGTTATATTTCAGCCTATGGCAATTCCATTAATATTAAAAAGTTTTACGACTATGTTCTTTGTCAGCTTGACAATCCCTCTTTGTCAGAAGTGATGCCTTTTCGCATTCGAACAAAGTGAAAGCTGCTTTACAGATGGAAGCCGAATAAGCAATAAACGCCACGTCAAACGTCACACACACATATATGTATATACATATATATATATATATAGAGAGAGAGAGAGAGCAATAAGGAAGAATTAATATAGAAGGGAGAGAGTCATTACTATTTCACTTCTCAATCATCTAGTCATAAATTTGGGTACACATTATTCGGACAGTGAATTATTTTTTTTCTTAATAAGTTTTTCAAACTAATACATTTCCTCGTTAGATTACGACCTAATCAGGAAAGTTGATTTATTGCAGACTTTTCTTTCGTTAAGAGTGCATAGAAAATAAATATAAAAAAACATAGTGAAATGTGATCATTAAATTTTGTATAAAAATACCACAAAGCTTTTCGGCTGTTAAACTATTATCAAGTGGACTATATATTATATATATAATATATATATAATATATAATATATAATATATATAAATATACAATTTATGGAAAAAAATTTACATATAAATTAAATATTTTCTATCTAATTTTTGTTTTTATTTTTATAAATCGTATATTTATATATTATATATATTTAATTATTTTTTTATGTCCACTAGATAATAGTTTAATAGTCGAAAAGCATTGTAGTCTTTTTATGTATAAAAATTTAGCGATTTTAACTGATTTCTTGTCGTTTAAAAACATTTGAAATTATTTTTAAAAATTAATACATATTTATTCGATATGATAGGAAAATGATTTAATATAGTCGGAAAGATGACGAAATTATTTATCTAGATTTACTTTTATATTTATTAGTGTATAATGAATTTTTCGTTAAATTAAAATAAATAATTCTATGTCAACAACGATGTTTCGTTCGTTATTCAATTTAAATCGATGTTGATAATGATGATTTTTGATATTATTCGGGAGAAATGCCAACCAACGCGCGTGTATCGTAATAGATAATACGTATTATGAAATAGCCAGTCGATTAAAGGTTAATAATACTATATTATTATCGCTATTATTATTAATATTAATATTATTATTATTATTAATATTGACATCGTTATCATTACCGTTATTATATAAACATTACTCAGATACGTGCTTAAGAACACGGTAATTATAATTACGTTAATTCCATCGACAAATACAACAAAAATTCGTCGAAGTGATTTTACGTCGTATTGAAAATTATGCCGCACAGATAGAGACAATTT
Organism: Coronaproctus castanopsis; assembly: GCA_032883995.1. Classification (NCBI taxonomy): domain Eukaryota; kingdom Metazoa; phylum Arthropoda; class Insecta; order Hemiptera; family Monophlebidae; genus Coronaproctus; species Coronaproctus castanopsis. The sequence continues at coordinate 14,480,776 of CM065052.1, read as the reverse complement.
GAAAAATATTTACATTTATTCGAACCTAGTAATAGTAATGATCATTAAATTATCGACAGTTTGAAATAAGGTATTGCAGACGGCTACTTAGAATTCCATGGACAGTAAAACTAAATTAATTATACAAGAAACGCGTGTCGCGCAAAAGTTGTCCACGATTATCACAATGAGAGTGCTGAAATCATACGGTATGTTACGCGACACGGTCATGGGTAAAATTAATGGAAACCGGGACGTAATGAGGCGGAAAGGTATTGTACCGCATTTAACTTCTGGCGGAAAGTTACAAAATCACAGGCGGATTAATCGTTAACAACGATATCCTTCCGTAGGATGACGAGTACGAATTTAACGGTTAAAATAGGAAAAATGATAATACAACGTATATGATAATAATAATTATTATTGTTTTTTTAATATGTTTAAATATATCTCATTAAAATTCATTGCGGAGATGCTATTGGAAAACCTAAATTATTAAACGATAATTACCCGGACCTGTAAGTATTTAGAGACTAATCAGTAACCGAATCAGATAATATTCGAAAAAATGTTACATTTTACGTAGATTTCATTCGTTATTTTAAAACTAAAAGCGTAGAGAGGATAAAGTATAATTTTTTAATCGATGTTAAAAGTGAATTTAAATTTAGAGTTAATGTACGGTATAATAAATTCGTTCTATTTAAAGTTTAACGGTACATTGCAACAACTTACATACGTATAAGTGATTGAATATAAAGAAAAAATATAATGTACTTGAACACGTCTCTTTCCTTTAAATTCTATCATTTTTTTTTCAAATACTCGTAAATAAACATATCCAATATGTAGGAATATTCATTAAATACACGTATACATATCGATAGGTTAAAATAATGGAGGGTTAAAATGACTTCATAGTCGAAAAGCTTCGTGTTTATGTAATAAATTTTTTAATGATTAACTTCGATTTTATTTTGTTTTGCTAATATATATATATATATATATATATATATATATATATATATATATATATATATATATATATATATATATATATGTACGTATTGAATCTTACAACTGGCCCTAAAACTATTTAAGTTAGAAAAATGAGAAGGAGGCCAAAATTCACATACACAGAGGGGTTGAATTTTAGGTGTATAGAAAATTATAAGTTTCTTATCTAAGCGATGACACGGAATCCTTCTTTACATTATGGAATACGTTAACAGAGGATTATTACAATTACGGTTAAGATTTGCTAGTTAAACCGGAATCGTTTAGAATTATAATTTCTCGTTCATTAATCCATCCTTCTTATTTATACGCCGTCTCCGTCACGAAGTTTGGCGATCAACATTGTCTTTTCTTGACATGGCAGACTTGAACATTTCAACAGGCATAAAACCAACGATAAAAATCTTTTGACCACGAATTTTGAGGACGTCCTCTTAATCTTCTGCCTGGAAGCTTTCCTTCCATAATGAGACGCAAAATTTCGTATTTACGCCCTCTCACGATGTGGCCCAAATATCTTGTTTTTCTTTCTTTTATCAAATTTAATAATTCCGGGCGCTTCAATTTCAATCCAGAACTTTTTTGTTTGTCATTTTCTGTATTTTCAGCACGCGTCGGTACGAATATAATTCAAAGGCCTTTATCCTTTTTTCCAAGCATTTTAGCATTCCCTTCTGGTGAGCAGGTTTTTCATTTTAATGAGCATTGCTCTTGATTGCTACGCGATCTGATTTCTTTTTTTTAGAACTATCCGTCAAGCAGGGTACCGAGATATCTAATAGTTTTGACCTGTTCGAGTTCTAAATCTTACATTGCACCGGTTTCCTGGAGAATACAATTACTTTTGTTTTCAAATTGTTGATTTTTAATCCGTAATCTTTACTTTACCAGTTTATTCATCATTCTTTTTAGTACTCCCCGACTGTTAGCTATAATCAGGCAATCATCCGCATATCTTATATTATTAAGTGTGTTTCCATTTATTTGAATATTCCCATCAAAAGCCTGCCTAAATATTTCCTCTATGTATAAATTAAAGAGTAAAGGAGACAATTGTCGAACTCCTTTTTTTATTTCTATATCCTCTGATATTATGTCTTCAATTTGTATTCCAGCTGTTTGTTTCCAATACAGACGGTTTAGGTCTTTTCTATCTATAGGAATAGACTTTAATATTTCCATTAATTTTTCATGTTCTACGTAATCAACCGCCTTATCTATTATACATTAGTAATTACATCTCGACATCGATGCGTTACGACGAAAAAATAAATTGCTATAATTTTTTTGAATTACGAAATAAATAAATTTGAACGATTTTTATTCTACGTTGAGAAGCGGAATTTATTGTAAGTCGCGATACGAGGATTATTTATCTACCATGTATACATATATATGAAAATACGTATAAACGGCGATTTTATGCCAAACTAATTTCGAACTCCTATCAGCACAAGAAATTTCTAACTGACGTAGTAACATATTGTTAAAGTTTCACTTATTATATACAGCGGATAAAATCGTAAATAGTTCAGGGCACTATTTATATGCGACGCAGATGCGGACGCATATGATGTTATACGGAAGTACTGCTTTCTCCGCGATAATTAAGAATTAAATAACGATAAAAACTTTCTATGTGACGTGTTGGTTCCGAACCCCCGATCGTCGAGTTGACAGTCCGGCAATCTAGACGCCACCGCGCGACGGACAGAAGAATGACGAGGAATTTACAGCGGAAATTTAAAGTTCGTATTGATGGACGACTAGAAACTCGGAATATTCAAATGCTTAAAGTTCTAAGATAAGGGCGTGTATTATCACCACTTTTGCTTAAACCCCATCTGGAAAAGATCGTTAAGATAGCGTTAACGAATGAAAATACTGGGATTATAAACGAAGAAATAATTTCAAACGTAAAATACGCGCGGATGATTCGGTCATCTCGACTGGAAATTTCGTAGACTTACGTTTACTATTACGCCAGTGTCCGCAGCAGAATGATGATAATATTCTTACGTATTAAGGACGTACGTCGATAAGTCTAAAGTTTCGTCCGAAATATGAAACCATCGTGTAAAAAGAATTTCTAGAAAAATGAAAAATTGTTTACCTAGAAAACGACGAACTTACTAACCGTACGGATGCTTTTTCGAGTTTAAATTGCTATACGGGACAATTTTTAACAACTACACTCTAGAAATTTGGTTAAAGACATCCGGATTCCCCGATTCTTAAAAGACGATTTATGTTTTTAAAATTTACCACCGGTGTCGGTAATACACTACTATTTTTAAACCTGAACGGTTATTATAATTCGTAATTGCGTAATACGATAATATTTTAATCGCGCACGATTATATAATTAAAAAAATGTATATTAAAAAAAAAATACTTAATTATCACATTTTATTCTGCGATTAAAATCGAGATTAAAAATATGAAATAATTACGAAACGAGGAAAATTAACAAATCACTAGAGCGTGAATGTTGATTTTATTAGAATCGAACGGCTAATTATTAAATCGACTACGCAACTTAGGAATGTTAACACGTAATTCTAATAGTCGTAATGACGTCTAATAATCCATCCATAACTGCACACATAAAGATATATATATATATATATATATATATATATATATATATATATATATATATATATATATAATAATCGATAATAAAACCTTCATTTAATTTAAATATTCTCACATATACCAATCGAAAATAATTAAAACTTAATAAATTAACTCAGATTGTCGTTTAAACTAAACCAATTTTTAACTGTTATACCTATATATAAAGTCTTCGTATCATAACTGACGGAATATTTGTTGTTAGAATAAATTATGTATTTTCCCAAGAACAAAATATGAAGTCGCTCTGTTCCGCATATGCTGTGGACGCACACACACTTCTTACACGCAAGAGCATTTCTTTCTAGGCCAGAGTGCGCCGTTATGCTCCTCACGTAACATACCCCTTACTATTCTTCACATTCTCCTATCATGTCCTTTGTACCATCGTCTTACTGTTGGACTTGCATCCTCTCTAACCGAAATCTTACAGTATTCACCATCTGCTGAATCTAAAATTATTTCCTTACTTTACGCAACCTTCTGCCTTTTATCTAACTATCCTTGCGTGCCTCTGGCCTTAGTATAAGCAGGCACGTTAAATAAATAAAAAAAAATAAAATAAAATAAATTTTTAGCTTTCCACAAAGTAGTTTACTTGGCCAAATATAATTTAACATCTATACTGCGGATACACCTATCTCGAATCAAATAATATTAGCGACATTTGCTGATGATATAGCTGTACTAGTTGGTAATTCAAATTCTAGAATATGCACGGCTGTTCAAAATCATGCGGATCGAATCGTAAAGTGGACGCGTAAATGGCGTATAACATTTAATTTATCCAAATGTCAAAATACCACCTTTACTAACAGACAAGTAACTCGTCCTCCGATATGTATCCAAGGCAATGAAATTCAGCAAACTGTGTAAAATATCTCGTCATGCATATTGACCGACGGCTAACATGGCTGTTTCCATGCGGCTCAAACAAGGAAAACTCTGACGCGAACTAGATTGCTGTATTCTCTTCTAGGATGGAAATTTATTTTAAACTTAGTTTCTTCTTCTTCTCTACGCCTTCTCCGTTCAAAGTTTGGCGATCATCTCATGGCTTGGATGTTGCAGCCTCCTGTAACTCTTCTTTCGAGCATCCATACCATTTCCGCAATAGCCACGATGTTCTTCTTCTTCCTGTCTGACTTCTATTTGACCATTTAGAACAAGCTGAAGTAGGTGGTATTTTTCCTGGTGTCTAGATACGTGACCGAAGTATTGAAAATTCCTCTAGAGTGGATCGCGTGCAACAGTTCGGTTTTCTTGGAAGGCACAGTCGCGCAACTGAGGATCAAGGTCCTTCCTCGTCATTATGTTTTTCATATCCAGGAAAACTTTCCTCACTCTTTCTATCCTTGTCCGTATTTCAGTTGACTGATCAGTATACTCTCTGAACCAGGTGCCGAGATACTTGAATTTAGAGACCGTTCCTAGCGGACAGCCATTTGTAAGTAATTTTTTCTGATTAACAGTCGTTCTTTCTGATTTCCTGTGGACTATCAACCATTTCGTTTTATCGGTGTTTATCTGAAGGCCATAGGAGCTATTAACTTCTATTACTCTGTCTAACATACTTTGAAGTTGATCGATATTGTCAGAAATTAAAACAGTATCATCACCATACCGAATGTCGGATACCTTTTCTGAATCGATATGAATTCCATCGTTTTCATTGATTGAATAAGATAGTACGCATCCTTGTCGCACACCCCTTTTAATTTGTATTTCTCTAGACATGGCTCCCACGTTACGGATTACAACTTTTTGATCGCAGTATAGTGAAGCAATCAACTTATAGATGTTATTGCTTATTATCTTTTAGGATTTGCATTAATTTCCCGTGTCTTAATCGAAGACCTATGAAACAATAATAAAGGTTACGGTTCACATCGCGATACCTTTGGGCTAAAACGTTAGCTTAAAAAAGAAAAATTTATTTAACTATCATCGATCCAATCTGGAAGTATGAAATCGAATTATACGGAACTGCGTGTAAAAACGATATATTGAGAATACAAGCGACAACGATCGAGATTACTTCGTATCATCACATCTGCATCGTGTATCTAACTTAACCCTCCATAATGACCTAAATATGCCACACGTCGATGAAGTTTATATTAAAAATTTTTCTGATAAATTGAAGAAGAATAAATTTAATCATATAAATAAAAGTTATATAAACTATTTGACAATATAAATTATCGGTACCGTGTAGGCCTTAATGTAAACTTGTTATAAATACAATCATAAAAGATACATTTTCATTTATGTATAGATTAAATATTAATTTATGCTGGCAAAAACAATGAAAAACCAAACTACAGAAAAAGATTAAAGGTGAGGAAGCACACATGCAATTATAATATCGATATGAAATTATTTTATACTGACATTTTTACGACAGAAAGTTATGTTTCGGACGCTTGTGTTTATATGTTTTATGTGTTAGAGCTAATGTAATTATAGTTAGATATTTGACAGGGAGAGTTACTTTAACATTTAAGAAAAAATTTACTTGCAAGTATATTCTGTTCACTATAAAGTCTAACACTTCACGCATTAATTATATCTTCGTGGACAGATTTAATATGATTCGGCAGTAGTCATTCTGTATTGTATTTCTTTTTTATATGTAGTTTTAGGCACGTAGTTCCATACGGGAAAACCGTATAGTAGTGGTTCAATAATTGACTTATATATAATTAATTTATTTCTAATATTTAGTTTGGATCTTTTATTAGGGAACAGTATAAACATTCTTGCTCTAGTTTTATTTATAATTAATGTGTTTCTCGAAAGTTAATTTTTTATCGAGTATAACGCCTAGGTGTATTTAACGTTTTCTTTCGATTGTATGGTTGTGTTATTCAATGTGTAATTTCAGGTTTGATAGGATGGCCTTCTTTTAGAATATAGCCTCCGTTTTAACAACATTTACAGCTAATTTTGTTTAGGAGAATGCATTGATCATTGTAAACTTTTGTCGCAATCTCTTATTTATAGCTCTGAAGGAGTTAATAATGCAATGTCATCGGCGTATATTATGCAGCCTTTAAATTGAGGAATATCATTGATTAAGAATAAGAACGAAATTTAATATTAACCAACATGTCCGCAGAATGCATTTATCTATATATACTCCGTGACAATTCTACATGACGATTAAAAAATAGTAGATGGTGCAGAGATGCTCTTCCAATAACTCGAGGAATAGTTCGATTTTAAATAATTCGGAATGTCGATGAAAAACTAAATAATAAAAACTTATATGTATGGCTATATATATATAGTAATCAAATAACTCGATAATTCAATGCTGCAACTTTAACGATACTCTGTGATAATCGTCTCGCTGGAGACGTTAGATTAATCACATTTTTTATTACATTATTTACGGTGCTTTAGCGTCGGTACAGTGGAAAAAAGAATGATGAAAACATGAACCTATTTGTTTTCCTAATTTCATTAAATACTATTATAATTGTTACTTCCATATCCAGCAGCCATTTGTTTTAAAATCGTTCTATCTGTTACTTTCCACATCAACATAGTTCCACATATTTAACGATACGGTAGTTCCGTCGTATTTTTCGTCTTCCTCAATTTTGTGGCCGCGAGGGAATCCAATTTGCGCATAGCTCGACCGAATTGATGAATATTTCGATCGAATAGTAGGCAAAACACTCGGATAACGTATGTCCGATATCGTGAGACACATTCATTAAGTAACAGACACCCGAGGCCATCGGAGAACTCGAATCTATATAAATAAAATCCGAATTACGCCCTGTAAGTAGGTATAAAAATTGACCCGATGCATAAAGATATTTGTATAATGCGATTGATTTATTACGAAGGTTCTGTAGCATGCCGATTTTTCAATTATCGTATCAATTACGCGCTTATTTAGAGATATCCTGCATTATAAATTCACGTTCGACAGCCAGTCTTCTGCGCCTTCTTCTAGTGAATGTAGCCCAATCAGTCCTTTAGTAAAGCTATTTACTTTACACGAATTTATAAAGTGTGACATCGTTTGGATCTCGCCACAGCTGCACAGCTCCGTTTCCGACAGTTTCCATTTGTTCATTAAATATTTGCAACGACCCTGGTTGGTTCTGACGCGATTTAAATTACACCATGTTTTTCTGTTGAGACCAAATCCTGGCACCCTGCTAGCCGGATTTGATATTAATTGTCCGTTTGTTGGAGTCTGCTTAACCCATATTTCCTTCCATTTCGTAGTTGCGTCGACACTGCTCTGTAGCTCGTTAGCCGTCAGCCATGCTGGTTTCCTGCTGCTGAGACGTGTAGGTGGGGGATCTTTGATAAATTTTTCTACGTGAGAGTGCATAGCATGCCGATACACCACGCAAGTGCAGACAGTAGTCCGGGCAGAATGATAGTCCTATATGTGCTTATTTTATTGTCCTTCATTAATTTAAACTTTTAATCGAAGATAAAATAAATAGAGACAATCGACGAGTTCCACGTAATACGATTAGCGTGAAATGTGAAACGCTTCCGTTTATCCATCTGCACTTCCAGTTTACCGTTATTAGTTTTAACCTGGTAAACGAATAAATGAGATTTCTTCAATTTTAAAGTTATTAGTTGTAATTTTCTATTTGGAAAAACAACGCTTCGAATTTCTTAATTTCTTAATTTAGTTTATTAGAGATGGTATCTATACGGTATGATTCGTTTACTATCATAGCGTCGTCCGCGTATAAACTGCATTGTTCGTTTTTTTAATTGTTGGCAAATCGTCGAAAAACAAGATTAATATACGCTCCGCAGTTTCATTGGCAAAATTATATACATATTTATGCTGATGGCTATAAATCTCCCACTGGATTTGATTCCGAATTTATTATTCCTTCCTTGAAGGTTACAAAAACATACAAAATTTTCTTCAATATTTACAGCCGACTTTGCTATTCTCAGGGCGTTTCGGCAAAGATCAGTCAGAATGTAGTAATTTTTACGGATTCACGTAACGTTCTTAAATCTATTTTAAATTCCTCATTTAATAGCCGCTGTTTTCCATTAATCTACGCTATAGAAAGATTTATGATCTATCTCTGAAACGTGTTAATGTCAAACTAGCCACTCAGTTATCCACCGGAATGATACCGTAGACAATCTTGCTACAACAATACACCGGTTAGGAACATTTTATCGGGGATTAATTTTAGTAATCCCTTGGAATCTTCCTAGCAACATAGAAAACCGGATTTCGTTTATTTTGTATTATATGTCGTCTAAGGCTTAACGTCAACAACATTACATTTCTATTCACACACAAATTAGCCCCTTCACCATTCTTTCTAGATAATTTTCAGTTATTACAGAATACACGATTCAAAATTCAAATTCCTGTCACGTCTTATAAATTAATCCCATTCCCAACTAATCTCAGATGCTTGCTTAACAATAGCGTATATCGTATTCAATTATTTTCAGCCTATAATATAAATATTTAATAGGACACATCATCCATTTATTACAGTCCTAGGTGGAATCACTAATGCTCGTGAAAAAAAATAAAATAAAAAATAAAAAAATACTACTGAACCTCGGCAGTAGATAATGTATCTTTAATTTCGGCGCAAAATTTCCTATTTTAAAGGTAACATTGGAGCGAAAATCGGAGTTAGATTTTATTTCTAATTTGCCTCTAATTTATTTAATCCTTTTCCAGTGTAGAATCTTTTTCCGAGTCGTTAGATTCTGTTCCTACACATATAATAGTTTTCACTTGTATTTCGAAATATTTTACTACATCGTGTTCCATTTCCTTATGTAATAATTTTCACAACTCATCGTATTCGTGATAACGACTTATCTAATGTAACAGCGCTCAACGTAATTATTACTCTGGCGTCATTAGCGAACTACGCTTATAGACACACACACACATATAAACATATAGATAAACTTAAATCATGATTTTCTTATTTTATTAGGACAATATACATCAGCTAGTGATGTCAACCGTTGACGTTCAAATATGGTCGAAAGAACGATAACCGTTAAAGACTACCGTTAATCAAACTCCGTTGACGTTAGGATGTAGTTAAAAATATATCAACGAACGTTAAAAAAAATTAACGTCTATACGTCAGAGACGATTTTTCAAGATAGTCAATGAAGTCAGACTCCTTTCGAATTTATTCGAATCAAAAATAGGTTTTTTTTTTGTAATATTATATTTTTTTTTAGGTAAAATCAATTGAAATCAAACTAGTTAAATTAAATTTAATCGAAAAAAATTATTCGCCCTAGCTATCCACGTTTTATTTACGAATTAAAAACTCGCGCGCTGTTTAATTTTTAAATGTCACTTTGTTATTGTTTTACATTCCATATAGAATAGACGACCATATAACATTGACGTACGTACTGGATATAGTATTAGATATAGTACGTCAGAGCATGAGAATTTTAGGATTATAATTAATACGAAACCATATAATTAACCTTATATATTTTTTTTTCTAAAATAAATTTTCTACGTTGCACTTTGTACGATAATTATATCGGCCCTACAATTTTGTCAATATTCAAAAACCTAGTCACACGTTGTCCTGTTACTATTATAAATAAAAGATTATAACAACCATTCAGTTTCTTCAAAATTACCGACTTTCTTAAATTTTCCCCCCGATTAATCGCTATCGCCATCCGTTTCGATAAATTTTTTTTAACCGACATTTCGAAAACAATATATTATTAAGATTTTGTATTTAGAATCTTCGTATACAAAAAAACTTGTAATTCAATTAAGCAATGTGTAGTATACGTAAGCTCGAGAAAGTTGAGACAAGTTTTTGAACGCGATTTAAGTACAAGATAGATATAGCGAGTGTTACCTATGACAGCTATTAAGTTGAATATGGACGTTTTAAGTATTCAATCTGCATCGTTTAAAGTAACAAACATTTCCACCTTTGACAACAATTACAATTCAAGCACATATCTCAAGTTTTTAATTTTCAATTTTTATATAATACTGCGAGCTGTCTACCAAGGACGTTTAGTAGTACGTTTAAGAGAATTGAACATGAGGACGACAAGTATCCAACGATATCTACTCGATTACCCTAGATGAGATCTTGCGGTTTCCGACGTTTTAGTCTCCTTACGTCACCGTTTGTATCAAGCAATTCCCTATCATCGAGTCTTCTTGCGTGTATTGAACTTTTATAACCTCGGTCACATAATCTATACGTAAATCTCGATGAAACGTTAGATTAATTACATACCAGGGTACCTCGGTTATCATCCGAAGAATTTTATTTTGTGACGTTTGTATTATATTCAGGTTTGATGGTCTAGCACAACCCCAAAAGTTTAAGCCCATACGTCCAGACAGGCCTTAGAATCCCTGTACATATTAAACGTTTATTATCTGTCGTTAGTACACTGTTTCTCCCTATCAGTCAGTATATTTTTTTTAACTGGAATATCTAATTCTTTTTTTTTCATCTGTATGTAATGTTTCCATGTTAATCGGCTATCCGGGTGTAATCCTAAGTACTGGACCATTTATCCCGCTGACAGATCGATGCTATTAAATTTTCTGTTGATAAAATGGATATTCAAAGATTTGTTTTCATCGAATCCAATTGTCCATTTTTTAAACTATATCCCCGCCTTAGTAAGAGCTTTTTATCGGTTACCGCTAGCTTGTTGAGAGCAGTGCAGTGTCATCCGCAAATGTAGCCACCTGCACGTTTTTCATTGTAGGGAAATCAGCCGTGTATTACAGCGTGGGGCCCACAGCACAGAACGTTGGGGAACGCCTGCTAAAACAGAATGTAAAACAATTAATGAAAGAATAATTTTATTAAAAGCTGTAATTCGAAATATGTATAAATAAAATATTATACATACGTGTACCTTATCTCACAATAATGATACCGTAGAAAAAAATCTATACTAAAAAATCGCATCAGATGAAGTTTCTAAGAAAGAAATTATAATCCCGAGGGGAATCTTCATTGTAAAAGTTGACAGTAAATTTATTGGTGCAAATATTAGAACAATTTTAGGATAATACGGAATTGGCAATTGTCATTTGCGTGTAATGAATTAATTTGTGCTTGTCGACATCCGAGTACGTAACAACTATTATGTAAAATTAAATCAAAAACGCAAATTAATAACCGTCATGGGCTCGTAATAATGTGAACAGGCGTACTGGTTAAAACGGTTAGATTGCATATGGAGACGGCGGTTAGGATGCTGCACGAAAGGATACCGAAATGAATGAAGATGGACATGATATGTATATTCATAATAATGATTAATAATGATAAATAATAATAATAAATAATGATACAACATTTATTTCTTCGATTACAGTATAAAACGGTAGTTAAATACACTGCGATGTCCGCCAATCATTAAGGGAAGACAAAATCTTACTCAGCTTCCACCTGATTTCAAATCGTTCTGCTTGTTGTCATCTGCGTGTCTAACTATCTTCGTTTTAATATTCTGAAAGCTCGTTTCTAATCCAGTAGAATGAATTCGGCATATTTTTTAGCACAAATAATCTATTCTTCTTTCTTTGTCTCCTCAACCTTTATAGGCTGGTGGGAAGTTACATCAAATGAATCCTATTGCCGGTCTTCCTTCCATCATTCCTTCAATTATATTTGTGATCCATCTTGAATGTCCAATCATTCTATTTTTTCTAGTATCTATTTCCGTAATAATATTTCTATTTTCTTTCGCTATTTTTAATATTTGTTCATTTAGCACGAATGATGGACACATATTTTATAGTGTAAGTCACTCTTAAAAAAAACATCTGTTTCCGGTTAAAATGGAGGCCACAATATTGAGAGATGCATAAATAATTATACGTTATTAAGGGAGTCCTATAATTTATTATCATTATTTTATTTATTTATATATATGTGTGTGTGTGTTTGTGTGTAGAATGGGTAATGTAATAAGGCAAAAATCACGAATGATGGACACATATTTTATAGTGTAAGTCACTCTTAAAAAAAACATCTGTTTCCGGTTAAAATGGAGGCCACAATATTGAGAGATGCATAAATAATTATACGTTATTAAGGGAGTCCTATAATTTATTATCATTATTTTATTTATTTATATATATGTGTGTGTGTGTTTGTGTGTATGAATGGGTAATGTAATAAGGAAAAAATTGAAATTAAAAAAATAAAATAAGCCGGAAAACGTATGAAGAAAAACTGTTCTCCATGTACGGTATCTGATTGGGCAATATAGTAATAATTTATCTACAACCTCCGACGGTATACTTAAATTAAGGAACTGCATATGAATAGGTCCCGAAGTGTATGCATTGTTCGGTTATTCTAATTTTACTTATACTCTTTTGTTTAACACGTATATCGTGTATCTGTGTGTCGTATATATACATATGTAATTGTATATATATGCATATATTAACTCGATAATGATGATGACGATATTTATATATAAGTAAAAGTGTATATATATAAATGTAAATTTATGATATATATATATGTACATTTATGCATACATGTTTATACAATATGTAAATGCATGTACGGTAGTGTGTATGTATATTAAAATGGATTATAGAAATTTCATCCGAATTATATAAAGCCACAATGTGAATGCGATTAGTAGTAGTTGCTAATCATTGAAACCTAAATTCTATTATACCTTATCAGTTTATCTTATACATATACACATGTGTATATATATATATATATATATATATATATATATATATGGGTGTGCGCGTGTGTATAATACATGTTATGTGGTTTAAAGTGTATATACGAATATATTCGCTGTAATAACGATTTAAATGAAATCTACGTCGGGTCTGTGATTTTCTAATACGAAATCCGCGAGCGGTCTAATCAAATTTACCGCGGACTCTATTCGTTCCGGTACATTCAACCCGGATTTGTCGATCTATTGTTGTTTCTATCCGTACGAGTTCGCTGATCCGTTATTTAAGTTTCTCTATTAAAGTTTGACGACGGTTCGGCAACGCTAAAAATTCATTGGCCGCAGATTTATCTCCGAAAATGTCCGTTGTAACTTTTTCCTGTAGATCGCTATACTTTTAACGCTGGAAATATGCGAAAAATTTAAATAATAATAATAAGTCGATTCAATTTATTTTCATATTTAATTAAAAGGTTTATATATCCGATATGACGCGTAGAACGACTATGCCCATAACTCGGCAAACGCCGGTAAAGAAGTTAACACATTGAGCCCCGTATCAGTCGTTCTGTGACTGACGTTGTCCATTACCTCCGGTCCGTTTTTTTTTTTATATATATATAAATGAGATAACTTGCAAATTTTTAAATTTTTTTATTAATAAATATTACATTTTCGAACCACCGTGGTTAGTTTAAATTTTAAATGTCCGTTGTAACTTTTTCCTGGAGGTCGCTATTCTGTTACGGAAAAACAAAATTATTACGCACTTTTAACGCTGGAAATATGCGAAAAAGGTTAAATAATAATAATAAGTCGATTCAATTTATTTTCATATTTAATTAAAAGGTTTATATATCCGATATGACGCGTAGAACGACTATGCCCATAACTCGGCAAACGCCGGTAAAGAAGTTAACACATTGAGCCCCGTGTCAGTCGTTCTGTGACTGACGTTGTCCATTACCTCCGGTCCGTTTTTTCTTTTTTTTTATATATATATATAAATGAGATATGCAAATTTTTAAATTTTTTTATTAATAAATATTACATTTTCGAACCACCGTGGTTAGTTTAAATTTTTTCTGTTTCTTTTAGCAACGGAATAAAACCTCAAAAAAAGACGTTAGTCATTTACGACTGACCCATTGTCTATTAAACATGTTTATATTTGAAAATATAAAGTTTCCGTCTGAAACTTTCATTATTCGGTACCATATTGTATCAACAATTCAATGCACTCGAACTTATTTTACATTAATTAGAAACCGAAAAAGAAATCCTATTTAAAAGTATCAGTCATATAATATGACGTCGACGCTTTTAGTTACATCACAAATAAACAATAAAACCTCGCTATTATCAGCCAGGAAAATTTAACAACTCGCACTGTATAGATTTATGTATTAGATGACATTGAATCTTTTTTTTCTTTATCACAATCGTACTCGTCAGTCGTAATTTGACGTGCGCTTGTTACCACCCAGATTCAAAATGTCATAATGAGCTCAAAGCGTTAAATTACACTTTACAAACGTCGTATCAAAAACGAAAATTCTAAAATGCTCCTTATAGAAATGATTTCAACGGCTTATATTAAAAATCTATACAATGCGCTAATAAATAAACTAGACCAAATCATACGAAAAACAATTTAGCTAATAATAGATAAACATACATACACGTTACAACGTATAAACACAATATATAAATGAATATAAGAAAAAGTGGAAATTTCCCATAATAATTATACGCACAAAATAAAACTATATACACATTTCATTCATGCACGCGTGAACTGGTACGTACCCAAATCTACAATTTTATACACTTTCGCGCACACACACGCTTACCATGTATCCGTAATATGATGAAGTTTGACAATTCACAAATTTATAGCTTATCTACCCGATATAAACTTAATAATTTACCTAGGACGTCGCTTAAAATTTTCAAGATTAAATTTAACAAAGCGTCAATAATAATCAAATCTAGTCAAATCGAATCGAATCGAATCAAATCAAATTTATTTTAATTACGATACAATTCACCGATATATTTTAAAATAGAAGAAATATAAAATAAAAATTAATTACAAATCAAAAACGAATAAACAAATTAAAAAATAAAAATAAAAAAACGGATAAATAAACAATTGAGAAAATAATTAAAGTACTAATAGTAATAATAATAATAATAATAATAATAATAATTCAAATTCAAATTTATTTATTTAATAACAGATAGAATGGAAAAATACATGGTACTTAAATGTTACATATCTATACATACGTATATACAGACATACATTATACTCATATACATACATAGATATAAAACGTACGCAAACATATACATTCATATACATATATATACATGAAACGTATATATACACCTACATGCCTACGAATATACATAAACATTTTAGATATACATACACACAAGTAATATGTAGATAATGAGCTTAATACTAATTATAATAATTCCATTACACCATACATACAATACACGGATATAATATTTCATCCTAACTTGCTTAATTCTTACAAAATAGCCTTTATATAAAGAAACCGGTACATGACTTTCCTAAATGAACAGTTAATCACACAACACCTGCAGAAAACTGAACCGTGTGTGACTTTATCCTTACTACAAAATACGCTGCCGTATTTACGAATTTATTAGTTTCACTTTAATTTCTCTTTTAAATTTTGATAATTAGTTAAAACTGTTTTAATCTTTTTCTTGTCTATATTTAGTTAATAGTTTCCTTCGCCTTCTTTTGTAATTAATTGTGTGAGTTTTTAGTTCTGTAAGGCAATGCATTGTACTCCACTTCTCCGGCATAATTTGCCTGCAACCGACGGTAATTGTAATAATAACGTTAATACGTAATAATAATTTTAAAATTAAGAAAAGTGTAAATATAGTAATAATAATAAAGACGTTTCCTTAATAACTAGCGGTACACGTTAATATTGGAATTTAAGTTCTAACTGCTACAAAATACTAGTAGAACCATCAGTTCTTAAATTAATATTGTAGGATAAATTACGAGTGACAAGTTTACGAGTGTACATTCTACAAAGCGCATTTAAACGTCTACACACATACATACATTCTTAATATGTCCAGTTTTGTAATCAGCCGTTAAATATACATACCTCTCTTTAAACCGTTTTAGGATTTACACATTTTTGATAACGAATCAATATCTGCATTTCATTTCCTTTTTTTTTTGGCTTTTTATCTGTTCCAAAATTCTCACCATTACTAGAGAATAATAATAATTTTTTTTTGTTTCAAAATAAAAAGTATATTTCATCGATAATTACAAATTTATGTTACGAATATTTAAGGTGGCAATCCAATTAAATTTATCGCCGCTATAAACTACATTTGCAATCTTGTACTTCTCTAATATCCCTAATTTTAAACGCAACGATAATATCTAAATAAAATCAATTTTGTCTTCTTAATATAATGAATTATAATTTTTCCTATTCCTTAGTTCTTCGATGAATTATTAAATTCGTTATATATGCTATTAAATTTTGCTACATTTCTAAAACTTTCCCTCGGAAATTATACATCCTTGCAAGATTATGGTAAACCGTGTCCGCAAAATTGCACGCCATATATAGTTTTCTGTTTCTGCTGTGTTAAAACAACTTAACTCATTTTTTACAATCGGTAATAAATTGCGAATTATAAAAGTTAGGAACGAAACGATTATTATCGAGCCCGTCATTCCAATTTAAGGAAATATCATACGTTAAACCGTTGTACGTCGTGATTCGATTATTATACGTCTATATGCTTACGTATTTCTAAATCTTTCGAGAAATTTCCTGTTATTACTATCGGTGCCCGGTAGCTAGGATTTTTCTGTAATTTAACAATTTTAATTGCTATTTAACGATAATAATGAAATAATTTTTTTTTTTTTATTCAATCAAAATTAATCAATATATGTCAGGAAAATAAAGTTACAAAAGTGAACATTTAGATATATAATGTTCGCAAATATGCGCATCGTACATACGAAATTAGATATAAATTCAAATTAGTCATTAGTCGAATAACACAAAAATAAACAACAAATATTTGAAATGTAAAATATAAATATAACCTTCTCTTACTAAAACTCATATAAGAACATAAACAATAATAATTATATATATATATGTGTGTGTGTGTAATATACACAGGTATACAAATTAATAGGTAAAGCCATTATAATAAACGTACGAATAAACCACTTTTTATCTTAAATATATCAAAGTTATTGTAAGTTACAATGAAAATAAAAATATTTCCCATTATTATTATCAATGATAAGCTGAAAACAGTTGAATAACAATAAACGTATATTATATAATTTATAATTTATGATAATAAGCGGAGTAAAGAGTAAATAATAATAATAATTGATAAAGGTTAGGTTAGGAACATTTAACAATTGCTACTGGATTGCAAAAACTCGTGAACAAACGTTGCGTATGAAATATTAATAATTGCATCTATTATATCCAGATGTAATTTTATACGCACTTTCTGAATCAGAAAATTATATATATATATATATATATATATATATATATATATGTTTGTGTGTGTATGTAATTGTCGTGTGCTTGTGTGTGTAAGAAAACATTCCCCACTCGGTCATAGGACGAATTAACCGGTACAAATTAGACGTATTACAGTTATGAAAATATTTCTTCCGCTTCCGTTCATTCCCTTCGAATGGAAACTCTAACATACGTACCCTCCCTATTCATAAGGGAAAATATTCCGGCTGACTGATTTTTATTAACATCTTGTAGTTATCGAAGCCATAGATATAGCAGCTAAAACGTATAGAAAAAAATCCAGATACAGTTAAATCCGTACACGCGTTCGACTTGCACACATTCATATCACAAAAAATCACAAAACTATATCAACAACATCGGGGAATATATTGCATTCACGCACACACACCTTTTTCTGATTAAACCAAAATTAGGACACTATATAACATCGTTAAAAAAATTAGACGAGAAGAAGTAGCATTAGCCAGATTGCGTATAGGACACACGAGGCTCACAGCACTTGCTGAATGGTGATACTCCACCAAACTGTTCCGCATGTAATACTAATTAACAATAAAACATGCGCTATTAGAATGTAAACAATATGATAATCCGAGAAATATTTACAAACTCGCGAATAAAACAATACAAACGATATTACAGGATAATCCCTCGAATAATTGAAAAACTCCTAAAATTCCTCGCAGGCCTAATTCGTAACATATAAAGTATACACAGACGCAAATGATCTCAGTTAAATAATATAAATAAATAAATAAAAAAAACTCCCCGCATTTATGACGAACACATCAGGCGTGTGTCGTTAGATATTTGTTCCGTTCAAAATACCTCTATTAGCCCGAAAGAATATCTATATTCTATAAATGTAATCTCCCAACACTTATTCCCCACTATTTTCATCTTTCATATTTCAAAGTTCCTTACGGCGTTTAGAGCTTGAATTTAAAATGGTTTTATTTGAATAAAACCAGGTTTCATAATTCAGCGTATAGCCGCATATGAAACGATCTTAATCTATTTAACATCGATTTTTTGATCGTCCAGGCTTCCGCTCCGTGCAATAATACGGGGACCGTAAGTAACATTTCACAAACCTCCATCTGGCGTCGCATTGTCTTACCTCTCGTGTTCATAAATGCGTTTCATGCATATTCAATTCTGGTTTCACCGCCTCTTCTAGTGACATTAATTAATATATTTCTACCGCGAGCCGTATCATTATTTCCTAATTATATTTCCGTGCGCGATCCTCACTAACTTTGTCCTTTCTCTAACTTCTTTCACTGTGTTTTGCGTTAATATCATCTTCCACCTTCTTCCTTGTTTATTTATATTTCCTCTTACTTCATTTACATTGTTTATCCGGTTATTATTTCTTCCGTTTTATTAATTTATATTCCTACTCCAACCGCTTTTTTCTCTGCACAATCCTAGCTGACTTTGCACTTCCTCCAGCTTCTTATTCCGTTCTATTCGAAATTCACGTTCCACTTTCCATCTACTTCTTTACATCTCATTTATCTTCATTTTTAATATTCGTTTAGGAGGATCGCTTTCTTTTACTAATTTTTATTCCACCGGTTTCGTATTCCCACATTTTATTCATAACTGTTTATTTTTTACCTTATACATTTCTTATTTATTAAATTTATATATTTTTACTGGACATTAATATTTATCGCGTGTTATTATACAAATTATAAGGTAATGTATTTTTTTTCCCGATTTACGTTCAAATATACGCATTTTTACATATTTACATTTCATTTTCCTCTACTACCCTCTCTTTGTATTATCACATTTTTCATCTTCTTTATTTTTCTTTATTAGCCGATTCTAATCTCTTTCTATATTTTATCCGATAATCCTGATTTATATCGATCGCTGGATTCGAGTAATTATTATTAAGCCATTACAGGTATAACGATAATTACAGGAAATATGAAAACTTAACAATATTGAATGTTCGGGAGCTGTACACAGTTATTGAATTTTGTTTTCAAAATTAAATTGAAGTTTTCTATTTACAAAAAAAAAAAATGCTAGCCCACTTCGCTTCGAATATTCCAACTTATCAAATCTGAATAAGTCCGATACTGGCACTCGAGCTATTTATAGAGTGCTCCTTAATTCACTACCGATGGTTTTAAAAATTCGTTTAATTAATTACAAGCGTCAAAGGCTAGGTTAATTCCTGTTAGATAATTTTTCATAACATGTACGCTAGATTTCAATTTTCTCGTAATGTATAATCTTATATTTATCGGTTATATTCATTTACTTCGTTAGTACGTTGTGTTCTTAATTTTAATTTTATTATACATTTTATATTTTATATATTTATTTTAGTATCATTTTTTTTTTTTTTTGAAAGTTTATTTTGTTTTAAATATATTTTATTATATTCGAATGTGCTCGTTTCATTATTTCTGGTATTGTTTATATTTATTTACGAATATATATTCCGTTTTTACACATCGCTTGACCTCCTGTTTCGATTTTCGAATTTATCAAATATTTCTTTACTTGTTATGTTTACAAATATAGCAGAATTTTTTATTTATAATTCGCCAGAATTGCGTATATCAGATACGTGTATGTAATACATATGTTTGAATGTGTATATGTTTTGCTTATTAATTGCCGAAAAATTTTTACCTGTTGTTGAAATCATACATAGAAAATCGCCACTTTCAAGTGCGTTATAAACATACCTATTCAGAAATACATCCTCTTTTAGCAGGCGTTCCCCAAGGTTCTGTGCTGGGCCCCACGCTGTACTTATTCGTTTAATATATACGGTGGTTCTAAGGCCTGTCTGGACCTATGGGGTGCAACTTTGGGGTTGTGCTAGACCATCAAACCTGAAAATAATACAAACGTCACAAAATAAAATTCTTCGGATGATAATCAAGGCACCCTGGTATGTAACAAATCTAACGTTGCATCGAGATTTACGTATAGATTATGTGGCCGAGGTCATAAAAGTTCACGCTAAAAGACACGCAAGAAGACTTGATAGCCACCCGAATACTTTTACTAGAGGATTGCTTGATACCACCGGTGACATAAGGAGACTAAAACGTCAGAAACCGCAGGACCTCGTTTAGGGTCGTCGTAATCGGGTAGGTATCGCTGGATACTTGTCCCCTCATGCTCAATTCTTTTAAACGTACTGCTAAATGTCCTTGGTGGACAGCTCGCAGTATTATAAATAATTAAAAAAAAATTTATGTTCACTGTGTGTAGAATTTAAATGAGTTTTTCCGTGTTAATTTTATTTAATTACCGTACATTGATGATTTAATTTTTTATTTACAGTAGATTTATATTTCGCAAGCCGTTTAAATTATTTTTATTCGGTACTGGCACCTTCATGCGCAGAAACTATTTTTTTTTTTTTTTAGAAAATTAGTTTCACCGTATTTATTTAAAATTAATACCGATAAAATTTAATTCGATTTGATCATTATTATTTAGTAGTATTATTATAATATTACATAATACTAATGTATTTTCTTATTTATTCATTATTCCGGTTTTAAAAGCAAAAATACCTATTAAAAAACAAAAGTAGATTTGATTATCAAACCACGGATCGATGTTTACATAATTCCGACGGTGTGTTAAGAATTATGTAACGCCACATAATAAAATCGTAAATTAAGACTTATCGGGAATATTCACGATAAACATCTTTTTTTCAATCTGGCCACGCTTAAAACCCACTTAATTATTATTTACCGGGCTCTTGGGTAATAATATATAATTATTATCGAGTTCCATATTTTTTTTTTGCTGAGTTCCTTTCAGGACTCTGTCCTCCGGTATACACAAAACGATTGTTTCCTAACAAAATATTATCATCCGTTCTTATCAACCGTCCCGGTAAACAAGTTACTCCAAAAACTCACTAGATATTCATACACACATACAAAAAATACAATAATAATAATAATAATAAACGATTTCACACGATCGAGAAACCTTTTAAGAAGTAATTGCATTAAAAACAAAAAATCTAATCTTTATAATCGCGATAGTAACCGTTATTGCTATTTATCTTTTGCATTGAATAAACAAATACTATTAGTTCTTACATAATAACCCATCAACAATATTAGATATATATATATATATATATATATATATATATATATATATATATATGTGTGTGTTTGTGCATGTAATCTTAGTACAATATCATCTTCATTACCCCTCATATTTATACCATCCACGTCTCGGATGGATGTTTATATATTTGGTTTATTTTAATTTTAATAAAGATATCTTACGTCCCGCGGATTTTAACCTATTGCAACAATCGAACTGAATTGTGTTCTTTTACCGTCGCCACGAAACACAACCTAAAGCCAAATAGAACGACATGTCGCAAGTTGAATAGGGAGAAAAAAAACCTCCAACCTAAAAAGATGACTATTTGTTAAACAATAACCAATAGCCTGAAGACCGTAGATAATGATGTCGATTGTGATAAAAGGAGAAATCAGAGACTTAACAACGTATAAAAGATCGATCGATCATCGATTTCAGATTATTGTTACAGTCGATTCGTCGCCCGGTAATATTTTAATTGGTAACTTAACGTTCGCCCGTAATTTTACAAAATAAACTCTATCGTTAATAATGGCTTCCTGCAATAGCGTTCGTTTGGCCGTCTGTCTATTCGGTATTTTACAGGTAACGTCCGAAACGTCATCGGTTCTAACTAGTGTAAATTAATTTTATTCGTTAAATGTAAATTATTATCATTCCGCTCGTGTGACCATTCTATATACGAGGTTCTGTATATATATTAATTTATACACGTTAACAAAAAAAAATCGTTTACTTTCAATAATAGGTGAGAAGTTAATTATTAATTAATCGACGTAGAATGATTTCACTTCTTTAGAAATATTTACAGTAACGCATTAAAAATTCCAAAAAAATAATCAAATGATAACTCGCGACTGGAACGGTTATTTTCGTTACTATATTTCTCCGTGTGGGTCGCTATTAAATAGGTTTTGTTTATAGGTTTTTTTATTTAATTTTTTTTTGCGTGGTTAAAAGTATAGTTCATTTATTTTTTTATTTTTTTTTGCTAATTTATTACTATAATAATAATAATTATTATTATTATTATTAAGAAGAAGACGTAGAAAATGATTAATAAAGTATCTTTTGACCGAGAATTCTCGTTTGCAATAATTAAATCTCACGATATTTTTACGATTATAACATGCGTGACTGGAACGGTTATTTTCGTTATTATATTTCTTCGTGTGGGTCGCTATTAAATAGGTTTTGTTTATAATTTTTTTTTATTTTATTTTTTTTGTGTGTGGTTACTCAAAGTATAGTTAATTTATTTTTTTATTTTTTTTTTTGCTAATTTATTATAATTATTATTAAGAAGAAGAGGTAGAAAATGATTTAAAGTATCTTTTGACCGAGAATTCTCGTTTGCAATAATTAAATCTCACACGATATTTATACGATTGTAACATGAATGTTCAATTATGGTGGCTGCAATAGTTCTAATCTCTCATCTCGTATGCGTATGGAATAAGATTCTATTTATTTTTAAATATTAGTACGAATAGAGTTATAATTAAAAAATTAAAATAATAATTAATAATTAATAATACTGATAGGGAAGAAACAACGCGGTGTTGCTTTCAATATTTATTTTTAATTTGTATATCTCAAATTAAATAATTTCGAAGTCATATGTTATGTCAGAATGTTTCTTTTTTTTTGACCTAGATCAAGCTAAACCATTTAAGTTATTCTTCTTCATCTCCTTTATGAGCCGTTTTTAATCTACTGCAGCATGTAGGCCTGTTCCTTTTGTTTCCACGTATTTCTATCTGATGCATTGATCAATCAGTCCTTGTCTATCTTTTTAATATCGTTTTTCCACCGTGTACGTGGTCGACCCCTTTCTCTTTTATACATTGGATGCTATTTAGTTGATCTGGCCGTCCATCTGTTATCAATTAATATATTAATACCTTACATGTTTATTATTTATTAAATTTATATCATTAGAATTTTCACGAATGAAGAGGGCGTTTGTTCAGGTACATTTACTCAATATTATAACAGCCTTTTAAATATATTGTCAAATATATATGCATTTCCGAATTTTCTTAACCCTTTATATATATATATATATATATATATATATATACACATATATATATATGTGTATGTCTGTATTGTTTCATAAATTTCTTACTTCGCGATTTAAAAAATTCCGTGTGAATTAAAAATAAAATTTAACCATACCGGAAAAATACAATAATACTTAGTCGCGAATATTAAAATTTCGTCGTATTCCCTAATATTTGAAAGCCTAAACGTTATCACTCGTAATAATTGGGAAATGTAAAACAATTTTTCATTAACACTCTTTAAATCGTTACGCGTGCACTCAGATCGTTTGCGGTGATCAACAAGCGCCGACTACTATCGAACAATTATACAAACAAGCTCAGGAATACATTCAAAACGCCGGTAAACAACTGAAAGAAAGCGGTCTCGTTTCTCAAGATTTGGAAAATAATAAAGTAGTCTCCGAAATTAAGAGCACCTTCCAAAAGGCCAGCGACAGTTTATTGGAAACGGTCAAGAAACTCGATAAAGAGGTAAAATTTCGATATTTTTTTATCTTAACATTCCGTCGCAATAAAAAAATTGTACTCACGTCACAAACATCACACACGCTTGCAATCTCGTCTACACTTAACAAAGTATTTCCCTATATGTTCGTAAAATGCGAACGGATATAGGTATATAAATTATACACATATCTAAATATATTGAACATATAAATAAACCGGTGAACCGTAAATAAAATTATATGAATAAGGCTTATTAAATAAAGACAGTGTAAATGATTAATTTTTGTAGATATTCGATTAAAAACCGATACAAGAATTATACGATGCATAACGGATATATACATATATATATATATATATATATATATATATATATATATATATGTATATATATATATGTATATGTATGTATACATATATTCTCGTATAATAAATAAATTACAATCGCAATTAACAATATAAAATGAGAAATATTTTAAACGTAGTCCTAATGTACTCCTCTATTAATAATGATTATTATAAAAATCAAATGGCAATTACAATTTCGATAAAAAGCCAGAATAAATAAAATATTAATGGATACAAATGAAACGAACGTCAGAAAACAACTATGATAATAATAATCACAATAATAATAATAATCAATCAATCAATCAATCAATCAATATATTTCACGAAAATAAAATTACAAAAATAATATTAATAATAATAATATAATTATAAATTACAATAACGATTTCGATAAAAAGTAAAAAAATAAATAAATGTTTGTTTCGTTTTTCGGTAACAACGAACGTCCATCGCAATTATATACAGCAACTAATGGCTAGAGGCAAAGAGAAAATAATTATTAAATTAAACGATATAACCCAGTATCATGCGGGTACAAAATGAGTCTGGATAGCGTAGAAACTTTGTCATCGAGCAGTAGCTGCAATGAAGATGAAAGACCGTAGTATGACCTGTGTAGGCTGTATCTTCTATATCTAACTGTAGTGTCTGTCTGTGATTTGAGAATGTTTTCATTATAATCACTGCATTGGGCTATTATTTTTATCACACATAAACAGAAAATCTACTTTTTAAAATTTGTGCCTCTCTGTTCCGATGTAACTCAAAAATTGTTGAAGCAGTAATGATGAAATTCGCATAGATTATAGCCAATTATATTATCGGATTCGTTCCAAGCTTTGTTTCACATTGATATCGATAGAACTTATAATAATTAAAAGTTTTAAAATATAACTGTCTCTTTCTTTTAAAAGTGTTATATATTAACAGAATATACGTACATATATATATATATATATATATATATATCCGTCCGTTATTTCGGCCACGCCCCTAACGCAACAAAAAAGTGAAGGTACATTCGAACCATTTTAAACGATTTGGCAGAGATATCGCTGTTGACTACTTTTAAAACTTTAAATTATTGTAATTCCTGTCCTACTTGTGATATCAATGCGAAACAAAGCCTTAAACAAAAATAATTACACAGGCGAATCCGTGGGTAACTTCTAGTATATATATATATATATATAAATTTATATATATACCACAAATGTAGTATGTAGAACGGTAACACTACACAGCTGGGTCGGATTAATAAAACGACTGACCGTTAACTCTTGTGTATGATAACATATCTAGAGTTACACCGTTAAAATAAGACCGGGTTTGTACATGATACAAGAAGTTTTGAAAGGAATCGCTAGAATCGCACGTTCAGCAGTGAATTAATATAGGTCAACCGCGTTCTTATATGACTCGTTCGTACATATATATATATATATGAGATGGACGAAAGAGCTGGTAGTATGGTGACCATATGGAGGAAGGGGAAGACAAAACAAGTGTTGGGCGGACGATATTGTCAATACAGCGAGAACTCAGTAGCTTCGGAAAACACAAGATAGGAGAGGATGAAAATTATTAAGAGAGGCCTACATCAATACAGTGACGTAATATAGGCAAAGAAGAAGAAGAATGTATATATATACATAATATGTAAATTTACTCGATTCTGCATTTCTACTCCGATATGCCAGATTGAAAATACGTGTCCAACCTCAATGAAATGGGTTAAAAATTGATATTAGAACGGTCGAAACCAACTCGTTAGTCGGCTCCTCGGTAATATGTATTTACCCCTTATACGGAATTTAGAACTCGTAATCCTTCTTTTACGTTTACTACGACGAGATTAAATTTATCTACGATCGCATTTTCTTTATAATTTAATTTTTAATTTAATATTCCTTAATAAATGTTCAATGTGTAGCGATGTTGCGCTGCTTCTATATATTACATTTTTGATCGTTCGAGATTTGTATTTTGTGGTACGTGCATAATGTTCCATTATTCACGTTACACTCGGTATGTAATTAGAAGTTTATAATCGAGAAATATATTTCGAGTAGGATTATGTGAGTCGGACGTAATTTAAAAGCTACGAAACTTGCGAATACGTTTTTAGTATTTCCTGTATTAATTTTTGTTATTCTTTGTGTAATTTTTTTAAATTTTTCATCGTACTATTTAATAATTGTAAGCCGATAAAAGTGTTTTCAGTTGTGTTATCTCAATAAATAAATTTAATTCTTCCAATGTTTAATAAAAAAAAAAGAAAAATCAATTTAATTCTATTCTCTCTCACACTCCCTCTGCTTATCCCACGCTTACTTTCTTGTCTATATCTCCGTCTTACTCTCGTCACGATATTTGCTTAATTTTTCGAAACGTGTTGACAAATTTACATTCTTATAACTTTCTCAAATCTGTCAACATCCTCGTATAAATCACGGCACTTTATAATTACGTTACAATCTTCCATTATTATCGCGTTCAATTCTTCATCATCCTACGTTTCGAGATCCTCATCGAAAAAACCACGGGGCTACGAGGAATATTGAAAACATTTGACGATAGACCCAAGTTCAAAATTCTTTTATTTCAAAAAACCATCGTGTAGCTTACTCCGTTACCGTTTCAGTCCATTTAATGTCCACATAGTAACATATTCGTGTAATATATATATATATACACGTAATTACGAATGGTTATGACCGACAAGCGGCTCCAATTTTGTTTTACAGTCGTCATTTCTAACTTCGTCCATAGCCACTACCGTCTATTATCAGTATTTTTTTAAACGATTCTCATCGAACGACCGAAATTAAATCGTTCACATAAATCTAAATAAATAATATAATTAATTCCTAAATCGTCGGTAAATAAATAATTTTTCCTTCGAAAAAACCGAGGGTTTTTTTCATCGATATTAGCGTGTTTTAAACTTTAAACGGATCATTAAACGAAATTTTTTATTCATATAAAAAAACCGCATAGTTTTCTGGCGCTATTAAACCATTATCCAGCAAAGGTTATAGACTACCGTAAAGCATTTGATACGGTGGAAATATGGAATCAAAACTCTTAAAGATGTAGGTGACGTATCCGCATAAAAAAATTGCATAAAAAAATTGCATAAAAAAATTGCGTAACTTTTGAATTCATTTCGAAACTCTATATTGTCATGATCGATTCACGCTGAATACAACGTTCCACGCAAATCACGTTATAGGGTGTCGTGATAATTGAAACTGGACAAAAACGAATCTCTCGACACGTAAAGCAAGTCTCGCCAACTGCGCTATTCAAAAAACAAAACCATCCGTCTTGTCTGGCTCATCCTACAAGTAAAAATTTATTAACTTCAACTACTATTTCACGTCGTTTATATTTTTATAATCGTCGCATCTTACGCTGTTTCAATTATCTTCCCATTCGACTGTCGTTGTGGTCAGTGTTAATTTTTCATCACCGATGTTTCCATGACCCCTCCTCCGGTCGGATAATTTTTATGAAAACCAAAGGTCGACATTGGACGAGGAAAATGTCGGTAAACAAATAATACGGCCTCCATGGTTCCCATCAATGATTTTATCAAGGTTCTTAATTCGTTTCTTATCTCCGTAATAGCCGTTCGATTTCTCGGATAATTTCACGCTTGATTTAATCCAGATTTATACAGTCGCTTAACTAACGTTACGCTTGATAGTTTTTTATATACATACATATATATATATATATATATATACAAAAAATATCGAATATTACCAACATGACACAAACAAGGTCTATAATCGTCGCTAGATGGTATTTATCTATCGTTGTGCAGCCTGTGACGACGATGATAATAATGACGATTATCATCTAGTATAACAGTCGACAAATTGTTTCGTCCGTATGCTCTAGAATTCTAGATTAAAAATTATCCTCCAACTTAGTGCACCTCGCAATAGACTTTCATAAAGACGCATACAACGGGCTGAAATGGTAGTTTAGGAGGTTCCGTTCCACTCAACCGTTTTAGTCGCATAGTTCCCCGTATACGGCACGTGGGCTTTCGACACTAACTAATTTTAAAATAAGAGACATTTTTCGAAATGTTTCAACTCTAAAAATTGGTTATATAACACATTTTATTGGAAAAAAAAATCATTCAGATACTATTTCGTATTTTCAAATTTTTGAGTTATTTTCCTTAATTACGTTCGAAATTTATAATCTTTTGTAAAAATTAATAACAGATTAACGAAATTTTTTTTTTCGTTCTTTTGCTAAACTAAATTGTTGTCACTACCTTTCTAGTACGTTAGCATTATAAAAAGCATCGACGCTTTTTTTCGTTCGGGGTAAATAGGAGTTGATAAAAAAAATATCACGTAGAAAAATTACAAACGTGTAAACAGACGGCGAGCATATAAGAATTTGAAAATAACGGATATTAAATTAAAACAGGTGTAAGACTCGGTTAATCAACTGGGCTACTCGACGTATGTTCAGAGGTGACCCCGTGTAAGTTTAAACGGATGTGCAGTAGGGGATAGTTTTACCGGCTGGATCGAATAAAGAAATGTGCAAATTATACGAAACGGATTACATCGAGTAGGGAGAAATATAGCCTGAAAATAAAAGGGGAAAAAAATGAAAATTCAAGAAGATAAAAATAAGAAGACGAATCGCAATTAAAAAATTGCAAAAGAAAGTGTTGGAAACGGTGAAATAAGGTTCAAAGAATTTGAATTGTGGACACTGAGAACAATCCGGCAGATACTTAACACGGAACTACTACAACGGAGTAGTATGGAAATATTGGATGACGTCCAAGAGATCGACAGAAAGAAAAAGAAACAATACAGATGCAGAAAATAGGGAGAAGAAAAGGACTCTAGAAACGATTGCAAACAGCTAGGAAAAGATAAATACAAATGGAATATATATATATATATTACGATTACGATATGATATACGCATATGTCGGTCCATTGCTGAACGTAGGCTGACCCCAATTGTCCTGCGCTCCTCTGATTCAGTTAATCCCAGCTATTTTCACGATGTCGTTGTTCCATCGCGTTAGCGGCCTGCCCTGCTTTCTTTTACGGTCCATTGACCATTACTGTAACATTTTCTTGGGCCACCTGTTATCCTGCCTTCGGGCGGCTTGTCCAAATTCGATTTCCTCGTGGCAATATGTTCTATAACGTAAATTGTGTTTGTTTTCTGATCGAGGCGACGCTTCGTCTTTCTCTGAGTCTCATGTTCATCATTAACCTTTCGTGCGATGTTTGTACTTTCCTAATTTTATTTATGATTCCTCATGCGAATACCCACGTCTCGGCTCCATATGACAATACCGATACACTGATCATATGTTTTCTTTTTCAAGTTTGGTGTATCCTCGTTATTCTTCTTGATATTTCTGTGTATAGCATTTTTTCCTTTTTCATCCTAATTGCTCGCTCCTGGATATATATAATCTTCTACTTCTTCCATTACGTTCCCATTTATCATTATTTGATATTTATCATTATTTGATACCAGCTGCATATTATCTTTGTTTTTTGTGGATTTATTTTCAACCCGATTTTCTTGGATGTTTCATTTAATGCCAGTAACATTGTCTGTATGTCTACCATATTATTGCTGAACAGTACCACATCATCTGCGAATCTTAAGTAGGTGAGATATTCTCCGTCTATTTTCACTCCCTTCGTTTCCCCGTTCAAGCCTCTAAATATTTCCTTTCAGGTTGCTATAAACAATTTAGACGATATTGTTGTCGCCTTGTCTAACGTCCCTCTTCAGAGCGATCTGATCAGTCCCACAGTCGTACTTTCATCGTAGCTGATTTTTATAGGCTCCGGATAATTTGAATATATTGCTTATCAATTCCGCATTTATCCAGCGCTCTTAGTGCTGCCCATATCTCAAACGAATCGAATGCCTTTTCATAATCCACAAATGTATAAATCCGTATTTTTCGCATTTCTGTATTCACACTTTTATAGTTAGTAAGTGGTGTACTGTATCGCGCTCTGAAACCTGCCTTGTTCCTTCGATTGGTTGAAATCAATTTGCTAGGACATAGACGATTAGTCAGTATTCTTGTGTATAATTTATGGAGCATACTAATGGGCCTATTCAGTTGTTGAGGACTTCCCTCTTTGTGTGTAATATATTTCAGCTTGGTTCCACGCTGTTGGTATAATATTGTACTATACGAGCGGTTGTTGAATAAGTCACACAGAGTCTTTTTATAATTATGTCCCCGCCATATTTGATCCGGTAATACATCGTCTAATCCTGGCGACTTATTATTTTTTAATGTTCGAATAACGGTGTTTAATTTCCACGGTCGTTATTTCTGGTAGACAATTGGCTATAGATCATCTTGATCATCAACATTCCGCGGTTCTTCGGGTAATACTTTGCTGCTGTATACGTTACTATAATAATTCTCGACTTCTCTCTTTATTTCGTGCTTGTTCGTCATGATGCTCCCATCGTTGGTTTTTCAGAATGAAACCTTTCCCACCTCAAGCTGCATTTCTGTTCTACGCATTATATCACCATAGCGTTATAATTTTCATTGCGAATAGTTCCGTTTCTGTAATAGACATTGGTTTTAAAATCAACGTTTAAATTCTAGTAATAATAATAATAATAATTCGACCGTCACGGAAA
Organism: Coronaproctus castanopsis; assembly: GCA_032883995.1. NCBI lineage: Eukaryota > Metazoa > Arthropoda > Insecta > Hemiptera > Monophlebidae > Coronaproctus > Coronaproctus castanopsis. The sequence continues at coordinate 14,449,167 of CM065052.1, read as the reverse complement.
TTGCGTTTTTAATTACATTTAGCTGCAACGTATTCTACTTAATTCTGACTCTACATATACATATATATATGTATATAATATAAATTTTTTATATACATATATTTTCTATATATAAAAGTATTTCACTATACCCGTCCATGTGACGTATGTGCTCATTATTATTTTCTAATGTACCTGACACACATTTATCGATATTATTCTTATAGGAAATATTCCTTGCTAAGTTTTGCGAAATTTACGCATAAACTTAATTAATAAACGAATTTCGATAATATTTTATTTTTTAATTTTTTGGTTTTTTTATTATTATTATTAATTTTAGACAAAATGATTATAAAATAACGATTGAAACTAATAATTTATAGTAATTATAAAAGGAAAATATTTTGAAACATTTTCGAACGTGACATTTATCCATCGTTAGAGGCCAATTGTCGGTCATAACGATTCGTAATTACATGTATATATATATAACATGAATATGTTACTATGTAGATATTAAATGAACTGAAACAGTAACAAGGTTAGTTTCACCGTGGTTTTTTATAAATAAAAGAATTTTGAACTTCGGCCTTCCGTCAGATGTTTCCAATATTCCTCATAGCCCCGGGTCAATATTTTATCAACTTCGTTCAGTACACAAATACACGCGCGGAAAGATTTAACCGCTTTAATTAATTGATTATAATAAAACTCAAATTACTCGCAGCCGAAGATGTTCAACCCCGCAATTTACGTAATATTATACAGTCCGAAGGAATATGTAATCAATCGAGATTATCAACTACGACGCCGTCTTCGATAAATTAAATAAATAAATATGTTTAATATTTATACGTAAATGTGTGTGATATGTATATGTTTATGTAGAAGGAGATAGAAAATAAATGCCTAATGCAAATTAATACTGGCTGAAAAAGGTTATAGGATTAAAAATAATAAAGAATACACATTAAACCGACGCCGTAAAAATAGGTAACCTAGTTAAAATTACGCGATTAAAAAAAAGGTCGTCTCTGATAAAAATACGAAAATCGATAAGAAAATTGCAGTTCGTATTTCAGACGTATTTCATAAGAAGGTCTACAAATTTAATTAAATTTCGTTAAAAAAATAATAATCTTTCCTGGTTACGTTTTAATTTATTTACTAATATCTGTTAAAATACACATACAACACTCGTTTGTTGGCGTGTGTATGCGTCCTGCACATATATATATATATATATATATATATATATATATATATATATATATATATATATATATATACATTTGTGTACATTATTACGGAGATATATTAAATATTTATTTCGGAGCAACGTATCACATTTGGTGAAGAGGGTCGCGGTCCAGTTTTAATTTGAACGATTCCCATTTAATTGTAAGTACTGGGTATGTATCGGGTGACCCAGAGAAGAGGGACTTTGTTGCTTCTGGAATAACCCAAAAAATACTCGAAAAAAATTTTTGAATGAAATTTTATTTAAAAACAGAAAAACGAGAGATTAACTTACAATCATTTGTGGAACACAACAACAAGGTTCAGATGACCTCCATTTGCAACGATACGTTCGTTCAGTCTTTTTTTAACAAAATTTTCGAACACTTTTTCAAGCAGACTCTGTCGGATGTCGTATAGGTGTTTCGTCAACGCGGCTCTTAAGGTATCCCGACGAAGAAAAAATCGCGCAACTTTGAATTCTTTTCGAAAACTCCCTTTGCACTGTCGCGAGCGATTCCATCGGAAAATAACGTCAAACCCTAGACGCGCGCTCCTTTTTAATTTTAGAATGCCCCGATAACTGATCGAAGTACGCTAAACGTGGAGCACGCAGTTTTGCGTTGTAGCATTATTACCAACTGTGCTATTCAAAAAAAAACGAAACCATCCGTGTGGATCAGACTCAACGCTATATGGTTAATAATTGATTGATGGATAAATACGTGTGAACCCACGAGATAGAATAAATGCGAGATGTATTGGAAACATACTAAATAAAATAGGTCAATTATGGATTGTAAACCGATGGTTGCTAATCCGATGCAACGACGAGAAAAATTAAAGATGCCAATAACGGTCGCGATATAAGTAAAATTTTATAACAAAACAAAAAACAAATCGAGTCGACTTATCGAAATAATGTTATCGACTTTGAAAAGGAAATTTCGGCATGCCACCCTGTCCCGACCTCGGCTTGATCCTGCTGAATATTCGGTACTGAAACGTAGGAAAATTACTCGATGTAAATAACGCTGTCAGATTACGTAGTTATCCGGGTGTATTAATCTATTTAATAAGTCCGTCAACTGAACATAATATTCTTAGACCGATGTAAACGCAACTGTATCGTTTAAAAAATGTTTCAATAGTTTTAGATCTAAGTTTTTTGAGATCGACGAATATCAAAAATCATCTTTGTATCGCGTCGTAGTTCTATAGATATACACACCAAATAGACTTGATAATTGTACGTTTAATAATTCGAAATATGTAAAATACCTCGTGGCGTATAATTTTATAGATGATAAGTTATATTAAATACGTTGTTGAAAAGTTCGACAAATACTATACCGCTTTGTACTTTTAAAACACCCACATATATAACGACCGCCTGATACATATGGCGAAATACATAAAAATTTTCCCTCAAATTTTATTCCCACTTTCAATGTATTACTAGCGAAATAAATAAACTTTTAATTATATTTAACAAAAATTATATAATAATAATAATAATAATAATAAAGTTTTAAATTACAAAAAGAGATTAACATTATATAAACCAACATTCTTTACGGCGGTGTCACGTATAATATTAAAGATAAAAAGATTTCAGAACATATTAAAAAAAGCTTTCAAAGAACTATAGCGATAAAAAATTGATTAAATCCGACCGAACTATCGGATATTTGGCAAGCATAATCGTATCATTAATTTCAAACGTCGAATTAACAAACTTTTCATAAAAAATCATATAAATTCAGAACCACAAATTCGGTAATCGACAACCTTATTTCGTTCACGAGCAAAAACTTTAAAGGTTTAAACACAGTTTCTATATTAGATGAAGCGCTACGCGAGTAAATTTCGATCACAGCCGGAATTCTAAAGTTCATTATGATCTTTCTGACATTTGTGAAATATAATAAATCTTAATACTACGTTAATTTCGTACGCGGGGATGATCTGTGTGTTTTATTTAATATTAATCGCTACACAAATTTAAGTAAAATAGAAATAGTCTGTCAAAAATTAGAAACTATTATTATCGAAATTGGATTAGCGTTTTCTGTTAAAAAATGTGAATCAATTTTGTTTGGTAACAAAAGTGTAACGAACAATGTTAACAAATTAAAGATAATCTCTGGTAAATCGATCTGTCTTGTTGATAAAATTAAGTATCTCGGTATATTAATAGATAAAAAACTTACTTTTACAGCCCATATAGACTCAATTAACATTAAATGCAGTAGGCTATACGATAAACTTCGCCGGTTACTTCATAATAATTATGGTTTACGATATAAAGAAAGACCTATATAAAGGATTAGTTCAATCTGTTTATGGATATTGCATTTATTTAAACAAAAGATCCTCTCAAAAATCAATAAACACCAGAGAAAATTTATACTAAACATTTCCTCATTATATCTTCAGCTTCTTGTGTGATTGCCAGTATTCTTCCATTAGATCTATTCCTTATTGGACGAGCAATAGTTTCAGAATATAGAATAGTCAAAAGCTTAGAAATGGTCTCTTCTCTTAAATACTTTTAAAACAGTGTTATTAAACAAACAATACCGGCTATGAAATTATTAAAAAGTAAGGTTCGTAATGATATTAACAGTGTTTGGCAGTCACGCTGGGATGAGGATATCAATGGTCGGAAAACCTATCTTTTCTTTCCAAATATAATAAATAAACTTACTGAATATCACCTTTTTTAATGCACAAGTACTCTCGGGACATGGTAATAGCTGAAAGCTCATTGAAAGAATATTCAGTAACATATCATTTACATCTAAATCTTTTAACGTATTTATCACGGGCCGCGGCTTATTTAAAGATTATTTATACGCGTATAATAATATCGTACACTCCGACAACTGCCTAACTTTTTAACTCTTTACCGATACTGTTAATGTCTTTAAACTTTTTAAAATTGTTAATACTTTCACAGAAATAAATCATCGTAGAATATATAGCCTAAGCGTATGTATGCATATATGAATTTGAAATATTATAATATTGTAAAACAGTTTGTTCAGAGTTCAATCAACTGGAATTTGTTATTTTACGAATTGCGGTCGGTCGAAAAAGTAAAAAATAACATTTTTCTTTTCGTCTGTTACTTATTAAATTTTGTCCGTTACGCGTCATGATCAGGGTAAACCGATTAGCGCAGAAATACAAAAAAATGTGGAAGCCTCGACGAAAATTGTAAACGATTTAGTTAAACAACTGAAGGAGACCGATTTGAAAAATGCTCAAAAAGTATACGACGTATTCGCTAACGGCGCGAAAAAATTATCCGATCAAGCGTTGGAAATCGGTAAATCGACTCCGGTTAAAGAAGTGATACCGACGAAGATACATTCGACCGCTCAAGAATTATTAGAAGATATCACTAAAGTGTCTCAAAAAGCCCAGGTGAGCGTATGAACTTTCGAACTTACAAACGCAATTTTTCGCGAATTATCTTCTATTTATATAAATAATTTCGAATGATTCTGAAATACAGCCTGAAAAAATTTTTACTTAATCGATCTTGTATTTTTATAATTCATTACACGATTTCGAATGATTCTCGAATGCCGCCAATTATTTTACAACAAACAAACGACGAAGTTTTTTTCTTTTACCGCCGACAGATGTAAAAAAACGAAATACATCATCGCTTCAGATATACGTTCATCCAGTAGCATCGTACGGAGCTGAGTGACCGATAAGTATAAAAACAAATCGGACCGGAAACTTGGCGCTGCTCGAAAATATTATCGAAAGTATCGCGGAGAGACGAAGTTACAAAGACATCTATAACAGAGCTGAAGAAAATAACCTTTATTCGCAATTGAAACGGATCGGACACGTCCTAAGGTACACAAGTATGCTCGCGTTTGATGCCGAAGGAAAAGTGTCAAAAGGAATAGAAGAAGATTAAACATATCGTATATATCTGAAAGCGCGAACATTGTTGGTTAATCTGAAACCAACGGCCCAGAGTAAAGAAAAATTGAAAGGGTATCATCATAGCGGCAGCGAACTAGTCCAAACACTGATACACCAGAGACCTGCCAATAAGTTAAGAATTAACATCTGGCAATAAGTATCAGCAACCCGAAAAATAGATTGGTTACCTATCATACGATCAATCTATCGAAACTTTAAATGTAAATTTCGATCGATGGGCATTTTTTTAGATTTTTAAGTATACTATAATTTTGGTTGTTCTTTTCACGGAATACTACACTAATTATATATATATATATATATATATATATATATATATATATATATATATATATATATATATATATATATAATATATATATATATATATATATGTATGTCTATATATAATATTTGTGCTTGGTACGCATTTGTTATTTTATATATATATATATATATATATGTATATGCTTTTTTTTAGGCTAAAGTGTCCGAAATACTGGCGGAACAACTGAAAAAACAGTAAAGAATATTTATGAATTTATAACGACCGGAAAAAAGGAAGTATTAAATTAGCACGAGACTCGGATTAATTTTCACATACTGAATTTTGTTATATAATACATGTTTTGTTTGTTGTTATAATTTTCAATTTTTATTTATCCTTTTTGCAAGAAGTATTAAGAATTTGAATTTTCAACGTGATGATGATGTGTGAACGTAAAAATCGAATAGAAAAACAAATTTAAAGCGTTGTCGTCATCAACTAATTGCCGCTTCGAAATTTTCGATTTTTTTTTACTGTAAACAAAAATTTAACTCCCTTTATACTAAATCGTATTTATACGAGCGTACGAAGTAAACCATCTGATGCCCGTACCAGTTATCTTAAAACTAACGTCTCGTTCGAGCAAATAATAACGCGAATTTAATAAATATTTAATTTACAAGAAGTAAAAAAGTTATAAACGTGCGAGAAAAACGAAGAAAATGCGAATAGTAGTTAGAAGCATACGTTCATTAACACGCATATATGTATAGGCGCGTGCATATACATGCGCATATACACATGGTCGATGTATAAATAACGAAATAATTGAAAAAGTACGGAAAAACTTAAAGATGTTTCAACTGTGGTAAAAAAAAGTGACAACTATATATACCTCTTTCTCTGGAAAGTTCAATAGAGCCATCGGCGTATATAATTTTTGATCCATCCGGGGAAATTTCGATTTATATCGAATGAGCTAGTATCTATCTCTAAACTAAATTTTAACATTTGGAAGATAACCTTATAAAATACGTCCGAAGCCGTCTGCCGGTATTTATTGACGCGAGTTTTGAACGTACGTATAATAAGTTGTTGATTACGCGAAGGTAACGCTGCCTGAATCTGAGGTAAAATTTATCGGATAAAATATCCGTCTTAATGAAAAAGGAGGCTCCTCATCTTGTAAGTTATCGATGGAAGTGGAGCGCATAGCGCCCCAACATATAAGGACTGCAGCATTCTGCATCACCTATGGGTTTTATTAAAAGTAACGAACGGCGAATATAATCCATATAAGATCTGACGAGTTCATTCGAAATCTGAAGACCAACTACCGGATGAGCACCCCCATTTTATTTTAGAAAATGCTACGTAATACATTAAGCTCTTTATTGCACTTTTGTAACAAGAATGTGATCTCTTCATTTCATGACATTTTACAGTCAAACATTAACCCTGGAAATTTGTTCGAATGAATTTTTCTGTGAATACCAAGAATATTATCCGGTATTAATATCCAATTGCAATGTCGCGAGAAGACTAATTTTTATATAATTTCACCGATGCCAATAATATAAATTCAGTCCACTGAAACTAAAAACTAGACAAAACGAAATTGAAATATTATTATAAAAACAAACATAAATTCTCCTATGCTTATACGTAGAATAACGCATGGTAGGAGTTTGCATGACGTAGTCTATTACAACGTGAATCAATTTATTCTGATGCATTTTGCAAATTTTTTTTAGATAAATTACGTCCATATACGAAAATTAAATGCGCAATTCTGAATTCAGTAAACTTTACATACCTGTGGACGACTTAATATAACTCTGTAACGGCGACTTTAAATCAGTTGTTGCAAGCGTGCTGTTGAAAACTTAACACCAAACAGTACATTTAGTCCGGATCGAATAACAGATATACTAGTTTTTTATTAATCATCGATAATATTAAAAATTAGTGAAAGTAACGGATAACTTTATGCGTATTCTGAATTATATCACAAATATTACCATTAATATTATATATATATATATATATATAAGTGTGTATGTGAAGCTGTGACTCCTTTTGTGACCATAAAAGAGTTTCCGTTGTTTAACGTGCTTTAATCTTTGCAGATCATTGACGATATCTAGCAATTGTTTTTATTTTTAGTCAGCTTATTCAGACGATTTCTCAATCGAAGTACGTATCTCCGAGTATATTGCTTTATGATATTAGATACATAAGCTGTATACCTCTTTTTAGAATATTCAATGGAGTCATAGATGTATATAATTTCACGAGTGTATGTTCCTCCTCCAATACTGATTCGACGGTTGGATTATTAGGCTCCTGTGAACCACCTGCCAATTTAAATAGCACTCAGAAAGTTCCGATTTGGTCACATATCACTCTCTCATGACCATCTTCTCCAACGTACTAACCCCACCGGATTTTTGCCTCTGTTATCTGCCATATTTTCTGTACTGCCCTACACTCTTCCCTTAACTGTCCAATATCCACCCGCGTACTCTATCTGCTTTCCTCCCCAGCAGTCCTTCAACTATTTCCTCAGTTATACAGTTCCTTTCCTCTTACCAACCTCAGTTACTACATCTAACTGTTAAATCACCAGTGCCGTAATAGCCTCGGTAGTTAAACACGGCACTATTAAGAAAAAAAAAACTTTATCTCAGAAACTCTGGAATGTATTTAACGAATCAGTTTCTAATCTAAAATATAATATTTTGTAAGGAAGCCTGATAAAAAGGGCCTCTCGAGTAATTTCGTGTATTTTCTTATGACTGTCGAGAATATAGCTAAATTTTTACCAATTTAATATGCTCCTTTTCCGTAATCGAAACATTGTTCCGCGTACCGTATGTAAGCTAATCATTTTTTAATAATGGCGGCGTGTGCCGTATACAAGTCTGTTTCTTTATCGGATTATAAATAGAAGAAAAAATGTCTTATCATTTAGAGACTCCTTACAACTGTCTACACTCCAGGAAGTGTGTTAAAACTTTCACCACGACAATGGATTTTTCGCAACTTCATAGGCGAGGAACTGAAATTTGCTCGCGAAAGTGAGATATACGTGTTTACTCGATCGAACTTGACTCCTGCTATTGAGGAGCACTTTAAACTACAACGGAAAAACTTAAGGAAATATTTTACCAGTCTTTTCAAAATGTGCCGCTATCCGAAAGGTAATTCTAAAAGCGCCCTCGATTAATTCATAAAGATTTTGTGTCTCTGCACTTGTGACATTAAGAAGTGGTCATAACTGTAGGCCTAGTCATTTTGCTAGGTGCCGTCAGAAGGAAGTATTGTTTGCGATGGTAGTTGTGAAGATAATATCGAACATCAGATTTTGTACTACCCAAAAATACTAAAGTAGAAATAGCCTTCTGTCTGAAGTTTTATCGACGAGGAATACGCGAACGATAAAACTGGAAAGGATTTTTTGCGGATCCTGCCTACTCGGATGTGCGTAAATGATATAATCTCATTCCGGCTACACTTATAATCGGAAACATTAAACTGGCTAAAAGATGAAAAAAAAATAAATAAAACATTAGAAAAATAAACGTTTTTATTGTTATTAATTTCGACGATAGAATAGTTAGTAAGTCTTCTACTATCGAAATTAAAGTTTTTATATTCGCTTCAACGTGTTTTTTTTCATAAAGTTAAATAATTAACCTTGATTTTTATTAACGTGGAAATTTACTCCTGGAAAATTTTTATTAAGAAAAACAAACATAAACTATAAATTCCGTATAACCTTTAGCAATATGATGTCTGAAGCTGTGCAAAATTTATACGTATTGCGACTAACTAAGTGCACTCATACGGCTTGATTTAATACAAATACCTTAACTACTAAACAAATCCAAATTCAAAGTCCATTAAAGATACTACGCAGTACCTTGTGTAGATACCTCGCTTTGGAGCCAATTCAGTCTGAGTATTTGTTTTGATCTATTTTCAACGAACGTTAAAATTCAATCGAATGTGGAAATCCATAGGAAGCTATTGATTGTCTTGCAACAGAAGCCCAACGTAGTGCTTCATCGACACATCTAAAACATCGCAATATGTCGGAGGTGCCTTCTCGATCGAAAGCAAAATCCACTCTTTCACTCTGCCGATAATGTTGTCAGTGTCTAGCGGCTGAGATGACAGCCTTGCTTCAATATCGCACTTGCCTACAGGCCGATATATGATATTGAACGACTCAGGTTTGACATTTATATTGCAGCGAAAAATGGCTCGGCATTCTTGAATTAAGTGAATACCAGCATCGCTTTCGTCTGGATGCCAAGTTATCAAGGTATAATTAGACTACGATGTTACACTGTGAAGTACGAGAGCCTACACAAGTTTTCTTACCGATAAAGCTAAGAGAAAACGAGGCAAAATATTATAGCCAGAAATCCCCGGATTCGTTGAAGCGGTCCTTCTATATTCGGCCAAGTATACTTGTCAATATAAAGAAGGATTTAGCAATTTGATCTTTAAAAATTGGTTAATGTTCACCGAGGCAGGAAATAACTGTTAACAGAATATTGTATTGATTACACGCCGAGTACCCGTATTTACCGCGGGTATCTAACCACAGGCAATATATGAAGTATGCTGTACACTACTGACGGTCTATCATATTTTGGTAATCAGTTGAAAACAAATATACCGGATGTAAACAATCTCTACATTCTCGTCAACTTTATAATAAATACTAAACTTCGTAATTAATTAGAGTAATAGCCTCGTAGACAGCAGCCACTCGAAAAAAAGTTAATAATAAAAGATTGAATTTAATTTTTAGATATATTCAATTAGAGACTGTTTAACTGCTGCATGTACACACCTTTTGTTATTTCTTTCGATATAAAAGGTGCTTTTGATAATTGTAAATGGTCATCTATTGTTCATCTTCTACAAGATAATGAAGTTAATCCATCCATAATAAACATAATAATAAGTTATTTTCAAGATCGCTCGGCTTGCCTTAAAATTAACTCAGCTTCATCTACTACAACGGTGTCCTGTGGTGTTCCTCAAGACTCTGTCCTTGGACCAACACTTTGGAACATTCTATATTCTAAAGTACATAAAGATATTGAATTTTTTTTTGTAATATACTTAACATTGACTGCACTTTAATATCTTATGCAGATGATCTATGCATTTTGTTTCGCATCAAACATTACACAAATGTTAAAAAGGTATCTACAGTATGTAAAAAACTCGAAGACATTATAGCTGAATTAGGTGTTACTTTTTCTGTGGATAAGTGTGAAGCTATCGTATTTGGTAGCCAAAAGAAGGTCAGCGATTTTAAAGAAATTACACCAATTTTTGGACAACCTATTCAAATTGCCAGCAAAATAAAATACCTTGGTATAAATTTAGATCATAAATTAAAATTTCTTTCACATTTGGATTATTTAAATCGTAAATGCATAGAAATTTATGATAAACTCCGAGGTTTAATTCCCAATAACTATGGACTTCGACACAAAGAGCGTATTGTTTTATATAAATGACTGATCCAATCTATATTTGGATATGGTGCACATATTTATATTAATCATAGGATTCTTACGACTGTCGTGAAAAATCAAAGGAAATATTTATTGAATATATCATCATTGTACAAAACTGCCCCCTCTTCAGCGGCATGTGTTATTGCAAATATCTTACCTCCGGATTTATTTCTTATTGGAAGAGCCATTCTAAGTGAATACAGAATTACGCTTAATCTTAATCTAGTTAGATCCTTAAAATTTTTTCAAAACAATACCTTAATCTCTGATGTTGGCCCAACACCACCAGTTAATACATTGAAAACCTATCTTAAACATAAATTAATCGACATTTGGCAACTGCTTTGAGAACTGGAAACTACTGGTAGGAAAACATTTTCATTCCAAACATTAATTATAGATCTAAATTACACAACCTTGAAATTACTTTTTTTAATGCGCAGATTTTGTCTGGGCATGGTAATTTCGGAGAGTATTTACATCGGTTTAAATTGACCTCTTCCCCTTATTGCCGGTACTGTTATCTCAAAGAAATTGATAATATAGATCATACTATCTTCAAATGCTGTGCCTTTAACGAAATAAGGAATAAATAATTAATGAAAACTTACCTTTAATTCTAAATGTAAAAAATGCTGATCATTTGTTAGAATATTTTCATATTTTATATTAGAAAAGGAAATTAAATTTGAGCCTGCCAGCGCCTGATCAATCCTCTTAATACATGTGTGTTTATATGTGTATATGTGTATGTATGTGCATGTATGTATATATGGTAAATCTTATTAACTAGTCCTTACACTAATGTTTAATAATATTATAATAATAATAATAATATACAATGACGATAATACCTTTTTATACACTTGTATCTTAATATTTAAATCTTGTATCTTAATTTATACCTACTTACGCTATATGTAAGCAGCTACTTTTTGCGATATAATTTAACTAAAGTGAACCTAATATATAATGTGGCAATTAAGTTTAATTTTGCTATTTTTTCTTATTGTACATATGACATATTGCACGGTAATAGCTGGGACTATGTTTTGTCATCCTGGCTGTTGCCCTTAAATATAAGTACACTCGCAAAGGACTTGAAATATGAATTTAGAACCATTATATGTTGATTAAGTATATAATTTATCTTAAAAAAAAAAAAATATTCAATTTAATAAAACTCGGATATAATTTATTATTTTCATAGTTAACGTAAATACACAGTTCATAGATTTACACGTTTAGTCCGAATTTAATTATATACGTGACAGATATTTCCAGATTATATTTGGAAAATTTTATTTCGGTTTTCGTTATTTTAAGATCAGTTTCGGAATTTGCGTTTTATGACACTTACGACTTTAAAAACACATTTACGGGAATAAGTTCGACTGTTTTAAAAAAAAAGAAATTAGTCTGTTGATAACAAATCGAACGTTAAAACAGATTTCAAATTTGAAAATCTTCAAACGTCAAGAAATTCGGCCGGAGTAATAAAAGTAATTATATAATAATTTTGGGTGACTTGGCCGTGTCTAATATTACATCTTCGGATAAATTCTTCGAGCTGACAAAAAAATGCTTAAATTCTGATAAACGATAAAAAGAAAGTAACAATTTTTATTTTAATTTTCTAGAAATCAAGAATAAACATTATCCTTCTAATCGTCTATCAAATTTAAGTTTATTTTTCCCATATTCTTCGTCTATTGTTTCATGTTTTACCCGGGATAAGTTTTAAATTTATAAATACCACGTAATTTGAAAATTTTATCGAAATTTTTTAATAATGCGTTAGGAATTTAGCTTATAAAATTTGCAACAAAAAATGTTTTCCTCAAATTCGGGTTAATTATTTTCCCGCTCACGTCGAATAGAACGTCACCTTTTTCTTTTGTTCGTTATCTGATTACAGATGTCCGGACCAAATGATTTTCTTGGAATAATAATAACGCAGTAGGGTTCCTCTCCTTTCTGTGGCGAAGTACTACAACCGTTTGAACCATTCCGGCTTCGCTCGTAGACGTAGCATGTATCGCCGTTCTTGTCTTCTTGACAAGCACCTCTACTGCTTACTAATGTACCTGCTGCCATACGTCAGCCGATCCGTTATATACCGCCTTGAGTGGCACTACCAGGAGATCATACTCTCGACGGCATTGCTCGACTCGAATGCAGACAGTACTAAGCCTGGATCCCCGGAGAGGCGAACACAACGTAAAGATATTAAATTTATCTTTAAATTATTAATTTCTCTATCGAAACCACTGGATAAGTCGATAACGAATTATCTAGACGCGTCTAATTGTAGTTGAAAAAGTAAAGAACTGGACCTAAAAAATTAAGTTATACCGGCTCGTTGCAATTCTGAATTATCCTTACAAAATCGATTACTGATATGCAAAATCCGAAGTTATGCCGTATAATTGAGGGTTATGTGCGAGGAAATCGAATAAATCGAGCGATAATCCAGCGATTCCGGAGGTGTCACTTAATCTCTCGTTATGCCACGATATGTGTCCAATCTATACATCAGGATTTAGATACCGTTGAAGAAGCTACACGCATATAAGCATGCTCGGAATCACTACAATCGTCAAGTCAACTACTAGCAACATCATAGCCGTCTAAAAAGAACAAACATAGTAGATATAAGCTAGTTTAATAGTTTCGTAGTTCGTACGGTTAAAGCATCGCTCGATACACCTTCACCGCGTGAATTTATTAGATAGAACTGGCTAGTCATAAATTAGCGTTTGATATGAAAAACCAACAAAAAAAACATACCTCCTGCAATCATTTTCTTTAATTACTTCAAATAAATAAACAATTCGGTAATTACGTAACGATAATATCCGTAGCGTTTAATAAATAATAAAAAAGAAAGAAAAAAAATGTATAATATTACGAAAGCTGGCATGGTAGTAGTAATAGATATAGATGTAAATAAAATGTATAATTCATTAAGCAACCAACCCTCTACACATCATAAAATAACGTTACAACGTTATAAAGGTCGAAAAAACATGTTATATTATATAGGCTATATTTATTGTGTATATATATATATATATATATACATATGTATATACATATGTTTATTTCGGTGCGTGTAATTGTGTGAAATTATCGTAAAACGATAGGAACTAATTAAGTATGGTCGATGATAAAAAGATATATCGCCCCAATAATAGCAATCATTATCGATTCCTTACTAAGGAAGAAAACTATAAAATAAAACAATCGCAATGATTATCGACATTGATTTTGCGTCTTGAATACTAGTGTGATTATCTCGTGTTTCGTATTATTATTATTAATAAACCAGGAAAAGAAAATAATTTAATCGAAATGATGTCTCCGAAATTCCTATATTTCAGTTGTTCCGCTTTATTGGTTTTGGCTTTCTACAGTCAGGTAATTTGTACGATTATATTTTATTTGTATATATAATATATATATCTAATATATATATTTACGTATAATATATATTCATGTATGTATAATATATATTTATATTAGCAACGTTTTCAAAGCATATATAATGTATTTCATAGAGAATTATTAGTAACGTTACAATACTTACGTTTTTACGATTAAATTCGTTCGATGTAATTTTTTAACGAATACGGGATTTTCTCGGAAATCGCGCTATATTAAAATTTTTCCTAAATTTCTTATCGTTGTAGAAAATTTTCGTAGAAAATTGACAAATTTTATTTAGGTTTTTACGTTATATTGGCGAACTGTATAGATAATAATTTTCGACGTATTTATATAATTTCGTAAAATCGAAATGGTTTCGACTTAAACGGAAGATGAAAAAATTCGTTAGCGTTCAAATTTCGTACCGTAATAGCCGGGGACATTGTAACCTGGAAAAGGTTAACCCTTTCGTCGGACATGTCGCTGTAGAGCGACACCATTTTAATTGCCGATATTTAAATATGCGGTATATTAATTTTACATCGAATATTCTTGTTCGTTTCTTATTTTTATACATTTCCCGCATTTTTTATTTTATTTTCCGTTATTTCGACTATTATATTTCGTTTTTTAAAAAATTTCATTCGGAGACGTTACGACTATGTTATTTTATTCCTGTAATGTGGTAAAAGTGTTGTTACGTTTTTCATCCACCAGTTGGAAATCTATATCTTCACTCCCGATGGTCCTGTGATATTTTTTTTTTTTTTTGTAATCAGCAGGTTTATATCGTATACCAAATTTCTGAATTTTTGGAATAAAAATCGAAAAACTTCCACACGAAAATAAGATATACAGATAATTTTTATTTATATATAAAATCAATTTCAAAATTTAAATATTCCAAGTCGATCGAATGTCGTTTACTTTAAAAATAGACAATTTTGTATTTGCGAACTAATATTGTGTTAATCTCTTGTATAATGTCATATCTTCGGGGTTTATTTCTGTTCATCATCCGTTCGTTCTAATATATCCAACCGTTATTGCCCCCGCAAAGGTGTAGGCTTGTTTGTTATCTCATCGGTGTGAATATTTTGCTTACATACGCGAATCTGCTTCTTCGATATCTCCGGAAAACCTGAAATATCAATATATATATATATATATATATATAGATAGATATACAGATATATAAAAGATTTAGGTAATTTTTCTTTTTGTAGAATGTAACAGTTTGTTTAATTTTTATTCCTTTTTTTTTTTGTTTTCATTTTTTTTTATTTTCTTCATTTTTTAATTTATTTTTTAACAATTCTTCAGCTCACCGTGTAGTTTTCAGCTTTCTGATTATTGGGAATTTCCCGTACTGATAGGTCGAATTGCGAGTTATCCACTAATATCATGGACGTAGTTTCTGTTTGATTTTTCTTCAAGCGTAACGTTAATAATAATGTCGCCTAATACGTGCCGTATATCCCCCATTAATTGATGAACATTATGTACGGTATAATTTCTAATGTGCGATTAATACTTGAAAAGAGTATATATTCCGTAGTTTCGTCACTTCCACAGACTTTGCATAATTTGTTAATTTTAATCTTAAATTCGTACAAATATTAAACTATATTTTTCTTTATACAAACACGTCGACGGAAACTGTCAATGATTAATATCGGATGTTTTATTTTATCAAAAAAAGTTTTAAAACTTATGTACACATATATCTTACATATTTATAGACAGGGAGAGAAAGAAAGAGAGATGGAACGAGGATTTAATTATTTTTAAATTAAATTGTTCATTATTAGAAGTTTTTCTTTTTCTATAATTTTACATAATATCGCACGCATTTTATATCATTTTCAAAGTTTATTTCCTTCTTAATAGCAAAAATAGTTTTATCGTTTCTACAAACGATAATTGTTTTATTGTGCGAATTAAGTATTTTTCCTTCTAGTTCAATTATAAATTCCTCGAAATCAGTTTTAAAAAAGTATACAAATTCTTTTCTCGAATTTAAGTTT
This sequence comes from Coronaproctus castanopsis, assembly GCA_032883995.1. Lineage (NCBI taxonomy): Eukaryota > Metazoa > Arthropoda > Insecta > Hemiptera > Monophlebidae > Coronaproctus > Coronaproctus castanopsis. The sequence goes on along the minus strand of CM065052.1, from coordinate 14,432,725 downwards.
AAGACGATAAAATGTCGCCCACTCCCACCCCCGTCGTTAGCGAGTCATTTAATATTCGTAAAATTGTTTTCAAACTCGCGTGTAACTGCATAGGATAGGTGTAACTACAGTGAAACTGGTGAACTGTCAGCAAACAAACACAGTCTACTAGGCTCACTGGCTCCACACCATCAAAAGTAGTCCTAATTATGCTTTCGCCAGTGTAACTAGTAAACAAACATACTAGTTTCACTGTTTCCACGACACTGAAAATAGTCCTAATTACGTTGCTGCAACTAGTAGACTGCGTTTATTCAAAATATAGCGATGCAAAGTAGATGTTTATTTTATTTAGTCTAAATTTAATTTAAAACAAAATTGTGACCAATTTTCTTCGACGGTTATAAATGATCCTAATTATTCTTCTAAATTCCTACCGATATTTTAAATTGTTTTGGTAGACAACGTGTTTTTTTTTTCATTTTAAAATTTCCGGAATAAAATCATTTACCTCGTGTAACGTTTGGACTTCTTCTAGTACTCGTTTTCATAATACCTTTTTTGTTCGAATTTCAATTTGTCCGCCTTTATTCATTTTATAGGCCGCTCCTCAAGAAACATTCAGCAGCGAAAGTTTTTTGAAGACGATACAAAGTGTTGCGAACGCTGTTAAAGAAAAATTCGAAGTACCGGAAGAACTTGCCAAAGATAAATTATACGCAGCTTTGAAAGATGTCGGTCAAAAGTTCAATGACAAAGTAACCGAACTATCAAAGAAATTCGATAAGGATGTAAGTCGGACAATACATACATATATATACGTATATATATATATATATATATATATATATATATATATATATATATATATATATATATATATATATATATATATATGTACAAACTTTTTTGTCGAAATAATTTATTATTATTACTACACGGACTTATGAATATAATTATAGCGCTGCCAAAATACTGCTGGTCAGTTACGTAAAATTTCCAGCCATCGGTTTTATAAAAGTTTAATTTATATGCAAAAGATATATATGAAAATTATGTAATTAATCAAATTTATTTTAAATTAATCTACCGGATTTCGATAATTAATTAATACAATACGTATTAATAATTAGTGTAATATATATATATTTTATTTATATAAATTTAACCATGCTATGTACTGCAACAAGGGCCAGACGCACGGAGAAAGGAGACTTTAGATTAGATTATATAGATTGCATGATTTAAGGAAAGACAGGAGTCTTTTTTCAGAAGAAGGTACGTTTTGAAGGATGAAGAGATCTAAGCATGTTTAGGGAGGAAATGAGTGTAATATATGCATTAATAAGATATAAACTAATTAAATATCTGTTTAATAATTAATAATTAAAACCAGATTATTACTACGTTCGCGTTTACATCGAACCAAAATAATGATAACTAACGAAAAAATTTATTTAAAATCGACGTAATCCGTACAGAATAATTAATTATTTAATATATACTTCCTAATAGGTAATTAATATATATAATTATTAGGAAGTAATTTATATAATACATTAATAAATATACGCTTCGAATACGTACCTAATTCGTATTATGTACGAATATATTTATTAAATATAAGTATTACATTAGTAATTTGAATAATGAAAAAATGATCGTCTCTATTTTTATTTACGTTTAAAATAATATTAACAAAGTAAATAACTTTGAAAGAAATTAAATTAATTCGAAATTAAATAAATATATACGTATTAAAAATAAATTTACAAAAGTGTTTATATTAAAAATACGTATGACGCTCTCACGCTCGTTTATTCGTTTTGCATGGACAGACGAAAACGTACAGCGTCGATTTTCAACAACGTTTCGACGCTTTGAACAAACAATTCGTCGATCTGACCAAAGCTGTCGGCAACAAAGAATTTTACGGTAAATCTGAAAAATTCTACGACACGTTCGAAGTGCAATCCAAAGACATAAGCGCGAAAACCGCCGAACTTTTGAAATCGTACGATGTCGGCGAACCGTACCAAACTTACTTCAAACAACTCTCTTCGACCAACGAACAGATTTTAGCCAAAGTTCAGGTAAATTTAAGAAAAATAAAACTATACAAATTTCGTTTATTAGCTTATTAGCGGTCGTCGAAAAAAATCCGAATATATAGAAATTTCTGTTTACAAAAAAAAGTAAAGTTACCATTCAATAGAATTTTCTGTACCGAATATATCGACGATTCTTTCCTGTAAAAAATTAATACATAATCTTATAAAATATTATTTAAATTCACACCTTATTATAAGGAAAAATTTTAATACAAAAACTCTGCTCATACAAAAGCTACTTAAGCGTGCTATCGACGTATCACGTAAGCTTCGTTCCAAAATCAACACCGAACCAAATAAAAATAGATTTATCTCTCACGCAGCGCGATAAATCTACACACCTTATAAATATAAAAGAAATATTATTAAAAAAAAAAAGCTACATACACGCGTACACAGACGGAGCAAAATCTACAGCAGACAGTGACAATTCACCAGCAGCTCTTACCAAATTGATGATATATTACACTCAATCCGAGTAAACGATGGCTGCACTTTCCTTTAAACGTAATTATTGTACTGTATTCAGTACATCAGATCAGCTGTACTTTCACATCGAAAAGCGTTGATTATAACAGCCTCTTCTTTCTAAAACTAATACGCCGTCGAAACAACAAGAATACAATAATATTCGAAATTCAATACAAACTACATAAGGAAGGTTGTGAAACATGGTTTCTGTGGATACCAAGTCACATTACAGGGTGACCTTGAAGCTCGGTATCTACGGTACTTTCACCAGTACCAGAATACTTACTACCATCTCCGCCAACATTAGCACACGCACGAACAACAGCAAACAAGAATGAACTACCAGCTGAACCTCACAAACAACCTTCCTTAGGAGCATAAAATCAACTATAGAACCTTGGTGGCCTCCAGATGGCACAAGCAGATAATAATATTCTACCTTAAACCGTCTACGTGTGGGTTATATAGCTATATCGCGCAATTATCTATACACCAAAATCATTCTAGCAAACTGCTATTCGGACACTTAACAAAACCAACAGTCATACACAAAATCTACAACTGCCAAACACATCACGGTTAAATACAGGTACACAAAGTCCTCTATCGATAGTTATAATCCCGGATTTAAAGCGGACTCTAGATGTACATATAAATTAGACACGTGTCTCCTTATGCTGTAATAGCCCTGGTAGTTATAAACAGCATATGGAGATTTACATAATATAAAAAAAGTATATTATCATAATGTATGTATAATGAATAACATAACCCCGACGATTGCCTTGTACAACTAAATATTTTAACGACCTACCTTCGATACCGGAGATGGTACTTAATGATGATGATTTATATGTACGTACGTTATCGAGCAAATTGCAACATTCAAACAGACTAAAAAATAAAGAAGACAATTTCGATATAACCGTTATACAGAGGCCCGGAAGAACTAGAATTTGAACAGGATGAAATGTACACTGACGTTTAGACCGATTAAAGCGATTAACTGATTTATGCCTACGTGAGGTATAGGTAGCAGCTTCAAGTTAAACGAATCACAAAAGGTACTACCCTTTCAGCACAGCCTGCACTCTATAAATGTTAAGAGAAAAATGAACAGAACTATCGCTATGTATGCAATTTTATAAATATATATATATATATATATATATTTATTTATTTCAAGTTTATTGACTATAGATGTCTAACTGAAACATTCGTTTTTCTTTCAGGAAAAAGCTGCCGAATTAAGTAAACAAATCAAAACGTGAAAACACTCCGCATCGGAATTGTCACGATTGCGTGAATTATCGAGAGATCCAAATTAGTAATAATCCTACTTTTCTAAAAAAAATAATAAATAAATCCATAAATTATATATAACGCAATTACAAATGTATCCGATAAAATAATTATAATATTTCTAGTAAAAATTCGGTCTTGAATTTTTTCATTGCACGCATTTTATAACCGAATTACGACAAAAAGAATAATTTCTTTTTATTTTGATTTTATTTGATTAATTCAGTTTAGGTTGGAATACCAAATTTACCAACATTATACAAATATATCACACATAAAATAACAAAATAGAAAAATTAATCCTAGGTGTTTGTGTGCATATGCAATGGTATAAGAATGTTGTCCTTATTCATAGTTAAATTATAGGCAACTGGAGGAAAACTATTTATCTAGCACTTCTATACAAGATAGGAAATCGCATAGGGCGTCAATTATAGCTCCCGCATTATTTACACGGGGTAACATAGTACAAATGGCTAGGAAGTCAATCGTGGTTTGAACATAGGACGAAAAAAAAAAACCAAGTCTAAATTTTTAGGACAAGTAAATATAAAAACGGATATGCTTCGGATAAGTTGGATAGACTTGTAAATGTTGAGTACAGAACATAGATGTCCATTGATGAAGACGCTCGAAGAAATTAAGCAGGAAATTCTCGGAATGAAAAATACCGTGCTTCGAGTGAATCAGCCCAAACGAATATTTCATTACTCACGGTCTTGAAACCGACAGAAAGATACAGATAAATTTTACGAACGTTTAATTTATGATAATCTATATTCCGCGATTTGTGAGCGGACGCATTCTTTACGTTTTTTTTAGGGAACTAATATTTCGTTCGTAAAATAATACAAATCGTTTATAGTTATAAAATTCGTATAATAAGTAATAAGTAAAAATTATCGTTATTCTTTTAAAAATGTTATATACGATATAATTGGCCGGTTGCGAAATGGAATATACTTTTTGTACTTTATGCTATTTACCTCGCCGTGGACTTCATAATAAACTGTAACATCCAACAGCCATTGGATTGTATGTTCCGACTCTCTCTCAGCGCTCAACTCCTTATATGTATTTAGCAACCTACAGCCAACGATGCGGCACGGCTGTTATTAGCCGAGTCAGTTAGTCTCGTTCCCGTGGATTCCAGCTCATGTCGGAATTCCAGGGAATGAACTGGCAGATAAAGAAGGCTGCTACATTGTTATCGATTCCAAGCGTCGCAGTTCCAGCTATTGATGTAGGTAATTATGTCAAAGACTTTTTGCTTCGTGGCAACAAAAATGCGACCTCCTCATTAAATAACAAGAATTCCGTTTAAGACTTAATCGCGGAGAAGACGTTGTCACTCACCCATTCACACCTGATCAACAGAACTCCGGCTCCTCAGTGCCCCGTGTGTAGGCGTCGTTTCCATCACCCAACTTTGCAATCCTTACTTGCTCTCCTCTTCAAAGACGAATACTCCGATCTTACTAACCTAATAAAGTTCTTACGCATGTCCCGTCTAAACTCCTTGATTTTACTTTCTCTCCCTCGTGCCTCTAGTCTTAGTTGCTGTACACGGCGCGTTAATTTACGTTTTAATAATAATCATATTTTTCGCGCAGTACATTTATAGCCGTGATGTATTAATAGCTTACTAAGGAAAATTAGGTGCCGGAAAAATTTTTTATTTTATAAAGTAAAATGAAATTTCGCGAAAGAAGAACCGAATTTTTTAACACTTCATCATCATCATTATAATCACGTTATTGTTGTTTACCGAGTATAAGGTCGAATATATTGGATATTCTACATTCTTCCGCCAACTTTAATCTTTTCTTCGTACGTTTGATAATTGCAGAAAATAACTCTAAAATGTGAAAATATAAATACATAAAATATAAAATTGTTTCTTAGATTAATTTTTAACGTGTTATATAAGTATTTCTAGAATATAATCATCTAAACCGAATGTCCCTTATTGTGAAAATATATATACGCGTTGAAAGTTTATAGTGGATATTGCAATAGAAGGTGTTAACTAAAATATTAAACATGAGAAAAACTTGACTATTTAAAGGAGAAATTCAATAACTGAAGTCGATGTGAAATTATAAATTATCGCATATTTTTTTCTTATTGTTTTTCCAAGGTGCTTCGCGGAATTAATAACGAATCTATCATTTAAAAATTAAAGTAAAAATACTTACACAACGTATTAACGCCATATGCACCCGGCACCACAGATGGCATACCGAAATGGTTAGACACAGTACGCTGATAAATAGGATACGAGGGTTATTTAAATAAATGACAGAAAGGAAAAAAAATATCACGCAAGTGGACTGAAGCGGAAATAATCCTCATTCATAAGAAAGGAGATACAGAAAATCTCCGATCAGCCTATTATCGCAGCTGTATAAACTATCCGCTCGTACAATGATAAATCATCATCATCATTGTCGTACTGTTCGTTGCCGAACGACGTGACTAGTCATTTATACGTTTATAGGCTCTATTTATGTGCGACGCAGACGCGCGCGCATATGATATTATACGGAGTGGGGGTGCCACTGCCTTTACCGTGATGATTAAGAATTAAATCGTGATAATAGCAACAAAATGCATTGAATTTAATCATCCCAGATAACAAGCAAGCTTTAGATCCGGTTTTAGTACAAATGACCCTCACCTACCGACAATTAGAAAGCAGAAGTGCCAGGAATATAATATAAAACTGTACACGGCATATATAGATTTCGAGAAGGTATTTGACTCAATAGAGATACGGGCGCAGTAACAGATGCATTATTAGTGGAATATAAAAAGAATATCGACTAGTCGACGATGCAGATGACATTATGGGGGGGACAAAGCAAGATAAAAAAATAGCAACGGGTACGAGAAGGAGATACACTGTCGCTTAAAGTGATTATTACTGTATTAGAATCTATATATTTGGAAAACTAGATTGGAACTCAAAAGTTATAAAGATTGATGATCGATCATCTTAGATTTATGATGTAGCGATACTAAGCACCAGCGCTGAAGAACTATAAGACATGATAACGGAATTAAATACATATACCAATAAAAAATAGGATTAAAAACAAATTTACACAAAACAAAAGTAAAATACGAACAAGAAAGTGAGAATAAAAATTGATGGCGCAGATACTGAAACAGTAAATGAACAAACATACCTCGAACAAAGAATTACGACAGACAGGAATATGTTAATGCTAGCAGAAATAAATCGCAGAATGTCACTATAGTTAGTAGAGTGTTTGGAAAACTAAACAGCTTATTCGGAAACAAAGAAATATATTTGAAAGGAAATTATAAAACCAGTATGTGTTATCGGCTTTTATATGTGGATCGGAAAGTTGGACGTTTACAAAAACAAAATAAGGAAGATAAGGAAAACAGAAGTAGTAGCGCAAGAAAAACTAATATCGAACATAAAACTATTTGATCGAAAGCCAAATAAACGGATAAGAAAAAAAGACTGAACTCCGTGATGCTGTGGAGTAAATGGTAAAAATAAAGTGGAGATGGGCCGAACACAGAGCCCGAAAAAAGGATAACAGGCGGACAAACGGGTATTGTGATGGGGGCCAATTGGCAAGTACAGAAACAGGGGTAGACCGCTAAATCGTTGGGTGTGATGACTTGGAACGAGTGGCATGAAACTATTGGATAAGAATAGCTCAGGCTCGTTATAATTGGAAACAATTGGGGAAAGCCTACGTTCAACAGTGGAGTGATATAGGATGAAAAAAAAATTATTTATATATATACATATACTTATTCGAAACAGTCTAATAGTTCCACTGGTTACAGTATCAACATGACAACTAGTAAACTGTTTCGATTAAATATATACACACACATATATATATAATATATATAATAAAAGTATTTTTATTTTATTTAATTATTAAATTAAAAATATGTTTAATATTACGGAAATACTTTCTGAGAATCTAATAATAATTCAAATTTTTAAATTCGGTAACCAACGATACTATATAAATGATTTTAAAGTCGATTATAATTAATGTATAATTTCGAAGATTTTTAATTAAAGAAATTAATATACGATACGAAACTGCCCGAGACGTTTAGGAAATTAAATCAATTTTTGAAATAAAAAATTTTTGAAACCACATTACGAATAATTTATTCGTAATGTTCGACAATTTAGTAAAATTTTATTAACCGGTTTAAGGGGGTGAATAGCAATATAAATTAACATTTAACAAAAAAAAACCTAAATAAAATTAAATGAATTAATTAAATAACTTAATTAAACTAATTAATAACTAAAATTAAGAAATTAAATAATTCAATAAATAAAGGTTCTCTCCGAACAATGGAACTTTATTTACTTTCTAAGAAGATAAATAATTCAAAATGAGACAATACGGTCGTCTTTGTTTCAGTACGTTAACATTTAGCCGGTCGAAGTGAAATTCGATAATAATCGAACTTTGCCTCCACCCCCACCAGCGCGATAAAAGTTATCGACTTCTTGGATACATGTGTTTACGATCAGTTTTATAAAATTTTGCCTAATTACTTCCGGCTTCGATATTTAGCGATGTATTAAATAAAAATTAGAAAATTTTTAATTGAGAATCGTTTAATTCAGACATTTACTTATCAAACCAGGAAAAAAGAATGATTAACTGGTCGTTAATATTAAATCATATTTAATAAATACGTACGTGCATACACGTGTATATTTCTGTATATATATATATATATATATATATATATATATATATATATATATTTCCATGTATTCAATGATAAACGACACGTACACAAAAAATAAGATAAAAATTAAAAAAAAAAAAATTGTTATTATTATTATTTGATAGTACGGATGCCGGCTGCACTACCTATGGACTTACTGTGATCCTAGATCTGATTTAAAATGTTCAGTGAATCCAGGAATAGGAAAACATTGTGGATATGGTTGGTATATTCAGATAAGAGATGTGATAAGAAAAGAGGAAGGCTGTGCTGGATTCTAAGTGTTCTGAGAACATGATAATATGTTAGTATGTAAACAGTTGTGACATTTGGCAAAAGGGACAGAGAGGTGGGTCTGAGGGTCTATGTCTTGAAGAAGATAGGAATGGGTAAGATGTGAGTGGAATATTGGAAGTAAGGATAACACATTTATTTCTTGTTCAGAAGTGAAATGGCAACAGAGATAGTGGATTTGGTTTGATAGAAAGGAGGTGATTTTGTTGATTTGACTTCCACGCACGACTCCAGGATTTAGTTATGAGAGATTTCAGGAAAAATTTAACATCACTAGATAGAACGTGGCGAGCGGAAATGTGTGGAAGCAAGGAGGTCAATAGCCTCAGTTCCAGGGAGACCGATGTGGCCGAGAATCCAAATGGAAACTATGGAAACTTGAGATCTAGTAACGAGGTCATGATGAAGCAGTATGCATAGTAAAAGTGTATTGTCTGTAGAAAAGTTGTGGAGAGACTTTAAAACATTAAGTGAATCAGAAATAATAAAAAATTTACAAGAAGATTGAGCTGTGAACAGAAACTCTAGACACTTGAAAATAGCAAACGATTCAGCTGAGAACATGGAGCAGGAATTAGGAAGCCGAAAGACCTGACCTAACTACGATGAATTGAAAAGAGTCGTGAAAAACCGGGAAAGGCGCAAACTTGCTATAATGACAATGGACCCGCCTTAGAACTGTGCTACTGATGATGATGATGAAATATTCTTAGAATGTCGGCCGTATGATGATAAATCCGTACAACCTGTTATGTCTATTATAATACCATCATAATTACCTTATCATTGAGGGCTGTTAATTTATGTACCCTGTACTGGGGAGATAAGAATAGTACCGAAACCTCATTACTTCGTCATACAACAAAATTTTGACTGAATTATTTTTTTTATTTAAAAGATGAAAATAATTTTCCTAAATTGCTAACTTTTTATTCCAATATTTCGGTCGTCAGGCTAAAATCGGATAAAGTAAAATTGAACTAAATAAAAACAAAAATACATATAAAGTTATTTCTTTTAAAAAATTTAAGTTGGTACTGTTCCTAAAACGCGGCGTCCCAATTTTATTCATCCACCTAGTTTTATTTATGCTACAAATACACCATTACTATCGTGAATAAAATTGAATAAAAACTGCGTCATAAAACGTGAATTACTGTAAATTAAATCGGACTATAATAGAATTTTTTACACGAATAATAACAATAACAGATGTTTAAATATTAACAAATATATGTGGAAGGCAATGACAAGCCACCAGGCACAACACCATATATGCGATAGCTAGTAATAATATAGTACACTACAAAAACACGTAGGGTCTGCATTGTGTCCTGACTTGAAAGCATTTACAATTAGTTCTCCCGAGCGCTAGCGTCGTATAATGATTATCTCGAATGCTATTTACAACAAAACGAAACTTAATAATAATGATAATATTTTTGACACTGCCTCAACTACGTATCAAGCACGAATTCATTCATCTTGAATAAATCCGCACCGACTACTTGCGATACCTGTTCCACATATCATATTATTAAACTGTCACATAGTCATAACCGCAGCACATGTCAGAACCTTTTTAATAGTTCATGGCACGTAGATGAAAATGAAGAAGATGATTATAAGCTAGGGATTTAAATCTACAGCAACTGAATACAAGCGGACTGTTTATTTAATAAAATTCTATTAAAATACTTGGTTCAGCACATTCTGCTCTAATATTATTAACTGGGCTTAAATTCATTGCTCCTATGCAAAGGCGTAGTGCTTTATTATATGCTGTCTGGATTTTTTTGGTATTGCTGGAGTTTGGATTTTGGAATATAACATGAGTAGTTAAAATGAGATAGTATTAATGTTTCATACAATATAAGATTTGTTTTGGGATGGCTTCCCCACCGTGTTCCTGATATTGCACGTATTAGATTGGTACCATTACTACACTTCCTTAATATATTTTGTGTTTCGGAATTCCAATTTAATTTCTCATCTAACATTATGCCCAAGTATTTTATTTCTTTAACAAATTGAATTTAGGTATTATTTACTGTAATACGAGGATAATGATTAATTCTGTGTCGTGTGAACAAAATTCCCTTTGTCTTATCATTGTTTATTTTTAGTTGCAATCTATTTATTATTTCTGCCATCTTAGTTATAGCTGGTTGTAGTTGTTTAACAGCAGTTGAAATAGTTGCAGCTGAGCTGGATATCACTATATCATCCAGCATATTGCAATATTTTAACTTTTTTTTTGTTTGTATGTTATCTAGTTGATATATGTTGTATAGTAATGGACTAAGGGTTGATCCTTGGGGGATACCTGTACCTGGTTTCGTTTGTTTCAGTCTCCTTTATTTCGTTTTGATATTTTATAATTAGTTTTCTGCCGTTATAATATTTAATACAACAACAATATATTACAAATAAATATATGTTAAAAATTAAAGGAAACAGACAACATATAATAAATAAGCAAATAAAACAATTAGAACCTTTGATCAGACAACCTTACTAGACGTTAATAGAAACCGATATCAAGCATAAATATATCATGAAAATATAGATCTGATACGAACCTACAGAATAAAATACGCTGGCTCATCTACAAGCACTGAAATATATGCTATATATACAAAAAGCACTTGAATATCTCAAAAGTAAAAAACAAAAAAAATTTATATTAATGACAGACTCCATAGCTGCAATAGAATCATTGATTAAAACAAAACAAGACAATATTATCGCTAAAATAAAAACCATACATGGAAAATTACAGAAAAATGATTCAACAATTACACTGATATGGATACACTGCGGTATATATGGGAATGAAATAGTAGATAACGCAGCAAAATCGGAAACGAATGTTAAAAACGATAATACTAATATATACAGCATATATATCCCACAAATTGAAATATCAACAAATGCAAGAAGATTATAATAAACAAAAAGAAATAGGGAAACAATATCATAAAATTCAGATAAAAATACCCAAAACCCCATGGTTTTGGAATAACTCATTTATAGTAAACACTTTTTAACAACAATTATCCGATTAAGAATAGGACATAATAAAACACGTGTACATCTAACCCGAATACGCATAATTCAAAATAGTTTACGCGATAAATGTTAAGAGGAAAAGGATATCAAACATATCATATGGAAATGCGAAACAAAATCGAAATAATATGATACGGGAATTATTAAAATACAAACTTCCTCTAAATGTAGAATCAATAGTAAGTGATCTAAACAATCCACAACCAGTCAAAATAGTATATACAAGTTCATAGCCCAGAATAATATAGAAATATAATAACCCAACTATAATAGTTTAAAGCAAGAAAATCATCCTATAAATGGCCAAAGCGACCTTACAAGCCAAAAAAAAAAAAAATTAATAAATTATCGAAAGCTACGGATGAAACAGGTTAAAAATAAACTATAAAAGAATATTGTAATAATTTAAAAATAATTTAATTTTGTGTGTTATAATTATGGCAACACTGATAAAAGTCGATTGGAAGAAATAAAAGTTCTAGTCATTATTGTTAGGTCGGGAATGTTTTATATATAGGAATCAAACATAAGACATAAAAAGAAATACAGACACACGATAAAACTAATGTTGCATAATAATTTTTGCTTTATAAACGGAATACTTCGAATACTGAAGTAGGGTTTTTTCTTACCCCAGTCCGACAAAGCCTGTGGAACAAGTTTACTCGGTTACTTGTGCACAAAGAACATGTTGTGTTCTTATTATATTATACTAATTACAAATTGTAAACTAGAATGATGTAAGTAAGGTGCAATGTGTACTAGCAAGTTAACACGAGCGACGAATATTAAAACGTGTAAACGATTATGCAGTGGTGATGTTTATACTTAGTTACCAACGCATTTTAAAATTTCTTATACGCGAGAGAATATTTTAAATTGCAGTAGCTAATTTTAATTATATACAATTATAAATTAACAAATGGTATTTGAAACGGTGTTGAGACCATAGAAAAAACAAAATAAGTTAGGATGACATTACTTAGATAACTATATTTTAAAGTATCGGTCACCTGTTTCAAACTCAATTTTTTTTTTTTTATTATTAAGTGAAAATATTGTAGCCATGTTGTGTAGTTATTTTTGTTTATTACAAGTGGAGAGGTTTTATCAATTATGAAATTATCTCTAATATCCTTTAGGAATGGACACACATAAATGGTATGATGGATTGTATTAGGAGTATTTAGGTTGCAACATTTACAATTTGGAGTATTAGCGATTTTAAATCTGTAGAGATATTCACCAAAATTACCGTGACCTGACAGAACATGCGCGTTGAAAATAGTTATGTTTATATTTTTATAGTTAATTTTATCTAAAATAACTAGAAAGAATGAGTGGGTTATTCTTCCAGTGTTGCTCATATTCCAACGTGATTGCCACAGATAATTTTGCCTCTAATAATTTTATTAACTGCTTTAATGGGCAAATTTGCGTCAATATCTGAAATATTAAAGTTATCGAGAAATTTAAGCGATTTAGTCTGTAAAAGGTTACGTATAATTCTGTATCCAGAAGTTATTGCCCTTTCGATTAAAAATAAATCAATAGGTAGGAGATTAGCTACTGAAGTAGACCAACAAATTGCGGATGCGACAAGTGTATATACTTGAATATACTGTGAGTATAAAGATGCGAGAAACTAGTGTAATTAACAATAGTGTTTGTTTGTGTATGTATTAGAAACAGAAGAAAAGACATATTAAGATATGCCCGTGCTTATAATAATATGGTGGCGTGGCAAAGGTACTTAGTTCGTTAAGATGTGAGTTATTTACGACTTACAAAATAAAAATGTAAAACAATCGAACGATTAAAATAATGCTAGAAATTACCAGATAGGTAAATCGTAAAACGTGCATTAGACAATGAAATTAACGTGTAGATATTTTTACATTAATGCGAAAGATTATAAAGACTACGTAGCAAAATATTTATTGCTCATTCTTGTAGAACTATTTATTATTTAGAACAAAAGCAAGGTTCTTGTATAATATTAAAATATATCCGATTATGTTCATATATATATATATATCGATAGGAAATTAAGCGAATATGCAAAAGTGCCTAAGCATATTACACGATTATATTAAGCTATCGACGATATTCGTAGACAAGTTTAAAGTGTAATCACGCAGCGAGTAAGGTTTCACGATTGGGTTGATGTTAGTGATTCTTAATATAAACTTCTAAACTTCGTACGCATCGTAAGCTTCATTATCGAGTACAGTTAATTACTAAAACGTTTTACGCATCGTGATAGTATAACGCGTTCGATGTCCTCTAATAATCGTCCAGATTTAAGCCTCGTACGGATGCGCAATTTATTTCCTTATTCGATTAGTAGCTTAAATTCTAAATTTAGATATATCGTTTAATAAAGAGGTTTACTGAACGGTGATTTACTAGCTAACAAGTGTCGAAATAAATGGTGCGACCTTTAAAGTTGCCAATATAAAGTGAAAACGATACATCTCAGTTTTTGGCGACTTATACTAGCTCCTACACAATACGGACGAGCTAGTAATAAGTCGAGTTTTCGACTGGATAAGTTCACACTTCCGTGTACAACTTTCTCTTGCACAACCGAAACTACGTTTTCCGCGGAAGCGTATCGGAAACATAATTTTGTTCCTGTATAGTACCCTATAATAAAGACGGCGTTTTTTTTTTGGCAAATTTAAATAATCGGGAAGTGCGAGATAATTTTGAAAGCAAAAAGTCGCTAGTGAATTCTTTGCCTTCATATATCAACTACTCGATGGCGCCTCTAAGGGTTGGCTAATTGTAGTGCAAAATATATCATATATATATATAAAATTATTTTACGATCCGTGTACGAACTCTAGTTACTACGAACAGATTCTACGTTTGATGCAAACATTCGAATAATACGGTTTTTTTCATACGGACGATTTGGAATTTACGTCATCTGTTGGTAATTTCAAAAATAATAAGTAATAATAATCTCATCTTTATGTAGATCAAATGGTTCTTTAATAAATAATACTCGTCGCTTCTTCGAATGTGTTCTACTACACCTCAGTTGCAAAATATGTAATTTCCCCGTCAGTTTTCTAACAGCTTAAACATATGTTACAAATACATTATGTTCCCGGCTAAATAGCGATATAGTTGACAATCGATCTATCGAAGAAGAAAAAAAAGTTAATAAAATAATAATTAAAAAAAAAGTTTACCAGATATTTCCGAAGGCACACGTGTGCAGATAATTTCGATAAAACTGCTTCACTATAAAGTCTCTGCATTATCGGGTATAGAGATAATGCGGAAACATTGCGCTTATATAATAAATTTCTAAACGTTATCTTATCAGAGAATGTTCGATCGCTGAAATTATAATGAAATTCGCACGTTTCCTACAAGTCTAGATGATGACAAAGCGGTTTTTTTTTAAGATCATATTTAGGTTATAAGTAATATTTTTACCGAAGTTATATAAACGAATGAAAAATATAAATAATGTACATTTCGAGTTAATAAAAATATATTTAACCGGAAAGGTCGTTTAATACATTTAAAATTGGAAAATTCGTTAAAGCTGTCAAAAAATAAGATACGTCGTATGAAATTAAATCGGATCCATTTTTACTCGTAAATATACGTAGCGTTATAAATTAGGACAATAACTGAACAAATTATAATAATAAATTCGGATTTATGCGAATGCGCAAAAGAGTAGAATGACCCATTGAACGTATAATTTAGATCTGATACGAAATATAGGAGGAGAATAACTGCAACAAAAAAAATTGTTCGATACATTGCCAGTATACATTAGTGTCGGATAATTAGCGAACCGACTACTGGCTGTTGTATCGATTTTTAAAGATTAATAATATTTTAAGATATAAATTAAACGGTTCATCGATTGTTATAAACTTTGTCAGTTAATGAAAATATTTAAAAACTGGCTATAAAATACCGGGCCAAAAAACAAAAAAGTTACAAAATTAACGAGTAACAATTATCCTACTAGAACAAATATTCGAGTTGGCTATACTGAAATAAAAGTTAACAAAAAAAATTTTAAAATTTTAATGAAGATTACCGGTTAAGGCATTTATCTTTTAAATTTAAAAGCCATTTAATTTCCGAAAATTTATTTAACAGCAATTTGATTTCCGAAATGTATTTAAATTATTTTACATTCTCGCTACCGGTGGAAAGGTAAACTTTAAAACATTACTTTGTTATTCGCCTATATATCGGGTGTAAATAAACGCGGGAAAGTTAGTCCGACACCCTTATTTTAGACCTTTATCGACCAAAATTATCGCCGGGAAAAAAATTAAATAGATTTTAAATAATTCTAATATTAATCGAATTAAAACGATATCGAGAAAAATATTAATGAAAATATTTCAGACGATTAAGGAAATAAAAATAAAACGTCGGAATTAGTTAGATGAAATGAAAAATCAAAATTCATAATATGACTAACGAAGAAATGTTAACAAAAGTTTACAATATACTTTTTTTAATTTTTTTTTTTTTTTTTTTTTTTTTTTTGGTCACACCAATCATTTGACCACAATTGACATTGATAACATAATGTCATTTTTATTAACTCATTTCCCATGAGGAAAAGAGTCAACGTCTATGTTTATCTTTACAACTTTAGGCAGTTATGTATGCTCAGTTGATCAATCTAAAAACGAAATAAAAATAGCCTATAAAAATTTAGACTAAAAAAGTCTCAATCTAAAAGCTCGTAAGTAGTCGGTAATTCGTATGAAAAGAAGGACTTCCTTCACACCATACGATCTAAATTATCCGATAGAGCAAACGAAGGATTTTCAAACCTGCAGCAATACAACGTCAACTGGATAAAGTCAACTACATGTCAAAACTCAAACAGGAGAAACGAAGTAGTCCTGTGCCGTGTACGCTCAGGCCACACACTGCTTACTCACAAGCACTTATTTACTAATAGTGACCAACCGAAATGTACCACATGCAATATTCCTTTAACTATTCCTCACTTGCTTATTACCTGTCCGTTATATTCCTCCGAACGTACAATCGCAAACCTTCCAAACTCTCTCCCAAATATTTTACAGCATTCTCCTACATCCGAATCTAGACTCCTTGCCTTCCTTCATTTATCCAGAATCTACCCGTTAATATAAATTCCTCCCGTGCCTCTGGCCTTAGTAGCAGTACACGGCACGGTTATCAACGAAAAGAAGAAGAAGAAGAAGAAGAATCTTATTTTTTGAGCTTATTCGAATATTTTCATTGAAATCCGCATTATTTATTTATTCGTACGTTTCTTCCGGCTACGAATAAAAGTAATTCGCTACTTAATTAATTCTGCAGATTCATATCCAGTTTCTCGATCCATAGCTCCGCGATCTCTCTCCAACCGTTATTTAATGCTCGAATTTTACATTCCATTAGTATATGATTGACTATTTGGTCTTTATCTCCGCAGTCGCGTGTGTTGCGTCGTTCTTGATTACCCATCTGTGTAACATTTTTCCACATCTTCCATGTTCCGTCCTAATTCGATTTAGTCTAGTACACAAATTTATTAGTAGATCAAATCCTGATGAATCGAGACTTTTTTTAATAAGTTTACGTTTGTGTGTATTGTCATCAGACCAGCTGTGTGTCCAAGCCTGAATTTTGTCGAATTTTTCGGAAATTAGTCGAGGCGCGAATTTATGCGCCGATTTCCTTGATTTTAAGCTCTCTGCTACGTTTGTGTCTAAATGTATCGTAAGAGCTTCGTTGTTATTATATTTCATTCTTTTACTGCAGCCTTCTTTCTTCGGATATCACGCGGCAATATATTACTCAGAACTGGTAGCCAACCGTAGTTGACCTTACAGTTACCAGTTATAATTCTCATTACTGAGTTGAACTCGACGTCAATTTTTTTAACGTGGGCGCTGTTGAGCCACGTTGGAACTGCATACTCCGCGACTGAGTATACTAAGGATAAAGCTGACGTCTTTAGAGTTGGTGTGGAGGCTCCCCGTGATGTTCCTGCGAGTTTATGTATGATACTTGTTCGTATTTTTGCGACCGTGTGTTTTCAATATGTTTTCGGTAGGTGAGTTGTCTGTCCAACGTAATACCCAGGTATTTTGGAGTTTTTTCGTAGCGCAGTTTATAGCCATCAGCTGTTACGTTAATTTCCTTTTTTTTCGAGATGGCTGCACTTCTCTGGATGCAGAGTTGTATGGAATTATGTACTGCATTGAGTACATCAGATCAGCTGTACTTCCACATCGCAAAACATTGGTCATAACAGACTTCCTCTCCTTTCTACAACTAATATGCCGTCAAGATAATAAAAATACATTAATATTAGAAATTCAACACAATCTAAACACACTACATAAGGAAGGATGGGAAATCCGCTTTCTCTGGATGCCAAGTCACATTGGGATGCACGGTAGCGATAAAGTAGACCTTGAAGCTCGGTCTATGGTACTTTCACCAGCACCAGAATACTCACCACCTCCATCAACATTAGCACACATACTCATGAACAACAGCAAGCAGGAATGGATGACCGACTGGACCTCGCAAGCAACCTTCCTTAGGAGCATAAAATCAACCATAGAACTTTGGTGGCCTCCAGATGGCACAAGCAAAAAAGAATATGGTACCCTCAACCGTCTATACGTGTGGGTCATACAGCCGTATCACACAATTACCTTTATACTAAAAGCCCTCCACCAACAAACTGCTCCTTATGCGGACATTTAACAGAGCCAACAGTCACACACTTAATCTACAACTGCCAAACACTCGCACCACACAGGTTAAAACACAAAATACAGGGCCCAATACACAAAATACTTTCAAACAACCCTCAATCAATAGTTAGCATTCTGGCTTTTGTAAGAGAAAGCGGACTCCTAGCATACATATAAACTAGACACACGTCTCCTTATGCTGTAATAACCCTGGTAATTAGGCATATGGAGATTTACATAATATAAAAAAAAATATATATATAATTATATTTTAAAACTTTACATACAGAAAAATATTATAAGCGTGGAAAACTAATAGAAAACGAAAAAATGAAAATAATAAAATAAAGAGATAAAAATAATTTATCCGATTCGATGATAAATTTTGACGAAGAATTAGTTTTTAAAAGTGTAAATTTAGTCAATTTTTATAAAAAGAGTTTTTATTTTTCAGGCTATTTAATGTAATCCTTTACGTATAAATAATAATAATAATAATAATAAATTTGATATTAAACATTATATCGAGTTATTTTATAAATATGCGGTTTTTTTCACTTCGATATTTTTTGTAGTATCGTACTTAAGTTCAAATAATTAAATATTTAATCTTTGTTTGGTTTTTTCTTTTTATGCATATATATATATATATATTTAAATTAAATTGTACAACATTCCGATATTTTAATTATCTTTATATCCAACGGAATAATAAAGCTTTGCGTTCTTTTACATATACATATATATATATATATATATATATATATATATATATATATATATGTATATTAGCGATTTTAACTACTTTCTTGTTATTTGTGTAGTAATAGGTAGATTATTTTAGAATTATCAAAAACAAAGGGCACGTATAATTTCTATGTAAACGTGTAAATTAGAATTAATAAATTACAATTACAATTACACAGACATTCAGAGTTCACGATTGACCCGCGTGATAATCCCTGGAATAAATTAATTAAATATATTTAATCGCCTACAAAACGTAAATAATACTCGGTGTAATACGATTTATCTCGCATTTATTTTATCACATCGCATTTTGTCCATTTTCACTCGTGTGTGCATGTGTGTGTGTGTGTGTGTGTGTGTGTGTAATAGCTTATTAATCAACCAAACTCAATGGTCGGTTGTCGTGACGGATCCCACATTTTCCCGGGATCTAGGATCATTTTGATAAGAGGCTGTCTTTACGTAATAACGAAGTACACGCAATTTTTTATTTATATTTATATATATATATGTGTGTGTGTGTGTATGTGGATGTACTACGTGTTTAATATAATGATGAGACGATATGATGAAATACCGATATTTACCTTTACCTTCGATCTTAATCTATAAAAACCCACTGAAACGTATAGATCGCTTCATAATATCGGACTTATAGTCGCAAGTTTTGAGCATATAATCAGATTCAGTGTTCGATCGCATAGTTAGTAATAATGATTCCATACAGAATACTTTTTTTCTTATGTTCGGTCATAGTTGTCGTCAGTCAGGTAGTTATAAACGATACCTATACATTATATATTATATGTGTAATATTTATTTTATATATATATGTATATATATATACATATATAGCCCGGCTTACTGGGAAAAATTTTAAGAAATAACGGTTAATATATATAGATATATAATATTATTTTAAAGCGGAGTAATATATCTAAAACATTTGAAACGTAATTTTTCAACAATAAAGAAAATTATTTATTTTACCCACTAACACATAAACCACGCGCGGGTATACTTGTTAATAAATTTCAACGCGCCTCAAATTGAATTTATTTATTGTCGATTTTTGTTTCGGGTTTTTTTCTAGAGAGAATAGAATTAAATTTAAAAATTTAGATGAATTAAACGTAATCGATTTAAAATTTTAATGAATATAAAACGCCTCCTTCTCGTAAATGTACACAAAGCGACGCGCATTAGAAACAACGTCTACAAGTGACCACAAATCAGCTTGGTGGATAATTATATTACTTTATAATCAATTAAATTTTTGTATATATTATATTAGTTTTATAAAAAAAAATAAAATTAACGAAATAACCGAGAAAACACAACTAACAAAATGGAAAATAAACCAAACGATAATATAGATAAAATAATTACGTAATTAATACCAAAACAATTAATGACACATATTTTAACTGATTTTTATAGAATACGTTATAATAATAATTAATCATCAATCAATCAATCAATCAATCAATATATTTCTGGAAAATAAAGGTTTAAAAGTGAACATTTAGACATATAATGCACATGTCCGTATTGTGTGCACGAGTAGCTAAATTAGATGCGAATTTTTAAATTAGATAAATAGTCGTATAACCCAAGAATAAACAACGAAATATTTGAAATTTAATTTTTTTTTTTAAATTCGTATATTTGAATAAATTTTTTTACACTTACACAGCCGTATTAGTGCACATACATGCAAATAAATAACGTGTATGCAACATTATTTCCACACACATACACACACAACATAATATATAAACTGACACACACTATAAAATCATCTACATATATTCAGATTGAAAATTACACGTGTATAATTATATTTTACCTCATTCCGTCATGTTTTCGCTTGTCGACAGGTATCAAACTAATTTATTAATATTTATATTACACACGAATGTACATGTACGTACACATATACTACATATATATCTATACATATACATATATACACATATATATCTATGCATGTACATACACACAACAACTATATACATAATTTTAACAGTTTACTTACTGAATATAGTATTCCACTCATTCTAAAAAGCCATTTATATTCCTCACTTATTTTTCAGACATTTACACCATCATTTTTACTTATTACCTGCAGTAGCCCCCTGATATCCAAATTGTCTATCCCTTTTTCTCGCCATTTTCCATTCTACATCTCTCTTTTTTTAATATTTTATTTATAATTCTATTGTCTCGTAACCATTCTTTGAGTTTTCCTTTTAGAATCGCTCTATTTTTTTTCGTTTATTATATCATCGGGTATTATATTCGGCATTTGTGTAATTATAAATTTATCAGTCTGATTACCATTATTTGTATCTTATATTTTACCGTTTTATAAGTGTACATATAGAAATATGATTAATAGGAAAATTAGAATAAAAATTATTAGTTTACCGATCGAATTACGCGCCATAATCTTCATAAGCTTTAAATTACTTGCGTTATCTGTTCAGGCTATCCTTGAATTTGACGTAATTATTTATCTTCTTCTGATTCCCCACTGTAATACCACTGCACTAGAACCTCTTCAATATTTTTTTCACCACTCTGTCCGATTTATAGCCATCTGTCTACAGTTTATAATTTATATATATACATATATATATATATATATACACCAATACTTTACTACAAACGTTAGCACCTTAATTAATGTTCAGTCGTTTCCTCCGAATCTAACTGTCAGGTTCGTTTTCGTTCAATCACCACAAGCAGACTCGAAACCGGCACCAACCGTAGTAGGACTAAATCTATATTCGTGATCAATCAACTTTAGCTTTTCTCGTAGATACGTGCGCAATCTTACGCCTAATAGTATTATCGTCATTTTTCAAGTACTCTGTGTAGCGCTACTCTAACCCGCTGCTACGATAAGAGTTTATATCCTTATATAATACGCACCGTTCGTAATACATTCTCCAACGTTTTATAAATAAAATCAAAGCTTTAATAATGAATTATCTTGCGATAATTCGTATTTTTTATACCTTAGGATACATACGACCATCGTCGTAATAGGTAAGGAGAGAAAATGCAATATATATAGGTATATCGTGAAAGAATAACATCAACCCGGAAGTTGCAGTGACGTCGTCTAACTGACTTCAATCTGAACATGTATCAAATATCGCACTCTTAACAAATCAACAGGTTTGCCATTACCTTGATCTTTCCCGACTTGTTTACCTGCTCAGTAAGCTGTTTAGGGGCTGAATTAACAACTGTGTTGGTTAGATACCTTAGTAAAAAATATTCGTTTCCAGTATCATTCGAACGCAGGTCGAGTGATTGAGGTGCATGTCGATCAATTATCATTTTGTTTTTATCTTGCTTATATTTAGATCATACTCGTTGTATTTTGTTTTCCAATCTCTGTATAAAAGTTAGCAACTTTGATTTAGGATTGCTCGCTATAGAAGTATCGTCAGCCTAGTTAATTACCTTACCTCCCGCTGATGTTCCATCGTCCAAGTTGGCCAGTATCTGCCTCATAATATTTTTCATATATATACAAATTGGCGGGATGAAGTTCAATATCACGGCGTCTGGAAAAAGTTGGGTGAGGCCTTCGTCCATCAGAATGACTAGTGAAGAAGAAGAAGATACATATATATATATATATATATATATATATATATATATATATATATATATATATATATATATATATATATATATATATATACGACGGAATAATTCGATGCTCTTAAAAGTTTAATTTTTAATGTAAGATTAGCTTTTTTAATTTTTGTTTTTAAAAAAATCTAACATGTTTATTATTGTTGGTTCGTTGCTACAAAAACAGGTTTCTGCCCACGAACCGCCTTCAGTGGTAGATACGTTGTACAAACAATTACAGGAAGACGCTCAAAGCGCTTACAAACTGTTCAAAGAAAGCTCGTTGTATCAGAAAGAATTTGAAGATGAAAAAGTCATCGGGCCGTTCAAAAGTTATTTGTTGAAAACGAACGAAGTCGTCTATGATTCGGCTAAAAAGTTAGAGAAAGAAGTAAGTTCATTGCGAAAAATAATTTTGGATAATTTTTTTTTTTTTTAATAGACTTTAATAGGCTACTATTAAGATACAAAGCCGTTTGGCTAAATAATTATCATCATTAACTTACACGATGACTTAATAGCTAACTTAACCAGCAAGTACAAAAACGAGTATTGGTACATAAATTTACATAAATCTACCAGGTGGCGACGAACTAGTCATCTAAATGTTTGGGTATCAGGCAGTTTTCAAGCTTCGGCATTGTTGCTTGTGCAATTAACAACATCGTTAATGAACATCGTACCGAGGTTAGAATGAATGTCATCGTTACGTGAGTATAACTATCGCACGTAAGCTGATATTTTGACGGCGTTGTATGATATCCCGATTCGAGACTTGTCTGTACGGCACCACGGAGCAAATAAGTGCAAATAGGTTTGATAGTTAGCTCGTATAAACGAAAGTAATGATATGTGCAAATGAAGTCGCAAAAGACATAGTCCTCAATGGAAAACGAATATCTCAAGTAAAAGAATTTTCTTATCTCGTAGCAGTTTAATAACGTCCAACGGAAGACTAAGAAAAGAAGTAAGAAAAATAATATAAAAATGCTTTTATTAAAAGGAAAGAAGCGCTTATTACATCGAGAAACATTACGCGTAAGAAAGCTGTTCGTTAAAACTTTTGTCTGGAGCGTTGCACTGTACGGCAAACATGCGCTTTATATACAAAAAAAGAAAGATTAAAACTTCAAGCTTTTGAAGTTTGGTGTTATCGAAAGATGCTGAAAATATCACGGATGGATAAAATCGCAAATAAGGAGGTATTCGAAAGAATAGAACAACCAGAGATAATAAACACGATTGAAAAGAGAAGAAATAGTATGATCGGTCATCAAATCAAAACTTAATGGAAGGAAAAGCAAATGGAAAATTAAGAAAAGGAAGGCTAAGAACCTAAAGAACCCAAATTTATGGACTCCGTAACAAAATAACAGAATTATGTGAAGATAAAAGAAGCTGCTCTTGCCAGGAAATTATTTGCTTAGCTGCAGGCCATGTTGCCCACGAACCTAGAGGTTGAGGAGAAATGATGACGAGCGGAAGCTTGCAGAGAGAACGTCCAATTGCCTGCCTAATAACCGATACAATTGACGTATTTTATTCTCGATCTGCTGGGTCTTCATGTTAACATGAACTTTCCAGTCGTAAATCGACCAGCATATGACGAGGCACTTTACTGAATTATGACTAGTTTCGATAAACGCGTAGGAAATTGTTTTTATTTCTACGTTTTACCTTCGTTTATTACGCAGATGTTAAAATCAAAGAACATTTCGTCTTATTAATTAACACACGCAAGTGTGTACCGTTTTGTCCGGGTGACGGTGGTAGTAGTAGCCATAGCGAGAATGGAATTAGTACAATTTTAGAGGAAATAAAAGTAAAATTAGAGAAATACGTAAAATATGCTCGATACTTCGGCGAACAGTGAGAATTGACTCGAAGATTAATATAAGTCACGGAAAACAGAACTACGATGTAGAATGAACGGAATGAATGAAAGTAGAATTTAAAAAAATTATTAGGTTTAGAAGCGAAAACTCTCCGAGTTTAACGGATAAATTAAAAGTTTTATTAGCACGCAAGAAGATTCGAATGAACGCGGTAAAGAATAATATTCTAGTCGAACGGTAATAATTTATAGATATAAAAATCGAGAAAAATGAAATCTCCAAGTAACCAAACAAACGAGGAAACAATAATTACAAATGTCTAAGAGAGAAAGGAAATTATTGAGAGAAGTCACATTTATCAGCGTGATAAGGGAATTAAACGAAAAAGTCACGAAACGGGTTACGATATTTTTTAGATAGAAATACAACGATCGAATGCGAGAATTATTATAATGAAAAATTTCGTACACGCACACATATTATATAAGAAAAATAATTATAGGAATAAAGGAAAGAGAAGGAGGTAAGAGAAGTGAAAGGAAAGAGTAGAAATACGCAGAAAGTTGTGCGTGAATTGATAATGTAGAAGAAGGAGACCGTGAAACCACATATGTTTTTATTCAGTGGCAACCAGAGGAAGACGATAACATAATGCGGCTTATGCTGAGAAATAAAAGAAAGGGAATCAAAATAAAAGGGGATAAGAAGGAAAAGGCTATTTTGGCGCGGCTAGCGATTAATAGTGTGATTCAACTAGGAAAAGTGATTTCAGCGTTCTTTTGTCTGAGGGATTTTCATATTACAAATTGTACCTGTAAATGAACCTGTAGCGATGGAGTTCGACTACGAGCAGCGATGGAGTTCGACTACGAGCAAGGTATATTCTCCTTCGAACGGTATAGCCCTCTAGGGGAATTCCAGTTCGTGTTTTTTACGTGGCTTAACATTATCATAACACGATGTAATTTTATTCCTTATCAATAACACCTACGTGTGTCCGTATCTTTTTTTTATTTCGTTCGATTTTAGGCAACGTTGCATTACGATAACCGTAATTAGTATTTTTTTAAATCTAAACATTTCTTCAAATTCTTTTTTATTTTTTTATTTTTGTTGTTTTTTTTTCCTAATTTCGAATTAGATAAAACCTTACTATTCGGACGACTTGGACAAGAAATTGCTTTCGATCAGAAAACAATTGGAAGAAGTAAGCAAGACGATTAAGAAGAAGGAATACGTGGAAAATTTGGAAAAGTTCCACGAATCTTACATCGAATCGGTGAAAAAGTTACAAGAACAACTTTACGAAGTGGCTAAAACGTCTCCGGTTAAAGAACATATCCCGGAAAAAATTCAAGAAAAATTTAAAGAATTATTCGAAACCTATTGCGCCTACTCCAAAAAGTTCCACGTAAGAAATTACGATCGATTTGGTCTTTTTTTAACGATACTTTCGACACCTATTTTTCGACTATATTCAGTTGCTGACTAACTAATCGTGAATTATTATCGAAGTCGAAGCTATTTCGAATTAATAATAAACCGAACGAAATAAAACACAATCGCTAAAAGTTTTGTTAATCGCGAAGCTTTTCGACAGTTACGTCGTTTTCAAGCACGCACCGAAATTATTACATCTCTTTTTATATATATATGAATTACCGGAAATATTATTTCGAATTGTTCCGCTTTAACATTATAATATTTATGTACGATCATCAACATTATATTCTTTAAGAGGACCGATTTTTCTTCAGCGCCGTTTATAGTTTTTAGTTTTATTCTGTAAAAAACACGATCACTATGTGTATGGTCGACACTGTCTTTTTTGCGGACGTCTGTTCTTTTTATTAGGTGTCGCGGTTAAATAATCACTAAAATTCCAAATGCTAACCGTACCTCAACTTGAGACTATTTATACCGCCGATCAGTCTCAAAGATCTAGGCAACTCTTTTCAGCTAGTAAACTAATATTGAATCGTCAACTGACATCGTATTCCAGACTACGTACCACTTTAATCGTTATTCGTTTATTCGGTTAGAGTTCACGTTCGAGCGTAATATGTCGATTGAAGATAACCACCTTTTTTTTACTGTCCGATGACTTGTGTTCCCAGTGCGATTTTATTTTCCAGCTCAACCCCGTACTAACTTAGCTCTAGTACTAATCGCGTTTCATTTATTTCTCCGTCGACACGTCCGTATCCGAAACTGAGTATTTGCACTGTCGGTTTTCTGTTGATTAAATGAAAACCGTCCAGTAGCGTACCCGGATTATCTGTTGTTCGACAGGATGATAGATATTTATTACACCGAACAATATAATATATATATATATTAAAAGTCACCCACGCCTTCATTTGAGTAATCATTTTTTTTTAATACTGTGTCGCTGTCTCTTTCTTTTACTACGCGAATGTAAAAAATCCAGAACGGACGATATGTATATATATATATACATATCGTCCGTTCTGGATTTTTTACATTCGCGTAGTAAAAGAAAGAGACAGCGACACAGTATTAAAAAAAATGATTACTCAAATGAAGGCGTGGGTGACTTTTAATATATATATATATTATATATATATATATATATATATATATATATATATATATATATATATAAATGTTCGGTTAGTCATAGTCGTGTGTTGCACATTTTGAAGTTCCGCTTACTGTTTCAGTTTTTAGGTGAAACGATCTGACAATGAGATCGCTGTCAGCTTCTTTTAAAATTTTGAATTGTTGTAATTTCTGTCCTATTTGTGATATCAATTTGAACTAAAGCTTAGAACAAATCCGATAATATAGTCTATAGGCTCTGCGAATTTCGTCATTATTACGTTAATGATTTTTTGAGTTAAATCCGAACAGACAGATAGACAGCCGGATAAAAATTTTAAAAAATTATATTTTCTGTTTATGTGTGATAGACCAATGCAGTGATGATAATGAAAATATTCGCAAATCACAGACAGACATTACAGTTTTATATATATATATATATATATACATAATATAAATGTGTGTGTGTGTAATATAATAAAAAAAAATGATGTTTCAATAACTTTTCAATTTGAATTTCCTTTTTTTTTTTGTTTCAGGCACAAATTACGGACTATATCATTAGTTTGAAAAAGAAGATTAGCGCTTAAAATTATTATCACGCTAGAGGTACTCACACTATAAGCGCTGAAGTTCTCGTTATGTGTATAAATTTTTTTATTATAAGGTTCATAAAACACGACTAAGATATTATGATTTTGTAAATATAATATATATATATACATATATATCTGTTTAAAAAATGTTGCGTTCAGTTTTTCTAGTAGAATATTTCGCCGATTAATAACGTTATTACCAATCTAGGTTTTCAGAAATGTTACGGGTGTGACATTGTAAAAGTAAAAATAAGATGTAAACAACGAAGCAAGAACTGTGTATTAATCATTTAAAATTTTAAAGAAAATGTATATATATTATATATATATATATATATATATATATATATATATATATATATGGATGTGTCTGTATGAGGTATGTAATGTGATGAACGCGCCTTATTATTTACAAAAGAAGACAGACAATTTCAACGAAGAATATAAATCAATATCCTCCGTGAATAATAAGGAAAAATAATTTAATCAAAGTCAGCGACAGATACGTTGTAAAACGCTACTGTATGTCAACTCAGTCTCGATCCGATCTAACTTAATCAACCGTCGACATTATTCAGAGATGGAAATATAAATTTCATAGATATCCTGAACTGTCAATCTCTGAAGAAATTAGGTCCGCACCGGTATCATCGAGACTTAATTCCGGGAAATCAGCTTGGACAATGTTTGAATTATTAGTAGAAGCTATGAAAGATTTTAATAAATGGAAAATAACGTGAGAAAGGAACGTAGAATATACAACAAATTCCAATTTAGTTGTGTATCCGAACAATGAAGTTAAAGGAATGAATTTTTCCAGGAAACAATGGAAGACACTCGATAGAATTAGCATTTGGAAAGGAAAAATCCGGATATCTAATGCAGAAATGGAGTATAACGACATCCGCTGCGTGCTAGTGCGGAAATCCCGATATTAATTTATTAATTAGAAGACTGTGGTGAATTTACACACGTAGCTTTAACATTAGAACACGTTAAGAAACTTTTTCTTTTTTTTTTTCTTTTAAACATCATACCAGCATTAATTGCTGCAAACAACGGTGATCACGTAAGTAGGAAATTAATATTAGTCTAGTGACTCCAGTAAGACACTAGACTATGGGGAAGAGAAATGAGTAACTTGATGGGAATTAAATATTTGTAGGAATAGTATAGGAATGGTCAAATACAATAATTAAAATGAAAAAAAAAAAAACTTGTTGTCTTTTGAATAAGACCAGATTTATTAAGTGATTGGAATTGCATCTCGGCACCACTTCCTGCGCAGACGCCTTGGAGGATTGTCTGGAAGACTGTCTGAATGCATTCTGCGAACATTAAGATTGCTACTGACTTCAAATTTGTCGAATAACCTCTTATACTGCATGACATGAATATCGTTGACATATGGAATCTTGAAATCTTTAGGCAGTGTCAAATTAGAAACATAGTATGGAGCAGACGTAATAGTACGGAGTATCTTGTTGTTGCTGTATTCTTCTAAGATTACTCTTGCAAGTACCGCCGTACAACTCTATTCCATACCGCCAAATAGGAGCGATTGCTGTGAGATAATAGTCCGTTTGGTCGTTAGATTTAGAACCGATTTCTGTCCCAATAACGGACGTAGTGATTTCACACGAGTAATAATGGTTCTTCTAGTGTGTGCCACATGTGGTCGTGAGCCTTTTGTCCATGTACAAGCCAAGATAACGTACTGAATTACTTTTAGGAATTTGTATGTTGTTAATTCTTACAGCCGGACACTTTATTTTTTTATTTGTAAATATAACGCGCTGGCATTTACTGGGATTAAACAACATACGCCAACTTTGTGCCCACTGAACCAACCTATTCAGATGGTTTTGTACCGCGATGTTTGCATACATTGCTTCTGAATTGGATGCAAGAATAGCAATATCATCGGCGAATGTTGCTAAGATGGTTTGATTGCTATTCGGCATGTCTGCTGTGTAGACCGAATACAAAAGAGGCCCGAGTAGACTACCCTGCGGTACAGATGATAAAATATTATGTTCTTCCGAAAAATCTCCATTAATTCTGACAACGAATGTTCTACCAGATAAATATGAATAAAGTAACGCATATAAATCGAAGGTGAGAAACTGTCCCAGTTTATAAAGTAATCCAGGATGCCAAACCCTATCAAACGCCTGTGCAACATCCAGGAATACTGCACAACATACTTCCTTTTTCTCCAGCGTTGAGGAAATCGCATCAACCAATCGATGGCACTGCTGCACCGTAGAATGTTCAGTGCGAAATCCGAATTGATGGTTTGGTATTATTCCACGACTGCTTATAATCGGCTGGATACGACTTAAAATTAATTTCTCTAATATCTTTGATAATGAGCAGAGTAAACTAATAGGCCTATAGCATGATACATCTGTTCGCGGCTTGCCCGGTTTATGTATCATTACTATAACTGATTTTTTCCACGCTTTAGGAAAATATCCAATTCTTAATATTCCATCGAATATGTAACATAATAGAAACTTAACGACGGAACCGTAGACTGGCTTACAAATTTCGAGTTAAGAGTTAAGAGTTATGATGGAAATTTTTGTATACAATTCCACCGACGATTATACGATAAGTAGAAGAACCGATTCAACTATTTTAATCGATAAAATATTGATTGTACTTAAAACGTTTATTAGAAAAAAGGACGACAACGAAATATAAATAAAATACAAGGCTCACATCACAACACTTGCTGAATGGAGATCATCAAATTTCTCCACACGCAATACTCTAACATTAATCCACGAATTATTTACACACTCGCAAATAATACAATACAAACAATATTCGGGCGGTGAGAGAGTTCTTTACGAAAAATTTTCAAAAAACACGATTTTTTTTCAAACACCGCATTTCGATAAAAATCGATAGGATTTGAAATATTTTTTTCTGCGCAAAGCAATATTTTTTAAGAAAATCAAAATTTCGAAAAACAAGGTCTTACTTTTCGATTTATCAGTCATCCGGGTAATGCACCATTCTCGTTTTTTCCTTTAATTCTGCTTCTAAACAAACCTCCAGTTCTAACTTAACCGAATATAACCTAAGCTTTTCAAAAGGATGTAATTAATTTTAAAATGGTTTTTTATGAAAAGTGGTAATTGTTCACGCATATCGTCGAGTAAATTTACCTATTTATAAATTTATCTTAAATAATGCCGATAAATATTATATGTGACTTTTTCTTGCATAAACTAGAATTCAGCCTAATATTTTACATACTGTTACAGATTTCCTTTTTTCCCAGTCTGGCATTAAACATACCATTTGGCCACATAAGCAAAAGATAACTATAAAATTAAATTAAACTATGAACTAAAAAAAATCGATGAATATTAAAACAAGAAGAGAGAAAAAGTGAAAGGAAAAACTACCGAGGCTAATGAAAGAATTGTTTAACGAGAATATGATTAATTCTAATCAATTTAAATAGTATCAATAAAACACAAACGTCAGAAGATGATCAGATACCAATAAGGAGGAAAATACCGAAAGTGATTAACTTACCCGAGTACATCAATACGTCTACGTTCGAACCAACCGCAACAAAAAAAAAATCAATAATCAATAATCAATATCTTCGGTCAAATTAATTGATGACGAAGTTTAAAGCTACTCTACGGCGATAAGAGCGCAACCCACGTATCACAGTTACAAATTACACTTTGTAATACCTTCAAAACTAATATTGACCATATTTCATAAAAATACGTTGTACACTTTGATCTTTAATTTGTACCAATCATCGAATCACTAAAGCAGTCTACGTTATAAAAATAAAATTTTTGAGATTATACTTAGATTCCAAATTCACCTGGACTCTTCACTTAACAACTCTACCTACTCAGCTTATGACGATGTACAACCATTTTACAGCTATCAATAACTCTTGTTAGGGAGGATTCAATTTAAGCTTGTTATATAGGTCTTTAATAAAAACTCAGCTAGATTAAGGATTAATGTTCTACAGATCTGCTGCACCATCTCATCTCGAAAAATGGTATTGTCTTCAGGATTATTAAAGCTCGTTGTGTCACCAAATACATGACTCCTCCATTACATAACAGGTGAATAATCTTAACAGGTAAAATTTTAATTGAATATTGCAATTCCAAAAATCTTCCGCTCATAGATAATATTATGGACCTTAAGTAAATATTTGTTAATACTAAAATCATCCCCCTTCTTGCCAAACAGACTTCGCGAAACATTAGTTTTAATTCCCATTTTCTCCGATTATATTTTATCTATGACATGAATCTTTTCAGTATAGATATCGATATTCAAACATATCCAGAATTAAACAGTCAACTGTTATCTCCGTTCCTTTATTGAAACAAAATATCCTCCTGCGTTTCTTATTCCAAATATATTTATTCAACAGTTCACTTTACATACGGACACTTCAATATTTACCGCGGAGTTGTTCGCGCTTGGTGAAGTTTGCGAATATACTATTATATTACTTTCCTGTAATGACAATTTTATTACTTGCTCGGATAGATTTTCCCCTTTCTAGGCGGTAGTTTCATTTTTAAGACTCACCTTTTTGTTCTTGAAGTTAAGTCCAAATGCTTGCTAGTTATTCAACAAGGTAGTACTTTAAAGTTTTTATGGATACCTAGTCGATGGTGGGATTTCGACAGCGCTATTATATCTGAAGGTCGCGTATATTCTCGCAAGCGACCTCCATAACATGATTAGAAAGATTAGTAAAACTGACTGGCTCGAACGCATAAAATAATTCTTCAATCAAAAGGTAAAACTTATAATATTGTCCAAATAATATTCCCCAATTCACCTACATCCCTTCTGTAATACCCATCGCGATTCCTCTCATATATTCTTTAATTTGGTAATAATTCGACCACGCAGTTATTATTTAAAAATAGTAAATCGGTATCGTTAATGGATACGGCGTTCGTTTTAACAATAGGCTATTTATTTATTTTACATGAATTCAAAGAAGAGGATGCACTTTCTCCAAAACTATTTAATGTCTCTCTCTCCGAGAATAAATCAAAAGCTTAAATATACTTGGGCCATAATTTAAAAATGAATTACCTTCCGGCACATGGCAATTAAAAATGCGAATGGGGTAATGTTAATGGACGAACGGAAAATAAGATCCAAATGACGATGCGAAAAACTCATGCATGAGGAATGTGAGGAAAACCAAAGAGAAGTACCAAATTCGACAGCTCTAGAGGAAGAGGTTCACCTACCTATACATAAGCTAAAGAAATAACAAGGCGGCTGGAGAGGATAGTCATGGAGATGTTCATGAATCTAGGCGATAACAAGACCAAAAATTCTACACACACACTGTGTCAGAAAATTTGGGACACGTCCATGTGGCCGAATGATTGCACGCAATCCATTTATGTACCAATTTACAAAAAAGGAGCCCGTTATTTATGCCATAACTATAGAAGAACCTTATACACGATCGGTTGAAACCGTATTTATTACCGCAGCTATCGCCATACGGTTTCGTTCCAGGGAGAGGGAGAAAATCCTAAACATAAAGCAATTGAAAAATGCAGGGAGTTTAATGTTAATGCATACTTCTGCTTTATTGACTAAGGGAAAGTATTTAACTGAGTACGATGGCAAAGACTATGGCAGATGTTAAGTGAATTTGGAATTCCACGTCACTTAATTCATTTAATAAAATCCTTGTACGCATCTAACAGCGACAAAGTAAAAATTAATTACAGCCTGACAGTTGAATTTAAGTCAGAAAAAGAAGTCCGTCAGGAATGCATATATTAACTCCAATCCTTTTCAACATACACAGTGAATATACACTAAGAAAAGCAATGGACGGATGGGACGATGGCGCTAAAGTCGCTGGAAAGTTAATTAATAACCTGCAATATGTCGATGATATTGTAATAATCGCTTCATCGAAAGAAAAATTGCCCTATTCATTTCAAAGGCTGCATAGTATAAGCAAAGAAGCAGGCTTATTAATCAATAAAGATAATGATCGTCGATGGTAAAAACAAAACAGATAATCCACAAAGCTTAGGTGGCCAAATAATGGTGACTCAACAGATGAAATTAAAAAGCGAATAAAAACAGCGAAGGTTGCACTAACTCAATTAAGAAGGATTTGGAAAAGCCATTACATAACGATGGCCACCAAAATACGCCTAATGAATGTTCTCGTATTATTATATGTATCTGGGATACTGAAAAAGACGAACGTTCTAAGAATCGATGCTTTCGAAATATATTGCTGAATGCTGAGAGTACCGTAGACAGCGAGGAGGACAAATGTGTCAATACTGGAAGAAGTTAACACGGATACTCGATTACGAGACATCGTTAAAAAACGCATATCCACTTTATTTTGCAATATCATGCGACGGAACAATCTAGAAAAATTTATAATATTAGGTACGGTTGAAGGTCGCAGACGAAGAGGAAGGCCACCAACGCGATATGTGGACAATGTTAAAATGATAACTGGCGCCAGTTCACTACAGCAAATGATCACATGCGCCCAGGACAGGGATAGATGGCGATCAATTACATCGAAAAATGAAAATGAATCATAATATGACGATACTCGGACCGAGCCCAACGACTATGATGATGATTACCTTCATCACATGATTGGCACTTTTATCATTATTATTATTCAAAGTGTGTGCACCTATAAACATACATACGCACATATACATACGTTTACACTTATACAAAACGATATCTTAATAACATTTGTATACTGGAGAGGATTGATCACATATTTTGAATCAAATTTTTTCAGCATTATTTAAAGTAAAAGTACTGAAGCCGATGTGAATATTATTATTTTTTATTTGTAAGAACTGGGGAATTTATGTTTAATTTTAGAGTAAGAAAACTAATATATAATATGATGAATTGTATCAGAAGTATTTGTGTTGCAGTACTGACAGTTTGATATGTTAGTTAAATTAAAACTGAGCAGATATCGGACAAAGTTACCATGTCCAGTTAAAATTTGTTGTTTAGATTAGCGGTGATTCTGAATTCAGAAATAATATTTGTGCCGATTAAAAATGGGTCAAGAGGCAGGATATTGGATAGTACACAGAAAGTAGATGATGGAGCTGTATAATGAGGATATAATACGTAGTATAAAATGTCTTCGTTGTTTATTAGCCCTTTTTAAGATTTTATTATTAAAGTGACGCACCCATGCCCATAAATGGTATAGCATCACCCTTTCTTAAACGGAAGCCCATAATTACAAAAGACAGGAGGCCTAATTCAGCAATGTTCTCCTCAGATTTTTTACCGATTATTTCAATCTTATTTAGATTGGTATATTTAGTTATTTTAAAATACATGCACAGATAATCAGCACATGAATTCAAGTTCGGTTACAGAAGTGTTCCATATCATGTTTGTTTAACTTTTATGTGTTGCTATAATTTTTGTCTTTGTATCGTTAAGTTTATGATTTATTTAAGTTATATGTATATATGTATAGGTACACACTGTAGCACTCCTGCCTTTATCCGATAAAATGAAGTGCTACAATGTTTCTGTTTTTTATTTTCATTTTTTCCGTATCGACGTAAGCTTAAAAGATAAAGATCAAAACGAGCAAGAAGAAAATTATGCAGGTAAATTGTGGCGCAATTTGAAAAAAGCATAAACTGCAGACAACTTGTTAAAACAAGAAAAGCGAGTTAAAAATAAGAAACGCTAAATGACCGAAGAAGTAGAAAACAAATACAATACGAAATGAAATAAATAAAATAATTTTCATTAAAAATTTGAAAAATTATTTTAAATTGTCTACCTGTTTCTCCTATATATATTATATATATATATATATATATATATATATATATATATATATATATATAGATATATATATATATAATATATATGTGTGGTTTCGTGTTATGATAATGTTGAAGGTAATGTGTTAGGCCTTAATATTTTTCTACTCTTAATAAATGATTTACCTAAAATTCGATTCATTAAAACTGCTCTTTATGCAGACGACTTGGCCTTATATTGCGATTCACATAGGCCCGATACAATTTATAGTAGATTTCAAAAATCTGTCTTTGCTTGTAAGCACTATGAACGTTGGAAGCTGAAACTTAACACCGAGAAAACTGAAGCCATTATTTTTTCAAGGCACCCATTTAGCGGAAATTGTAATCAACGATCAAAATATTAAATAAGTTACAATGTCAAGTATTTTGATCGTACTATCGATAATGCTTATACGAATTTTGTCACCCCTATATTTCATTGAAGATTCCACTTCACTGTTACAAAGAAAAAACTTCTGTATACAACGACTAAACGTCCGCGGTTTGCATGTTCCGTTTTGGTTTTTAATTTCCAACAGTAAAATCGTTGTTGTATGATCTCAATGTCACCAGCTTTACTAGAATTTGAGATATGCCTTCTCAACTAGACGTTAAGCTCTTATTTTTCTACGCCAATAAACTTGCAAAAAATCTGTGAAAATTGATATAATAAATTGACTGTAATCAATGTGCTTTTTGATTTGTTTCCTTTTATATTGTGGCCGGTTTTTGCTTCAAATTTTCCTATATTATTTCATCGTAACTTTTATAGGATGCACGTTGTTCTTATTATTATTAGCTAATAAGGTTAATTCCGTGTGCATTTACAACGTGCTGTACTTTACGTTCATTATTTAGATAAATGGAATTTTCTTCTTAAAAAATGTTATTCATAAATATATCTAACATTTAATCCGTTTTAAAGACGTTTATTCTTTAGTACAAAAGAATGAAAAGACATTGGCTGTTTTTTTAGGCTTGACTTCTGCCTACGATACTGTTTGGCGAGAGGGATTATTATTAAAAATGGTTTCTATCATGCTCTCGAATGTTGCAACTAGTAAATAGCGTGCTGGCAGATAGGTATTTCCGTGTCTTCTTAGGAGAAAATAGTAGCAGATGGCGACGAGTCAATCATGGTCTTCCACAAGGATCAGTATTAGCCCCGTTACTTTTTAATATATACACGGTGCGTCTCATAAGTTCTTGGTGCTCCCAAATGCGCAAAAAATCAAAACTTTTTTCAACACGATTTTTATTCGAAGTAGTCTGCTTTAGATTTAATACAACTAATAAGGCGATCTTTCAACTTGTTTAAGCCCTTAGAAAACGCCTTGGCTTCGATCGCTTTGAGTCGGCTCGTCATAGCAGCTTCAATCTCTGCAATCGAGGAAAAATGATTTCCTTTGAGGTCCATTTTCAGCTTGGGGAACAGAAAATAGTCTGAAAGACTCATGTCTGCAACGTATGTATGGGGGGGTGGCGAAACACTGGAACCATTTTTTTGGCCAAAAACTGGACGTTGAGGGCGACTGTGTGCGCTGGCGCATTATCGTACAGCAAGAAAAACGAACGATCATTCCACAATTCCGGCCTGATGCGATTCTTTCACACAGGTGATCCAAAATATCATCATAGAATGCGGCATTGACAGTGGTGCCCTGAGAAACAAATTATTTGTGGATAATACCTTTTGAATAAAAAAAAAAAAAACGATCAACATCACCTTGACTTTCGATTTTTGAAAACGAAGTTTCTTAGGTTGCGGCGAATCTTTGCCGCACCATTTAGCACTTTGACATTTTGTTTCGGGGTCATATGTAAAACACCAACTCTCGTCCATCGTGATTATTTTCTGAAGAAAATTTGGATCTTTTTCGATCATTTTAAGGACGTCCTCCGCATGCTGTTTTTGGTCATCTGTCAGCGAATGTGGAACAAAGCGCGCGCACAGCTTCCTCTAAATCGTTCGTTATAATTTGTTCAACAATCGTTTTCGGAATACCAGTGCGGTCTGCCACCAACCTACAGTCAGCTGTTCGATGTTCGTTCAACAAAGCGGCGACACGAGCGATGTTGTCACACGTTTTCGTGGTGCAAGGACGCCCGCTCCTCATCGACTCCTGCCAGACGCAAACGCACTAAACCATCGAAATGCTGTAGTACGACCTACTACAGACTCATCATAAGCTAATTTTAACATATCATACGTTTCCGTCGCATTTTTTCCAGCTTTAAGTTCGCGATTTTCAGCCATGACGCACGTGACAACTATATGTCGCATAAAGTAACACCAAACTGAAACTAATCTTCCGAACGTTTTAAAATTTTAACCACCTGTAGAAAAAAGATGTAGAAACAAGTTCCTATAGTTTCGTAACGCGCCACTAGTTTTGATTTGACAGCACCAGTCCCAGAACTTATGCCTGACACATCTTGCAAAAAGTTCCAGTACGCGGACGATATGGCGATGACCGTGCAAGCAACAGACTTGAAGAATTGTATATCAACTATGGAAAGTTGCTTATCACAAATTAGCAAGTACCTGCACAAATGGAAATTACGACCGAATCCCCACAAGACAAAGACAGCGTTTTTTCACCTCAACAACCGAATGGCAAAAATCGAACTTATAGTGAAATTTGAAGGTGTAAAACTAGCAAATTCAAAATATCCAAATTACTTCGGCGTGACAGTAGACCGCACTTTATCATATAATGAGCATCTTTATCCAAAAAGTTACAAAACGCGTATAAATCTCATTAGAAGACTCGCAGGTTCGACTTGGGGTGCTGATGCCAGAACACTCAGAATTTCTTCCTTGGCACTTGTATACTCAGCAGCCGAATATTGTTCATCAGTTTGGTGTAATAGCTGCCATGTTAAAAAAGTAGATGTAATACGAAATGAAGCATACTCCGAACCATATCAGGAACTCTAAAATCTACACCACTTATGCGACTTCCAGTTTTAGCTAATATAGCTCCAGCTGCAATTAGACGGAAGACAGCATTATTCAGAGATTAGAAATAAACTTCAGGTGTACCCCGAACTGCCAATATCTGAAGAGATAAGGCCCGCACCAGTCGACCGGAGGAATGAAATTAAAGGAACGGATTTATCTAGGAAACTATGGAAGACAATAGAATTAGGACCGGACAGGGAAGATGCGGATATCTAATGCAGAAATGGGGTATAATTGCTGCGTGTGTGCCAGTGCGGAAATCCGAGACAAGCAATGCAGCATATATTAGAAGACTGTAGTTTGCACATGTAGGTTTAACATTATATTCACAATCTTAATGACGGAGCCATAGAGACTGGCTATTAAAGAGTTAGACTTACGATGATAATTTTGTGTAATTATATATAACCGATGATTATACGATAAGAAGAAGATTCTTTATTACTACATTTATATCGTGTTTAATTACCTTTCAAACTAAACGAACCTAGATAACAATCGGTTGTAGCACAATGCCACAGAAGCAAGAGTAACCTTGCTTCGGTAATATAGTTCCAAGAAAAATAAATAACGTCAGTTTCATGCCATGTGATCTGATTGGCACCCGGGTCGTAAGTATAAAATAGGCGACTGGCTACAGGTGAATGGAATGCGACTGATAGAAGGAAAAATAAAAATGGACTCATATAGCCACATGGCATCTGTGCTGCATGAATCATATTGGTAATATCGAGTAGATAAAATTTAGATGAAATTCCTATACTGGGATTGGCAGAAATTCGCTAAAGCGAACCTATCGTTACCTAGAAATGGAAATTTAGTTATTAATTCCGATAATAAAGGAAAGGTATAATATCGGTGCACCAGCTAACAGAAGTCGCACACAGGATAGGAATAAAAGACGGAAACTGACCGCACAAACTGCATGATTGATAGCGGAACGAATGAATTCTTTTATATTGTCACCGTAATATTATGATGGAAGTTCTGTATTGAGGAAATCTTGGTTTTGAAAAAATTGAAAACGAAACGCTAGCATATACGTGTGGTGGGAAATATCGGGACGGATATTAAATCCGTGCAGTACGTATCGGTCAAGAATCTACCTCACACGCAAAGTGATAGAATAACACGTGTGAGTATCCAGCTACGAGATAATTAATTAATTGGCAGACATTTATAAACTTATTAATAACAAACTCCTAAATTTCGAATAAAGAAAATTAAATCAATTAGAAATTTAAATATATGAAGAAAAATTATATGAAATCGACTTATTCAAAAATTACGTTAAATTAATTTCAGTAAAAATCGTGAAATTATTTAAAAGATAAGACGTAATAAATAAATGATAAGATAAAGATGAAATATTCGTAATGTATGTATTAATACTAATATAAATAAGTCGACTACTCTACTAACAGCGTTATTAATTTATTAATTCCTTGGTGGAATTATATCGATAAAGGCGAATCGATTAAAATTATGACCTCCAATACGTTTAAAATGTTCAACCAGCTAAATTAGCGCTAAATGTAACTTTCTCCATTACTACTACGTTGAACTCGTATTAAAGCTCATCTTTGCCATACTGACCACACTG
The DNA here is from genome assembly GCA_032883995.1 of Coronaproctus castanopsis. Lineage (NCBI taxonomy): Eukaryota > Metazoa > Arthropoda > Insecta > Hemiptera > Monophlebidae > Coronaproctus > Coronaproctus castanopsis. Next base: position 14,392,168 of record CM065052.1, on the reverse strand, counting down.
TCGATTGTGATTACCCGATCATGGCGTTCTCCTACAAAATGTACTGCTTAGTCATAGGCTTAATGATGACGTTTTTACGTTCGAATCAGGTAACGTAACTACAATTAAATTAAAATTAATATATAACAATAATAATTTTATCAGCGTTATATTAACATATAATGTAGCACCGGGAGAAAAATTAGTTAACAACTTATATAGATATTAAAAATTGTTCGCGCGAAAATACATATAAGTCCGGATCGTCGCCATAGTATAGTGAAAATTTACCAAAAGGAAATGACCGATCGAAAAAAGATTAACGTAGACATTTTTCCTGACGAAGCTAGAGTAAACACTACATAGTGGTTCGGTATTTTAAAAAGTGGGGTTTCATATCTGAAACAAGGAAACTATGGATCATATCCTGAACGATGGATGTGAGGATATTCGAGTAGTATCAAGCACGTATGGTTACAGAATTTGGATGTGGACATGCTACCCGTAGACGGACGACATCATCGTCGATAGTATTTTAAACCAGCCGCTTATGTGTCGTTGCAATTGAAAGTTAAATCATCCTCCGTCCGCGGAAGTTTAGCATTCTATGAAATATCGCAGTTATCGAATAAACGATAACGCGACTAATTCGTGGAGTCGGTAATGCGATATAATAACTAACGACTAGAACAGTACAGAGTAAAACTACTACCGGGGGTTTTTTTTGTGTGTGTGTGTATACATCGCCCGAATTAAAAGTTGAGGAAATAGTACAAAAACATTATTTACCAACTTTTTATAATATTAAACTATTTTGATACCACGTATAACGCCGGTATTTGTATACGAAATGATTTAAATTTGTTCTTAATTAGTAGTTAATTACGCGACAGAACTTCTTATGTAATTGTTGAACGTTTTTAAGGGAGTGTTTGTTGGTGAAGCGTGTTGGGACCTTTTTTTTTCACCTTATATTTACGCGATTTCTCAAAAGTGCCGAATGTACAACTTTATGCAAACGATGCGGCTGTTTTTTTGTAGCGCATTTGAATCACTATTATACAGAAAGGTCTATGAAGTATCAATCCGACGAAAACAGAAAAAAAATTTCTTGACGACCAAAATTGTCAATTAATCTGATCGGGAAACGGCATTTTAGATCAGATTTGGTATTTTGACAATAGACGTTTAAAAAAAAAAAAGAGAAAATTCATGAAAATAACGAAAAAGCAAAATGGAACACCGGTAGAAATATATATATATATATATATATATATATAATAGATGGAAAAAAAATCGAACAGGTAAGCAGGTGTACAAGTATTATGGGAAGCTTAAATCGTTGAAAATGGGAAAGACGATGAAGAAATACAAAGAAGAATAGGATGCGGACGAAATTCATTTACATGGAACGTGAACGAAGATTGAAAATTTTCGCTGTTTTGTGTGGTCAACAATAAGATATGCTTCGGAAACCTGGACATTATCGGAAGTGAACCAAAAGAAAATCGATGCCTTTGGATGATGCGCCGAATATAGCGGAAGGAAAAAAATTTGCTAAACAAATGCAAATTAAACCAATCAATCATGCTAAATATAATCGAAGAATCAAGAAAGAAATACTTTGTTCGTAAAATTCGATAGGAGGACCTTTTTACGCTTTACAAGGGAAAATTTGTGTGAGAAAAGACCACGAGGAAGGAGTCGCGTGGAATATACATATGGACATAACTAGTTGCTGAAATTATGAAAGAAGCTAAACAAGGACAAATGTATAGAAAATCCGAAGTGTCTGTCCAACCTCCTGAATAGAGGAGATGGAAAATGATGATGATTTGATAAAAAACTTAATTAATTATATTAATACGAAGACTAATAAATCCATTTGTTCCACATATCCAATTATCTATAGTTAAACTTCGGTGTTCGGTACTATTTATAATAAATTACAGTTCACTCGGAACAGGTGCCCCTCGGGTGTATACGCTCGCCGTTATACTAGAATATTATATGCGTCATGATATATGCTCAAATTACTATTTAACATACGGCGTACACATTTTTCGACGATTATACACGATAATGAGTTTATCTCGTTTAATTATACGGGGGCAGCTAATTACGTATACAAAATGTAAGCATAGTTATTGCAATGAGGTATTCTTTTAATAATATCATTTTAATTATTAGCGTTATATGAATTATTTTCATATTTAATCGTCAGTTTCGACGTTATCTAATTTTATTTTTTTTGGTTGGGTACTATGTACTGCTACTATGGTCAGAACCAACCTGAAAGTAAATATGAGATTTAGGATGAGATTGGTCATATTTATAGTTTGAAGAAACTGAAGTGAAAACTCTTTTGAATGAATTACACAACTGAAGTTTTAGACACGGTATACGGAATATTGCGGGCAATATAAGTGTCGGAGCGTTAAAGGCGTATGATCGCACAAAAGTGGATTTGTTTTATTTAAACATGAGTCAGTACAGTGTGGCCAGTACGTATACGGCACGATACTACCTGTTCCTTTACAGAATACTTACAAGGAAGAGGAGAGTTGATTTGTTGAGGGAATTATATTCCACAGAAGATCGCAAAAAACAATTTATTTGTTATATATTTGACGGAGGCGATTGCATCTGTTTCGGATAATTAAAGGATAAGGTTTAATTCGAGCTGTAGCTGATTTATCAGTTAAATCATTGAATTTTCCTGTGTGACTTGGAATCCATATTAGATTTATTTTTAGAGTAGAATGTTGGTTTTATAGTAATAGCGTGAAATTTGGAAGAATTAAATTTGAAACACGTAATGAAAGAGAATGAATCAAATTACGCTCGGGTTTTTTTTACGGTCATTTTTCGTTTTTTATCCCGGCGTTGTAATAAATTTTAAATTAATTTCGTAAGCTGTCGTGGCAAGGCGAATAAATTATAATTAATAAAATATTCATTTATTTAAACTGTAAACGGATAAGAATTGATAAAATATAAAAAAACACGAAGGAAAACAATGAATCTTTTCAGCCAAAATGTTCCCTATGCTGTGTACATACATTAACGCAATGTCTTTCTTCGAAATAAGTTGTTACTTCGTAGTTAATTTTTGGAAATGACTACGTTCACTCTATTGTTACGAGTAAGCTCATTGGTTTTAACGTATTCGTACACCTACTACGGTTATATGTGGACTTATTTATATTCCGGTGTAAATTATAAAATTTATTCTCCTCGCGAGTTCTACCGTTAGTGTGTACATCTATAATTTATGTTACCATCGTTTAATACGTTGTTATACAACTCGCAACTAATTTTTGAAATAAGAGGTCAAGTTATTTGTTACTTCATAGTTAATTTTTGGAAATGACTACGTTCACTCTATTGTTACGAGTAAGCTCATTTTGGTTTTAACGTATTCGTACACCTACTACGGTTATATGTGGACTTATTTATATTCCGGTGTAAATTATAAAATTTATTCTCCTCGCGAGTTCTACCGTTAGTGTGTACATCTATAATTTATGTTACCATCGTTTAATACGTTGTTTTATACAACTCGCAACTAATTTTTGAAATAAGAGGTCAAGTTATTTGTTACTTCATAGTTAATTTTTGGAAATGACTACGTTCACTCTATTGTTACGAGTAAGCTCATTGGTTTTAACGTATTCGTACACCTACTACGGTTATATGTGGACTTATTTATATTCCGGTGTAAATTATAAAATTTATTCTCCTCGCGAGTTCTACCGTTAGTGTGTACATCTATAATTTATGTTATCATCGTTTAATACGTTGTTATACAACTCGCAACTAATTTTTGAAATAAGAGGTCAAGTTATTTGTTACTTCATAGTTAATTTTTAGAAATGACTACGTTCACTCTATTATTACGAGTAAGCTCATTGGTTTTAACGTATTCGTACTCCTACTACGGTTATATGTGGACTTATTTATATTCCGGTGTAAATTATAAAATTTATTCTCCTCGCGAGTTCTACCGTTAGTGTGTACATCTATAATTTATGTTATCATCGTTTAATACGTTGTTATACAACTCGCGACTAATTTTTGAATTTATATTCGATTAGCATCACATTACTTTTGTAACTTTATTTTCCTGAATTTTATCGATTGATTGATTTTCTCGAAACCTTTCAATCACGATGTTGCTACGATAGGTGAAATTTTAATGCTAACAAAATTATAAATGTTCCGTGAAATATCTCGATTCTAATCATATTTATATACGAAAATTATCTACAATTCGCCTAAGAGAAGCGGCATTGTATAATAAACACCTGTACGAAATTAATAATTTTCTATCAAAACTTTATAATGTATTACAAAAACACTTCTTCGGGCTTAATTCTTTCAAATCGTTCGGCAGAAATGTTTTTTGAAATACGAGCTAAAATAAGTATTATTTATTAACTCACAGTAAAGAACTCAAGCTGGGTTGTAGTAATATTTCAAAATATAGATTCCATACAAAGAGGTCAAAACAATCCGCGCATATAGATTTTAACGCAATAATAACATACGTCGAAACTTAAAAATTGGTCATCGATGAAATCATCAGGCTTGCTCAGCAAAAAGATTGGAAAATCACGTCAATGCTGAATACAATTTTGTTTTATAGTTAATTTCATTGATTTCTTTAAATTTGTCACTTATTAATTCTTCGATACTATTATCTAATAAAATTCCTTTACAATTACACCCTTGTAGTATATGATGTTAATATTGATGACAATTTAAAATTTTCAATACATGTAAGCGATAATCGTTCTTATAAAATGCCCGGTTTTATTATAAGAAATTCATTTAGACATCCATGGACGCTACTGTCGCTTTATAATGCATTTAGTCCTTTGGAATACTGTTCAGTTATTTGAGATCCGTATTATAATAAATGCATTAGGTTAATTGACAAAGTTCGGTGTAAATTTTTATCGTATATCAGGTATTTACTCTAAATATATGAATTACGATATATTAAAAAATATAATGGATATGGTGAGGTCTTTACACTACAGAAGGAAAATAGCCAAATTAAGGTTTCTTCATAATGTATGCAACGGTAGAGTTAATAGTGAGTATTTAACCATCTCGTACGTTGTACCAAGATCAAATAAGCGATCGAATCTTTTTTTTTTAGTGAGCCGCGTGCACGAACAAACGTCGGTTTAAGTTCTACGTTGCCGTCAGCTTTCCGCTTATATTCTCTTTTGAACATATTTCCCTGTATGGAGATATTAACAGATATTTCTTTAATAAGTTGCTTCCCGAACATATTTTGCGATGAGAACAGGAGTTTCGCTATTGTCTATTCCAATATTTCTAGATTGTTATTATGTGGTGTGTGTGTGTTTGGTATATGTGTTCCTTTACTAATGTGCATGTAGTATATACGGTTAAGGTTTATATTGTATTTATTAATTTGTTGAAGATTATTCGTCCGTTTATTTCGAGTAAGATTGTGTGAATGGGGTGTGAATGATGTATGTTTTAATGAGTGTGAGACTTGTGAATGCGTGTAGTTTTTCTAGTGTGTTTAATGGGTGTGGGGCTGGTGAATGTGTTCGATGTATTTTTTTTTTGTATTTTATTTTTTTTACTTTCAATTTTATAATTCAGCAAAAAATTATTCACTGTATTATTTTATTTATAAGCCTACACTATAATTGGCTGTTAGCTGTTGTGTGTGGCTTCATTAAATAAATAAATGATAGTTCTCAGTTCCAGCTATGCCAAACCTTTTAAAATATATTTTAAAATATATTTTAAAATATATTTTAATATATTTTAAAATATATTTTAAAATATATTTTAATATATTTTAAAATATATTTTAAAACTACCGCGATAATCGATAAATTGCGCATTATAAAAAATTGGGATAATTATTATTTATTTTTAAGTTTTTCGTTTAAATGTAGGAAGTGTTTCTACTTTAATCTCTTATTCGATATTCGCTTATTAAGATCCGATCGACGTCTTTTATTTTTCAACATCGCAGGTATCAACTGAAAAAGTTCCTTCAGCCTTAGAAAACTTCGAAGAAGCGATAGGTCGTTCAACGAAATGCGCCAATAAATTATTAGCCGATATCGCGCATAAAGCGAGCGCCCAAGAAGTGAAACAGGACCTGACTAATTATGAAAAATCGTTGGAATCAGTCTGGCACACGTTCGTAAAGCTATGGCTTACCGATGAGGCGTTTGAAAAATACGAAATTGTAACCGAATCTGTTCGAAGGCTAGATAAACAAAGAATTGAACTGATTGTAAGTATTTATCTGCTCTATTACAAATCTCGAAATTCATACCGATGCTGAAATTTAAATGAAACTTATTTCAATAATCATTTACCGATATAAATTAACGTTCCGCAATTGAAAAGACCATAAACGAAAAAAAGTAGTGAAAATCGTATAAAAAGACTACCTTCGTCTACTACGGGAATTAATAAAATAAAAAAATTACAATTTATAAAACAGTATAAAAGGAAAACGCGAAAAATGAAATGCGAGAAAAACTCCACTATCAGGATATTTTATATAAACAACAGATTTTCTTCTCTCCCTTTGCTATTTTTTGTCATATTGTAAATCCAAATCGAATATTTACTGACATTTGTTTTTTGTTCTTTCCTTTTATATATTTTTTTATAAATTGTATATATTTATATTTTTTTATTATTGACGACGATGGCTTAATAGTCGAAATGCCTTATGAAAATTTTGTGATTTTAAATACTATTTTTTTATGTTTATTTTTTAAAAATAATTACATTCACATTGTTCAAAAAAAAAGATTAACCATGAATTCATTCAGATTTCTACATAATTTTAGTGTGCATATATATATATATATTCTCCTTCTTGATCGATTACACCAGGTGGTTTCGTGATCATGACGCTGCCGATAAATATTATTGGTTCAGTGACGACCGCACAATTTAATCCTGTTAGTTCTTGGATTTCATCGAACTATTGTGCTGGTTCTCGTCCTCTTGATCTTACGTTTTCCATTGTAGCCTTTTTATTTTGCATACGATGTCTAAAAGATTTCAGCTTAACGCACTGCGTCTGAGACAATCGTTTGTGCGTCCCGATTTTTTGCAGTACATTAACGTTAGATAATCTTCGCCGTACACGGTTATACGGTTACACGGTTACACGGTTACCATTCTCCAGCACCAGATTGTTATCTATTCGGTTCAGTAGTCAATGTCTCTGCTGCGTGTAATGAGATCGAAAAATCAAATGTATGGACTAACTTTATTTTGGTGCATTTTTTTATAAAACGGCCTTCCATAACTTTTTAAATTTAAACACGATACCGCGGCGATTTGTATACGGCGTTTTACTTCTCCTTCTAAACCAACCTTCTTATCTCTATCAAAGATTCAAGGTACACAAATTTATTCACTATTTTATATTCGGAAACTTCATCTCCTTCAATGCGGATTACATTTGCTCTATCTATCACCATTATCTATGTATATAAAGGTAAATCGTTGCACATGCGTCGGTCATATGTGTAGATACGTATGAGCATAAATGCATCTTTATTTATTATTTAATAAACGATGTCGCTAACAACGGTTACATAAACTGTTTTAGTCCGTGTGCTCAGTTTTATGCGCAAATGTATTATATAAACGTACAAAGAACGAGTGCATATGGCGACAGGATTTCTTAGTGTATCTTTGACATGATACAGATTTTAAGCGGTGTGCGATTGTTGGTATGAGACACTGAAAGTATACGAATTAAAGTGAGTAAGGTGAACGAATTTATTCGTCATTTTAATTTTGTAAAATACGAATATTATCAATTCTCGTTATTAGGTGGGGTGGAGTTGCGTGTGAAATTATCAAAACCGACTGAAGCTTTCAAATTGGAGTATAAGCTAAAATTATTTTCTTTTTTCCCCGGGGTTTTAAAAGAGTATAATTCTTAGCCGGCATCCCATAAATCTAAAAAATCAATTGAAAATTAGTTAAATCACTAATATTTATTTTCTTAAGGAAAACACAAAGCTTTTCGGCATTTACGCCATTATCAAGTGAAAAATTTAAAAAATCATAATTTTAAAAATATAAATTAAATATAATTACTTAAAAATACGTGATGGTAATCGTGAAAATATGATCCAAAAACGATGTCTGCTTCTGTCGGTCTATTTTTTTGATTTGTTGAAATTTAATATCAATATATTTGTTTATTAATTTAGTATTTTTATATTAATTTTTTCTTCAATATTATTTTCTTGATTCTGTAAAAGTTGTATACTGTTGGAATTCTAAATTTTTCATTTACTATTGCGATGTATGATGTCCAAACGTAAAATATAAAATATAAAAATATACAACCACAAAATTTTTTAAAAAAACATAAATTTTACAAATAAAATGAAAATAAATATTAAAAATCTATCTAAGCCTGGGTTTTGGCGCATAATAGTGGACGGTCCGATACTGCACCTAGAGATAGATTCCAAGGATTGATGGTTTACAGCGTCGATGTAATTCCTTCTAACTTCATCGGCTGTCTGCCGTGTAGTTCACTTTTACGCTGTTTGACAACATGTTTACCACAATCATATTTCCTCCCCAATAGATTCCGTCCAATCGCTAATGACTAATCTAAAAGAACTTACGACAGAATCCGCCATTCGTATTACTGTGCTTGCACTTCTAATATTCCTGTTATCCGTAGATGTATTATTAACTAACTTTTCAAAATCACAGTAAACTTATCCAATGTCTTCGTCATCAGCTATGCCGGTAGACGGTCACTCTTGATCCTAAAACAGAGTGTTCGTACTGTTTTGCCACAATTACGGCTACTCCATCGCATCTTACATGTTTATTGCCGTAAATATAATATTGCAATTTGTTAGAACTGGCCATTTTTATTCCAATGCATCTCGTTTATCGCTAACATGTATGCACATACAGTCTTTTTTTTGGCCCATTTCGTGCACTGTTGCGATCACCTCATCTTCGCTTTCGTCGTCTTGTGAGTAACCCGGTTTATACGCGACCGGTAATTTTTAGCAACCCTCTCCCATATTGAAGTAGCGCCGGTATTCGGGGTCATTTGCATGTTTCACACTCATTAGGTTTCCTCGTCTGAAAGAAAACGATGGTTTGTCATTCGTGGGATTTTCTATTGGAGTATCTCTTCGTTTAGCCGAATAAATCCTGTTTTCGAGGTAATAGCTGCACGGCTACTAGTTCCGGATTGATAGTAATTAATTCGGCCTAGGCTCATTGTCACGAGCGAGTTGCTAATAGTTTGCTGTTGTGAATATAGATATTCATGAGATTAAACGGAAGTATCCGCGAGTGACTTTCCAACCATCGTTCCACTATCAGTGCTGTACTACCACTCTCCACGACGTAAACGTACCGAATCCACGTGGTTGCTCTTTCGTTTCTTCGTCGGACGGCTAGTCGAGTGGCTACTTATTTAGTTTTCTCTACCCTGTATATTTGAGGATGCCGGAAATAAAAACGGATCACTTTCAATTGTTGCAGATAAATGAATACTTATCAAACGATTATACATATATATATATATATATATATATATATATATATATATATATATATATATATATGTATATATGTTAAAAACCTTTTTTTTTCTTTAAAAGTGACGAAAAAATATGATTTTTTATTCTGTAATTTTCCAATAGAAATCGTTAAAAAATTCGGATGTCTCGTACGGCAAAACGCTCGGTGTTACAATCGATGAAGTTGGCAAAACTTTGTACCTTGTAGCTAAGCACACTACCGATTTCTGGTTTTCGGAAAAAATCCGGAATTTATTACAGCCCGTCGAGGAATCGATTAAAGAATTACACGACAATATCTACGATTCCGTTCTTCAAAAGTACAAGGAAATTATTGAACAGTACAACCTAAAAGCGTAACCGATTAAAATGTAAATTTTTTATAAATCAATTAGAAGGAAGCTTTTAGATTTTAAAACATTTAACATTATAGAGAACTATTCATAAAGATTTAGATTTAGTAATAGCAAGACAGCTCTACCAATCTACTTGTTCTTTAGAGGGAAAATGTAAATGCCTGCACGACATCATTGACTACAGGCTAATTAAATTTCTCGAACGTTAGACAGCAATTAATCTATGTTATCGATATATATATATATATATAAACAATAAAACCGTTTTTTTTTTGTTTTTTTTAAAGTCATTTTTGGCACAAAATTACACGTTTTCACATTTTGGTCGATTAAATAATTAATGAAAATGACCCAAAGAGGCGATAGAATAAAAAAGTATAAAATATTTTGAGTAAAAGCAATCGCCTCTGTTGAACAGGATAACTGACATTCGTAAATTAAGTAGTAATTTGTTAGTTCGACTTGAGGATTTATATAAAATTATAAACTATTAAATTTCGTACGTAAAAATAAATCTAGTTTTAACATCGACGAAAATAAATACCGGATCTAGTTACCAGCAGAAAGCTGAAATTCCCAAATCTAAGCATCATACACGAATGCAAGCGTGATATACGGTACAATAAACTATGTGAAATTGTTAAAGCGCCTTAAAATACACGACAAAACATTCACATCCAAATATCTAATATGTACCGACTTATTTAGCGCATTACAACATATGCAACACCAAATTCAAATTACAAACATCGTCACTATTAATCTAAAATATATTATTCATAAACTAACTTCAGCAAACAACCAGCCGGCGTTTATATGGACTCCGGAACACTCGGGAATTGCAGGAAACGAAGCCATAGATGTAGCAGCTAAAACGTATAGATCTAAATACAGTTAAATCCGTACACGCGTTCGACTTGCACTCATATCACAAAAAATCACAAAACTATATCGACAACATTGAGAATGCACTCACACACACCTTTATCAGATTAAACCAAAATTAGGACACTATATAACGTCATTAAAAAAATTAGACGAGAAGAAGTAGCATTAGCCAGATTGCGTATAGGACACACGAGGCTCACATCTCAGCACTTGCCGAATGGTGATACTCCACCAAACTGCTCCGCATGTAATACTCAATGCGCTATTAGAATGTAAACAATGTGATAATCCAAGAAATATGTACAAACTCGCGAATAAAACAATACAAACAATATTACAGGGGATAATCCCTCGAATAATTGAAAAACTCCTAAAATTCCTCACAGGCCTAATTCATAACATATATAAAGTATTCACAGACGCAAATGATCTCAGTAATCGAGTGTCTTTAAATAAAATAAATAATAATAATTTAGACAAGTGTTAGTTTCCTACATATTTAGTAACGATTCTAGAACGGTCATAATTAAATACGTACGGTGTATCGAAAACCTCGTATCACTTTTATGTAAAGTTTTCCATTCCTTTGGACGATTAGTGTCTCCACATCTGTGTATATGTATATGATTATTATGTTTTATTTATATCATTATCTGTTTGTATTTTATTATTATTAAACGTTATTATTTTTTTTTTTTTATATATATTTTTTTTTATTTTTTTTTAGTTCTATTTTTACCCATATTTTCAGCACACTTTGGGTTGTTACACAATATTACTCGCATCAACTACATAGTCGGCATTCGCGCAATTATAGCCGAAGAATCTAATTATTTACATTTAATTAGAATTGCATTTTGTGATTTACTTCGAATTAATTAATCTTCCAAGTTTGCTCGTGTTTAATATGTATTTTATGAAATTAGAATTGAGCCGATATATACATGGATAGAGTGCTCGACTGTCAACTCGACGGTCGGGGGTTCGAAACCTACACGCGACATAGGAAGTTTTTCATCGTTATTTAATTCTTAATTATCACGGAAAAATCCTGCGGCTGATAATCAATGCGCCTTTGTATGTAGCAAACCAGATCATTCACCGTGATTTGAACATTCCTTATGTGTGCGAGGTCATTTAGCAATATGGACAAAGCCACGCTGTGAGCCTGGAAAATCATCCTAATACACATTAGGACTGCTGCAAGACCCTTAAGACGTAGAAAACCCTTAGACCTAATCTGAGGTCGTGGTTGCTGGGTGTGTACCAGTGGGTACTATACCCTTCCTGTTATGCTCTCCTCCTAAATACTGCTAAATGACCTTGTTGGTCAGCTTGCAGTAATATAAAAAATAAAAAAATAAAAAAAACGTAAAAATAAACGTACAAAAGCTAGTCACGACGTTTGGTAACGAACAATACGATGATTATGATATATATATAGATATAAAAAATCAATTGAAAATTAGTTAAATCACTAATATTTATTTTCTTAAAGAAAACACAAAGATTTTCGGCATTTACGCCATTATCAAGATATAAATGTTTGTATATGGAATTAAAAAGTCGATTTAAATTGAAATATTATTGTTATTAGTCGAGTTACCTTCAGAATTGAAACTACCCTATGAGGATCAAATCCCCTTCTTCGCTATTATGCAAATAGACAATTTTGTGTCAGCATTATAGAAAACAAAAATGCCGACTCAATAGGATTAACGACTAGTTGTTTAATAACTTATCCGTTTGTTTATAAACATAATACTAGACAGTTCACAAAACTTAGCCATATGGTTTTCGTTGATTATGTTATGACCACCCGATTTTATTTGTTTTTTTAACTCTGATTATCAATCAATACGAAACCTAGATATATCATATAGAACTACCGTAAGTAATAATACGATTTATCCTAATTTATTATTTAAAGAGGGGGGAAAAACAACTGAACTACTTTATACGAATTCCTTTCGAATTTCAATATACTCTATATAGATCCGATTCTATCGTGCGAACTAAATTCTGAAGGTTATACTAACCGCATCTTTCAAAAATGAATCGGAAATTATCATCGTCACTAACTCGCTGTATTCGATCGAACGGCTGAAAGAAAATTCGATCAAAGTCTGCCATATACTCTAGATTCCTGGACATATAGATCTAGCTGCGAAAGAAGCCGCCTTCCTGGCTCTCTGTTTGCCAAAGAATTATTCGTGTTCCTAAAAGGCAACAACGATATTTCCTCGATTTAACACGACAAAGTTTTATCCGCGGCTTATTCATCGCGCAAGACGGAGAATGAAGTGATGTTGTTTCGTCTTCGAGAACCGGTATTATCCTATATCCTATCAAAAACCCTTTCTCTATACATATATAATTAGTATGCAATAAATATAATAATATAAGGAATCAATTGATATCGATATTAAGGGAGAAAAAATAGAACGAGTAAACGAATTTTGTTACTTGGGAAGCGTAATAACACCAAAGATGATAGGAGGAAAAGATATATAAAAAACAGAATTGCCCAAGCTAAAGCAGCGTTTTATAATGAGAAAAGCTTATTGACATCGAGAACTAGCCGTTAGGAAAAGACTGCTGCAAGTATATGTATTCAGCATTGCCCTATATGGGTGCGAAACTGGGATAATGACGAGAGACGAGAAAAGACTGATGACATTAGAACTCTGGTGTTACGGAAGATTATTGAAAATAAAATGGACAGATAAGGTAACCAACGAGGAAGTTTTGAAAAGAATTAATGAAAAACCGACGTTGTTAAAAATTAAAAAGAAGAACCCAAATGATATGCACTGCGACACGAAGGGCTAATAATTCGTCTAATAGGGATGCATCCGGGAAAGAATGTGATTGGAAGGCCGCGAATAGATTACATTTCACAGATACTCGAAGATGTGACGGCGTCATCGTATGAAGAACTGAAACGGATGGCACAGAATCGACAGAGATGGAAATCAATGACAAACTAATCTTAGGATTGAACATAATATGATGATGATATATATATATTATATTTTATATATGTATATAAATATATCACGTTTATAATTGCGTCTTCTAAGAAATTAATTGGGTAAAAATTGGGATAGACTAATTTTTATTTACGCATAAGTTAACCCTTGCACATTGATACGTCAACGGATCTAGATTAAAGCTGATAAAAGCGCCAAGAAAGTGCAACTACGCGATAATATTTTAATTTTCTTCATAAATCATAAAACACCGAATAAATGACGACTATCTAAAATCAATGACCCAAAAATAAACATACGAATGTTATATTTAAAAAAAAAAAAAAAATTAAAATAGCACAAATAAGTACTATATGTTTATATATATATATATACATGTACACATATATGTATAGAGTTACACGCCAGTTCCGATTCAAATATTCTTTCACATGCAGATTACATAGTTAGTTTAGAGTCGGTGATCACCTCTAATGATTTAGTCGATTATATAAACTAATTTCAGTTATTAACGCGTCCATGCTACAAACAACTCTAAGCATATCATGTGACAAATGTGTATATTCCATTTTCACCTAACGACGACTGGATACGCATCATTTAAATATTCATATATAGAATTATACGCAGCTTCTTATAGATATCTAGATCTCGTACTTGATAGTAAACTATCTTGGTCAGATCAGCTTCGAATGTTATTAAAAAAAAAAATATTCAAAAGATTGTGCATATAAAGTTTTGTCCTACAAAAGCTGGAGGAAGGTGATCCCGTTCCTACGCTTATCATATAGAAATCCTACATTATGGATTATGACAGTTTTCTTTACGGTAATGCCCTGAACATCCGAAAAAATACATATGTCTTCGTCTCGGTTTGAGGATTATACGATACAGCCCAGTGGTCATTTTAGAAATTGAATGTAAAATTCACCCACTTTGCATTCGACGACAATTCTTAAGTGATAAGTATATGCTTAAATTTAATGCTTTTCAAGATTCATACTTATCCCAGCATCTGCCTTCAGTTATCGCAGAAATGGAGATTTTCCTTCATAAAACATCATCTCCTTTGTACAACTGCCAAACGCTAACTATAAAGATAACACAATTCCCCATTTTCCATTGATTTATGTTCAGTTATCATTCGAAATTAACTATTTACACGTATCTACAAACTTCTATTATATATATATATATATATATACATATATATATATATATATATATATATATATATATATATATTTGTGTATGTATCTGTATATATGCTGAGCTAGCAAGCTTCACTCAGTACTTCTTTCTGTTTTAAAATCGAGTTCTTTCCGAAAATATATTTAATTACAAACAACATTCTGTTTTAAATACCGTCACATATATAACTCTATAACTATTTTAATTGTATAGGAAATCGTTTTATAAAATATAACCGCAAAAATGTCAGTTTTTTAACAAATATCGAATAGGTCCTTTCTAAAAAAAAAAAAAACGATTTATTTACAAATCTTTATTTGGATGTCGATTTATTAAAAAAAAAATATGTTTCATTCAAAAAAGTAAAATAAACGCGCTAATTGTTTTATTTTCGAAATAGGAATAAAATAAAATTTCGTTAAATAATGATTAATAATTTTTATTTTATGAGGCCAAACTATTTTAAAAGGCAAAAATAAAAGGTTTCCGAAACGTTTAACCGATTTCATTTAAACGAGAAATACCCTTCATTTACTATGAAATGGACAACAATTTTAATTTTTTTACTAGCATTCGTAAAATGAGTTGCATCGAAATTGAAGATGTTTCCAATATATTAAGAATTTATCTAACGAATGTTCAACTTCTGAATGTTTGCAATTCAAACATTATATTAAAGAAACAACGAGTGAAGAAGTTTTGTCGATGAAACATTTGTATCGACAAATAAAAAGAAAAGTTTGTGTAGCTTCCACGTTCCCTCGTATCGAAATATCGAATTTATTTAAGCACGATGGAAAAATGAAATGAGAAGCGCGAAGTTAAATTATCGATTAAATTATTCGACAATAATACTTGGATAAAATTTCTATCGATCAATTAATGATTTCGCAGAAAAAAAGCAAGAAGAGCAAATTGTAAAATAAAAGCACTGAAAAAAATAACAATAATATTAGTTTTCTATTATTTTATGATTAATTTCTATTAGTTTTTATATCGGTTTATATTATTTTGTAATTACTAGCGCAATCTGTATTTTATATAAAAAAGAATTTTTTATTCGTTAACTTGCCTATTATTTTTAGTACTATTTATCATCCCTTTTATAGCTCACTTAGGCCCGGGTCTCTTAGGTCTATCCACAAGAAAACAGCCCTGAATACAAGTATAAATGTAAAAAAACAGAAAAATGAAATTCTCGCGCGGAATTTTTATATGAAAAAAAGTAGCTAGGAAATGGCCGGTAGATCCATATAATGGCATTGTTAGCGAAAGTAAAATTCCGATTAGATGCAAGAAAGTACATATAGTAACCACTGATTACAAGACAAAGATCTTGATGATACAAAAAGTTATCGATCTGTTTGTTTATTGTGTATCACACGTTTAAACTATTCGGCAAATTGTTGCTAGGACGAATAGGTGTACAACCATAGACGAAAGAATTATTGACCAGCAGACTGGATTTTAGAACAGGACGGCCCTGCTGCTCACAATAATCGTCATTGTGCTTACGGATCTAAAAGCAACATACGATTAAATAAATCGCTTATTATTACAGAAGACTAACATTATTTCGAGAGGTTTTTTTTTAACGATGGTTATTGTAATTTTGCTCAAAACAATATATTTCACGTTAGCCCGAATGGAAAACAAAAAAAAAAAACCGTACGAGATATCAAACAAATGTTTTTCCCGGAGGGAGTGTTTCAGCACCGACATTTTTTAATATCTGTACAAATGACCAACCAATAAGACACGCAAACAAATATTATGCAGGTAATTCATTAATTCCAAACACGGATAAAACACACAAGTACGCCCGTTTTATTTAAGAAACAGTGAAGCCGGGCGGAAATTAAATATGCGGTGGAATGGTGTGACTTTGGACGTGTCCATAATTCAGGATATCACAATAATGTCATTACGTACGACGAGCGCGGGAAGCTGAAAATGGTCAGCTGCGCAAATTGCGAATTCCAATTAAAAGACAGGCGTATAGACTAAGGTGAAAATGACTCGGTGCAATCACAGCAAATCATAATCTGGCTGAAATCGATTCGAGCCCCGCGATAATCGGAAAGAGCGAGAAACACTCTATTTACACGACAAACTCTCACACCAAGAAGAAATAGACGTGAGCACACAACCGGGCTTCATTATATATATATATATATATATGTGTGTGTGTGTGTGTATGTATATATACACACAATGTTATCTTATTGGCGCCGAGTAAAACTCTCCGATAAAAATAAAATGTAACTATGTAATACTTTTTTTTCCGTTCACCTACAATAATTATTATCTAATCGACTTGGTTCGAGTAAAAATCGGTTTATAATATTTTTTCAAATTATATTAATTTGTTAAATCTTCTGGTATTTATTTTCGCAAACAAATTATAACAGTATAAATCATGAAATCGGAACGAATTTGTTATTTCCTACGTTACCTAATTATAGTTTTGTTCGTAAATCAGGTAATAAATTTTTTATGTTTTAATTATTTAAACGGCTGAGACATTATTATTCTTGCGAATAATTTCGAAAATCTAACCAGAAAAACGATCTGTTAAAATTTTTGCATAAAATTACCGATTTACGCGTGTAAATCTTGTTCATAATTCAAATAGGTGTTCGTCCGCCTAGTATCGATTAAAAATTCGACATTTTTAATAGTTATTCTCATTGAACAAAAACAAATTAATCACTCGAAATATTCAGATCGAATTTTCGAAATAATTTATATATTCTTTATTGTAACACAAATTAAGTTTAAGTTATAAAGCCATTACTACTCATTGTACAAAACAAATTAAAATAAACTAAACGCTAACGCTAACAAATGAGTTATAAAATATAAATAACTAAACTAAGACGTATAAGGATAATTATACACGAATGTAAAAATTACAAAATAATATTAGATTTATATATATATATATATATATATATATATATATATATCACGATCACAACACGATGCGCTTATATCAATCCACTGCTGGATGTAAGCGTTCCCCTTTTGTTTCCACCTGTAGCGATCTTGGGCCTCGTTTATCCATTTCACACCGGCTGATCTATGTATATCGTCCTGCCACCTTGTATCCGGCCGACCGCGACTTCTGCGTCCTTTTCTTGGAAGCCATTCTGTTATTCGTTTCGTCCACCTATCATCGTTTCTTCTTGCTACATGACCTGCCCAATTCCATTTCAACTGCGCTACACGTCCGACTACATCTGACAATTTAGTCTGCTGTCTTATCCACGTGTCGGTTTTCTGGTCTGATATCTTGATGCCCAATATTAATCTTTCGTGGGCTCTCTGTGTCACTGCAAGTTTCTTAACAACATACTTCGTTAGGCTCCATGTTTCCGCTCCGTATGTAAGCACTGGAAGGATGCACTGTTCGTATACTTTCTTCTTCAAGCTGTTAGATATATCTTTATTTTTGAGGACATTACTCAACTTCCCAAAAGCTATCCACGATAGATGCGTTCGCCTTTTAATTTCTTTACGCATTGTTTCTTTCTGTGTGGTAATAATTTGACCTAGGTATATATATTCATTGACCTGTTCCAGTATCTGGTCATCTAGTTTTATTTATAACTTTTGAGGTGTATTTGTCATGATCTTCGTTTTATTAATACTGATGATATATATATATATATATATATATATATATATATATATATATATATATATATATAAGAGGCCATATTAACACAGAAGGATTATTTAAGCGTAGGAAGTATGCAATAGAGTACGGAAGGAAGATACCTCTAACTGTAGTAATATCTTGATTAAGGTTTCTCTGTGTGCACTATATAGATTGCATGAAAAAATGACATGATTAATGTCTACTGTCGAACCACAGTCCAACGGAGACTGGCAAGTACTGGAACTAATCAGCCCTATCCGGTGGAGATGGCTGGGCAGCAGATTATGTCCTGACCTAATACGAATTAAAATGGAAAAAAATCAGAGATCCTTTACTCTCCGTGTTATCGAAGTATGAGGATGTTGTAAAATTTAAACTTACTTTAAGAGTATTTATTTTCACGAACGGACGATAAGACGAATTTCAAAAAATTGATTTGAAAAAAAATTA
The DNA here is from genome assembly GCA_032883995.1 of Coronaproctus castanopsis. Classification (NCBI taxonomy): domain Eukaryota; kingdom Metazoa; phylum Arthropoda; class Insecta; order Hemiptera; family Monophlebidae; genus Coronaproctus; species Coronaproctus castanopsis. Next base: position 14,373,051 of record CM065052.1, on the reverse strand, counting down.
AATAGAGAGCGTATTTTTTTTTTTTTGGAAATCAGAATCTTCGAATTATATTTGAAATGATTCGACAATTAAATTAGTAAATAAAAATATTTAAGATTTCTAACGAAAAATGTCATTATCGGTAAATTAATAAATTCGTTTACGCGCCGCAACATAACTATTTACGCCAGAGATGGGGAATAATAATTAAACGAATAATTAGATATTTTTTCCCTGTTTATCACACGATCACGATTCGTTTATTTCTATCCATTGCTGAATGTAAATGTTCCTCTTCCTTTACCATTGTACTCGGTAATCCGATTGCCTATTATGGTCTCGACAATAATTACGGTCTTTCTTTTTTCATGTCATGTCTGAACTAAATTTTAATCTCAAATACTGACCAGGCAAATTGGGAGATAGATTCTATCCCTACTGTCAAGTTTAATATTATTTAACGGTTTTTATTATAATTTTTATTATCGCCACCTTCTGTTGATTTCGTTTTAACTAATATTTCTCTATAAAAAAAAAAAAAAAAAAAAAAAACGTAAAAAACAAGAAAGGAGTTAAAATCGATAAAAAATTTCTTTACAAAGAATAGCAAGGCCTTTCGACTGTTAAGCTATTATCAAGTGAATATATAAAAAAGTATATATATATTATTATTATTATTATTTATTATAAATTGGACTCTGGAATTAACCAATCTGTCCATGAAAAACATAAAACATAACGAAAAAAAAATTAACATTATAAAGTAACTTTACATTCTAAAATAAATTGAAATAAAGAATAATATATACAAGCATCATCTGAGGAAAGTAATGAGCTTAAGATATACGGAGGCCGATGGCCTAAAGATATAAGCTTAGAAAATAAACGCGACTGTTCTGCCGAGTAGGAGGAACAGTTGAAAAACAAAAAATTATCGGTATCGTCCGGGTGAGATGCTGGTTTCGGCCATTCCAATTCTGTGCAAATGAACAGGTAGGCAACAATGATTTATACGAAGGCGAGTTAATGTTGTAATCATGTGACGAGAAATTGGTCCGCTAAACTTTTTGGGAAACTACCACGCTTCTTTGGAAGGAACTGGTTTAACGATTTTATAAAAACTGCTGATTTTATTGATATGGAAAACAGTCCAATCCGATTCCAACTGTGCTTTCACTATAACGCGGAGATCTGTATATGGAATACATGGACACAAAATGCCGATGGAGGCTGATGATTTTACGGCTTCATCACAAAACAGCATTACCAAGAATGCCAACGTTACCCGGAATCCAACAAAAGTCGATTTTAATATTTCTTAAACTGAAATTATATATTTCTTCTAAAATTGCAAATATAAAATAAAATCCCTTGGTAACATGAACGTTCGATATAGCATTAAGACAACTAAAAGAATCCGATAAAATAAGAATATCACCACTAAAATTAGAAGCGCGAAGGAAGCGTAAAGCCTTGACGATCGCAAAAGCTTCAGCGGTGAAAATCGAGAACGCCGGTGGTAATTTAAACTTTCTGGTCACGTTTTTACTTGGAATCATGAAGACCGATCCTACCAGTCCTTGAAAACCATCTTTAGATCCATCAGTGTACACATATAAAAATTCGGGCCACTTGTTTTGAATTATGAAGATATGTTCTAAGTTAGAAGAAGGCCCAAGATAAGGCCGTTGCCTGTGGAACTCTAAATCCACCATAGAAACTGGAAATTTTCCAGCAAAGATGAACTGAGAGAATACAGGAGCGGGAAGTAATAAGGATTTGTATGGAAGAAATATATTGGCGGAACGTGCGAGCAAAGGACATGATTTGGATGTAAATCTCCACTTGTGAAAAATTTCGTGATATTTAAAGGATAAAGAGTTATTAGAAAAGGATAAAAATTTTAGGAAAAACTGATTTGCAAGTTGTTGACCTCTCAACTGGATCGGTGGAATGCAGGATTCCGAACATAAACCAACTTCTGGTGAGGAAGGAAATGCTCCAAGCATCCAGCGCAAACAATAGTTTTGAATCCGTGTGAGCTAAATAATATGATCTCGAGCCGCACTGCCAAATATTGGAAATCCATAATCTATCCGTGATCTTACTAGAGTTAAATAAAGTGTCCTTAGGACAAACGGATCACCACCTCACCGAGTTACGACATACTCAATATGTTTGAGGCCTGAAAGACCTTCAAACAAAGTAACTGAATATGGTTCTTCCACAATAACTTCTGGTCTAATACTAGACCCAGAAATTTAACGGAATTGGAATTCGTGATTACATCACTTTTAAAACGAATCGTTGTGTGGTCGGTCAACCGTTTATATGTAAAAATAACAACATTACTTTTGAAAGTTGAGATCATTAGATGGGATTCAGCCATCCAATTAATAATTTTGGTAATATCTTCTTGTATCATATTGATGGTAGTTGATAAATTCTTTCCTGAGTAATACATTGTTATATCATCAGCATAGGATATGATCATACTTTTAATCGGTAATTGAAAGGCAGGTAAAATATATATGTTAAACAATATTGGAATTAAGACGAAGCCCTGAGGAAGACCATGGTATACTCGTCTATAAACCAACTTGTTGACCGTTAAATGCCACCGTACGGCAAGTAAACAAATTACAAAGATAAGCAGCCAGAGATGTCGGAATATTAACAGCGATTAGTCGGGTGTATAAAATCGGAAGATAAACCGCATCGAAGGCTCCTTTAATATCGAAGAACGCAGAAATCAGAAACTTCTTGTCTAAGAAACATTGGTATATGTCAGCTGTTAAATATGCAACACAGTCCATGGAGCCTCTGTTTGGTCTGAAACCAAAACAGCAATCAGGTAGCAAAGAATTCGACTCTAACCACCAAACAATCCGGTTCTTTAGTACACATTCGAATAGTTTCCCGATACATGATGCAAGAGATATAGGACGGTAGGATTCAGCTGCTCGTCTAGCTGATCCTGATTTTTTAATCGGAATTACTGCAAATTCAGACCAGGATTCAGGTATAATGTTGGTTGAAAAAAGGCGATTAAAAATATAGCATAAAGTCTGCAAAGCAAAATCTAAGTGATGTTGGCGAACAGAGTAAGTAACCTGGTCGGATCCGGGCTTAGTTGGTTTTTTTTTATTCTTTAAAGCTAACTTAAGTTCCTGTAAAGTAAATTCTTCAGTAAGGAAATGTCTTACAGTAGATTGTGATGAGTGTTTATTTTAATTTCTGGTTCATTGGGCACATACGAAGGAGCAACGTTATCTATAAATGAGTTCATCACTTCATTACCCATATTGCAACATTTATCTAAGAATTTATTGCAGATGAAGCCCTTAGCCATTTTCCGTACTTTCGTTAAAGGTGTATTTGAATGAGAAACAATAATGGCGCCAGGTTGTTTTTTTAGCTTGTTTGATGATGAAACGAGTTTCAGCCTCGACTTTTTTAAAATATAAATAATTAGCAGTTGTTTTAGTGTGCCTAAATAATCGGAAGGCCTCATTTATGCGATTATAGGCCGCAGAACAGTCTGCATTCCACCAAAGAGTCTTATAATGTTTTATTTTGTGTCGCGGTAAGCCGCCAATTCGATTACGTGGAACGTGTAACGTAAGGGCCAAGTTAAGATGATTAAAATAGCGATCATATAAATCGATAGGAGCCAAATTGTTTTGTAGAGTACTCAATTGAGAATCTAATTCTTTAGCAAAGGCTGTCCAGTCAGCTTTTTGATAATTCCAACAATAAGATGGAATATATTCTTGGGTCAAATCAGGTTCAATGGATGCATATTTACTAATCGGAAGGTGGTCACTGCCAAGAGGTGAATTAATAACTGACCAATTCACAATAGCTGCAAGATTTTCCGAAGTAAGAGTGATGTCAATAGAGCTGGCTTTTCTAATTTGGGAGCCTACGGTAGTAGAAGCACCGTTGTTAAGGCAGACAAGATTTGTATTTTCTAGTATATATTCCACTTCCTTCCCTGATCGGTTGGTATAGTTATCACCTAAAAAATTGTGATGACAATTAAAGTCACCGCCAACTATAATGTTCTCCTCAAAAGGAGTAATAGCAGTAATAAATTCTCAAGAGAGCAGGCGATGCATTGGAGGACAATAAATAGATGCGAGATATAATGGAGAATTATTTAGATTAATCTGAATGGAAACTGCATTAAGCGGATGATCAGAAGGCGGATAATAAAGTGAAAAAATGTTGATAGTTTGATGGGGAATGTTATTTTTGATGAGAATGGCTCATCCACCATACCCATCTGCACGATCATCTCGATAGCAAAGAAACCCGTTAATATTAAATTGTTGTGAAGGACGAAGCCAAGTTTCAGAGAGAAGAATTATGTCAATGTTGTTAAACGACAAGAACCCTTCTAGATTACATTTATTGTTGATGATACTTCTAGCATTCCATTGAATGATACGTAACATTAATGAAATAAAGGAAAGTTAGTTCCCTGATATTTCCATGGTATCAGCAGGATCATTCGAATCAACATGAGTATAGGTACAATCATTGGGAGTGTTCCTGAAATGAGTAATAAGTTGTTCCACAAAGGTGGAGATTTCGGATAATTTAGGCGCAGTAATATGCTCTTTATGGAAGAGAGCAGACAGATGTATGTAAATATTTTCCATCATATCAGAACGAGAAACATCAGTCGGATTAGTAGTATTAGTCTGCGTGTGAATTTCAGGATTAATCATGGGACTAACACCACTGAAAGGATGAACAGAAGGTACATTAGGAAAGGAAGGATTTACTGGTGTAGAGGTAACTGCTGTATGCACTCACATATGTCTGTCTTTATTATGTTCCGACTGTATAAAATATACACTATTTTACACTCTGTCATTAATTCCGGCATCCGAGTCCTTCTAATCGCACCAATTAACACACTAATTTTGTTTTAGATGTCGATTCGTAAAACATACAACCATACCCCATTTTAGACCGAATTAGTAATCTATAAAGAGTTAAGAGTATGAAAAGATCACCACCCCAACGAGTATTACATAGATTACGTAGAATGTCAACTGCGCGATTAATAGTTGTTAGCAGATTATCAATATGTGGCCACCATGTTAAACGCGTGTCCAAAGTAACAGCTAAATACCGAACTGATTTGCCAAAGGGTATAACACCATTTGCTGTTGTGATAGAAAATTTATTGACTGTGTAATGCCTGTATGTAAAAACCACCGCCATACATTTCTAGACACTTATAGTTAACCCCAACTTAAGAATTTTAGTAAAAAAAGGCTGTATATTTTGTAATTCATTCTTATGTTATAAAACTAATGACTAATTTGACTTTATTACTAATTTATCACGCTAGTCGTGAAGGAGCATTTTATATATATATATATATATATATATTATATATAAATGTTCACTTTTGTAACTTTAATTTTCCTGAAATATATTTATTAATTGGTCGATTAAAAAAATATTATTATTATTACTATTTTTATTGATATTATTTCCATTTTGATTATAGATAATATTATTATTGTTACTACGACCACTTTTAACATTATTATTCCAGTGTGTAGTACCAACACCACGACCGATTGTACTTACCTGCGGGGCAGGGGACAACTTTCCTTTGCCGTCTATAACCGCTTTGACATTAATCGACTATATATATATGCAGTCGATAAGTTCTGCTAAAATGACCTTTTTTGACCGAATAAATTAAATTAAAAACGAATGAGAGAAATGAAACGTATCGCGACTGTTTTTATATTCCACACTTTTGTTTTATCACTAATATAATTCATTTGTTAAAAATCATATTATAAATATTTAAATTTCTAAATCGAGGCACATTTATTGTACGTTATTGTAACTATTGTAAAGTTATTTTTACATTACCGTCAAATGTACATGATTTTTGTCTTCTTTCTTATTCTAAACGCATACAAACGTGAAAAACTGAAATATTACTATAATGTATAAATCTTAATGAATATACATATATATATATATAAATCCAGTTAATGTACTTATATTTAATAATTTTTCTTAATATAATATTATTAAATCTTATTGTTAGTATTTCTGAAGGATAGTTTTACTATGCGATGTTTATGCGCTATGAAAGTAATAAGCTATAAACTTTTATATTATTTATTTGTTCTATAGATAATTTCAGAGATTTCTTTAAATTTATAACTCTTCGATACTATAAATAAAATTCTTTTACAATTACACCCTTTTATTATATGATAAAACTGTGTCGGAAAAGTTACATATATTATAGTTCTCAGTTTCAGCTATCCCGTTTAAAATATATATTTTAAAACTACCGCGATAATCGATAAATTGCGCATTATAAAAAATTGTGCTAAATTTTTTAATTTTTAAGTTTTTCGTTCAAAACTTTAATCTCTTATTCGATATTCGCTTATTAAAATCCGATCGGCGTTTTTTATTTTTCAACATCGCAGGTATCAACTAAAAAAGTTCCTTCAGCCTTGGAAAACTTCGAAGAAGCGATAGGTCGTTCAGCGAAATGCGCCAATAAATTATTAGCCGATATCGCGAATAAAGCGAGCGCCCACGAAGTGAAACAGGACCTGACTAATTATGAAAAATCGTTGGAATCAGTCTGGGACACGTTTCTAAAGCTATGGCTTACCGATGAGGTGCTTGAAAGTTACAAGGCTGTAGAAAACTTTGTTCAACAGATCGAAAACCAGAGAATCGAACTGATTGTAAGTATTCGGCGTTTTATTCCTTATTCGAAGTAATGCTGATGCTGAAAATTAAATGAAATCTTATTTCAAAAATCTTCAATTGCGGCGACTATAAACAACAAAAAGTTAGTTAAAATTGTTTAATATATAAAAGGACTCTAAAAACTCTTAAGCCATTATCTCGTGGACATGAAAAAACGAAATATAAAAATTTATATTTAAAAAAAATATATATATATATATGTAAGGAAAAGGGGAAAATAAACTGTGAGACAAATTAGCTGAAATCAAGTACCCATATGTAAACAATCTCCGCCTTCTCACGGGACTTTATAATAAATGCTAAACTCTGTAATTATCTCTAGGTAATTGATAATTCGTGTAATTATAGACAATAGCTACTCCGTAAAAAAAATATATAAATAAATAAAAATATTTTTAAAGTTCGCCATCATATTATTTTATAAATAACAGTTTTTTTTTAACCTTCGCTATTTTTCGCAACAATATTTTACATCCAAATCGAATATTTTCTTATACTTTATTTTCGGTTTTTCCTTTTTATATAGGTATATTTTTTTTCCCCAAATTGTATATTTTTAATTATTTTTTATATAACCACTGATAATGGATTCGAAAAACTTTGTATACATAAATATTTGGTGATTTTAACTACTTTTCCGTTGTTTATAAAAACCACTACATCTCGCACTGTTTAAAGAACTACACGTTAATTCAATTCCGTATACTAATATATAAAATTTTTATATTGTGGAATGTAGTGCTTTTTTATTAACAATAATTAGTTAAAATCGATAAACTTTTATTTTCTTGAAAAATCACAAAGCTTTTCGGCAATTACGCCATTATCGAGTGATATTTAAATTAAAAATAAAGATTTAAAAAATAAAAACACAAAAATATAAATTTAAAATCACAAATTTACAAGTATGAAATGAAGAATAGATACTTAAAACAATCTGACTAATCACTGAATTAGGGCTATTTTATATAAACGGAAAATCTATTCCTTTAAATTTTGCCTGTCTGTTCCGATTTAACTCAAAAACTATAAAATCGATAATGATATGAAATTCGCGTAACTTATAAGCCTATATTATCGGATTCGTTCTAAGCTTTGTTTCACATTGATATTACAAATAGGACAGAAATTATAATAATTTAAAATGTTGAAAAGTAGGAGACAGCTATACTGTCAAATCGTTTAAAATTTAACACGTTTCCCGGTTACACACCTTCACTACAAAACACCCGCCATACAAACCAAGTTTTATTGCGTTAGAGGCGTGGCCGAAGTAACCAACCGATATATATATATATATATATATATATATATATATATATATATGTATGTATATTGTTAATAGAAACAGCGATATTGTATTAAAAAAAAAAAAAATACACGGGCGAAACCGTGGGTAACTTCTAGTATACATATATACATAAAGATAAACGTTCATTGCGCATCATAATTATGTGTGGCTACGTATCATCTCTCTTTATTTATACTTTAATAAACGATATTTCAAGCAACGGATAAATAGAATGTTTTAGTTAGTGCTAGGATAAACATATAACGAACGCAACGCATGCATACAGCGGCCGAATTTCTTAGTGTATTATTACACGTTTGACATGATCCAAATTTTAAGTGCGCAATTCGGATGTTTAGGAATATAGTTATATATATTAATGCGAGTACGATGAATACTGCGCGATTTTAATTTTGTTAAATACGACAATTATCAATTCTCATTATTAGGTGGGGAGAAATCATCGAAACCGAATGAAGCTTCGAAATTTTATTACGTGTAAAAATTATTTTCTTTTTTAAAAAAGTTTAGTAATTGGCTGGTATCGCTTATCTCAAATCTAAACCTAAGTGTTTGGCACACAATAGTTTATCTTTTTTGGTTTTTTTTTGTAATTTTCCAATAGAAAAATTTGAAAAATTCGGATGCCTCGTACGTCAAAACGCTCGCTGTTAATATCGACGAAGCTGGCAAAACATTAGACCGTATAGCTACGCAAACTTCCGATTTCTCGTATTCGCCGAAAATCAAGGAACAAATAGAAGAATTCTCGAAAACGTTGAGGAAATCGGTTGGAGAATTGCACGACAGTATTCACGATGCTGCATTGCGAACATATAAGGAAATTTTCGAACAGAACAACCAAAAAGACGTAAAAACATCACTTTAAAAATAATCGATCGACAATGTATTTAATTTAAATATTTCGAATAGATTTTTTTTTTTAAATTGTCCTTTAATCGGAAAAAAATTATAAATAAACGAATTAAACTATTCAATATGGTACGAGTTATATATATTATCGGTTTCTTTATAGAAAAAACGAGCATTATTATAAATTATTTATTGCGAATTATAACGATAATACATATTGTTATTTACAAAAATATAATAAATAACGTTTCGACGTCTATAAGTAACGTAAGATGATAATTTTGAAATAGAAAATAAAGTGCTAAAATAAATTCCAGAATTTTCGAAAACAATAAGAATTAAAATATTATTCGTTAATTATTAAAAAATATTCTTACGTCGCGGATATTTTAATTAAATTTAAATCGATTTATTCGACATTTATATTCGTAAATTAAATATTAATACGAGTTGATGTAAATGATAAATAGCTGCGTATAAATACGTACGAATGTGTTTATGAAGTAAAAATAGGTAATATGACACTCGGAGAAATATGATTTGATTATACAATAAAAATTGTCGAGAACTGTAATTAGAGCATTCCAAAAGTATCCGCTATTTTGTCGTCATCGTCGAAGAGAATTTACGACGTTATTATTGATGGTAGATGTGATTTTTTCTAAATCGTTGTTTCAACATACGGTAGTGACAAAACATCGCAGCATATTATTATGTCACCGAACTACAATTTTATCGGGTATTCGAAAGTTGAATCGACCTCTAATTTGGAGCTAGAATGAAGTCTATATCCGATTCTCATTGCCGCCAATCATTTACAATGTTATCTCTGCTGAACTATATGCAATCTACTTGGCCATCGATTTCAGTATAAATACTTAGCTTGCCATTGAACGCTATTCATAATGTATCTAACAAAACAATAGGCATCCTATAGCGGAAACAGTTCAAGAATTAATTACAAAAGGATACTGAACGATCCATTACATTCCTCCGAAGCCAGGCACATACTGGAATTTCTGAAAATAAGCTAGCTGATGGGGCAGCAAAGGAAGCAGCAACTGCATCGCGCCTAATGTAGCAGTTCAATTCGTAGAATTTAAGAGGTTCGTGAAATCATCATTATTTCAGTTACGGCAAGAAAAATGACAATTCGTATTAACATCTGTCGTTGTCAGCAGACTCCGATTCGGCCGCACTAAACTGACGCATGCTTATCTTCTTAATAGATCGGAAGCTCCATCGTGTACTGTCTGTCCAACATATACTAACAGAGTGTCCTCACTACGGTCTCTTTCATCTTCATTACCTACGCTATCCAGATTCATCCTCTTCCTGCATGATACTGGATTGCGTCATTTAATTTAATATACTTATTTTCCTGCTAGCCATTAGTTATGTGGCGCATTAATTTGAAATAAAAATAATAGCAAAAAAAGGATTGGATGAAATATTACTCCGACATTCATTATTAGTAAATTTAGTAAGACCTACAAGATCTGTTAGAGGTGTACGTGGAATAAACACACCACTCTTCAAAGCGGACCTGGCTTCTACATCAGTAACGATATTGGTGGGCGTATAACAGAAATTCTGAAAAGAAAGAATAGAACAAATTAACGAAGGCCGTACCAACTTTATTATTAAGTTTGAACCGTCCGTGTAAATTAGAAAGAAGTCGAGCGTTTTTCTAGCACACTGTTAAAAATACAAGCGGTTGAAGGGAGAATATATTGTCTGCACATTATTAATATAGAATGAATCTGAAAATTAAGGAGAAGGTGACAAAGAAATAATTAAGTTACAATTATCTGTTAGAAGATTGACGAAGAACAGAAAGAGTTTTTACGATGAGAACCTCAAATTTGTTTTATAAATAAAAAAGAAGTGATCATCATATACTGACCGATATATAATTGTGAAATTTCTTATACCAAACTAAAATACTTCCGCCGACGGAAATAGAAGTTCCGCCTCTACTAAAATTTGAGTAGAATGAAGTGCTCCGAGGCAGTAATCAACGCGTGCATTTTGCAATATTTACTTAAAGCGTCCAAATGATCCGACGACGAAGCACTAACGTAAAAGAAGAAACTGCCGTACTTAGAACGAATAATTATAAAGTAGTAAAATTAAACTCGATGGAACCCAAGTAGTATGACCGTCTGACTTAAGATAAATTATATATCTAAATACCGACGTGAAAAGTGTGTAAAAAGGAACGGTGTATGGATAAGTTGGGATATAATAGTTGAATTCGGTTGTTTATAATACCATCGATGAACGTTCGTTAATCGCGAGAAAAAGTCTCGAATTAGTTAGCGCCGTGAAAAAAAACATTATAAAAACAAAATTATTCTTCAGTAAACTGAACGCCCTCAGAACGGCAGTGATATAATCGCAGTTTATGACGAAGTCAATTAAGATATGCGAAGATTTGAGGCTCGGTGAAGTTGAAATAACGAAATATATCAAAAAGAATTAGAATATACGTGTAGAACTATTAATACGTGTTTACCGATGACGAACAAATAAATTGTACTTTGAAGAAGAGTGAAAATTTCTATTCAGTCAATACTCTATCGTTATAAACGGCATCGGGCATGGAATGGTTTTAGTGAAGATAGCAAAGGTAACATATTATTAGCGACGTCGATAAAACTTTAGGTTCAAACAATAATCCCTATTTCGCTATCATGTTTATCTTCTAAAATCCTATATTATCTTATATACTATACTTTCGGGACAATACGTGAAACACTAATAATACCAACAACACGTAGTTTCGACATAAAAATGCTGATTGGAATCGATTTAAAACTTTTATTCCTAATAATATTAGTCTGAGATTTTTTACGGCCCATCCGCAATAGACAGACACCTATATTGACAAAACTCAATTAACCGAGCTAACCTTTTTTAAATCTCAAAAATGTCTATCCCTTTCTCTACTTTAAAAACTAGTCATGTTCCGTCCTGTTATAAAAATTATTTCTCTTAAAAATTATTACAAGAGACAGGTTTACACGTCGATACGTAAAAATTAAACGGATATAGTAAGTAATAAAAGTGTATTTACGATATATATAAATTTACACGAACAACCAAACTTAGTATACTACGTGTATCGAAAAATTACATCTCATACCACGTGCAAATAACAAAATAGATAATTATACAATTTTATTTGTTTTTTATCAAACAAAACAAAATATAATTACACATTATACCGGCCTCTTAAATAAGAATAATAATATCTGATGAAATTTTAAATATTCTTATTAAATAATCGAAAAAACAATTTCTTGCCCAGGCTAACTCCTAAAAATAATACTGGAGGCTAGTAAATTTTTAACGAAACACCCGTTAGAGGACCCCACCCCAATTAATCTAACTTGTTTAAAAATTAAATGATAAACTACCGGCTAACCATGTTTCAAACATTGGTAAATAAAACAAGTTAACGCTAAGAACGTGTCATTATGAAGTAAGTAAAGAAATTAAAAACCGATTCTAAACTATCGCAGCCAGTTTCTCGGCGGTAACACATCTCGCTACGTCTTCGGATATTCTTATTAAATAATCGAAAAAACAATTTCTTGCCCAGGCTAACTCCTAAAAATAATACTGGAGGCTAGTAAATTTTTAACGAAACACCCGTTAGAGGACCCCCCCAATTAATCTAACTTGTTTAAAAATTAAATGATAAACTACCGGCTAACCATGTTTCAAACATTGGTAAATAAAACAAGTTAACGCTAAGAACGTGTCATTATGAAGTAAGTAAAGAAATTAAAAACCGATTCTAAACTATCGCAGCCAGTTTCTCGGCGGTAACACATCTCGCTACGTCTTCGGAAGTTAATAAACACATTAAATCGTTGCGCAATAATAAGACATCTTCTGGTATTTCTGCATAAGACAATCGTTTATTTAACAAAAACCCGATAAATAGTGTCCTCGTGAATTCTTATGGGCAATAGCTAAAGTTATTATTCCACCTAAACCTGGTAAAGAGAGATAGGTCAAATATAAATAATATATGCCCCCCCCCCCCGTTAGTTTATTAAACAATTTAATTCTAAAAAGTTATACTTAGTCAATTGCAAATGTTTTCATCGGGAAAACAATATCCTTGTAAATGAACCGTTTTGGTTTTACAACTGATAGCTGTATAACAGACAACTTTTAAACACACACCGGATTATTATTAATTGATATAGAAAAATTATCGATAATTAGTAGTCGCAGTCTTGTTTCACGCGTGCTCTATTTTTTAAAATAAACATCGTGTATACGTAATATATATTGTACACTTGTTATTTAGCTGCGATACATTAGTTTAGTCTCGCAGCATTATTTAACTTATATTTAACTTATAATGCAAAACGGTATTGACATATAAACGACTAACATTACGAATATTTAAACCTGTCCAGTTATCTATTACTGATCATTCACAAGCGAACAACGAAAACTGCCAATTCTACGAATATCTTCTGTAAAAGCGCATTCAAATAGAAAATCGAAATAAACAAATATCCGACGATCCTATATTAAAACATTTACAATACGAACCGAAATTGCCGTGTCGTCCAGACAGCACCTGACTGCAGTAGAAATTTATCTCTAGCTTATCCGTGACGTTAAATCTATCGAAATTGCCGTGTCCAGACAGCACTTGACTTATCTATAGCTTGTCTATGACAATAAAAATAAATTTTCTACGCTATTAAAAAACTTAAAAGTTGTTCTACCGAGCAAACTCTATTCCTCCATCTTTTCTGCCATAAATCAAATATAATTACGTTAATTTTTTTAATGAAAGAATTCTTGCTATTAAATTATATATATACATATATATATATATATATATATATATATATATATATATATATATATATATATATATATATATATATATATATATATATATAGTGTTTACACTCGTGTAAATCTCTCCGAAACATTCTTCGTCTGTATATAATGAATCAAAATTGTATAAAATGTGACAGTGAAACATCATCCAATAGCGATTTTGTCTGTGCTGCACTTCGATATTATACTGGAATTAAGCCTAGAGGCTGCGAAGTCTGCTTTGAAAGACAAGAAAGGTTATGTATGCCGAAATAAAGAGCGTTCAGATTCTTCAGAAGAATAAAAAAAAAGTAAAGTTTCGCGTGAAATCATTAAAGAAGAATTAATTAAATTAAATGCGAATTACGAGCTGTTAATAATTAGAGATTTGTTCATTCTAAAATGTCGTTATTAGCAACGAGAATTTCCCACTATTACAACTACCATCCAGCTCTAATTCCTGTTTATCCATCCGCCTACTTTACATTACCATATAGTAGCAACAACCTATTAAATTTTCATGTCGATATAACCCTATTCTCGACTGATGTTAAACGCGTGTATTTTTAATGTATCGCTTACAAAACCGTACGCTATAATATTAAATCATTCTACTTACTCGCTTAACGTAATATAATCTAACCAAACCGAAACTAATCAACCGTTCGAGTCGGATAAATTCGTGAATAGCAGCTCTCCGTGAGTGTTGAACATGTCGAGCAATATATATATCGTTCAAAAGTCGTAAACGTGTAATTTATCTTTAAAATTACAAGCCTAATAATCTGCAAATGTAAATGGACGAAAAATTTATATCCGAAAATCCTCCATTATTTTGCATCGACATTTCACAAAACTTAACGGAAACCGTACAAAATGTGTACTATAGAATCTCCCAACGGGTCTAACGATATTTCGAAATGTACTATGCGCGAAAAGATGAAATTGATAAATCCCAGTATTGAAATACGACAAAAAAACCTTAGGCGTAAAATAAGATGGAGTCTTTTCCTAGAAACGAAAGCGATTTATTTTCAAATGTTATTTAATTTGGACGTCGATCTTTCTGTATAATAAAATACATCCGTTTGATTTCATTTTAAAAAGAAGTTTCATTCAAAAATGAAAAATAAACGCGCTACATATTTTCTCCTAACGTTGTTATGGAAAAATAGGAGTAAAATATAATTTCGTTAAATAATAATTAATAATTTCAATTTCAAGATGTCAAACTATTTTAAAAAAGCAAAATTAAAAGGTTTCCGAAACGTTTAACGAATTTCATTTGAACAAAAAAAAAAAAAAAAGTCCCTTAATTTAATACGAAATGAAAAAAAAAAATTATGAACAAAATTTTAATTTTTTGACTAACATTCGTAAAACGAGTGACATCTGAATTAATAAAAACTACGACATCTGTTACAATATTTATGATAAGGATTTATCTAAATCAACTTCTGAATGTTTGCGATTCGAACGTTACATTAAAGAAACAAGTAGTGAAGAAGTTTTGTCGATCTAAGATTTGTATCAACAAATAAAAAGAAAAGATAGTCTAGCCTTCCACATTCACTATTACCGAAATATGTTTTCGAATTTATTTACGCGTGATGGTAACTAATTGTCCTGGGGAGATTTTCTGCATTAAAAAAATTGAAAATTAAAATGAGAAGTACGATGTTAAATTATCGTTTGAATTATTTAGCAATAATATACATATTGATATTTTAGATCAAATTTCGATCGCACAATTAATAGAGCAAGTTATAAAATGAAAGTACTGAAAAAAAAATTAATATTATAGATAAAAAAATTAGTTCGCTATTATTTTATAATTAATTTCTACTATTTTTTTAATATTAGTTCATATAATTTTGTAATTACTCGCACAACATACATTTTGCGTGAAAAAGATTACTACTATTTATCACTCAAGGGAGCACCCCCCCTTTTATAGCTCGCGGCCGTAGGTGCGGGTCTTTTAGGCCTATGCACAAAACCGGCTCTGAATACAACAATATATATATATATATATATATATATATATATATATATATATATATATATATATAATTTCTATCGAGAAAATGGCTGGTGGATCTATATAATGCCGTTGTCAGCGAAAGTAAAATTCCGATTAGATGGAAGAAAGTATATATAGTAGCACTGCTTACCAGGCAAAGATCCTGATGATACAAAAAGTTATCGATCTGTTTATTTATTGTGTATCATACGTTTAATTTGCCCAAGAGCACACAACCTAGCTTCATTGTGTGTATATATATATATATATATATATATATATATATATATATATATATATATATTGTATACAAACTCAGATATGAGTACACAATAAATATACATATATATACAAACTCAGATATGACTACACATATATATATGTGTGTGTGTGTGTGTATACGCAGTGTTATCGTATTATCGCATCATTACGTAAACTAATAATAACGACGCCGAGATTTTTCGATAAAAAAAATGCTTCGTTCACCTAGAATAATTATTATCTAACTTACTTCATTAATGTAAAAATCGATTTATAATATTTTTTCAAATTATATTATTTTGTTAAATCATCTTGTATTTATTTTCGTGCACAAAATCGAGACAAGATATAAATCATGAAATCGGAACGAATTTGTTATTTCCTACGTTTCCTAATTATACTTTCGTTCGTAAATCAGGTAATAAATATTTTATTTTTAATTATTTAAACGGCTAAGATATTGTAAATACTATAATCACAAAATGTAACCAGACAAAAAGAGTTCGGTCGATCTCCGTTAAAATTTTCTCTTCAAATCTTAAATATTTTTCGGTTGATAATTACAACATACGTGTTAATCGTTAATCAGTATTCGTTAAAAATTCAAAAATTTCAACAGCTATCCTCGTTAAACGAACAAATTAATTACTCGAGACATTCCGACGGAACTGTCTAAATAATTAACGCAATTATTATCGAAAAATGAGAATATTCTAAAGTTTCAAACTTAACATTAAGCGGGTGGGACTTATTTCGATTTACTTTCATAAATGGATGACAAAACGAATTTAAAAAATCTATTCGAGAAAAAAATAAATAAAATAAATTTCGAAACGCGAGAGAGCGTATTTTTTTTTGGGAAAGCAGAATCCTCGAAATATATTTGAAATGATTCGACAAAAATAAAGATTAAAATTAATAAATAAAAATAATATTTGAGATTACTAACGAAAAATGTCATTACCGGTAAATTTTAATTAATTAACCGATGATTAAAGGGAAATCCGAGAAGAAAAAACAATGCAGCATATATCGGAAGACTGTAGTTGCACCTGTAGGTTTAACATTATATTCACAATCTTAATGACGGAGCCGTAGACTGGCTATTAAAGACTTATGATGAGAATTTTGTGTAATTATATATAAAACGATGATTATACGATAGGAAGAAGAAGATCTCGGTAAATTAATAAGTTCGTTTACGAGAGCAACATAACTAGTTACGCGAGAGAAGAGGAATAAATTTAAATTCTTAATCAAACGAATTATACATATCACACCACGATTCGTTTATCTCTATCCACTGCTGAATGTAAATGTTCCCCTTTGATCAGTAATTGCTCTCATTACGGCCTTGGCAATAATTACGACCTTTCTTTTTTTTTTCGTACAATTGTATCAAAGCAAAATTTAGCCTAACATGTAATACCGGTCAGGCAAAATTGGGAAATATATTTTATCCCCAAACTGCCGGGTTTCGTATAATTTGATAGTTTTTTATTAGTCTTTTATTTATTTTATTAGGGTCAATGTACCTTCTGTTAATTTCATTAACTTGTATTTAACTATATATATATATATATATATATATATATATATATATATATATATATATATATATATATATATAAATCAGTATAATTTTTTTTTCTGTATAAGGAATCACAAAGTTTTTCGGCTGTTAAGCTATTATCAAGTGAATAAATATATATATAGACCAGAGGTGTGCAAAACCGGAAGAAATGCGGTTAATCCATGAAAAGGCTATACCATGAAATATTGGTTAACCAGCTGAATATGATATATATATATATATATATATATATATATATATATATATATATATATATATATATATATATATATATTGATAAGAACATATTCAATTTATATAAAATGTAAAACATATTACTTTAGATGTACAATTTACAAAAGTTATCAAAGTAATTATTTGTAAAATAATCTGACAGTGAACGCGGTAAGTAACACAATCAACAATCGGCAAATGGATAGATGTATGAAAAGTGTGTATTTACAAAATAAATATATGTTTAAAAAAAAAATTAATAATATAACTCATTCCGAAGAACGCAGTTCTTACTATAAGTATACTGGTCTAAAAAGTATGCCCAATTTAACTAACAAAACCTGCATACTGATCATAAAACTACGTATAAATTTATCAATATTTAAGTTAATAGGACAAACACTATTTTCTTAATTATACGCGAATAAATTAAAGAAAATTTGGACAAAAGATATTGCCAGCTGTGTAATAGCGTGTGTTTAATTCTTTTGTGTTTTGTAGCGTTTACATTTTAGTTGTAAACTTGTACGTGTATAATCGCCTATGTCGTTTATAAATGAATAACTGACTACAGGCGCAGCTACCAAAAAATAAAAAAATTGTTTTTTGTTCGACAACCTCCTGTATATATGGTAACTTCGATGCCTTTTGAATGTGTTCAATCGTTATACAGACTGGAAGATTTAGAATTATTCTGCAGCACATATTCTGTATGTAACTTCGCTAAGTTAGAACGGCTAGTATATGGCCATATGGGACAAGCATAAAACATAATTCTTCTTATTATAGTCTTGTAGATTATTAATTTATTTGCCGAGCTGACGTAACATCGTTTATTAAATATCGAATACAGCTTAAATAATAAAGCGTGAGTTTTATTGCAGGCTTATTCAGCATGTTTAGTAAATGTGAGACCTTGTTCTAGTACCACACCTAAATATTTCCAAACCAAAGATGTGATATTCACTATCCAAGGTGGTGAGACATGCGGTCTTCTTTTCTTAAATAGATTAGATTGAGTTTTACCGGAATTTATTTTGATTCTCCATTTATTAAAATACGAATTTAATTTAATAAAACCCCGAGTTATAGTGTCAACTCGGTACGATGTGCAATATGTAGCGGTATCATCAGCATATAATGCCGTCTGTAAATGTTTGTCATTAATAAAAAGAAGGAATAAGTAAGGTCCCAGTATGCAACCCTGGGGAGAACTCCCGCTAATACATTTTTTATGCAGAAATTATCGTTGTTAACTTTGAAATTTCGGTTACTTAAATAATTTCGAATAAGCCGAACTAAGTAATTAGGGAATTTATGTTGATTATGACTGTTAACTGAACAATCGCTTTTTGTTTCAATTTTTATACATAAACAATAACACAATAGCTAATATGGTCCGTGTTAAAAAGTTAATTATTAATAAACTAACTATTAATAAACACAAATTAATTAATAAATAGTTAATTAATAAACACAAAATAATTAATAAATAGTTAATTAATAATAAAAGAATTATTAATTAACCCAAATTAACTAATAATTAGATAAATAATTAGTTAATTATTAATAAGCTAACTATTAATAAACCGAAATTAACTAATAAATAGCTAATTATTAACAAAATAGTCAAAAATTTTACTTTGATTGTGTTGCTTACCACGTTCACTATCAGATTATTTTACAAATATTATTTTTTTATCGCTTTGATAATTTTTGTATATATCTGAAGTAATATTTTTTACATTTTATATTTGTATAAATTATATATATTCTCATATTTTTAATTTCGTTTTATATTCACTTGATAATAGTAACAGCCAGCTGAAAAGCTTTGTGAATTTTCATAAAGAAAACTTTTTCGTTTATTAAAAAAAAAAAAACACTACATTACACACTTTTCAAATTATATCTATCTCCATAATTTATTCCTTTCTAAAATGTAAGTTAATATTATTATTATTATTATTATTATTAATAATAATAATATATATATATATATATATATATATATATATATATATATATATATATATCATTGTAATATCGTACAGGCTTTAGCCAACAAACTATTGGACAATTTCAAAGTGTCGCTAACTCAATTAGGCAAACAAAGAGATCAACTAGTGAATTCGATTTTGAATGGGGAACCCTCGGAAAAAATTCAAGCGTCGTTCCAAGAGTATCGTAAAGCTGTTCAAGATGCGCTGGAAAACACTGCGACGATAGTTTCGTCAAAAGACGGCACCCAAATTTACGACGCATTTCAAATAGCGAGAGATTCATTCGGTACCCAGTTCAAGGAACGACGATATGAAGTTTTCGTAAGCATCGTGCCTTATCATTATATATATTTAATTTATGTATATCTAGCTGCGACCAACTATTGTTGTTTTTTCTGCCGTCACTTATCTTGTAATATATGTATATGTATATGTATATATATACATATATATATATATATATATAGAGAGAGAGAGAGAGAGATATGGATATTTTTTCTATATTTCCGTCAAGAGCAGTATCGTAAGATGCTCTGCCCATCACTTTAACATCGAAAGTCGAATGATAGCCTACCTTGTAAACCGGATGATGATAACACCGGTAGTAAGTATTTTCAAGCATGTCACGCCCATGGAATTAAAGGGGGCAGTAGCAACCTAATTCATACTTCAATTTATTGTAATCAAGTAAACATAAATATCTTATTACAGATAATAGCAGTCACTGTCCACTTACCCTATACACCGTACTTGAGTATCAACATTTGCAACTGCTATCTACCCCAAACTATCTCGATAGCTATCATAGAATTCAATCCATGCTCACATCAAAGTACCCATTATTAAGTTCGATGGCTTTAGTGCTCACTCATCCCTCTGGGGAGGATCTTTCTCCAACAAACACGATCATATCATCAATGATGTCATACTATCTAACAATTACGCCACTCTACTCCCATCAAGCCACACACATTTTAACTTGTCGTAATATATTTTCCACCATAGTGCATGCCCCGGTTTCACCTATACTATACTCTATTATCAGTTCTTGAGTGTTTAATGACTTGCGTTATAGTGACCATTTCCCAATTATCATACAAATCATAAAACCAAACACTACCACTCAAGTAATACAAACACCGAATTTTCTTTCTCATAAAGCAGACTAGAAATCTTAGACAAATGTAGTCAAAGTAGCTAGCAAACCACCCAGTTCAATAAAAGATAACCTGAACATACAGTGGTCAGTGGTGTAATAAGATTGCTGTAGCCATTCAACAACGCGAACGTACACTCAGGAAATATAAATACTCACGGTCAATCACTGAACTAATTCACTTCAAAAAATCATAGATCATAACCTCGTCAAAAAAAAAAATGCGAATCCCGGCACAAATTTGTTCTATTCCACAGTCATCATTAAGTCATTATATATGGACAAAAATAAAAACAATCAATGGTGTAAGTTCCATAACCACTCCCACGTCATTGAAGTTAGGAGGAAAAAAAAACATTGACCGTTTGCAGCAATGGTCTGAAAAAGTTTTATATTTTTCTACATCCAAATCATCATACATTATTTTCCATAAAAGCCGTCTACCATCCTCTAATTTTTCCTTAAGTATAAACAACTTTCCCTTAACACCCAAAACAGAAGTGAAATTCGTTGGTTTATTGTTCGACTTCAAATTAACCTGGCGTTACCATATAACTGAAGTCGAGCTGAAATATTTATCCAACCCGAAGTATAATATAAATACCCAAATCCTCTTAAACGTATTCAAATCTATAATCGTATCACGAATCAACCGCGGGTGTCAGGTATGTTCAACAGCCAGTAAATCTATATTATGAATATTAGATACAGTATATCATGCTGGAATTCGATCCATCGTTGCAGTACATCTATCATCACCATCAAAGAGCTTGTGTGCATTAGCAGGATCCTTTTCACTTATATACTACAGAAAATACCGTACTTATTTCTATTTAAACCGTCTGCTTAGCTACAATAAAACATTTTTGCATACACCAAAGAATGTACATCCCCCATTTTCTAAATGATCCTATACCAAAACTACATAGCACACTATCAGTATATCACATAAGCTTCATTCAAAATCAACATTGAATTACAATACGATCCTTCCGAAACAAAAATAGATTTATCTCTCACACAACGCAATAAATTTACACACCTTACAAATATAAAAGAAATTGTATTATGCGCCGTTCAAAAATACAATAACTACGCACACACGCATACCCAAACGGGGCAAAATCTACAGCAGACGGTGATAATTCACCAGCAGCTTTCTCTTACCAAATTGATAATATATTACACTCAATCCGAACAATCGATGGCCTGTATGAAATTATGTACTGTATTCAGTACATCAGATCTACTTCCACATCGAAAAGCATTGGTTATAACCAGACTCCCTCTCCTCTCTACAACTAATATGCCGTCAAGACGACAAGAATACAATAATATTAGAAATTCAACAGAATCTATACAAACTAGATAAGTAAGAATATGAAATAAGCTTTCTCTAGATCCCGAGTCAGATTGGGGTGCACGATAGTGATAAAGTAGACTTTAAAACTCGGCCTATGGTACTTTCAGCGATACCAGAATACTTACCACCTCCACCAACATTAAGTACTCATGAACAACAGTAAACAGTAATGGACTACCGACTGGATCTC
This sequence comes from Coronaproctus castanopsis, assembly GCA_032883995.1. NCBI lineage: Eukaryota > Metazoa > Arthropoda > Insecta > Hemiptera > Monophlebidae > Coronaproctus > Coronaproctus castanopsis. The sequence goes on along the minus strand of CM065052.1, from coordinate 14,350,474 downwards.
GCAAACAACCTTCGAGCATAAAATCGACCATAGAACCTTGATGGCTTCAGGATGGTAAAAAAAAGAAAACAATACAGTACCCTAAACCGCATACGTGTGGGTTATACTGCCATATCATACAGTTATCTATATACAAAAAGCCCTTCACCAATAAACTGCCCCCTATGCGGATATTTAACAGAACCAACAGTCATACATTTAATTTAGAACTGCAAACACTTACGCGTTAAAACCTAACCTAACCTTTTTATATTTTGTTCGAAATGTTTCGCGAGTATTCTTCATGTTTTGCCCTATCCGCTTAGCCAACGTAATCTCATATATTTTTAATGCCTATCTAGCTTTTTATATTGTCTGACCAAGATATCCTGGGTCAGTTCGTACTCCTTCTATTTTCCCTCGTAATATTAACTGTATTAGTTCCTATTTATCTCCCCTCATCACATGACGACCCAGATATGTGATCTTCCTCTTTTTAATCACGGTTAACAGTTCTTGGGGTTTTCGCAAGCGTCGCAGCACCTCCGCGTTAGTTACTTTCTCCATCCAGCTGATCTTCAAAAGCCGTCGATAAATCCACATTTCAAATGATTCAATTTTGCTTCGACGTGGCTGTCGTGAGCGTCCATGTCTCAGCCGCATATGTTACAGTTGTCCATATATAACATCTCACCAGGCGCAATTTTAGTTCCATACTAATATTGTGACTGCACAATAGGCCCTTAAGTTTCATGAATGCCTTCCGTACTATGTCTATCCTACACCTAACTTCCATATCCGAATTTGTCCTTTCAAAAATCTAACCTCCTAGGTATTTGTACGATGATACTTTTTCTATAATTTTTCCATCAATTGTAATTTCTTCACGTTTTTCCCGATTATTTTTAGATATATTCATATATTTTGTTTTACTAAAGTTGATATTAATTCCAAAATCATTTGCGCGTGTATGTACATCTTTAATTAGATTTGTTAGTCCTTCTCGTAGCGATAACTGCAACATCATCAGCAAATCTCACATCATTTACTCCGTGTACACGAATTTCCTCCGCAGATTCACGGGTCTTCAAAAATATGTTCCGAGTATGAACAGCATCGGTGACAATATGCACCCCTGTCTTACACACCGTTTAATATTTATCGCGCGTGTTTCTTCATTTTTCTAATTGTTGCTTTCTGTTGGCAGTATATGTTTCTGATACATCTTAAATCTTTCGTATCTACCATAGTTTTTTTCCAATGTCTCAAACATTTTATTGTGTTCCACCTTATCAAAGGCTTTTTCGAAATCTATGAAGCCGATATACATATCTTGATCTTGATTGTAGCATTTTTGTGACAACAACTGAACACAGAGGAATGCTTCTCGTGTACTCATGCCATTCCTGAATACAAATTGTGTTTTCCCCATATAATTTTCCAGTTTTTTATAGATTCTCCTTCGAATTATTCGTAAGAACATTTTCAACGTGCTGCTCATCAGGCTTATTAAACGGAATTCGGCGCATTTCTTCGATGTTGACTTTTTAGGGATTGGTATGAACGTTGAACGAAACCAGTCCATTGGAAAGTTGCCTGTTTCATATATTTTATTAAATAATGGAAATAATAATTCTACGAATTCTGTAGATAACGCCTTCATAATTTCTGATGGAATTCCATCCGGGCCAGGAGCTTTATGATTTTTAGCTTTTTGAATAGCATTTTGTATTTCCGATTTAATGATTCCACTTTCCCAACCTGGTTCATTTTCAATTTCTGTCATTTGGTTTGTAGTATTAAATAATTCTTTTACACGCTCTTCCCATAGAACGTTTTATCATCCGCAAACTTAATTATTTTCAGTCTGCGTCCTTCAATCGATGCGCAACTTCTGTATTTTCAAGTGCCACGTTTACTATCATTTCTGTGCATACATTATATAGTATTGCTGACAACGGACACCCTTCTCCACTCCTATAGTGTGATATATACAGGTTTCGAATCCTTGTTTTTCCACTTTATGACCGTCTTCTGTTTCAAATATAGGTCTTTTATAAGTGCTATCAATTTTGTTGGTACTCCTATTCATTCCAACTGCGAGAAAAAGCAGTTCCATCGACTCGATCGAACGCTTTCCCGTAATGTACGAAGCATATTAAAAGCGATCGATTCGTCACTATCAATTTTTCTCCTACTGCTCTCAGGGTGCAAATTGAGTTACTTTCGTATAGATATGTATTGCCTGCTATATATTCACAATATACAGTACTACATTCGACATTAGACTGCTCGTTCAATAATCCTTACAATATCCAGCTGTCTTCTTTTTTGATATTAGTATTAACATTGATCCACACGTTTCTTCAGACCAGTTGCCCTTCTAAAATATTGTGTTTATTAATCTGGAAATCTGACTTTGTAATTTGCTTTTAAGAATCAATTCTGTTAGTATATTATCACTTCAAGGTGCTTTATTTTTACTTAATACTTTGACTGCAAGTTCGAATTCATCTTCTTGAAGTATTGAACTATCTTTTATATTGTCCTACCTATGTCTGCTTGTATATTTTTGGAGATTTATTGTCTTGTACTGTTTCTCTATATGTTGACACCGCATATCTGTTTGTTCATCTTGTGAATCAATTTGCTTACCGTTCTCATATTTTATGTATATTCCTATTCTTTGTGGTTCCCGATTAAGTTGCATTATCTTTTTATACATCAAATCACTTTCTCCTCTCTAATTCTTCCAACTCTTTTTACATTAATTATTCCACCATTCTTCCTTTGCTTTACGTCATTCTTTAATGATCTTATTTTTCAGGCTTTATACTTCTTAATCCTGTCTTCATTTATGTAACCTTCCTTTTCTTCTCCGTCATTTATAAAATTTTCAAATTCACCACTACTTTTCTCGTTTGTATTTTACATATTCTATCGAGTTTTGTTGCGATTATTTCTTTGATGTGTTGCCAATATTTATTTGCTTCCTTCTTTGGTGCGTATTCATTAATCTGCTCCTCTAAGTTGCTTCGATTAGTTATGCAAAGTTTTTCCAAATTTAATTTCGTAGAACATTCAACAGTCATACTGTTTGTTCACGATCGTCGTGACTAGCCATTGTACGTTTATTTTTACATACAAAATTAACTAGCATTTACGGCACTATATATATGTGACTCATATGCGTCAAATGTAATAATTTTGGTTCGCGCTTGAAAATGACGTAACTGTCGAAAAGCTTCGCGATTAAAAAACTTTTAGTGATTGTGTTATATTCTGTTTGTCTATAATTAATTAATAAAATCACTACTCTCCAATATATTCAACTTTTTATATATGTATATATATATATATATAATATTATGTATCATATTAAAATATACAATATATATATATATATATATATATGGTTTTTTCTTCGTTCTTAACAGGACAAAATCAAGAGCTCAGACAGTCCGCTCGCGAAAGCCTTGGTATCGTCTTTCCACGAGCTTGAGAAGAAGCTTGACCAAACGCAAAGCGAAGTATTTAAATATTACAATTTGCCCGAGGTGAGGCAACATATAGGCAACATAGAAAAACTGACGGGAACGATTCATAAAAGCATCGAAAAACTATACGAACAAGCTTCCAGTATAGTTAATAAACAATTAGAAGAATTTAAGAAGCATTAAAATAGTGAATTAAACACGTTAAAATTTTTTATATTATGTACCATATATACATTTATTAAGAATATTACTGTTCGCTGTTACATTCGTATTTACTAACGTTGGTTTAGTTTTTAATTAATAAACACATAAATGGCATTAGTGACATTAATTGTTTTTCATTAAGAACAAATGGAAAATGTCTTATGAGCGTATATATATATTATTTTATTTACACTGATGGTACTGTTCACTACATGTTACGAGTGTATTATTTATATATATATATATATATATATATATATATATATATATATATATATATATATATATATATAATGTAGATCAAAAACAGGATTACACATTTCTTATAAATGAATTTAAATTCGTTTTGAACGAACGGAAAATTTTATATTGTGATGTACGGCGTGTTGCTAATTTCTAATTGTACGTGAAAAAAATATTTCCAATATTATAAATTCTGGTTTCACGATAACAACTTTTTATTATCAATTCGTCAAGTTAATTGATGCACAATTAAAAGAACCTATTTACGTTTATTTCCGGCGTAGTTTTCGAGAGTGAGTGGAATTTACATTAATACTACTAGAAGATCGAGATAGAAGGATTTTTGAAGTGAAACTTCTATTTGCGCGGTATATATATGGAGAGTTAACGTGCAAAATGAGCAGGCCGAATTAACCGACGGATAAATAATATACATACACACACACGCACATATATATAAGTATATATATATAGACAGAGAGAGGGAGAGAGAGAGAGCCACGTTTTATTGCGTTAGGTGTGTCAATGAAATAAGGACGGACATATATATATATATATATATATATTCTGTTCGCATGTACCACACTACCAACACCCACCTATCAAACCTCTTTTTATTGCGTTAGGTGTGTCAACGAAATAACGAATGGATATATATATATATATATACACCGTTCAAATGTACCGCACTACCAACACCTGTGTTTCAAACCACGTTTTATATTGTTGTCGCGTCGACTTACACACATACGTAGGCCTTATTCTGTTATATATATATGTGTGTGTGTTTATGTATACCAGCGTAAAAATTAAAAAAAAAATCTGTATCGAATTTAGTTAAAACGTCTTTAGCTTTCACTTCTTCCTTCCGCTCTAAGGCACGAATGTTTTGTTTATTGGAAAAATTCGATGATAGGGTGATATAAATTGTAAAGGAATATGAATTTACATAATCTGCGTCTTCGATTCTTTCCATCTATGTATAACAGAAGACAGCACGAGTATCTTGTTATTTGATCACCACCAGTTGGAGTAAATTTGACTGAATTAATTACATAACAGAAAGTCATCTATGTTCATTCTACTGATCTAAAGTTTTAGTGGTAAGTACCTCCGTCGCAATTGTAAGGGAGGAATCTTACACTCTACCATTAAGGCCGGTATACGAGTGCTCCTAACCGCACACACATACAGTCTAATACGCTCGTTTTGAACACTGCAGAATTTTAAGACCTCCGAGGATGATCGATATTCACGGTCGATCATAAATGACCGAAATAATTATTGAAGTGAAACTTCTATTAGCGCGTTGTATATGGTGAGTTAACCCGTAAAACAAGAGGGTGAACCAAATGCATACACATAGGCACATAGGCAGGTCTATTCTCACAGTGTAGTCTGGCTTTTCCTCTTTTCCAGCATTATGTACTCATATACGTTTATATTCAGTTTACATACATACCTACAGACAAGTACAGAAATTATAACAGACACGAGTCTATATATATATATATATATATATATATATATATATATATATATATGTATGTATGTGTGTGTATACACATATATAGGCTTAAAAATTTTTCGTGTTGTTATTCTTTCTCTTGGGCATGCGCCCACCGCTATCCGTTATTTCGTCTGTACAAAGTATGTATGTGCGACGTAGATATGAGAACGAAAAAATTTGAATCATCTCCAGGTCAGGTTAAGCATAGCGGACAGTGGGTTCCTTTTCTTTGTGAAATAACTGTGTGTTTTGGGAAAACGTGTTTAAGTTTCACTTCTTCGCTGCGTCCCGAGGCACAGATGTTTTTCTCGCAAATTTCCAAAAATACGTTTTTACACGTTTTCGTATCCGGACTTAATATGATTAATCATTTAGATCGAACTGTCTCCCTGCTTTAAGCTAAATCGACTTTTTTAACCATAACTTGGATATTATAAAATGAATAAGAACGGACTATTTGAAGATCAAAAAAGAAATGAAGGGACGAGTCAAATTAAATAACGTGGGTACTTTGGAAGAGCTAAGAAAAATGCAATATTTAAAGGAAACATGAAGACTACGACGAGGATTACTATCATAGAAACAATCGAGGATAACATGATCGGCATCGTCCACTAAATGGGCATCAATAGGATGTAATCAATTAACAAGTTTAAACTTATATAGCGAAACAGCAAGACTGCCGAGTGCTAGTCTCGACAAATGGCACAGTAATAAAACCCGGTAATTTTAATAGTTTCGATAATTAAGATATTTATTTCAGTCTACATTTCGATATCGTCGGTAATAGTTCACAAACGATATTCAATTCGATTCATACGGAACGGAATATAGTTAGCCCGTATTGATTATATTTGAGATGAAAAATTATTGGAAAAAAAAATTGATTACGTAATCGGTGCGGGAGAAAATACATACTGAAAATAGAAATACCATTAGTGAACGAACTCCCACAACTACAACTTATTTACACGATTATTTAAATTTCGATTTTAATTAGTCTAGAACGAAATACACAATTTACACGAGATAACCTTCGACCGGAATTTTGCTTCTTATCTCTTAACCACCGATTTATTTTAAAGCAATAACAAAACAACCCTAACTTTGGACGTGTTTATTTAAGATATACATTTACACCGCGTCATTAATTAAAGGACTATAGAGATAAGAAATTATATATACATATATATATATATATATATATATATATATATATATATATATATATATAAAATATCGTAATTATCAAACTAACAAAAATTATGTTGTTATTAATATTATTAAGTTCTATTGCATAAATACGAGAATATAGACATTTTAGTCACGTACGCGATTAATCTAGAAAATCATATCAAATCAAATCAAATCAAATCAAATATATTTTTTAAGATAATTCAAACATTTTCAATGTAAATGCTACAACGTACAAATTAAGCAAAATAATACATTCTGCAATGTAATAATAATAATAATAATAGTACTTTATAACATTCACACAACAATTATAGCCGAAGAACCCGTTATGCGTACAAATGCGCTAGTATCAGGTAATTATTAATAAGTTAATCGATAACTTTATGTAGAACGCCCGAAAAATAAAGTATATACAAACTTAATGTGTAAGTACCGCAAACATAAACGTAACATGAAATAGCAGTGTAAAATAAAATAACGCAAAATAAAATATTCAAAATTATAACTATTATTCACATACATACCCATGAAACATACAAACATCATAAACACACATTAATTTTATATAAAAAGTGTATTAAAAGAAGAATACATTAGTAAATTTTATAAATTTTAAATTTTATATACATAATCATATAAGCATACAAAACATATACAAACAAGCTCGTACATACCACAAACAAATAAACACATACATATACATACATAAATATATACATATACATGGATATCGCAACATCAATACTTAAAGTAACTTATTCATCTAATATTTACTTGAAATTCTATAACTTAACAGAAATTCGATCAACAATTTTTTCCTTCCCCGTTTATAATTTATCAGATCAATTCTAAGTTGCCTAGTCAACACATTAAACGCCATAGCCCCGGCATAAGCAGATTGTTTACGAATCCTTGTTTTCTTAAAAGGTGGCACTTAAGCTTGACACACATCCCGAGACCTAGTAATACCCTCATTAAGTAATATATTAAATTTAGTCCCATTTTTCAATACAGAATTAAGTAAATGCAATTTATACAACTCTCGCACCGTTATAAATTTTTGACTGCCAATTACACGGCTAAAACCTAGGTGCCGAAAAATTGAATTCTGCAAAACTTGAATAGGTGTTTCGTAACAATCAGCCATGCCCCCCCCCCAATGTATTATTCCATATGATAGGACTGGTTGATATAATGCTAGATATAATTGAAGTAAATGTTCATAAGAAAAATAACGCTTTAAATAATAGAAGACATAGTTTAATTTTCTTAACTTTTGTGCAATATAAAACGACTGTCCAATCCAAGCCAACCTAGAATCCAATTTAATTCCAAGATATTTAAATTCGTTTACCCTTTCAATATGAACACTACTTCTCAATTTTACCTCTAAACTTTTCCAAATATTTAAATCTTGATTTGTATAAATCATGTACTTAGTTTTGCCTTCATTTAAAATTAATGATGATGATAATAATAATAATAATAATAATATATTTAAATGTATTAGTGCATTACACAAAGAACGATGTTTCTAAATAAACAAAGGAATAACGGTAGAATAAAATTTGAAAATTGTGAAACGTAGTGACCTTTAAAAAGTAAACAACGAAGAATGAGTTGAAATCGCTAATTACTAATACGGTATAATAATAATAATAATATTTTGAGCAATTTCGTATGCGATCCAAAAATAAAAACATTCGATTTACATTAGGAATAGACGGAAAACCGATCAGTTATCTGAATTTTAAAAATTAACAAACGCACTCCTAAATCATCAATTCGGGTTGAAATATTCGGCTATTGCGGTTGAATCGGTTTTGCAGCGTGGTTACGGCTCAACAGCAGTGTTCCTCGACGTTGCAAAGGCATTTGATCGCGTCTTGTATAAAATCCGGAAGATATTTTCGATTGAAATGTATCACCTGATTTGAGCGTCAAAAACTGGCATCAGTACCTCAAGGTAATGTCCTTGGACCACTCCTTTACTACATATAGATAGATAGATAGATAAATAGCAGATATACCCACCATGGTGTTTACCTTGCAAGCAATATTTTCTAATGACATTGCTATATTAGCCAAACATGGAAATCCTCACGAAGCGTCAAAGTACATTCAATGTTATTTATCTTTACTGCATAAATGAGTTCTCAAATGGAGAATCGCAATTAATGAACAATAGTCATCGCATGTTACATTTACAAACAAACGTGAAACACGTCCACCTGTTAATTAAATCGTAGACTGCCGCAAGAGCAAGCAAGAAAATATATTAATTCTCGGCAGGCGCCTTACATCTAATCTGCACGTAATTAACACCTGCTGAAATCCTTAATACCCACCGACGATAGGCAGTCGAAACTAAATCTTGAAAATAAAGTTTTACTTTACTGCACTGTCATAGCTCCTGTCTGGAAATATAGCTTAGAAATATACGGAAGAGCTGCTAAGACAAATATAGTCGTATTGATCGAAAATACTGAAGATAGTGGCCAGTGCGCCATATTATATTCGTAACGATATAATTTAGGACGAACTAAATGTTCTTCAGTTGTGGAGGTATATAAGCAGCGGTACAATGTGCATATTTCCTCAAAATTTAAACGCGCATTGTGTAACCGTCAGACTACTCCTGGATAATTCAGTTAGAAGATTATTATAGAAAAAACAATGAAAATAATAATTAAGCGGTAATTAAATAACATAAAAATATTGACACTAGCAAAAAAAACGGTTTTATCTAATTGATATAGACTTATTGATATATCTAAATTTTAAATATTATTAAATATTATTAAATATTATTACAGTGTCTGGACGGCTTCAGTTGATACATTTTGTTGGCATATGAGAGATTTATTTTAGTTGGTTGTCGATACGTTTATAGTTAATAACATGTGTAAAATCTGAACATGCAATAATAATTCAAGTAGTTGAGTTCTATTATAAACGTAAATAATGATAGTTTAAAAAAACAAAAGACAAACACTTATATAAAAATCTACACAAACGGACACATTAATACTTAAAGGTTCGTTCCGGTTAAAAATTCGTAAATTCGCCAATTTGAGAAGACTTATCATCGAAAGAACGAATTTAACACAGATAACGATAAAAGAAATAAAGAAAGAAAAACGTAATAAACGAAATAGCAATCGATAATCAATATGAAAAAATCGATAAAAAATACGGAAAAAGATAAAAATACTTATTTCGGTTCGATAAATTACGTACGAAGTTATAAAATTATTATATAAATATTTCATAAGTTTAGATTGTGGAATGTAGTGATTTATAATTCATTTTTGTGTAAAATTGTAAACAACTTAGTTTTAAATTAATATTTTATGATTTTATATAATTAATATTAATTGTATATAGCTTGACAATGGCGTAAATGCCGAAAAGCTTCGCATAATTAAATAAATTTAGTGATTTCAACTATTTTTAGTAATCAAGTATATAAATATTTAACAAATATAATACAGATTTATCAATAAGGAATAATAACGCATTATTAAAATCAATATATACAAATACGCGTATATAATATTTATTACGTTTTTATTAATTCTCCGTTTAATAAATAAACGAATAAATCGCTGTAATCTTTCGTATTGATTTGTATAATAAAAAATTATCGATGTCGATTATGTACAAATAAAGAAATTTATTACCATAATTTTAAACATTTCATACGTATATTTCGATTTTTTTTCTTCTTATAGAAATTTATAAAAATTATTCACGTAAAATCGCAACGAACGTAATTATAATAAAAGATTTTTTTTTTTAATTTTTAATTTTTTATATAATGTGGAATGTAGTGATTTTTTATAATAAAAGAGATACACTTATATTTGTGTTCATGTACAAATATTCCGAATTAATTCAATTTAATTCGATAAAGCGTAGTCATTACGTAAAAACTAAAAAAACAACAATGATAATAGTAATAATAATAATAATAAAAATTCACTAAGTATTTCGATTAAATTCGAATATATATTTTAATTCCGATTTGATAGCATACTAAGTTGTCCTTTTACTATTGAAGAAGTGAAAACGGCAATTAAATCACCGACGGAGCAAGCTGGTTTTAGAATCTTAGCTGTACATATCGAGTCATGGTCCAATTATATTGAATAGAAAACTTAAGACGCACAAAAACATAACGTAACATTAGAAAATAATTAAATCAATTTTAACGCCAAGCCAAAATATCTCGGGATTATATTAGATAGAATACATACAGGCCGCATGTTGAGAAGTAAAGACAAAGGTAAACTTATTAAGGGAACTTACCGGTGGTGCAGGATGAGGAACAACAGCTGCGAAGGTGTTGAGAAAAACAACTCTAGCGCTCGCCTACTCAGCGACGCACACTGCGAAAATAGGCGTCCAGTTGAAAGACCCAATGTTGCGAATAATTAGCGTCGCATTAAAGTCGACGAATACTGACTTTCTATTCTTGTTCACATTGCTATTCCAAAATTAAGACGGCGCGGAGAAGTGGTTTCCATTTTACAAATACGGAGAACTGCTTAATGTGTGTAAATAAAGACTACAAACCAATAAGGGAACTGAAATCTCGACAGACATCCTGGAAAACGGTAGTACGTATGGAGGACACGTCGAGAAACTGTAAATGGAGACAAAGAGCAAAGCCATTAATGCAGATCAAGTACAAGGTGCTAGACCTACATGAATGGACCTATCACAACGGAGCAGAATGAATAGGTTCCGAACGGAACAATACATTGAATAAATGGAAAATGACTTCAAATCTCTTATGAATGTGAGGAACTTCAACTTCTGGATCATTTGTATAGTTGCAAAATCTTCTCTTTAAATAACATTAATATACACGGTATTTCTAGTGGATATCTGAACTGTCAATAGATATCTAAAGTATATTTCTATTAGCTCAATACGAACGAATTCAGATTTATACGATGCTCTGAATACAAAAACATACTCAAATTGTGCCGAAAAGAAAAAAGAGCTATGTAAATGGAAGTAATATAAAATGAGCATATATAGAAATGAATGTTGTAGAGAAATTATTTTAATATAAAAATCGCCACCGGTCAAAAATACCGGTTGTCTGTGTTGATGTAATAATAATGCCCTTATTTATAAAGCCGCAGTCCTACAGGGATAATACTGAACTAACTCTATATAATTTTATAAAACAGTCGGGAATATCTTCGGTAATACCAGAAAACGGAGATTACAAACAGCGAATATGACACAGTCAACGCGTCCGATTATGTATAAGTCGCATATTAAAGCTAGATGAATGTTATAGCACTGAGAATGGAACAAGTACATGTCAATCGCAGCGACTTGCAGAAAATATCCGTTGAAAAATGAACAGCGTTCCATACATGTGTCTGATATGCAAGACGCCTATGACTTTTTTTTTAAGGACTGCGTGGTCTAAAAATACGCATGCAAAATACATTGCCAGAAATATTATTTTTTAAATGTAATGTTTTTATGTTTAATTAACATTTAATGTCCCGAAAATTACGAATGTAATATTGGTCCAACAAGTTCAACACTATTTTGGAACGCTCTCATTCGCTCGAGAATTTATTATGGATTAAATACTCATCAGCCAATAAACGTTTAATGAATACATTAGGTGCAATGCAGAATACTAGAGTGCGTGCAGAAGGCCTTCCGAACCTCACCGGCGGTTAAGTTTCCAGTATTTTTGTGATACTTTACATCTCGAAAAACATCTTCTACAGATCGTCTTAGCTTTCTAACAGTCTATCGTACGTAGAACATACTTAAATAGAGCTTTTTTAGGTTCTTTGTTGCATTTGACGAAACTTAACCCTTTCAGTCATACGTTATCAAATTTTGACGCAAAATTATAAATTTTTATGCGAGTGCTTATTACAAACAGTACTGCTTCTTACGTGAACTCTAGATAATTTTTAATAACTTATATAAAAATTTTCAAAATTTTCAACATTTCGCGTCAACTAGAATATAAACGATTCTTGGTAGCGTTAAAATTTCACGTACCATATATTGGACATCGTGACTGAAAGGGTTAATATCGTATTAGAGTTTCAACATTTACATGCCTTTGCAGTTCTCATAATATCGTATTTTACATTTCCAAACGATCTAAAATTAAATATCTATATTTTCATCACCCGATACATAGAACAAATTACACTGTGACGACATTGTAATTTTTCAACAAAGCATCGTCCTGATTCTCACGATTGTAACTTAATTTAAATCTTGACGGTGAATTAATACGAAGCAGACACGTCGAGCGGAAAAGAAAAGATCTTGACATAAAGTTAAAGCAGCTCTACTGGCTTCTTGGCAAACACTTCAGTCTTTCTCTTCAAAATAAGCTTTTAATATATAAAATAATATTAAAACCTGTATGGATGCTGTGGGGCTGCGCAAAAATAGTCGTATAAATAAGATACAACAGTTCCAAAATAAGATCATGAGGGTAGCTCCTACTTGGTATGTTTCGAATTATACATTACATCGTGACCTTCTCATTCTTTATGTTAAAGACGAAGTCAAATGCACTGTTGAGCAGTATAAAAGGCGCTTGGAGTTTTATACAAATACACTTTCTATCAATTTAGTAGATAACAGTCTTCAGATACGCCGATTAAAACAAACCAGGACGTTTGATTTATCCTAATTTCTACTGGAATTCTTTTGGGAGCACGTGTTGATCCCTCTCACGCTACTTCTCATTTCATAGTAATTCTCGGCCAGTTGTAATTATATTATTGAGAAATTAAATAAATCCAAATTTTCATATTCAGCAACTCGTGATAATAGTATTGCCAATGCGCTCGCTAGGGAGATCATTCTTTATAATTCTCTAGTTTCGCTAATTTCCACCTCGGGCTTTGTTTCTCTACTCCGCGTTTTTAATTAATTAAGAATGATTATATTTTGCCCCTAAAACTCTGCCTTACTATGTAGTCAATTCAATGATACTTCAAGCTCTATCGTATCAAAATTAACTACCCAAACTTTACACTGCAAACACTGATCCAAGACCCAGCACAAAATTGGCTTTGTTGAAAAATTCGCTTTATACACACACACACATCATTAAAAGTTGACAATCACACGTCGTTTATACAAGTGAAAATAATTTCCTTTATTTAAATCGTTGATATCGATTATCTTCCATTTATTTTCAATTTATCTTCACTTATTTTTCTTATTTATTTCAACGGCACCCGCGTTTTCCGATTAATTTATATAACGGTAAATTCAAAATATAATTTATATTATCAGTTACGTTAGTAGAAAGTTAGGGTAGATCCATTCCTACTATTTGACGGTTCTGGCTGAAAACGTGCCATAAGTCAGACCCCGCTACCGGGGGGAAATTGCTAACAGAAAAGAAAAGTAGTTAGTGAGTTTGCCGCTGAACATGATTAAAATTTAAAAAAAAAAAAAACGCTATAAATTTATAATATTTCGAGTAAAAAATTACTGTAAAATTATGCAACTTAAGAAAGTGCTCTAAGATTCCTAATTAATTCGGTACGACTAAATTTTGAATTTTATAAATTAGAGAGGGGTAGCGTGAGAATTGAAATTTCAATATTGCAGAATGGAAAGGCGGTTTCAAGAATGAGTGAGAATAGTTTTGAAGAAGGTTGAGCGAGGAAATGTGAGTCATTTGTGTGTAGCAATAAAATTATGCGACTGAAGAAACTACCGTGCGAACTCGGAATTTTCATCCTAATTAATTTCGAATTCCGATTCGGTATTTCAAATTGCTAACCCGTAAAGTTATTTCCTTGTTATCCGTTTCTTCATATAGATTTCCTAATATTCGTCGTAATCGCGATCGCATATATATATATTAAATATATATATGAATCAAAACTCGCATAATAGCCGGGTATTTTGTATTATACTTAGCCAACCATTAATCCTGAATATGATTTTGCATAATTAACACAGTTAATTATCAGTACTACGTAGCCAGACGACACAGTGGTAGTTATTATTTGTTAATTAACATAAATTAATAAGAACGTAGATGTAATTAACGTGTATATAGAGAGAGAAAAGAAGAGGAAAACTGAAATTTTTTTAGGGAAATCCCATACAAATACGAAACAAATTAATTAAATTTAAAATAAATCAGAAAGATAAATCAAATTCTGAAAGTCAAATGAAAGAGAAAAATCACATTAATTGAAGTAAGTAAATAAAAATAAAATTATTATTATTATTGTATTACCGTTTTAATAATTTTTTATATATTATATTGTTAATACCGCCCTTATTATTATCATCTACTATTTCATAATTACGACGGTAATTATCATTTATCATTTTATTCGTCTGTTAAATATTAAGCTTAATTGCAATGATTATTATTATGTAAGTATAAAGAAATATAATTTATAATTATAGGCATATATTGTGTAGGGGGGTGTATTATCTATGCGTGTGTATTCGTTTAATACGCGTGCATGAAATATAACTTTTTTGCGCATAAAGAACGCGTCGACAATTATAATTTTTGATTTCCATAAAACGCAACTGAAGTGCTGACATATTGTTATAATTTTTATAATTGTTATTATTATTATTATTATTATTATTATTTGTAGTAAATATTAATAAGACTAAATATATGATTTATACAAATCAGCACGCAGTTAGCTGAATTACATTGTGTATAAATTTGAACAGTAAACCCATAATAACGAGGACTACTGAAATTAAATATCTCGGTATCGATAAACTAAATTGGAGTCGTCAAAAAAATTAAGAAAACTAAATTATTTATTTTATTATTTGAAACAATTTTTTTTTCGTCCGAGCATTTGAAACGTTTGTACACAGCCTCATACACCAACCACTTCGTGCTAACGGGATTGTCCATTGAAGAGGCATGGGGCTAAATATCGCCTAAAACACATTGAAATATTACAAAAGTCAGTCTTAGAGTGTATCAATTTTAATTTGTCAACACTACGAATGGATGTGTATTGCATTATGCTATAAACTAGGTATCGAAAAACAAGTTCAAATTTAATATAGATTTTCATAAAGGAAGAATTAGATCGGTTAGTAAAGCAGAAGTCCTGCCATTTGATAAAACACGCGTTGCGAGAGATATCTTAAGTATTTTTGTGGCTTTCACTAGATTTATGTAGAGGTGAATGTTTTTCTTCATCGCGATATATAAGTTCCTTTTCCAATTTTCCGCAGTCAAATATAGGACGCTGTTTACGTTTTCTCTTACTTCTGCAGACAACTTATTACGATCAAGAAATTTATTTTCATTTAGAATGTCTGAAAATCTTAACTTTTCCGAGTGAAAAAAATCACATTTTCATATGAACCAACACCGTGTCTAGTATTTCATACATTAAACTTGTTAACCTCTATTTTGTACTTTTTCGTAAGTATTCCGTAGGTTCAACTTTGTACTTATAAAAACACATTCTTCAATGAAAAATTCTCTTCGTAAATCTGATATTTTTCTAATATCAAATTTATTTAGCTTCGACATGTTGTAATTAGAACAGAACCAGATTTCAAAATAATAAAAAGACAGTGGTAACGACATATAAAACATGTTTCATACACAAAAAGTTAAAATAGATGTATTAATGACCTTGTTAACTTCTTTGCACTAATTATCGAAATATCACTTCTCATTAGAATGTTCCTATAATTGTCGTTGAAAACGGAATACTGATCAGCAAACAATTTAATAATCATTCATACGCCACGTAAATTGAAGTTCCGTCGAGAACTTATTTCTTATGGCACATTCAGTTAATAAAAACCATTTATTTTTTATATAATCTACTAAAAAGCGAATTTAAAAAGGTTGAATCAAATCTTTTAACAATTTTTTTGGTCATAAAAAAGAATTAAATTAAGGTGGTGAGACAATGAATAAATAACGCATAAAGACGATATAAACATTGCAAGTTGTTTTCATTTCAACCTAATTTGGACAGTTGCTCCATCATATGTTTAATAAGTTTCTTCCTTGCAGCGACATCTTTTTCAACGCATCAACATGACATACGACAGTCCTACTACCGCTTTATTCTTAGACACATCATCAAAACCGACAAATCATTCATCTAAATATAACGAAAAATTATGCTCATTCACCTTTTGCAAGAAATGCTTTTACGCTATCTCCGATCGAAGTTTAGGGATCAACTTGGCTGTTTCGTCTTTGTCCTTGAACGCATCTGCCATCTGTGTAGATGTCTTGTTGTAACAGCGATACATACCAGAGCTCTCCATTTAAAGAAAGGAGGGAGCTTCTTCGTAATGGAAATGATTTTATCACTTACCTAACGCGATACCGTGACTATTTATATTTTAACGAATTAATAACTTCTCTAGATGTGAATAACTTCTCTAGATGTGAATAACTGCAGATTATCTAGACGAAGAAGGGACGATACATTATACGGAAGATACGGGATACGTAGTAAAGGCAAAGCTCAGAACGTACGGTGCCACGGCAGAACATTAAAAAAAAAGAAAACATGATCGAGATTGCAGATTGCCCATTCATAATGACAGAGGAAAGTTTGTCTAAGTTTCAGATGGAAAAGGCGATCAGGTAACAAACGATGCTCAAATCGTAATCAACCGATGAGATCTTCTTATGGAAATAGAAAAACTACGAAAGGTTAGGAAGAGATGGCTGAAGTTGAGAAACGGTCGACTGATGCTTTCATTGTAGATCAGTTCCCGATAAACCGTGTGCTCCGACTGTACAGAATGAATGAGATATCTTTGTGAGGAACTGGAAAGAGTACTTACGCCGTTCGACGAAACGTCTTTTGGCTATATAAATTAACCAATTTATTCTTCGGAATATCTTTATGAACCGGCACACCACACACACGTTCCAAATGATTAAGCTTTAACATAATTAATCCAATTAATGTATCAAGTTGATCGATTCATTTATGTGAAAATTCGATTCGTCAAAGTGAATTAGTTGGTCGATCAAGTTGGTAAATATCAAGAAATGACCGTAGTATATCCTTGAACTACTGTCGACTCCTCAAAATCTAAATCGGAATTTGATCGATTTGTGAAGGGAGAGCAGATTACTAGAAGCGACATTCGTTTGGAGTGGTGGCGATCGAAAATACCCAATCGTTGGCTAAAAAATATTTGTGCATTTCAGGCACATCAGCGACATCAGAGAGCATCGGCAGGAAACATTCTTACCAGAATCCTGTCTTCATTAAGACAAAAAAACTGATATTTCTTTATCGAAATTCGAAATAATCATTAATAAAATATTATTTTTTTCGTAATTTTAAAATATGTTAAATTGTTAAATAAACTCGCATTTTTTTTTTGGAATAGAATTTTTTTATTTAAATAAAAAAAAAACTGTTTATGAAATTGAAAAAAGCAGCATAAATTTGAATTTGGGTCGATCTCGGCGATTCTGAGTCGATTCCGACGATTAATCGATTATAAGTGGAATCGATTCAACTTCAGTCGATCAACTAGTACTCGATTTCCCGGAATCGATTAACTGATTACGTTTTCCAAAGTCGACAGCTTCAGTCGAAACCTTTTTTCAAGAACACCATCTTATATATATATATATATATATATATATATATATATATATATATATATATATATATATATATTACCTAGCAGGTCATCCACACAGTCCAAAGTGATCGTTTAATTTAATAACTTCGTTGTTTCTTTCTTTATTGTTCATCGCTGGCATATTATAGCCGTTCGACTTGTAAGGTTTTCGTATCGGACGCTAAATGGGAATAAGTTTTTTATCGATTTTTTTATCGATTTTTTTATCGATTAATTTATCAATTAACGAATAATCGAAACAGGAATCGCTCGTCTAATATCTACAAATAATCGAGAAAAGATAACATATATGTGTGAAAGTACAAAGTACTTACGTCCAAAATAATCATGAATAATATATTTTTTCAATGCGATTAATTAATTTATAATAATCGTCGTAATAATGATTGTTTATACCGTCTGAACGGAGCCTAATCACTAGTTAAAGGTATTTTATTATCAGCGGTAAATATTATTTTATAAATAATGTAAAATTATGTTTGCTCCAATTTACGACGTCAGAATAGGTAAATCCCTGACTGTCCGCCTTCCTTATAAAATAATATCGGCGTTATAATCGACATATTAAAATCACCGCCAAACGCAATTACCTAAACTGTGTTTCGTTTTGATTTAAATTAACTAATTTCGTACTATCCTAAAGATATATATACATTTAAAAAAATATATATATATATAATATATTATATATATATAAAATATTTATTACGTAAATATGCTATTAAGCAAGGATAATAAAGCCGTTTCGATATGCGGACTATGGAGTTTGCTGATTTATATTTTAGCCGTAATTATACCGTACAATCAGGTAACGTAGTAAAACAACACCTACATATTTACGATATAATTTTACCAAAAAAAAAAATTATAATAATAATAATAATAATGATAATAAATCGTTTATTTAAAATAATTATAAGAAAAAACTGACGAATTATTAATGTCCGATCGCCAGGTACCCGAGATTTCAATAAACAAATTTCTCGCCACGATCTCTATCCGTCATTTATGTTTAAATCCTGACGGTAGTTAAAATTATTATTATTATTATTATTTTTATTTTAAAACTTTAGGTATACTTCCAATTTATTTTGCAAGTCTTTATGCCTATTTTACGTTGAATTATCAGCAGTATTTTAAGCAGGTTAAGGTTGTTATTACGAGTTTAGTTATATGACCCTCAGTTTAAGTTCGTCCCACTTGTAAACCAAAATTTCTCGTACCAGTCGATTAAGTAATATATTTTATTTTCGGTTTAATTGTAAATGTTGCCGAGTAAATAAAATATTTTTTATTTTTAGCTTATGCAAAACATTGTCAATGTGTGAGTGTACTTGTTTTATTTCATATTCAATGAATAGCTCGCATATATGTAAAACTAGACTAATGATTCAGCACTCGACAATGCGCGTTACTATTATATTTAATATTACTATTCATAATTTACATAATGTATGCGCGTAGCTATGTTGAAATTCCTGCTACTCGCGCAGGTATGCGCATAGCGGACGTTATATTATATATATATATATATATATCTATGTACCGTGTTTACGCGGTGTAATGGAATTATTATAATTAGTATTAAGCTCATTATCTACATATTACGTGTGTGTGTATGTATCTAAAATGTTTACGCTTATTCATAGGGGTATATATATATATATATATATATATATATATATATATATATATATATATATATATATATGTTTCATGTATATATGTGTATACGAATGTATATGTGTGCATGTGTTATATCTATATGTGTGTATAATGTACGTATGTATAGATATGGTAGCATTTAAGTACCATGTATTTTTTCATTCTATCTGTTATTGAATAAATAAATTTGAATTTGAATGTGAATTATTATTATTATTATTATCCGCGAACAGCCATGCTGGTTTGAGTCTGAAATACGGCTTATAATTAGCAATCATTAACATCGTTCATCTTGGTGGTGGTTAAAGATATTGGAATTCGATAATAGTGATTTTTGAATTCGTTCGATATTCTTACGCTGTTAGCTAAACTGCTCGATATTATTCCATTGTTTCATATACAATCTTTACAACGTCGAATTTCATCGTTCGTTTCATTTGCTCTGTTAGTTTTTCATATATTTTTTTTCCGCGTACACTTTAATTTAGACTATCTGGTACAGAGCTATATCTATTAAACTGAATTATCTTATCTACTTAAACGATATCTATTATGTTCTATTGTTTTATCAGTCAATATAGTTCTGTCCCGTTAGAATTTATACTGTTCGTGTTCTAAAATTTTTGTTTGGCGTATATTTATAATACGCCTGTTTATCTTTAATCGAATATTTTATTCCTATTTCTCGATGTAAGCTCTGCCACATCATCGTGTCTTTTTACCTTAAATTCTCGATGTTAATTGTTCACACCCACTTAAAATGTGTTTTAATTTATTATTATCATTATTATTATTATTATTAATGTGTAAAAAAAAACACATGCATCCGGGGACTTTTATAAAGGTTCAGTGAATGCAGAAAATGGAGAAAAAAACTATTTAAAATAAAACGAGATAATTTTTTAAAATGTAGTAGAAAAAAAAATACATTCTCTAATTTACACGAAAAAAATTTCTATCGCGAATATCGTACGCGTAAAAAGAAAATCATCCGGGGCGGGGGGGCATGGAAAACGTCGCTAACGAACGCGATTAATCCTTTCAATCGCGATGTCCACTATACGGTACGTGAAATTTTAATACCGATAATTTCGAAAATATTTAAATAAATACACTTAGAAAATTATCTACAAATGTATAATGGACCGGTAAAATTCATAATTTTGTATCGAAATTTTACGACGTTCGACTGACGAAAGGATAAAAATATAAATAATAATTTTTCGGACGAGTTAATTCTCACAAGGAAAATGACGGACTATTAATTAGACACTAAAATTAAAATACCACGGAACAGAATTAATATCTATTATTTCGGAAATCGGTACTAAATATATTTCGAAATTCCTCCGCGCATGTTATACTATTTATAAATACCGCTTATTCCGTTTAGATCTAAGATTGCAAAAATAAAGCGGATATCCTGAAGCTGTATTAAGAAAAATAAAACGATAATTAACTTTATTTTAGAATAAACCTACACCGTGATGTAGATGATAAAGTCATTCAAAACAGATGCCTCAGATGTATTCTCAATGCGCCTCGCTATGCCAGAATCGACAGCATGCACGACTGACCTGCCTTATATTAGAGATTCTGTTCTAAAGCTATGTACTGATTTTTTTATTTTAAATACCTATACCAGAACATTGTACTCGTCTCCTCGATTGCCAATTACGATTCCAAGCAACTTCGTTTCATGTATTCCAAATATAAATACAGGCGACTTAAACATAACATTATGTAGTACTCGATTATAATTTAGTTAATTAACCCCTTTACTTTAGTAAGCACCTTCGGCACCCGTATAATCCAATTTTTTTTTTTTTTTTTTATACGTAGTATTTATTTCAAAACTTACAACCTAAACAATATATTTTTGTAGACTTCTATATTATCGTGTATTACTTGTAATCGCAAAAATTCGTTCATTTTCTAGTCTTTTATTTGATTTTTTCCTGCAGCATTTAACGTTTTGTTTTATTCTTTATATTCTTACTGCGTTATTGTGGTAATCCCCGGTACACAATGTTTGTAACCCCTTGTGTTATATTTTATGCGGGGTTTTTTTTAGTTGTATTTTTCCCTGTAAAAATATAGCATAATTTATAAACTAATGTATGACCTCGTTGTACGCTAACTTTAAGACGTGTAGTAAAAGCGTTAACGCTGCTCGGTATGCGCATTTTTATTTACTCGTCTTTTCTGTAACTGTACAAATTATCATAAATATACGTTATTTGTATTTCTATTTGTATGGTTATTACTTATGCTAATAAACTTTTGTTGTGTTGATAATCGGAATTAAAGTGCGTGGTAATAATGTCTGAATTCATCTCGACGATATAAAACTCGCCACGATCAATCCAGTTAGCCGAGACTGTCTCGTACTATTTCTGAAAATTGTTTTCAGCGTTCTCAAGAAGGAAAATGTACGCTCCGGCGTGGCCATTAAAAATGCGGCCCCGCGAGTATTCAGCTTTCGTAGGAAACATAACGGCGTTAAAACTGTCTAACTCTTCTATGGGGTGTAAATAAACCGATTTCGCTCGCCACATCTTGTACTCTCTTTAGAACTTGTCGCATATCGTAGAGAAACAGTATGTACATTGCGTATAACTTCTGCTGCATCAGCATTGATAGTGATCGTATCTTACGATTAAATGTTCTTTTAAATACAATCATCTGAAACGTCTTCCGTGGTGTCAGCTGTTACGTTCTGCGATATTACGAGATCACAGTATAGGCGTGTGTGTGTCGAAAAGTCAGCTGCGGCGGAACATCAAACGGTCATAAGGCACGTAAAATAAGATTTGAAGAAACAACAGTTCTTGCCAAAGTAAATCGGTCGGGTGAAAGAATTATTAGGCAAGCCTTAGAGATTGAAAAATTCAAGAAGTTCAACAGAGAAGATGGCTTCCGACTTGATCCAGCGTGGAGAACGGTGATTGGTCAATTGAGATATATAGTTTTCTCAATATATAGTTAAGGTAGTAGCTTGTTACATTGGGGTTAGTTTAATTTAGTTCCGATGATTGGCCTGGCATGTTGCTTGAAACGTAAACTCGGATTTATTAATATATCGTTTTACTTTTATTAATAAGTCATTTTTTTTTTTTTCATTTTTGTACACGGTTATTAACGAAATGATTATATCTAATTATGAATATCGACCGCGAAAATAGTCTTAAAAATTATTTTACAACTTGTTAAAATAAACAAAACCAGTTCGGTTAAGTATCCGGTTAAGTATCGCGCTAAATTAAATTCCTAATACTTTGGTGGTAACTAGTAATTCCGATAGACGGAATCATTTTATACGTCGATTTTCCACGATGATCTCGTAGTGTAGCGATAATGCTCGAGGGTTTTTTTTCATTATTCCGTGTAGCAACATATATTTCTGCTTAAACGTCCGGATCTTAGTCCTGTTACAGACGTGTCCGACACTATTCGGATTTCTTCCCAACCACCACTGAAGCCACTGCGCAGATATGCATTCAGGATATGATCCATCGTTCAGTTATCTAAAGTCGCGTTCTTCCGGACCAGTTCGAAAACGGTTGATCTCCGCACCCATGTCTATGATCGGGAGCGTCTATTATATTATTCCCGTTCGGATTTCGCATTTTCCATTCCTTTTTCCATGCTGTTACTGGGTCGCAACCCTCCGACATGACATTCGTTCTCTTGATTTCCTCGATTTCCGTATTTTTGTTCCATCTGGTCTGTGTGTATTTCCTTATTTTCATATTTCACTGCTGCGATTTTTAACCAATGTGGGCAATGATGTTGGCTAGCAACTCCACTGGGTTCGATTTAGTTCGAGTATGTTCCGTTGGCGCGACCCGAATTCGTCCAGTTATCCATTCAATTGAAGGTACGAATCTTTGCTGGAAAGGTAAACCATTCGGAGAAGCACTAGCAAAACCACCTAATGTATTGACTCGCCCATTCGTTTGACCGATCGTCGAAACGATATAATTATATTTTCTTTCAGATGAAAAAACGAAATATAAGAAACCGGTGGTCCGATAGGGCGGGATGGAAAATTATCAAGACGATATTATCGTTAGCCGTTTGCTGTTGCATTATGGACGCGATATCAGCCGTCAAAAACGATTGGACGGATGGCTGTCATTCGCCGTGTCATTGTAAATGGATGTCGGGTCGTAAAATGGCCGATTGTTCGAAAAAAGACCTAACGAAATTACCGACCGAATTCAGTAACGAAATTCAAACGTTAGAATTATCCGCTAATCCGATAACCGCTTTAATGAGCGAGGATTTCAAGCGAGTCGGTTTGATAAATTTACAGAAGATCTTTATGAAAGATTGTCGTATTAATGAAGTGCATAAAGACGCTTTTCGAAGTTTGAACATTTTAATCGAATTAGATCTGTCCGGTAATCAGATACATGTCGTACACGTCGATACGTTTCGCGATAATGAAAACTTACGCGTACTATCGTTAGCCGGTAATCCGATCGAGAAATTAGAAGACGGATTATTTTCCAATCACGCTTTTTTACAAACGATCGATCTGAGCGATTGCGACTTATCGTATATCGGTCAGAAAACTTTCACCAATATACCGGTATTGACTACGTTACGATTAAACGGTAATCGATTGACTCATTTAAAAGTTACCACGTTCGAATCGTTAACTAAATTAAACACTCTAGAAATACATAATAATCCGTGGATATGCGATTGTAACTTACGTTCGTTCCGCGACTGGATCATCCGAAGTCATCTATACAACGCGACTACTTGTCAAGAACCGTCTTATTTAACCGATCGTCAATGGGCTACTATACCGTCCGAACAATTCGCTTGTAAACCTGATTCGGTTATTGCTTTTAATAATTCGTACCGTTAATGTTGATGTATCGGAGAGTATTTTATGAATTAACGAAACAAAATAGAAACACTTTAAAAAAAAAAAAAAATTATAAAGTTTTAGCAAAGCTTTGAAAATGATGTAAAAATCGAAAAGCTTTTGCTAAAATAAAATAAAAATTTTATAAGCGATTAACTTTGTTTATATTATGTTAATTCGTACCGTACTTTACTTTGATTCGTTAACGATCTTTCTCGTTTTTACGTTTTCCCCCGAATATAAACGATCGCTATTAGAAAAAAAATTTATATATATATCGCATCTAGACCGTAGCGCGAGTATTAGAAATTATTTTTGTAAATAAAAGAAAGGATAACCGTATAATACGAGCGTAGAATATATAAAATAAGAATCATCATAATTAACGAATTTAAAACTATAAATATATCGTAAATAAACGATAAATTAATAAATTCGTTCTCGATACGAGAAAAATCAATTTATACAGGATACAAATATTTACTGGTAATCCGTTTGATGTTATTTAAATCAAATCAAATGTATTTGTGATATTTCGAACATTTTTATAATATAAATATTACTGCAAAAATTTACAACATAAATAGAAAAAAAAAAAAAAAAAAAGTAAAACGCTTGGAAAATGACGAAACGACCCTATACTAGTTAAAAATGATCATGAGAGTGCTCGATAAGCACATACAAAAAAAATACTAGAGGCACATTACAGGCTTATGTATATTAAAAGAAGAATACGTTAGGCAACACGTATAAAATTTATTTACGTAATCATATAAGCATACGAAACAAATACAAGCTTATATATATCACAAACATACATATACATACATAAATATATATATAGCATGGATATATACACGCAACATCAATATTTAATGTAACTTATTTTCGTCTAATGTTTGCTGGAAATTCTGTTAACAGAAATTTAATCAACAATTTTTTTTCTATTTATTCGATGAATTCTAAGTTGCCTAGGCAACACATTAAACGCCACAGCCACGGCGTAAACAGATTGTTTACGAATCCGTGTTTTCTTAAAAGGTGGTACTTTGGATTGACTAAATGAATCCTATATTAATAATAATAATTAAATGTTTTCAATTTATTTTTTTGCCGGGTAAACGTGCTACGAAGTAATAATCGGTGATACCAAGTTGATTTAAGTAAACGATAAATTAATAAATAAATTCGTTCTCGATAGGACGTTAAAAGAAAAATCAATTTATACAGGATACAAATATTTACTGATCACGAATCCGTTTGATATTATTTAAACGAATCATATATTAATAATAATAATTAAATGTTTTGTTTTTTTTTTGCTGGGTATCATGTAACGGTGCTATAATCGTTATGCGAAGTTGATCGTATCTATATTTCGGAAATTGAAGGACTGCTTGCACCGAAATTAGGTCATCGTCGGATAAAACGTCTTGCAGTGAATTGCAATTAAATTTTTTAGGTCGGTATATGAAGTATTGCGGACATTCAAGAAATACGTAAACGTTACGCAACGAGCGCTGTGGATCTGTTTTATTTATAATGTAGCTACAACGCCAGATAGAAATACCGGTTCCTTTCTACTCCTTCTTCTCCTTTTTACGCCATCCTCAACCGAAGTTTTCTAGCTTTGTCCTTGGACACCTTTGCTAAAACTCTGTAAATGTCTTGTTGTACCACCGACGCATATCAGCTCTCCATTACATTTTTCTTCTCCCTGGTTGCCGATATCCCTCGATGACGGGACAAGTTGCGATAAATAATCCCTTTCTGGATGTCTATTTGTATGACCGTAATATTTTAATTTTCCGGAGCGCATAGTGTATAGGAGTTTGACTTTGACATTTTTCGCAGCAGATAATATAGTTTCTATATGACATCTTCAAAATATGGCGATATATATATATATATATATATATATATATATATATATATATTTTTAAGTGTGGATGTGAGAATCCCGCTTTCCGTACCGTAGAACTGGCCATACGTAACATCGCACCAGCCGTCCTTTCTACTATGTAAAAAAAGATCTCGAAGGAAATGGATAAGAGGATGATCAGTTTAGGAATAGCAAGGTTTTATGTATATTTGACGGAAACTATTGCACCAGCTTCTGATATCGGAGTCGATAGAATCAGATAGTAGCTGTCCGTTTTAACTGTTTCGTCTGGCCGTTTATTTGGTGGAAAAACTGCGCGACTTGGGATCCGTAATAAAATTATATTAAAAATAGGACTACGGTATAAAGACTCGATATTTCTATAGCGAAGGGATGTAATTCGTTAGAGTTGAAACGCAATGATGGAAGAGAGAGACAATCGGAACATATTAGAAGATTTTTGCGGTTTTCAGTTAGGGGGCGACGGATATTTGCGTATAGTTCGGTAGAAGATATCGAGTATTGAGGTGGTTAGACTGTGACGTAGGTGATGTTCTCCTCTGAAACTAGAGCACAATCAGAAAGTTTGTTAAATTGCGTCACTGTAGATTTTTGTACACTCTTTATATTTGCTTATAATTAAAATTATAATTGCTCTAATAATGAAGATGAAAACGTTCAACATATCGTACATACTTTATTCGTTCCGTAGTCAACTGCTGGATACCGTAAGGTAGTTTCGCAGGCTACCTAACCCTTTCAATCACGATGTCCACTATATGGTACATGAAATTTTAATGTTAACAAAATTGTTTAACTTCTTGGTTGACGTGAAATGACTAAATTTTAGAAATATTTATAAAATTATCTACAGTTCAGCTAAGAAGCAGTATTGTATAATAAACACGTGTATAAAATTCATAATTTTTGTAATTTTATAATGTATGATTGAAAAGGTTAATTTTTTTTCAGTCAAATAACTTTACTAAATAAATATGTATATATATATATATATATATATATATATATATATATATATATATATATATATATATGTATTTATATATTTATTCGTATATAAACGACGACATCAAGGTTTATCGTATTCGTTTTCCTACAGGTATCAGCAGAACAGGAATTACTTGTCGATACTTTACACAAAGAAACTGAACGGTATTTCGATAATATATCGAAAATCTTCAAAGATAGAGGTTACGTCTATGACGAAGCCGTAAAGGATAAAAGTGTAACATCTATCAAAACCTACGTACAGGTGGCTTCCGACAGCATAGTAACCATTCTCAGAAATATAGAAAAAGATGTAAGTGTAAAAAGATCGAACATTATTTAGCGAATGTTCGACATTTTCGAACTTCCCCGCATTTGATCGACTCTATCTTTCTTCCGGTATCGCGTTACGCGTCCAAAATACTTCGGTATACTTGACTTTTTTTTACAACTTTCCCGCGTTTATTTGTACGTTACGGTACTTTCCGTGTTACGTATTTTACCAGTCCGATTTATAGGTAATATTCTACGGTACGACCGCCATTTTAAAACGGCATCTAGTTTTCTGCTCAAGCGCTATCGCGATTAACCACCTTTCAGAACAATACCGAGTATTTTATTTGTCTAATTTTATTATATATACGACGTAATATAAAATTAACCCGACTTTCATAATAATTAATTTAAAATTAACCCAATTCTTAAAGTGATTAATTTAAAATTAACCGAATTCTTAAAGTAATTTGAAATTAACTCAATTCCTAAAATAAATAATTATTAACGCATTCTTAAACTAATTAATTTGAAATTAACCTTTCGAATTAATTTTTTTAAGAATTGGGTTAACTATAATTAATTAATTAATTATAAACGAACAAAATAAAACACAATCACTAAAAGTTTTTAATCGCGAAGCTTTTCGACAGTTACGTCATTTTCAAGTGCGAACTAAAATTATTACATCTTTTTTTTTATATATATGAAAAATCAGAAATGTTTATATAACAACAACTTAAAATTTGATATACATATTTCACTAGCCAAACATAATTTCAATTTTAGATTAATTTACAATAAATTTCATTTATAAAACAGATTTTTGAAAAATTCTTCATCAAAATTGATAAATATCTCCCAAACCTGGTTCAGGTTTTATTAAAAGTTGAATATATTGGAGAGTAGTGATTTTATTAATTAATTATAAACGAACAAAATAAAACACAATCACTAAAAGTTTGTTTTATTTTGTTCGTTTATAATTAATTAATAAAATCACTACTCTCCAATATATTCAACTTTTTATAATTAATTAGTTTTAAAATTTTAGCTCTTTCCAATTCGAGTTTTTTCAACTAATCATTTATGTTGCAACCGAGTTGTGTACTTTCAATTTTCCCCGCTGGTTTAGTCCTGATTATCGCTCTATAGATGACTTCTGTCTTTCCAATTATATTTTGTTTTCGTTTTACTTTTTTATTTAAACGTATAAAATAATTTTAAAATTTTCTTTTTCACTTCGACAATTCTAGACTGCTTCGTATAATATCGACGCTCGCAAGGAAATCGTCGAATTACAAAAGAACGCGGTCGAATTAACGCAACTTTTAAGAAACTTTAAATTATTCCAAAGCGCCGAAAAATTGCACGACATATATTTAGAAGGACTGAAAAGCTTTTCGGACAAACTTTGCGATTTCATCAAGATCAACACCATCAGAAAAACGGTTCCTTATCCTTTACAGTCGGGAGCCGAAGAGGTGTACGTTCAAGTAATTAAAATCACCAGAGCGGTTCGGGTACGTATTTCGATCGATATCGATAATTAAGTCGATTCGAAAAATTACAATCACGAATAGAACGTGTATATTAAAAAAAAATTCTAAATAAACGCTCGATATTACGTTCGGTAAATATACCTTTTCTCGAAATTTAACTGTAAATTTTCGTTTAAATACTACATCCGGCTTAGTTTAACTTGTAAATTTCGTTTCTTACTGGGATTAGCGTGCATACATCATTTTTCCAGATTACCGTTTTTGAATCATCGAGCCAGTTTTTCTGTTTCTATCTACAGTCGATTATATTTTCGCCGCGTTGCAGTTCAAATTATGTGATGAAATTAGGGTTATCTACACATATATATCACTATTTCATCGTGTAGCCTCTTCATGAATTAACTACATATTTTGCGCCATTTCTTCCGGTCTTGAGCAGCTCTGATCCAGGTAACTCCTAATTTTTGCCCGAATTCGTAATCCCACCTCATATGTGGTCTTCGCTGGGGCCTTTTTTCCCCGCGTGGGTACCACTGTAAGATTCTTGCTGTCCATGTTCGATCTGTCCTTCTCATTATATGACACTGCTATTTCATTTTATTTATTCTTTCTATGATATCTGTTACTTTTGTTCTATCATTGTTTTCTGGTCTCTTTTAGTGATCGATAACGTACATCTCTCCATCGATCTCGGGGCTACTTGTAACCTATATTTGTAATTCCTGGTTAGCGTCCATGTTTCACAACCGTATGTCATCACTGAGAGGATGCATTGATCAAACGCTTATACTTATTCTGATTAACAGTTTCGATATTTAACACGTACGATACGAATTTATTAAACTCATGAAGTTGCTAATTTAGAATTACTTTATGTATATAGTTTATGATCCTTTTACGTGTGAGTCTTCGGCTATTATCAATTTTTTTGAGAATTCTGATTGCCAGCGGATTATGACGATTTTTTATCTTGGACAAATGCTCGGACTATCGCTTGATAAACTTCGTTTATGTATTTCATGTTGAAGCAGGCCCTGTGTTGAGTGCCGTTGGAGACATACCCGGGAGTACCAAGTATCATCTGTAATACTTCGTTTTGATATGTCTGGATTGTTTTTACGTTGCTGTAGCACATCCGCAAACTCGATAAATACTGGCTTCGAGATAACCTTATAGACCAGCAATTTATTTTTTACTTTTAAAATTTTGATCGAGGTCCGAATAAATTTTACTATTCGGTTCCATTTTCCCTGGCTTTAATACGGTCTAGCCATATTAACGGAGATAGAGCAGCAATTTATTTTTTACTTATAAGATTTTGATCTACGTCCGAATAAATTTTATATCCGGTTCCATTTTTCATTTCTTTAATACGGTGTAGCCATATTAACGAGAATGATGGAAATGTACACCAAGGTGGTACTTAGCAACTGAACTTTGCTCTATCGCTACGTTATTTACTTTTACTATATATATATATATATATACATTTGCGATCTATTCTGGGCTGGGTAAAAATGACGGGACCTATTTTCCATTTATCTGTTCGGACGCTCGTCTTGCCAGTAGCCGCATATGGAGCAGAATTATGGACTATGAATAAAACTGTCCGAAGGAGACCGCCGCGCCCTGTACATATTATGAACAATAAAAAGGACGATCATATCGGTACTAAATGAGCTTTATATAGAAGGAAAAATACCGTTTACTACTATCAATCCGTAGACCAGTACTAAGTTGCCTTGGACACGTGGTCAGAAGAGTATAACGGATATTTCAAAGAAAGATGAATGGTAAACGAGGAAGAGGACGTGCCCTCAACCGAAATACCGATTACGTCAAGTCCTGGACAAAGTTGTCGCATGAAGAACTGATGCGGGCGATCGAAAATCGAGACACAACTGGCGACGAATTGTACGAAAAATTACACGATAGATCACGACGCTCGAAACCGAACAATACAACGATGATGATATATGTAACAATAATAAATTTAATTTTCGTGGGGTTTTTTTATGTTTTTCTTTTAATACAACAATAATACCGTCAATTGTTTACAGGAAACTATCAAACCGAAAAAGGAATGAAACGAAATAATACCACAAATGATAAGGATCGGAAGTTTTCAACGTGACGATCGGATTTGATGATGATTTTTCAACCATATTTAAATCGATACGATTTTTAATTTATTTTTTATTAGGATAAGTTATTTATTTATTTATTAATTAATATACATACCTAAAAAAAAGACGAATATTTCGATAATTATTTTCATTTATCCGCGGCTAGATGATAGCGTCGGTTCGAAGAGAAACCTGCAGAAATAAGCTGAAATTTTATATAATATTCGAATAACGCTGCTCAATAGAATTAAAAGTGCGTCATATTCGAATTTAACCATATTAATGAATACAATTAAAAATTATCCTTCTAATTAAAAGAAACAGCTGACCGAGTATCACTTTGAACGCTAATAATAATTCCGGGGCCGTTCGCTTACTCCGAACGCGGAATTTGTAATAATTTCAAAGATGATTTATTTTTAATTTTTAGAAGAGTATATATGATAGAAAAGTGTAACGAATTTCAAATAGATGTAAATCTTGTTTTCATAGACTACACAAAGGCTTTCGATTCGCTTGATCACAATTTCCTACTAACAGCACTAAGAAAACAAGGGGTCCCAGAAAACTATAGAGCAATAATAAAGGATATGTATACAGGAATGAGAGCAAGAATAATAACTGATAAAACTGGAAGATATTTTGTGGTAGAGAGAGGAGTAAAACAAGGAGACCCGCTTTCACCAATATTGTTCAATGCAGCGTTAGAGGAAGTGTTTAGGAAATTAGACTGGGAAAATAAGAGTATTAAAATAAATGGAACATTTTTAAACAATCTTAGATTTGCCGACGATATAGTATTGATATCGGGAAAGATGGAGGAATTACAAATTATGTTAAACGAACTAAATGAGATAGGGAAGGAGGCAGGTTTAAGCATAAATCGGGATAAAACAAAAATGTTAACCTTCGGATGCGAAACAAAAGAATTGAAATTAAATAATAAGCTAATAGAAAAAGTAGATAATATTATTTATTTAGGTCAGTTAATATCGTCGAAAAATAGTACAAGGAAAGAGGTGGAGCGAAGAATTAATATTACTTGGAAGAAATATTGGTCTTTGAAGTATATTTTCAAGGGGAAATATAGCAACAGGGTAAAAAGCGAAATAATGAATACCTGTATCTTGCCAACTCTTATATATGGATGCCAGACCTGGACTTTGTCAAGTAACACAAAAGATAAAATAAATAAAATGCAAAACGCATTAGAGAGATCGATGCTACATATTAAGCTAAAAGATAGAGTAAATTTAAAAATAATTAGGAATAGGTTGAAATTTAGCTATAATTTTAGCAGAGTTATAAAAGCACTTAAATGGGATTGGGCGGGACATGTAACTAGAATGAAAAATAATAAATGGACAAAAGCAGTCACAGAATGGTGTAACTATAATAAAAGAAGACAAGGTAGGCAAAAATTAAGATGGCAGGATGATATAACTAAAATGCTTCAAAATAAACAATACCATAGAGTAGCTGGAGACCGGCTCGAATGGGACCGTTTGAGGGAGGCCTTTGCCCAGTATCAGGGCTAGATAATAATTATGCCTTAAATGATGTATATATATATATGTAGGTACGTATATGTATGTATATATGTGTATATGTATATATTATAATGTATATTTAGAGTAAGTTATACAAATAATTAGAATTATTATCGTTCACTATGGCTAATAATAATAATAATAATATATGAAAATGTGACGGACCTCGATAACTTATAATCACGGAACTGACGTGAACCGAGACGAAATCTCCGAATTATATTGTAAAATATGATCAGAAACAACAAAGCTGTGGTGGACGATCTCATTCCTGTAGATTTAATCAAGCACACATAACACCGACGTATGAAAAAGTGGTTTTACAGATACTGAACAAAATATACGACGAAGGAACGCTGGCCGAGGATTTCAAAATGATAAACCTCGTGCCATTACCAAAGAAACATAATGCGTAAAAATGCTCAGAACAAAGAACCATATAATGAGTCATGTGTTTAAGTCGTTACTATCAATCATTAATGCCAGAATTGAAAGGAAGTTAGATAAAAAATCTAAGTGAAACCCAGTATGGATTCGTAGCAAAAAAAAGAACGACAGATGCAATAGCCCTTTAACCATCCAAAGGACATTAAATGTTAATAGGGAACGCACTGTTTGCTTCATTGATTATAAAAAAAAAAAAAGCACTTGTGTCAATCACGAGAAATTGATGAGAATCCTAAAGAAATCCAACATCGATGACAAGGACCTAAAAATTAACAATAATCTGTACTGGAGTCAAAGCGCTAATATAAACAGAAAGGAGTCAGACAAGGCTGTCCACTCCCGCCAAGGCTGTTCAACATGTATGCAAAAGAAATGATGAAAGAAGCGCGAATTGGAAAAAATGGGATTGAAGATCAATAGGGAACGAATAAATGAAATTAGTTACGTAGACGACAAGGTAATAATTACTGAAACAGAAAAGCAAATGCAGAAGAAGATTGACTGAATAAATAACGCTGGCTTGAGATACGGAACGAAAATCAATGTAGGTAAAACAAAAGCGATGAAATTTACAAAAAGATTGACGACAAGTAGGTTATAATCAAAATCGGACCACATGAAATTGAAAATGTAAACGAATTCAGATATCTTGGCACGCTGATAAAAATAACGATAGTCGAGACCACAACGAAATAAACACACGAATTGGTACCGCGAAAAAGGCCTTCAGTAACCTAAGTAAAGTGCTTGGAAGTCGAACGATGAACCTCACGCTACGAAAACGAATAATGAGTGGTCCGTTCAGAAATATGCCTGCGAAAGGTAGACCATGAGCGCGAAGTGCGAAGGAAACTTTCTGCTTTTGAGATGTTATCGAAGGTTGTTCCTGATTTCATGGAGGATTACATAACCAAACCGACAGTTTTATCCAAATTAGGAAAAAAACGGAAAAACATGGCAGATGATGTTAAGAACAGGAAAAGGAAATACTTAGCACATAAAATCCGTGAAGGTGGAGTTTTTCTGCTTGGCGGTACAAGGAAAAATACAGGGAAAGCCAGCAAGTGGAAGAAAGCGGATGGAGTTGATGACGACACTATATATCACGATGCACTGTTCGTTATTTCGGCTGCACTCACTGTATATATATATATATATATATACGAGTTCACTAACCGAACATTATATATATATATATACATATATATATATATATATATATATATATATATATATATATATATATATATATACATATCACGATCGCGATAAAGGAGCCTTTGACAATTGCTGGTACCCCGCTCTGTTTAATTCTCTAGAGATGTTACTAGTTGGAAATAAAAGATTATTGAATATCATCTACCATTACATAAGTAACAGGAAGATCTCTTTACAAGTAGGTAATGCGTCCGCTGGAAAAGAAACCAATATGGGCTGTCCACAGGGTAGTGTTCTGTGTCCACTATTCTGGAACATACTTTTTAATGGAGCCTTGAAATTATGCTACAATAAAAATGTAAAACTCTGTGCATATGCAGATGATCTCATTTTTATAATTTCTGGAAGCTCAAAAGTGGAACTGGAAAATATAGCGAATGATACCTCAATCAAATTAGGAAATTGGATAGTGTCAAACTAAAATTGTCAATTGAAAAAAGTTTTGTCACACTTTTCACAAATTCATTTAAATTGAAGAGAAACAACATTAAAGTAAGATTCAAGAACTCTATTCTTAAGGTAGTTGAATACTTTAAATACTTAGATATTATCATAGATAATAAATTAACTTTCAAATACCATCTTGATAACATAATATTGAAAATGGATACCAAATACTGCAAAATGTTACGAGCCTGTCAAAATACATGGGGCTTCAGTTACAAGTACAGAATTGTATTATAAAAATCACTGATTGAAAACACTGTAGCATACTGCTCCACCGTCCTACTAAACCGACTAAAAGTTAAATAAAGAAAAAAACTTTTTGGTATGCAAAGAAAATATCTAATAAACGCTTGCAGGGGATATAAAACAATTTCACACAGCTCATCTGTGTAGTTATTGCTAATGTACTTCCTCTCGATCTTCTTATGTTCAGAAGGGCAGTCATGTTTGCCATAAAAAACGTGGACTTCTTTCCAGATCTTAATGAGCAGTTAATAGAAGAAACAAACGCCATTATCTCAAAATTCAACCTAAATTCTCGCAGTGAAACCAGAACTCAATATATCTATACCCTGAAAGCTATAAAACGACACTACTTAGAAATTTGGCAAAAAAGATTGGAACAAGATAATACTGACCGACACACCCACAGCCTAATCCCCAATATATTAAATAGACACAATATTAAAATTACTCCTGATTTCTACACTAGCCAATTATTAACGGTGCATGGAAAATTTGGGTCTTATTTATTTCTTCTTAAGTTAAGTAATGATGACAAGTGTGAATGCGGCGCAGTAGAAACTGCGAACCATGTACTATTTGTATGCCCCGCTATGGACCATTTAAGATTTTACAATAAAAATAATTTTAACCTACAAGACAAATACACTGCCCGACAATTCCAATTATTCGCTTTTAACGTAATGCATAAGAAATTCCATCTGAAGTTTTTGCGTTGTGAATCCGTAGTAATATGTATAACGAGTGTATTTCTGCACGCGTACATGTATGTACGGATATTTATGTGAAATTTATGCATATAATGTTTAAGTTCTGTATATGTATATGTGTATGTATGTGTCATTATGGATAATTCGTACATTTATGCATCTAGTACACCTAAGTTATAATTTTAATTATTAACTAGTATAAGAAGTTATAAGGGAATACATTATGACTGTGAGTGAAACAGACGCACAGCCCGCGCAAATGCGAATGTAAAAGTGGTTACTATATTATTGTTAACTATAGAGTATATTGTAAAGGGGAGCAGTACACTGATTAAGCCTAAGCGGTGGTGCAGTGTATTGATCCTCTGTAAATGCAACAAGTTATACATTATTAATTTGCATAATAAAGTATTAATAAAAAAAAATCACGATAGCGATGAGTTTAATCGGACTGCAACCGGTATTAGAATGGACGGTGAATATTTGCAATCACCTCAGATTTGCGAACGATATAGGTCTGGTGAGCGGAAATGCGGAAGAGCTACAGATGATGATAACAAATTTAAATATTCATTCGGACAAAATACGACTGAAAATAAATTTACATTAAACGAAAATACTGACGAACACAGGAAAAAATATACAAATAGCATTAAAATCGGAACAGACAGAGCAAGTAGATGGTTACATAGGTCGAAAAATCACAACAAATAAAGACGTGATAATGAAAGCAGAGTCGGCAAGGAGATTGTCACTACTATCGCGAGTTGCGCTTGAAAAATTACTCGTCGTAATAAACAAATACCGATTAATCTGAAACGTAAACTAACCAATGTGTACATCCGATTCTTGTATATGGTTCGGAAATATAGCGATATACAAAAATAAATTTAAAAAGGATAAGAAATGCTCAGACTGCACACAAGAGTTCTGGATATATCAAATCATAAAAATAATGCCATTTTCCAATCAGCTTGTACATTTTCTGATATCCATTGTAATATAGTGATATTTTTCCACATTTCTGTGATTATGGCATCCTCCTATGATGCTTTATTATTTTTCAAATCGTTAATTCCATTTTTCTACTTTGATGTTTTTCAACTTTTCCTAGAACTCTATGCTTCTCGATTTGAGAATTTTTATATCCATCCTTGGCAATTTTAGTCGTTGGTTGACCTAATATTTCATTTTGTGGCAGAAATTTTAACTTAATTTTGGTCAATGGTCTGTTGCAATATTTTCTCTTTTTTTAACATTCACATTCATTATCTCCTTGTGGTTCTGGTAAGATATAGTGATCTATCTGAAACTATGCTATTGAATTCGTTTATTTCCATGTTTTTTTGCTTTCTTGGTAACTTTTTAAAACTTGTTGACATTAATTTAAGGTTAAAATCTTGACATATCTCTATCTACCTTTCACCATTTCTATTTGTCATCCTATGTGAGGGATATTAGCCTACAGTTTTTTGTATTTTCTTCCTATACCGACTTGAGCGTTAAAATCTTCTATTAATACTTTAATATTACTCATAGGGATTTTTGACATTTCATGCTCCAGAAGTCCCCAGAATTTTTCAACTTTTTCCGGATTTTATCATTATTAATTGGGGCATAATAATTTATCAGCGTATATGTTTTATTTGTACACCTTATAGTCGTAGTTCGCTCGACGATTAGAAGTTTGCAGTTGAGTTTAATATATATATTTATCAACGATAAATCCTATAGTATCTTTGCCCAGACACTTGACCACTCTTGCCTTTAAAGAAATTCCGATTCTATTATATCTTCATCTGTGAACCTTGTTTCTTGAAGTGCTATGCGTTGTCCATAACCTTTACTAGCGGTTTTAATTTATCGACTTTAAGTAACGAATTTGTGTTTAGTGTTCCAAGTAGATATTTCAGTTTTGATTTTAATTTTACCGTCAATGATTCTGATTTTACTTTGCATGTTGATCCAGGCTCTCACAATATGATAGCCCGGTGACGCCGCTTTTTACGACGGAGGAGTACCTTTTCAGTTTACCTCCTGTAGTAGTTTTATGAATATATTTTTCCATCACGCATATTATTTAAAATTTGTGTTAAGGAACTAGTGTAACCAGTTCATAATTTACACTGAGATTGTAAGTCCCAGTCACGATTTTAGCCGCTCCTAACATGAAGAACAGATGGAGACAGACGTTTCTAGATTTAAATTTTGCTTTTAATCAGGGTTGTCTCCCTTAGCCTTTAGGTTAAAACCCTGACCATAGGGCAGTAATTTTGATACTGAGGCGGTAAAGATTAACGGTTGGTACAGCGACCTAAACCCGCCGAACAGTCGTAGGGTGTATGCAGACTTTTAGTAGACAGTTCCTCAAGCTGTCCATTTCTTTCCTCGTGTTCTCTTGTCCTGTCACTACTGGAATCGTCTGCTAGAGACATTCCACTAGTACCCGTTGTTAGTCGGTGAACATTAGGTAATTTTCTATGTATTTATATAAATATTTTTAAAATTGGGACATTTCATGTATAAAATTTTTTGTTAAATTTCATGTCCCATATAGTAGTGGACATTGCGACTGAAAGGGTTAATTCCATTCAATTTTTGTAATATTAACTGTCACAAAGATCCTTTTTCGTCCTGGATTTCTACCGTGCCAGTTAATATAGTTCGCGATATTTTTCCACCTCCCTTTAAATATATTATAAAACACACACACCAAAAAATTGATGTTTCTTCTTTTTATTATTGAAATGAAACTTCTATTGACGCGTTATATATGGGGAGTTAACCGGCAATACGAATATATATATATATATATATATATATATCATCATCATCGTCGTCGTCGTATTGTCCACTGCCGAACGTTGTAACTAGCTTATTATACGTTTACTTTTGCGTACAAAATGAACTAGCATTCAAGGCACTATTTATATGCGATGCAGATGCGCGCGCATATGATGTTATGGACTAGGGTGCCACTGCCTTCTCTGTGATAATTAAGAATTAAATAATGATGAAAACTTTCTATGTCGCGTATTGGTTTCAAACCACGACCATCAAGTTGCCAGTTGAGCACTCTAGCAACTACACCACTGTGAT
Organism: Coronaproctus castanopsis; assembly: GCA_032883995.1. NCBI lineage: Eukaryota > Metazoa > Arthropoda > Insecta > Hemiptera > Monophlebidae > Coronaproctus > Coronaproctus castanopsis. The sequence continues at coordinate 14,311,137 of CM065052.1, read as the reverse complement.
ATATATACACATATATATACCAACACCAGCCTATCAGACCACGTTTTGTGCATTATTTGTGTCAACGAAATAACGGACGAATATACATATATATACCGTTCGCATGGACCTGCACCAACAACACTCATCTTTCAAACCACGTTTTGTAGCGTTAGGCGCATCAACTTATACACATAGGTAGGCTTATTCTTTTATATATATATACATATATATATATATACGTGTATATATATGTGTGTGTATGTGTTTATATATTATACACGTGTAAAAATTAAAAAAAAAAAAACTGTATGGCAATTTACTTTAAGTTTCACTTCTACCTTGCGCTCTGTGACAGAGATGTTTTTTTTTCTATCGGTTTCTATTGCTATTTCCTTTTCCGCCTTCTTTGTCAGGGTATTTTCCACCTTTTTCGTTAGCTCTGCTATTTAACGATGATATAGGCTTCTTAATTTTCGAAGGGTGCAAGCAATGTTATTACATCGAATAAAAAAGTTTTGTCAATTTTTTTTTACTAAAAAAAAAATCGAATAAATAAAATATTTTTTATCGCAATGTGAGATAAGCGATATTATTATATTTACGTTTCTTTTTGTTTTTCGATAATTGAACTTCCATTTTAACTATTACAAAACATATTTTATTACTAATATTATTATCGTTATTATTAATATTATTATTATTATTATTATATAATACACATGTATTATGTGAGTATAAAGTTTAGTTTTCATCTAATAAATGATGCAAATCGAGTTTTTTTATTAATATTATCGCTAATCCTAAAAGTATTTCATTTTTCATTGTGAATTGGACTGGCGAAATAAATAGATAAGAAAAGGCGGGAAAATTATTATAACACCGGAAAAACAACTCCGTCAATGAAGGTAAATCGTTGCTGAGTATTCTGTCGATTATTTCATCCGGCATATACACCGTCCGATTGGTTTGCCGCAGAACTGAATTAACGTTAAGACGGATTTACTAACGAATTAGGCGATCATGATTTACAAGATAATCACTCACTACTGTTTAATTTTTACCCTCGTTGCTATCATCGTCCACATTAATCAGGTAAAGACTAATTTATATAATAATTACCATTATTATTGGATATTATTATTCCGTCGCGAGGGGGGGATTAATAACGTAGATATCAATACATTCGCAATATTGTTCGGTGTAAAACGTGTCAACTTTTTTTCTATTACATCGAGATGATTTACACCGAAAAAATCGCGAATGTACAATAATAATATTATATATATATATATATATCTTCTTCATTCCTCAATGTTTCGATTGGTGGTCAATATATAGAGCACTCTACTTTCAGGTTTCTGGTTTTCGACTTTTAATTCTTGGTAGGTACGTACTTTTGCGTATTATTTGAGTGGTGTACTTTTGTCTCGGTCTTCCTCTTGATCTTCCATTTACTTGGCCTTCAATGATTGTTGTTAAATATTTGTTATTTCTTATAGTGTGTCCTATCCAGCTGCATCTTTTTTCTCTTATATACTTCATTAGGCATCGCTTTTCGTTAATGGAGCACATCTATATTCTTTCTTTTTGCATTTTTCGCCAACACCACTTTTCGAACGCTTCTAATTGCTTTTGTCTACGATTGTTTATAACCCATGTTTCGGAACCATACAGCAACGTACACCTTTGTTAACCTTTTCCGTATTTCTGCATTTAAATTTTTCGACGTTAACAATGATTTCCATAAATGCGGCTTTTGCCTGTGATATTCTTGACCTTATTTCTTGATCCGCATATATTCTGTTATTATTGAACCGAGGTATTTGTATTTTTTTACGTTTTGCACTGCTTCTTTTTCTAAATTTATGTTTATTTGTTTTATTATTTTCCATTTTACTGCATCTCATTACCACCGTTTTCTTCTTATTAATATGCCATAGCGTTTAAGAATCAAGTTTAACACTTTATCAATGGATCCGACAGTTTTTTTTTCGCTTTCCGCGATTATCGCTATGTCATCTGCAAATCTAAACGATTTTAATTCCTTCATTACTAATTTCTTCCCATTCTCTAAACGTCTGCTCTATATAGATATTAAAGAGCAGCGGTGATAAGCTGCATCCTTGTCTTACTCCTTTTCTGACTTTTGCTTCAATTTCGGACTTTTTGTTTTTTATTATTAATTTTGTATATAACTCTTTTATTATTCTTCTGTCCTTAATGTCAATGTTTATTCTTGTTAAAGTTTGATACAGAATATTCCAGTCGCATTTATCGAACGCTTTTTCTAAGTCAATAATTGCAATGTATCCTAGTTGGTTTACTTCTAGTTTTTTTTTCCAATTACAATTCGTATCCCTGGTATAGCTTCTCTTGTTCCTCTTCCTGTTCTAAAACCATATTGCTCTTCACTTAATTTCATCTCTATTTTATGTTTTATTCTGCCTAATTTTTGTTATTAATATATATATGAACCAGCTGGCGGTAGATTTATTGCACGCTCTTAGACCTTCCAGACCGGTTTGAATGATCGGAGAAGTACTTCGGAGTGCCATTGCTGAATGACATCCCCATCCTGCCATGACCTATATTCCGGTTGCTATTTAAAAAATAATTTTAAAGAAAAATGTATATATATATATATATATATATTTTACGTGTGTAACCAATTGCGATGCAAAAGTTACGACTTGTATCTCTATGTATAATTTTATTGGAACGTTTAAACGTTCTTCAATGATAGCGCCGAAATAAAATTATAACGTAACATAATCGTATTTTAAGAAATTGTTTAAACATTTAAAACACGATTACCGTTTAAAGGCGAGGCCTTACAAACGATAAACATAGACGACGCAGGAAAGTATTATAATTAATTTCAGATTAAACGATTAAAAAAATCATCTTATTCGGGTGTAAATAAAATTTATTCTGCTCTTACGTCATTATCGAAGCTGTTCTCATTATTTAGCATACTTTGAAGATAGTTGAAACTTCCCATTATCTTATTGCAGTGTGGTATATTTTAAGCACACAAGCTGACTTCCCCGTTTATTTTAAAGTACTAGTTCTACTAGTAGCTTGGTATTTTTCTCGTTTGCGGTTAGTCCAAATTTATTATATACCATCTCTAACGTCTGTAATGTATTCCGAAATGAGTTATAAGCTACCACAGCGAAACCTTCCTCGTATACTGGAATCTACAATTTCCTTTTGTGAGGAATAAGTTGTAGAAAACAACCGTGAAATCTGCTATTCATTATTATGTTCTTAGAACCACTAGTTTCTTAAGTGCAACTATAAATATCGTATACACTGGAAAAAGTGTCGCAGGTAATATACAGTCGCTATTTCCGTATAGTAGGGAAATAATTCGAATGAATTTTGCCCTCGAATTCCTCCATACGATTCAAAAATAATCTCCTATGAATTGTATCAAACGAGACAATTCATAAGAGATTAATATCAATTTGGAGAGTTAAACCAATTGTACCAATAACGTTCGAATAAACATCAATGTTATTTCCTATACAAATATTGAAGTCGTCAAGAAGTAACACATACTCATTATGCGATCCGTGATAACATATATTACAGTATTTGCATTAAACTGCGAAACGTTATTTTCATTAGCCTGAATCGATAGTTTTCTGGTTTGGATAAAATTTAAAACATATTGTAGAATAACTATGTTAAAACACGCATAATTTACTATTAGGTTCAGAAATGTTTCCGTCATTTATCTAGTCTTGTTTAATGCTACTATGTCGATATTATACTCATCCTGTCGCATATCTGGCTGCCTAATTCAATTTTTACTCCATTTCAGTTGAAAGCAACCGTATAATATGTACCACCTGTCCTGCAAGATATAACCAATAGATTCTCACCTATAGGTCTCGTATCATCACCACAGAACTTAGACAAGAATAAAAAGAAAAGAAAAACTCTATACAGCTACAACAAGTGATTTGATGATATAACTAAGACAACCTCGGAGACGGGTAAAATATGAAAAAATGGAATTAGATTAGGCTAAAAGTAATCATGAAAATGAAAGCCATGGGGGGTGGCATCCTAACCTAGGGATTAAAATCCGGGCAATAAGGTGATAGTTTACTACTCAATAATAATAGCAGGATGAAAAATTTATGGCAGTCAGAAACTACCAAGAGCAAGAAATCACAATGTTTATATAACGTTTTTCCGACAGGTTCCAGGCTGTTTTGCTACAAACTCTCATTTTTATTGCCCTGTTACTACTGGAATTACCACAGGTTTTCAACTAGTAGCAGTTCTTGGTTCGCGACTGTTTATTGGTTACTCTTGACTGACCTATGTATCGGCTGACAGTTTCACTATACACGCTTATAGACGTGTGTCGTAACATAGGATATATATATATACATTCCGTTTTGTTCCACACCATAGTCTGATCCAGAACGTCGACACCTGAATTTTTAACGATTAAACGCCATTGACGTCGAACTGTTATTTTTCACATTAGTTCTCATTTCTGCAGCGCAAAGTCCTCTAACTTCCATAAAATGGAAAACACCAAGGTATTTAGCAAGCTTATTTTTGTGTCTCGATATTTTATCAAGTGTATAACCGTAGATTAACGTATAAATCTATACGTATATTTATTTATATATATATATATATATATATATATATGTATGTATGTATGTATGTATTTATTTCAGCGCATGTATAATAGAAAATATAATTTTTTTATGTTTATTAAAGAAATAAAGGTTAATTATATAAGAAAGTAACAGTGTTTGAGATCCGAAAATATTTGTAAAAATTACATATATATATATATATATATATATATATATATATATATATATATATATATATATATATATATATATATATCATTATACACGTATATACACAAATATAGATTTATATATGCATTGTATGTTTATACATATTATGCACGCATTGTCGTATTTGTACTTAATACAGGCTTCAACAACGGAGGAACCACTTAATAGAGAATCCAAGTGCGATACTATGTTGAAGAAAGCGTTAGAACCGATTCCGGACAAGGAAACTCAAGAACGAGTACAAATATTACTGTTGAATTACATTGAAGATACGAAGAAAACGTACAAATTAATTTATACAGAAGCCCGTTCCAAAGGAGTGATCACGCTCTCAGAAGAGTTTAGAAGAAAAATGGATACTATTAAACACCAACTTGAAAAAAACCTCCAAGAAATTATCGTAAGAATCCGCAAATTATAATAATAAAATTATCAGGTTGTTACAAGTAGAGAAAATTTGAATTTTAAATTTCGATCGTTTATGCTAAATGATCTTTTGAAGAAATTAATTTTTTCTGGTTAGGCTGTCTACAGAAAACACGTGACCCGAAGGAGTGGTGAAGTTGCACTTCTTATTATTAAAGTACGCTATTTCTTCTGTAACGAATTTAAATTGCGTACAAACAGTAGGTATTAATATATACGTTAATAGCGTTAACTTCCCAACAAACACTAACAGCAATCGTAGCAATTTTGATTGCACTAAGTATTTTGCTGTATAGTCTTCAAAATCAACAAGAGTGTTTATTAATGACATTAAAAATTTCGCGATAATGGTAGCCAAAAAATTAAACAACGTTACTATTCCCATATCCATTAATAGTTTATCATCCTGACACAAAAACCTATTTTTGTCGCGATAAATGAAACATTATGCAGTATTAATGGAAAATATCGTTATAACTTTAGCGCGTCGCGAACAGGATAGATTTTAGAAATTTACGTTTCCGATAATATCGACCCTGTGCGCGTTCCTATTACTTGCACCCAGGATGATATCGTAAAACGTATTCTCATCTTTACTCAAATTTTGAAATTTTTTGTTTACAGATAAAAACTTATTCGTGCCAAACTATATACCCACAGTGACCTTCTCAATCCCAGTCGTAAGTTAACGCTGCCAATAATAGTTTACGGAAAGCCTGTACTCTTTACAGAATCTAACGCACTTTCTCCACTCGTTGACTCACGTATAAACCGCTATATGTGTACTTCAATAATAAAATAAAGTATAACATTCCTATTCCTCATTGCGACACTATCAAATACTTAGGCCTATATTTGGATCGCCGTCTTACATGAAGTACTCACATTCAATATGTGCGTCAAAAAAGTATGTTCCAGAATGAAATTGCTGTCCAGCATAATTGTCAGAAAGTCCTCTCTCTCTGTAAAGCTATCCTGCAAGCGTCTGGTGTACTCGTTGGTAAAAGCTCCAATATGGAAGTATAGGATTGAAATTTACGGTGCATCTGCGAGAAGTAACGGCAGCTGCAATCCAAGATTCTTCGCCAGTTGGTCGACGCTCCGTTCTTCGTATGAAATCGTACCATTCACGATGATCTCTACATTGAATATGTACACGATTATCACGTCGGACGATATAACAAATTTTTTTAACGAGCTGCATATCAGCTCCAACCGTAACATTTCGAGCATGCAACAGCCATCACTACCTGGCAATCCGATAAGAAGGTTTACAAGTTTTTTGGACCAGAAACTTTCTTACGATTGGATAACCTTACGCTATAACTGCAGTTCCAGCGATTCATTGAAATAATTATTATATTAGTTTTCTGCTTTTCTTTATAACTATCGCGTATATTTTCTTCGTCCCTTGTTTCTCTTTCTTTCTATAGATCATTCATGTTTATCTGTCCTGCTCGCTCTATTGAGAGTGATCGGTATTTCATTCCAGCTTCGCTAATAGCGGTCAGTTTATTCTGACTGGAGTGGTGTTTAAAAAAAAAAATTCTGAAATCGCACGGAGGTTTACTCTTTTTAAGTGACAACGATAAAAGACTTCATTCTTGTATTAAATCTGTTAGCTTAAACATTCCGTTGGTTGTGATAATATTCCTAATATAGTGAAACTTTTGTCTAAATTACAACTTGAACGAACGCTATCCTGAAGTATGGGTCTTTTCCCCGGTTTTGGAAAACTGCCAAAATTGTTGCTCATTGAAAATATTCTCCTAATTAATTCACTCTGTACTCTGAATAACATAATCGAAAAAATTATACTCAATCAGTTGATGGAACTTACGAATGCTGAACAATATTCACCGCAGGAGTAGTTCGATTTCAGACTAATCAATCACCAGTTTAACATTAATAAACACGCGCATCTTATCTCACTATTAGCCTTTGACACCACTTGGTAAAAAAATATAATCTATAAATTAATCCAATGTCAATTTTCCTGCATACATAATTACTTTAATTCGTAACTAATTAAGTCATCGATCATGCTTATTAACGATTCTGCCTTCGTAATTGAAGCAGCCATTACCGGCATTCCGCAGTGTAGAGTCTCTGTTTCTACTCACCTTCTTTACGATCTGTCTAAATACCCTTTTGTCGAAACCGCTCACCACGCGGATGACGCTGCATTATACTGTTCCTCATATAGGCAATCTACTATCTGCAATCGTCTACAATCCTCTGTAAATCGTCTTGTACGTTATTTCGCCAGATGGGAATCGCTATCAATCCCGCAAAAAACTGAGGCTATTATTTTTTCCCTAGGAGATCGATATATCTTGATGAATTAACTATATCTGGTTTAAGAATTGAGTGGTCCGGCTCAATCCGATATTTTGGGTGGTTGGTGTTGTTCTTGATAAAAGGCTGAACTTTTCTGAGTATTTAAATTCTGCAATTATTAAAATTAACAAAACGATATGTGTTATTCGCCCGCTATTTAATCGCAAATCACATTTAAGGATTCAAAATAAGTTAATCTTGTATAAAGTATTGATTCGTCCCGTTCCAATATAATCTCGCCGAGTTTGGTATGTTATCGCTAATCCAAAATGGGTGTTTGAGGTACATTTTAAAACTAGAATCAAGCGCATGTACGATACGTTTGAGTTTCCCTATATCGAGAATTACATTCTCTCGTTTTTCAAATTTTTTTTCAATTATTACTTTTCGCGTGAAAATAATTTAATTACCGCTATGGACGACTATGATTACAAGCTGCTACAATTTTTGCACAACAAATACAAAACAGAGATTATATTCCTGTAATACTTCTAACTGTAAATTTTCGTTTTTTCAATCTTATTTAATCCTATAGAAAATCAATATTTTTATTTTTACTCAATTCATTTTTTAATTTAATTCGCTTTACTTTTAAGTTCTATTTTATTTTTATTTTTACCTGTAATTTTTTTAACAACACTATTACGTTCCTTTTATTTCACTAATTTTACTTTCAAGAATAGCAGGTTTTATTTTAAATTTTTTCTACTAATTAACGACTATGATTTTTTAATTTTTATTCATTTATGTTTATTACATGTATTTGTAGTTTTGATGAGAGATGTTTTACAACTTTTCTGCTCTACGTCAATACAAATAATAACAAATAATATAAAAATTAAAGTGTATATATATATATATATATATATATATATATATATATATATATATATATATATATATATATATATATATATATAGTAATAACAAACATAATATAAAATATAAGGAAATACTTAATTCAGACGTACAATATTACAAAAAATAGAAAAGTGAAAAAAAAAAGTTATTTATAATCTGATAGTGATTGTAATAAGCTACGCAATCAACAAATCAGCGAAATAAAATTTATACATAAGCTAAATAGCCGAAAAAATAAAACCTTTCTGTCTATTTAAAATTGATTAAATTTATAATATCCTTTTTAAAACTAATTCTTCATCGAAATTTATCACCGCATTTAATAAATTATTTTTATCTCTTTCCTTTATTATTTCCGTGTTTCCTACTTTCCCTGCAAAATTGAAAGTTTACCATAGTAATTCCAATACTGCAAAAAGGTAAAAATAAAACTGAAACAACTAGCTACCGTCCCATTAGGTTAACAAGTGTCCTAGGTAAACTATTGGAAAAATTATTCGAAAGAGGCTAAACTGGACCTTGGAAATGAATAATACGTTCACTCCAAAGCAATATAGTTTCCGAAAACATCGCTCAGCAATGCAAGCCATCATTGATCTCCAACATCCAGAAGGCATTCAATGACCGAAACCATTTGTATGCTATCTTTTTTGACTTGCGAAAGGCGTACGATACAGCATAAAAAATATCAGGCGCTTACCAGCCTACATAAAGCAGGAATCCGTGGCCGCATGGCCAGTCTAATCCGAAGTTCTTTAAATAGACAAATTAAGATATAATTAGGCAACACCTATTGAAAACTATATGGAGAATGATGTGAAAAAGAAGGCATCCTTAGTGTAACACTCGTCCTGTTAGTCATTAATGGTATAATGCAGGCAATCCGACCGCCGGTACAATCCAGCATTTTCGCAGATGATTTAACGATAACGTTCAAATCGTCTTCACCAACCAGAACAGGTAAAATCATATAACGGTGTATTAATGAAATAGTCGAGTAGGTGTCTGCACGAGCCTTCAAATTTTTCATCAGAAAAAACAACTTGCGTTGACTTCCACCGAAACACTAAGTGCAGTAAACATCCCGATAATATTCCTGAATGACTTAGAACTATGTTTCCAAGATACAGCACGTTACCTAGGAGTAACTTTAAACAGCAAACTGGTATGGACCACGCATATCAAAAACCTCAAGAAATCAACTATAAAGGTTCTAAAAATATTGAAGAAAATAAATAATAGACGTAACGGAGGCGATCGAAACATGTTATTACTGTTATATAAAGCATTGATTCGTTCTAGATTACAGTACGGTTGCCTAGTGTTCGGCTCTACGGTCCGGGGCTTACTAGAGTCCTTAGATACCATTCAACACATTCAGACATCCGAATTGCCGCTGGAGCTTGTCATACTAGTCCTATAAGTGTTAACAGCGAATCGGAGTTACTTTCTCTGTGTTTCCTAAGGCAAATCCTGACAGATAACTTTCTCACATCCACACTTATCTCCCAAAACCTCCCAATTAATGATTTTTTGCACAATATCCCAAGTCGTAGTCAAATATCCACAAACATCCCTAACTATGCAATTAGTATCAAAAATAAAAGTTCTTATCATCATTTTCTCAATTTAACAAAATTATTCTTAATCCCCCACTTCTCCCATTAAATACCAACCCCCTACCATGGCTTTTTCAACCACTCCGTACCATTTTGAAACTAACCCATCTTTCCAAGTTTTCATGCCCATCCCATGAACTCCAAAACTATATCGCTCATGAGATCTCCAAATATAAGGACGCTGTTTACTGATTTATCGATGGCTCTAAATCTGGAGAACGTGTGGGTCTGCCTTCTTGGTACCCACCTATTGCTCGTCGCTTTCGACTTCCTAAGTCTCGCTCCATATTCTCAGCTGAATTCTTTGTTATTTTCAAATGTCTAGAGTTCCTATCAACGGCTCAATCTTCTTCTAAATTCATTATCCTTTCTGATTCGCTTAATTTTTTAAAGTGTCTCCACAACTTTTATACAGACAATGCACTTTTACAACGCATACTCCTTCTCCATTAACTCCTTACTAGATTTCAAGTTTCCATAGTTTTAATTTCGATTCTCGGCCACATCGATCTCCCTGGAAATGAGGCTGTTGACCAAGCTGACAAGGAGGCGTCCTTGCTCCCACACATTTCCGATCGCCTCCACTCTCTCTCTCTCTAGCGATGTAAAAGTTTTCCTGAAATCTCTCATAACTAACTCCTGGAGTCGTGTGTGGAAGTATAATCAACACAAGAAAGGTAAAGTGTTATCCTTACCAGACGTCGAATATCCCACTCAAATCTTACCCATTTCTATCTTCTTCAAGGCACAGACCCTCCTCTCTGTCCCTTTTGTCAAATGTCGCAGATGCTTATACCCCACATACTAACATGTTTCATGTTCTCACCAACACATAGAATCCGGCACAGCCTTCCTCCTTCCATATCTCAACTCTTATCTGAATCTACCGACCATATCCATAATATTTTCCTGTTCCCGGATTCAATAAACATTTAAAATCAGATCTAGTACCACAGTAAGTCCAACATGGTCCGTTAGTGCAGCCGGCACCTATAGTATCAAATAATAATAATAATAAAATAATACGTTGTTTTTTTTTCATTATGCTTTTCTGTATGTAAAATTTCATAACTTCGGGGTGACCAGGAGAAGAGGGACGGTTTTATTGTTTTTTGAATAACTCAAAAACTACTCGACCAAAATTTTCGAAGGAAATTTTATTTAAAAATAGGAAAACGAGAAATTAGCTTACAATCATTAGTATCGTTCGGATGACCGTCATTTGCAACAATACATTCATTCAGTCTTTATAAAATTTTCTAAGACGTTTTCGAGCATAGGTCGTTGAATTTTTGAAATTTTTTCAGAAATCCAAGTTTTCAGGTCTTCCAGATCTTGTGGACGTGTTTCGTAAAAAATCGTGCAACTTTCAATTCTTTCCAAAGCTCTCTTTGCACTGTCGTGATCGATTCACGCCGAAAATAACGTTTCACGCAAAACGCGCGCCCCTTCTCATTATAGGATGCCATGATAATTGAAACTGGACAAATTTCTCGTGTCTACACTAAACGTGTACGCAGTTCGTGTTGTAGCAGTCTTACCATTCAAAAAAAAAAAAAAATCCTCCACCCTATATTAGGTAATTGCTTACAATGTTTACCAAATAACCGGTTTTCATCCGCATATCAATTTAAACATTTTTTAAATCTGACCGTTAATCTTCATTGTCGATTAAATGTATTTTTACGAAGAAAGATTAGAATATTATAATATTTAACCGGTTATTATTGCAGAAATCGAATCATCTGACGCGATCGTCCTTCCAAACGTTACAGAGAGCGACAGATAGTTTATTCAGGGAAACATTACATCTACTGGATAAACTGGTAAATGTTTTACCCGAAGAATTTCATGAATTAAGGAGAAAATATTTAACACCGATTACTATGTCGATCGTAGAATGTCACGATGAAATCGCACGCTATGGGCAACATTAAAACAATTGTTTTCAAATAAAAAAATCGTATCTTCATTTACGGTTAACGAGATAATCGTTTATATTTCTTAAATTTAATTTAATATTAATTTTTAAATTGTAAAAACCCGCGCAAAATAAATTTCGCAGAATTATTTTAAAATCGCCATACGCAGCTCTGAAATTATTAATAAGCCGTTAAACTATATAACAAAATGTACTGTAACATCTGCTCTTATCGACTCTATTATATTTATTTTTATTTATATATTTTATTTCAACGACGCTCGACTACTCTGGTCATTTGCTTCCTTGATACAGTATAAAATTTAATTATTACATTTATAAAAATAGTGAGAAAAGGTAAATATTATTAAATATTAATAAATAGCGACGTGATTAATTATATTAACTTTGCACCGTAGACCAAATACTTCATTGTTTTCAGTGTATGACGTTCCCAAGTTTGAGAAAAACGTTTTATAGTAATTATGATGTTGTTCATGTTCAGATTGAAATAATACTCAAGTCGACGGTCGTTTAACATCGGTATCAATGTGTAAGCTTATAATCGGATTTGTACAGAAGGCTTCGATACATATGTGTAATGCTTGGTTTTGTATAGTGTCCGATTTTTTGATGACTTATGATGTTGTTCATGTTCAGATTGAAATAATACTCGAGTCGACGGTCGTTTAACATCGGTATCAATGTGTAAGCTTATAATCGGATTTGTACAGAAGACTTCGATATATATGTGTAATGCTTGGTTTTGTATAGTGTCCGATTTTTTGATGACTTATGATGTTGTTCATGTTCAGATTGAAATAATACTCGAGTCGACGGTCGTTTAACATCGGTATCAATGTGTAAGCTTATAATCGGATTTGTACAGAAGACTTCGATATATATGTGTAATGGTTTTGTATAGTGTCCGATTTTTTGATGACCTTGCACGATGATGTCCCGTATGTTATAGCACCGTAACCTAGCGAACCGTACAACCGCAGTAGTGCTCACCTGTTAGGATTTATTGTGCAACATCTTTAAAAATTTGAGTGCGCTCGTGCAACTTGATCTTATATGTTCTACGTGGGGTTTCCAGCTAAGTTTTTTATCGAATACTAACCCAAGAAATTTTGTTTGCTTCTTGTTCTATATATATAGTTATGATTCAGTTCTGGTAGAATAGGACGAAAATTTGAGTTGCTTCTGGAGAAGCGTACTGCGACCGTTTTTTGCGAAGAAAATCGAATGTTTTTGCAGCTGCCCAATTTTCGATTTGAGTGATGTTTCGTTGCAAGATTTCTTCTAACCCTGCTATATTACTACCTCTAATGTAAATAACTAAGTCATCTGGGTACATGGAATATTTGACAGGTGCGATGATATGTTCTTTCAAGTCCGATAATGCAAGTATACCTAGTAATGGGCTACGGAACCTCGAGAGACACCTGTTATTTGGCTTTTTCTGGAAGGCAGTGTGAATTACCTACTTTGACTTTGAATTTCCTCATTAAAAATGAACGGATAAAGTTTGGTAGGTTGCATCGAAAACCACGTCTATCAAGTTCGCTTAGTATGGAACCGGATATGTGGTCAAACGCCTTTTCTATGTCGAAAAAGACACATATGGTATGTTGGCGTGTTGTAGGATAGCAGAACGCCCTTTCCTAAAGCCATTTTGTAGATTGTCTATGAATTGAGACTGTTTTCCGCGATCCACATTAATCTGCTGCCAACATTTCTCTCCACTACTTTGCATAAGACACATGTCAAAGATATAGGCCTGTAACTTACTGAGTCATATTGATTCTTATCGTATTTCAGGATTGGTGTGGTATTTGCTTACTTCCATAAATCTTGAACCATGTTCGATTTCAAAATTTTGTCGAATAAATCACATATATATTTCATTTAAGTGTTTTATCATATCTGGGTGTATCCGGTTTGGAAAAGCTGCTGAACTTTTTAAAGATGTTATTGTTGTATAGACTTCCTGGTTGTAATATCTACGTTGCACGGCTCATCAATATCTGAATCGAAGTTGAGGTCATCTTCTGGAATTTTTATGTGCATTTTTATGTTGTTCGTTTCGTAGTAATGGTCTTTCATTATTTCTGCTATTCTATTAATATCCTATACAAATGCCAGTTGAGGTTCTAATTGAAGTTCTTTTTTTCTTTTGTTTGTTAGTCTTTTGAGCTATATATATATATATATATATATATATATATAATCCCTACAACTTTAGACAATATCGGTTGATCATGATGGTAATCAACTAGATCTTGGTGCGGTTGAAAATTATCATATAAGTATCTATCAAATGTTTCAGCTTTATTTTTGTCAGTTTTAGCCTATTGTCCATTTTTCATTCTGAGTGGATGTTACTTATGCAATTGTTTATTTTGTTACTTTTTCCGGTTTAACGAGGAAAAGAAGTTGATGTGTATTTCTCATTATTAAAATCTTGTATCGATTTTCTTAAATGACGATGCAGAGAATTATACTCTCGTGTAGTCTATTACGTTGTCATATACATCTAGCGCAGCGAACTTGTATTAATGTTTTCAACCTAATCGGCATATTAAATTCATTTTTTGTATTAGACTGGTTATGTTTTGTTTTATACATTACACGGCATTATGTATATTATTTATAATTTTTTTTATTAAACGAACGTTGGGATTTGTATTCCGGTTCATATATTCACTAAATTTTGGTCAGTTTTTACTGCTGTTAGTTAAGGGTAGCTCGTAACTTTTACGTGTTAATTCAACTCCTTTACCAGCTATGATTGGGGCATAGTCTGAGCTTAATTCGTGAACCGTACTGCACGTTGTTCTTAACCGCTGAAGATTTATAGCAATGAAGAAATCCAGCACTAATGGGGACCGATTTGTATGTGTTGGCCAATACGTAGGCTCACGAGATGGGACGATAACGGTTAGTCCTTCTTCATTTATCAATTTAGCAAGTAACATTCCTATGTAACTAATATTATTATTATTCGTAATTTTCCTGATCTTGTCCCACAGTAATGTCATCCGAGTATTCGAGTTTATACTGGAGACACAGCTTTGCCATACTTATTTTTCCCGTTCTATCACTGTTCATCTAGCCAGAGCTCTGGCTTTTTTGAACAATATGAGATTTTCATAAGTCGAAAACCGTTCTACTCAATAATTTATTCTTTCTTTGTATCGTACATTTGCACGATTCGTTCCACCAGAACACTCGCCGTTTTTTATGATTTAAATTGCTTTTTCGTATATGTAAATCAGCCGATGATACGATGTTTCGGGATATTTCGTTATTAAGCGCAATCGGGTTGGAGGTATTTTCTATGTCTACAAAGTTTATGTTGTTATTAAAACTACTCCCATCAGCTTTATTAATTATCCAATTGAGATACCAATCATGTCGTCTGCGATAATTTGTAAAACAGTTTATAATTTCAGGAAAGTGATTAACTTTTTACTGACGTGCCACTGTAAAAAATGATTAATTGCGGAACTTAGGTTTTTCGAGGGGTTACGGAGCCTAAAACTTGAAATAAGGTACGTTTTAAATTAATAAATAATCCACATGCTGTAAATTATATATTATATATATATATATGTACATATGTACATATGTATATGATGACGATGAATTGTTATATCCCATAGGACGTCGTGATCGTGATAATCAAATTAACTCATGAGTCGGTTTTTTTCCACCGGCGCCTGTCCACTGCCAACCTGCTGCATGCTGTTAATGTTGTTCTTTTCGGGCACATTAAATCCAACATTTTTTAATCTGACCCACTTCAATGCGGTCTTTCTTTTTGTCTTTTACCGGGTGGTCCGGCTTCCAACTTTAGTTTTTCTAATTGCAGAGCGCTCGTCTAGTAATGTGACCAAAATAGCGCAAAATTCGTACATTGCAGACAATAAATTAAATTTTTCACCTATTCTCTGCGAAACTATTTTATGATCTTTTCGATTAATGATATTCCTAAAAAGCCTAACACCGTAGCTCGACAGTTTGTATTTTTTTTTTGTTCTTTGCTTTCGATAGTCCAAGATTCGCAGCCAAATGTGAAAATAGAGAAAATTAGCGACTTCGTAATAATCTGAATTTTAGTTGTCATCGATATCTGCGAATCTTTCCATATTCTAGTTAATCCATGAGCGACTCGTATTAATTCTTCTTTTAATTTCACTTATTAGCCGTCACTGGATATCAAAGAACCCGGATTTATGAAATCTTTTCGGAATCCATTTATATCTGAATAAACTTCTACCTCCTTATTAATAATAATCGTAATTTTTGTTTTTGGGAATATTTATTTGAAACCCGAAGGTACTACCCGCAGTCTGCAATTTACCCAGCAATGATGTTAGACTATCTTTCGAAGTAGTTATTAACACAGCGAAGCGATCTTGAAATAAAAATGATTAAATCCTACTAGAACTACCAGTTATTTGGCTATCGTCATTGCAGGAATCAAACCATTAAGTTTTCAGATATAGAGAAACGTATTGACATTAATTCAGATGACGAATTCAGTAACGTAAAATATCGACAATCTAATTTCATTCGTGAACAAACACTTTCAACGTTTAAACAGTTTTGGTACATTAGAGATAAGCGCTATAGGAATAAATTTCAAGTAGAATGAATATGTATAGAGCTAAAGACTTTTTCGCAGACATTGAAAAAAGATTCAGTAATACATCATTTACACCTGATTTTTTTTTTAACACACAAATATAACATGTATTGTAACTTTACCGATACTGTTAAGCGCGCTCTTTCCGGCTGTAATCGTTGTAATAAAGATTTTAGCGATGATAGATTAACTAAACCGTTTAAAATTGTTAATACTTTCACACCATTGCAGAAATAAATTATCGTAGACTTCACCTCTAGCCTACGTATCATCATCACCATCATCATAAGTTTGGCAGTCCTAGGACTGATTTTATTTCCATAGTAAGTAACTTCCAGCCCAAAAGATTCTCTGAAGATTTTTTTCATTTTCCAGTATTGCAACAATGTTGTCGCGAAAGTGTTTCGGGGTCTACCACGACTTCTTTTCTCTGGAATCTGTCCTTCTATTACATCGCGTAACAGACCACAGCCTAAGTATATGGTAAATAAATTTCATATTATAACATTGTATTGTTCAGAGTTGCATAAACTTAATTGGACCGGTTCCGGACAATCTGTCATTTCTACTGCACTTCTTTTAAACAATAAACTTACCCCATCGT
Organism: Coronaproctus castanopsis; assembly: GCA_032883995.1. Classification (NCBI taxonomy): domain Eukaryota; kingdom Metazoa; phylum Arthropoda; class Insecta; order Hemiptera; family Monophlebidae; genus Coronaproctus; species Coronaproctus castanopsis. Next base: position 14,293,892 of record CM065052.1, on the reverse strand, counting down.
TTTTACGAATTGAGATAAAAAAAAAAAAAACCAAACAATCATACAATATTTTGCTCACTCGCATCACAAGTACATCACAAACACATCACACCATTCATATATATATATACTCGCTTCCAAACACCATTTAGACACATAAAGCGATCAAACATATGGGGAAATCCCTATATGTTTTTATGAAACGTGAACGCGTGTAGTATATAAATAATCTACATGTTAGAATTATACAATAAACATATGAATACGATATTAAACTAACGCATCATCGAAGGAGAATGTGTAAAAACTATTTATATAAAGACGCCGATAGTTCTCTATAAATTCGAATAAAATCTAACGCTACAACATGCGATACTAGAAGAATGATATATAGGTTTTCTCACCATTGTCTTACTCTGTATATCCTTATACATACATATGCACATTCACACACATATATATATATATATATATATATATATATATATATGTATATTATGGTAAATAGGGGCTGATGTTACCAATTTATGACTTATCCTTTCTGGTAATGTACAGATACGAAATGCCGCGGTCGCCAGCACAGTTATACTGTGCAAAATATTTTACAACTTACTTTCTTTATTTTATTCTCTTTTCATTTTATATCATACGAAATTGAACTTAATTTAACTAACCACTCAGTAAACTGAATCTCTCGGCATAGAGCCAACAACCAACAGTTTCGCTATAATAATTATAAATTACTTTATTTTAATTATTATTAAACGAGTTTTACACAACATTACATATAAATAATTCACAAATAATTATTCACATCGCGAAATAATACAAATTCACAAAATATACACAAAATTCATCCGCACATATACAGAGAAAGTATAAAATTGCGTAACTACCACCGGTGAGATCAATCGTTACTTCCGGATCGTGTTGATGTCCGATATTCCGCTCGATTTTTATCTGCGTAGTTAAATATTTAATTTTATTTTCTAAATTTATTCATGACTCATATTTTTATCCGAGCACGTATGATACTACGATTATTAATAAAAAAATATAACGAGCAATTGACAAAATTCGATCTCGTTGCGGACGAGCAGTACGATCGACCGATAGCTATCTCCGACGACGAAGGCATATCCTCCCATTCGATATCGATTTTAATTATATACGCTTAATCCGTCATACTTACACATACATTTACATATATATCTATATTACGCTATTGTCGGTTGCTCGCTCTACCCCCCCCCATCGTTCTCCGGATTTTCCTTAATAGCCTGGCAATTCGTATCTAACTGAATTGTGTTTATTATTCCCAGGTTATTGCTATCATCATCCTAATCATTATGGCTTTCCGACGTAACTTATCAGTTTTGACGATCTAAGACTCTTACGATGGAAATACCTTGGTTATTAAACTATATATTATATTACGTTAACTAAAATTTTTACTTTTATATTTATTTTATTTAATATTTCCTTCGGTACCCCCATCGTCTTAGATCGCCATAATATATATATATATTAATTAAATGTTCTGTCATCTACACGCTGTTGTTTATATATATTAACACATGCATACATACATATATATACATACATACATACATATACATACGTACATGCATATATATATATACATATGTAATATATACACATACATACACTGAGAAATATAAAGTTATTACTAACCGATATTGAAAATGCTTTTGATTCGGCTTGGCATAATTTATCATTTTTACATTTTTAAACTCCTTAAATTTAAATTATCCTTGTATTTAATAAAAAGTTAATTAAACCTTATTTCAGCGATAGAATGTTCTACGTCACTCATCGTATATATAAATCCTCTGTCAAAACTTATCGTTCAGGTGTACCGCAAGGCAGCGTACGTATTAGGCACGTATCTATTTTTATAACACCTTGGTTACCACATATTGTATACGCCCACGATTTAGCATTACATCGACCGTAAGAAACATATTACGAAAAGCTCCTAGATCTATTTTTAAGTATTACAGGCGGTGTGAGTTAAACATAAACACTGATAAAACTGAAACTATACTCTTCACATACCTTTAGCGGAAATTGATGGTAAAAGTATTCACCGGCGAAACCTAGATGTCGTCCTAGATTCTCGTTTATCCTTTAATAATAATAGCATTAATTACGTAATTGATAACACAAAGCAATCTACTTCATCTTTAATCGACGATCGTATTTATCCGTCGTTAATAAGAAATTATTATATAACAAAAATATTATTCGGCCCAGATTTACCTACGCGTGTCCTGTTCGGCTGTCTGTTTCAAAGAGTACATCTGAAAAAATTACAACTAATTCAAAATCACTCTGGCGCAGAATTATACTAAATCGTCACAGGTATACAAAAATTACTGTTATGCACTCGGAATTAAACATCTTATTATACCTGTATTCTTATATCAGTGAATTATTGAAAAAGTTTTACTACAGGTGTAGAATACATAGAAATAGATTAATTTCATAGGTGATTACGATAAAGCCTCACCGTGCGTTATATATACAAACGTAGTAGAATTAAGCATACTCATTTAATCCCGTATCTATGTCGAATTATTTATTTTGTGTAGTTAAAACGGATTTTCGTTTTTTTGTACCAAATTTTATTTATTTTTTTGCAAGTTTTAGTTTGTTTTTCTCGGTAGCCTAACATTTGTTTCATTAATGTTCTATATTTAATAATGTTAACTATTAAGGTATAAGGTACTTAACTTTATGAACTTTGTTATGCATGTCTCATTATGAAATAAAGCTTCTTTTTTCTTCTTCTTATATATATATATATTATATATATATATATATATATATATATATATATATATATATATATCGTTATAAATGCATGTATGTTTGCGTACGTATGTGTGCTTGTGTGTATATTTGAAAATAACGATCTGATCATTTATTTCAATGTACGCGTTATTTTAAAATAAGTAGTCGTTTTAGTATTCTCATTTTTTATATATATTTTTTTTTCTTAATGTGCACCTGTACAAATAGACAACAATAAGCGCATAAGTTCAGTTAAACATGTGTAAAAGTACGACGATATCTACGTTTCAATAAACAGCCTGCCGGTTTTGAATTATGCTACAACCGCATTGATCTGTACGACCTTAGATCATTCTGCAGGCGCAGAGTTCGTAAGTACGTTTCGGAGCATTCGTCGATTTAGTCTTCAGACCGGATTATCTGACAGTGTCGATATGTAGATTCGCCAAATTTGAGGGTTTGGATGGTTAGAGCATTTTCCAAAAAATATTTTTTATTCCGATAAACCTGTGTAACTGTGGCCATAACTTATCGTTACTGACGTACTAAGGAGCGTCACACATTGCTCTCGGTACTTTGATCTGAAATTGTTTTGAAATTACTACTTGCAGTTGATCGCCATAATTCGATTCCATATTTCCATTTCGTCGTCAGAACTGTACTGTAGAACAGTAGCTTGTTTCGTAACGAAGTTTTCGCTTTTCTTCCTAGGATACAGAGTTATAACCGGAATGAAGTATCTAAATTTTTCCTAAGCTGCAGTATAACCCGAGTAAGTTTTTTATCCGTAATAAAACTAATATACTTTACAGTGTCCGTCTGAGTAATTGATTGCCGATCATAGTAGACTGAAGGACACGAACCTCTCCGTAATGTAAAAGCTCTATTTTCCGATTTATCTGCGTTGATCTTAGATATCCACTTTTCCAATGCTTGTAGTTGAAGTTGAATAGATCAAGATGCCATTTCCGGACTTTCGTCAACGGCTACAATCAAAGTGTCATCGGCAAGGGTAAATATTGATGTATACGGTGTTGTAGGGAAAACTTCTGTATGTTCGATCCTCGCCGCGCAGATGTAAATGTAAAAACGCGTATATTTGGCATTATATTAAAAAGTTATAATAATATTTAATAAATGTACCTGGAAAACAAATGCCCTGTCCATTTATGAAAGTAACTAATAATATAAACTGGTAAATAATAAATATACAAGATGAAAATAGTATCGATGGAAAAATCAGACAAAAAACCATCACTAATGAAAAGCGGTAATTTAAAAAATAATAAGTTTAATTATATGACGAAAATGTTCATTTATAAGTACTGGAAACGAAAGCAAATTATAACGTTATGAGAATAATACATTATGTTTAATGCGTCGATATTTATACTTAGTATATCTAATACTTAATTCCCTGGAATCGTAATTTCCTATTGCTGGAAGTAAATTATTACGCATGCGCACTACAACTGAGGAGAAAAAATTTTATGGGATAGTTTTAGTCTTTTACATATGCAGAGCACTATGCATATATGAAATTTTAGTGTATACGGGGGGGGGGCATTAAGGATACATCTAAGACATCGATTTTGGACTAACTGCAGTCTATTAAAACTAGCATTTGAGACTGAAGACCAAACTGGACAAGAATATGTTAAAATAGGCCTGCTTGTACTGGTTATTAATACAGGGAGAGAGAAATGTTCAAACGTACGTTCCGTACGAGTTGTTGGAATTAATAATAATAATACAAGTAGGCAGAAGTTCCTTAATTTAGTAAAATTCGCGATGAGAATAAATGTTATTAACAAAATTTCCTACTACTTCATCGATTTTTAAGTTCCTCCATATAAGGGGAATTATATCAGCGTGCACTAAGGGTGATTTATTTTCCCTCTACCACTACTACGTCGCTCAATCTTGTCCTACTGCTATGGAGGAAAATTGTAAATTTACCAGCGTCGTTCAACACGCGAATTAACCTATACACCTGAAAACCGGCGGTAAGTGACATTCGATGTTAGACATTCTCAATATCGCACGTTCGAACAAACTTTTACCTATTCAGTCTGGTATATTTAATTGATAAACAACAAGAAGTAGTTGAAATCGCTAAAGGATATCTATATTGATAAGTTGAAACCTATATTGAACGCATCAGAAGAAGAGTGCGGATTTAGGGGCAACATCGTAGTGCTACATATATGATATTCTAGACAATTAGCAGAGAAAACCGGAGAACAAAATACCTCATTATGTATGGCCTTTATTGACGTTAAAAAGGCGTTTGATTCAGTAAACAGAACAGGACTTTATGTTTAAAAACAGTAGGATGTCCACGAAAAAATTTAATAATTCAACTTTATGATGAAACAAAAGGATCAGTCATATGTGACTTTTGCTATCAATACTTGCGTAAAGCAGGGATGCGTATTGGCTCCTATGCTCTTTAATTTCTACATAGGCATAACAGACATGGTCTTACAACAACGTTTATTACCGGGAAAAGGGATAAAAGTAAAATTCCGGTTCGATAAAGGTCTTTATAATTTAACGAAATATAAAACTCGTTCAGCAACCCTTCAAAATCGTTAGTCTACAATATGCAGATGACTGGGGGTACTTCTGGCAATAATCCGCAAAAACTACAGAAAGCGCTCGAGATTGTTCAGTGTTCGTGTTCGCTGAATTCGAATTGACTATAAATCATAATAAAACAGTGTTAGTCCAGGCTGACAGTAGTATGTTTAATTTTCATTTGTTTGGTAATCGGCTATCGTCGATTCGTCTAAATACTCGGGAAGTATCGTTTCGAACGATGCAAATTTGGATTGCGAGGTAGCATCGAGGATTAGAAATGTAAATGGGCTGGATTTAGCAAATTAACACAGAAAGTATATCTTTCAATCGAAATTTAGAGATAAAAACCAAATTAGCAGTGTACAAGGCTATGATAATACCAGTCTCATGCTATATGGGCGCGGGAAACACGGTCGATAATGAAAAAACAAACCCGTAAACTTGAATCTGGCCACCAGAGATTATTACGCAGAATAAACAGAATATCATGGAAGGATCGCGTGACAAATGCGGAAGTGTTAATAAAATCCAATTGTTTATCTATAGAACAATATTTAACATAGAAGCGCACGAAGTGGCTAGGTCATGTTATTCGCATGGGAAATGAACGAATACCCAAAAGGATGCTATACGGCGTATTACTATACGGAAAAAGACCTTGCAGACGCCCGAAACTTCGCTTCAAAGATGTTGTAGCACAAGACATGAAGATAGCAAAAAAGATATGGGAAATAAAGAAAAAAAACGGTAACACAGAAGAAGTATAACCACAGTGAAATGTTCGAGTGTAATAAATGTAAATTTGTCACAACAAAACTTTTCGACTCTTAAGCCATTATCAAGTAAACGAATAAAATATAAAAATGTATAAATATATATATATACGATGTATATAAATTGAAAGAATATCTGATATATAATTTACAAAAAAATAGTATTTATAAAATAATCTGATATAGTGAACGTGGTAAATCGGCGATATAAAATTTATACACAAAAAGAAAGCTAAAAATAAAAATAAATAAAAACGTCGGTCTAATTTGACGAACTTTATACTTCTTAGAAATAAAATTCCTCGTAAAAACTTATCGTCGAATTTAATAAATTTTATTTCTTTACATTTTTTTTGAGTAGATTCCATGTTTTTTTTTCAATGTTTTTTCGTATTAAAATTTTATAATTTTTCGATTAACACGAATTATTTCCTGTTTTAATTCTTTACAATATTTTTCTAATAATAATAATATATCATTATCGGTTTTATAAGAATTTAAACTTTAATTCTTATTGCGAATTATGAACCTGTTTTTTGCTTACGTATCCCGTGTTTCGCGTTGATTACAATTTAATTTATTTTTTAATATTTTATCTTTATCTTCTATTTCTTTAATAAAATCGAAGTTAATCACTATACAATTTTTTTATTATACAAGCAAAGCTTTTCGACTATAAATAGTTATTTTCAACTAATTGAAAATGACTTTATAGTCTAAAAGCTTTGCTTATGTAAAATTTTTTAGTGATTAACTTCGATTTTATTTTGTTAATTCATAAAATTCACTACTCTCCAATACGTCGACATTCTATTTCTTCGTTACCGGTTAATTTCAATAATATTATTTGTTATCGTTAATTCTACATTTTATTTTTAATCTTTTTACACACGTTCCTACATAATTTATCGAATCTAAATAATTATCTTTCGCCCGTATTTTTATCGTTTTTCTTCGATATTTCAATATAATAGGGTTATACTTATTACCGATTGCTATATGTACGGAACATCCAAAATGACTGGTTGATCTAGTGCGAAGTACGGACGTCCTACTGGAAAGAAAGAAAAACTACCTCAAGCAGTAGAACGAATATAATAAATAATGGTAATACGATTTCGCGAAATTTGCGAACAGGCTCGATTAACGTATAAGAAAATTCATATCGCGAGATCTTTTTCGACGAAAATTATCGCAGAAAAGCAATATCGATCGAAAGGTGAATTAGTTCGGCCGGTAAGTATCGAGAAATAAGAATCGAAAAATTATATTACGAAACGTGTCGCATCGTCCGTCGGAATAACGATAATTTTATCGCGTTTAACGATCGTAAATTTATCTTAATCGATTAATGAATAATTATAACCGCATCTTAACTAACAAAAATGTCGTTAATCGGTTCGAGCTTTGTGCGTTGTTCTCACGATTAACTGAAATTTTTTTTTGTTAATTTTTCGTTTAAAAAAAAAAAAACACAAACAAATTTAAAATGAACGCGTTAAAGTTTTTAAATTTGTTGTGTATTTTTATTTTTACAATACATTTCAGTAAAGTAAGTAAATTTTTTTAGGCAGATAACAAAATGAAAATTGTTAATATCATCCGATACTTACTACTAAGTTATATACACACACACACACCTGTATACGTTTATATATATATATATATATATATATATATATATATATATATATAAAGTTTGTATGTGTATCTATGTGTATATAAAAAACAAAATTGCTGATTTATATCCGTTTAAAATACAGTCTAAAATACGATTATAAAGGAATTGAAACGACGCAAAATTTAACAAATTCGGATCCTGGAAGCAGCAGAATACGTACTTGAATTGTAGAATAATTTAGTGAATGAAGTCGAGCTCGGCATGTAGCCGATAATAACACAGTATTGTGTTTATTGTTTGTAGAATAGTTTGACAAATTATTGAGTGGCGTTGAATGAAAGGTTACTGGAGGTATCTGATTAGAAATATTCTGAATTCGTGTTTGTAAAGCTAAGACAAATCGTTCCGTCCGACGTGCTCTCGAAGTTAAGACGTGTTTCTAAATTGATGTTCTTTTTTCGTTAACTTTTTTTTAATTTATGTGTATCTGTGTTTTATATATATATATATATATATGTTTTCGACTTTCGTTTTATCTCAATTTTGTATATTTAATTTTATCTTATTAATTTATTAAAAATAAACTGATTGTTCTTGTTTGTTAAAATCAAAATCAGCTGAATTCTGTATACCAGCATTATTATTTGAGTTTTGAAGATTTTTCTTATATATATATATATCTAAACGTTTAACGTATAAATCCGTAGGAACGCGTTAAATAAATCGATTAAAAACAATTATAGGTAATTAAAGGAAAATCGAAGATTTTTCAAAAACCAACCAGCGTAGTACACTTTTAAACACCCTGTAACTCGCAGTAGTTAGTAATAACTTAAAAAGCAAGTTCTCTTTGAAATATTATCCATACAGCTAGCGGAGACTTTTATTTAAAAAACCGAATTCGAACTTAATTTTTAACGTATTTTCGATAAAAATTAATATAACGAATCGGAATTATTTCGAATTTAAACGAGATTTTAATAAACATTTATTTACGCGTCTTGCGCTAAACCGTTACTTTTGAAGCGTAAACAAACTCGTTTAACGGAAACTTATTATTTTCTACTATTCTACCGTTATTAACGGGATGTGATTGTGAAAATTAACGCAATTAAAATGTTACTTTCCCTGTTACCTCTTATATAAACGAATAACGAATTAAATCTTATTATAAATTACGTAAAATTATACGTATATAAGTATAAAAAGAATTCCTTTTATACGTTTAAACGTTAACTCGAACGTCTATTTAAAAATTATCGCGCTATAACGAACGTGCACTTAATTATTCAAATAAGATCGCGCTTAAAACGAAATTAAATCTTTAATGAAAGGAGAAGATTGTTCATTGTCGATAACGCAAAGTGGTTGAAAGCCGAACTAAAGGTCTAATTTTTTTTTTTAATTTCGCCAAATTTTTTTTGTCATTTCTATTTATTTCTATCTTCGCGATGAGGTAGCCTCTGCAATACCGTCGAGACAGATGTATCGGCTGAAATTTTTCTTTCCAAAAAATTTATTTTTTGTAAAATTATGAAAATTGTATGTTTTATATCCGAGTGTTTTTTAAAATTCGATGTCGTTTATTTTGTAGGACAACATTTCGCCACAAATATCACAACATCAGCACTATTTAGACGCATCATTTACACACAAATTACTATATTTTATCCAATAATTTCTTATATGTATTAATATTTTTATATATATATATATATATATATATATATATATATATATATATATATATATATATATACAGAAAGTAAAATATAATTAATATTTAAATAATAACGTATTGAAAAACGACACGCGTACATAATGTAAAATATAATCTCAATTATAATAATGATGCGTTACAAAACCGCATCACTCGATAAGGTAAACAAGTAACAGCCGCAGGCACTACATAACGATTAATGTAGCTACTTCGGTACTTAACGCGAAATCAAGTATTATCAGTCGGCACTAGTTATTTCGCAATATAAAAATGAAACAGCGATCAATTTAATAGGTTTTCCGAAGACGTTACTCCAGTCACCGTGACATCTCACCTATTACACTTTTCATCATTGTGACGTTAAATACTAACCATTGCTAATCGCTCCAGCTGTTTTAACGTCATCTCGTCTGAAACCGTATGATTATTCGCAATATGTATATATATATATAAATTTTTTTCTAAAATGATTATTCATAATTAATAAATCCGCAACCTGTAATTTCGTTGGGCTCGGTTTTAATGTAGGGTGACCCAGAGAAGTCGGACGGTTTTGTTTTTTGAATAGCGCAGTTGGTAACACCGCTGTTCCACATTTAGTGCACACACGAGAGATTCATATTTGTTCAGTTTTATAGCGGCCTTCTATAACGCTATTTTGCGAGGAACGCTATTTAAGGTGCGAACCGATCACGACGGTGCAAAGAGAGTTTCGAAAGGAATACAAAGTTAGCGATGTTTACTAAATACGTCTACGAGATGTGAAAGACCTGAAAACTTGGATTTCTAAAATTCAGCGACCTATACGCGAAAAAGCTTTCGAAAATTTTGTAAAAAGACTGAACGAATGTATTGTTGCAAACGACGATCATCTGAACGATATTGTGTTCCGCAAATGATTATGTATGTCTCGTTTTCCTATTTTTAAATAAAATTTCATTCGAAAATTTTGGTCCAGTTTCGAGTTAAAAACAACAAACCGTCCGTCTTCTCTGGGTCATCCTATATTTCTGCGACAGAATTTGTCTAACTAAATCGTGTAATTCTTCAAATTCCCGATTTATATGATTATATTATTACCTATAAAACTTTAAAATTCTCCGAAATAAAAGTAGGGAGCTGAAGAAAATTATAACGATAAAATGCGCGGTTTTTTTACTTCATTTAAACTATCCGGAACTAACGCAGTCGGTTGAGTTAGTGTTGATTTATTTGGAAAAAATATATATACGTAAAAATAATTCAAATATAATCGTATTTTAGAATTTTTTTTAACGATTCTATTATTTCATCTTTGTCATATTTTTTTTCCTTTACCGCGGATTAAAATTCACGCGGTTACTTTGTGAAATTCCTAATTATGATATTTTACACGTTCTTTTATTGATGGAATTTATTTTGTACGAAAAATATTAACGGTTTAATTTAATACTTTCTTTTTTAAACGTGTTCAGACTTGCGGAGTCGCGTAATTCCTCGAGAATATATATTTTTCGCTCGTTAAATTTCGGTACAACGTATCGGTTAACTATTACCCTCTGGAATAATATTTATTCTTCCTATCAAATTTCCTAATGGTAAATTCAATTTTTTTTTTTTTTTTTTTTTTTTTTTTTTTGTAAAATCGTATATTTGAATAATTTTTTTTACAATTACACAATCGTATTAGTGCACATACAGGCAAATAAATAACATGTATACAATACTATTTCCACACACACACACACACAACATATATAAACCGACACACAATATGAAATCATCTACATATATTTAGATTAAAAATTACACGTGTATAATTATATTTTATCCCGTCAAGCTTAATTAGTTAATATTTATACACCAATATACATGTACACATATACACATACATATATATCTATACATGTACACATACAACTATACACATAATTTTAACAGTTTACTTACTGAACATAGTATTCCACTCATTCTAAAAAGCCATTTTTGCGCCTCACTCATTTTCCAGACATTTACACCATCATTTTCACTTATTGTCTAGCCCCCTGGTAACCGAGTTCTGCTATCCCTTTTTCTCGCCATTCTACATATCTTCTTTTTTAATATTTTATTTCTAATTCTATTGTAACCATTCTTTGAGTTTTTCTTTTAAAATCGCTGTACTTTTTTCGTTCATTTTATCATCGGGTATTATATTCGGCATTTGTGTCATTATAAATTTATCAGTCTGATTACCATACTTTGTTCTCGTTATTTGTATTTTATATTTTAGCGTTTTTCTCAAGTTATATTTCCCCCAATTTCCCTTTTGTCCACATCGACAATGTTAAATTGTTTTAAATAATTCGATATTTTTATCATTAAACACAATCCCCTTACATCTAAAACATTTTCTTTCCGCATTTATATAGTTACACATTTTTATAATTCTTTGTTATACGATCGTCAAGTATCGATCGATCAAATAATCGTATGCATATATTGTTTCTTTCTTCGTCGAGACAGTCGTCATTGGAACAACAAGATTTAGAAGAACCGGCCCAAACTGGAAATTTTTATCAGGACACTCAGAACCTGTTGACAGGTCTAACCAACAAGTTACGACATACATCTCTCTTACTTAATACGGCTTACAAAGAAAAAATTGCTGCTAACGTGAAAACGTTGATTCGTAAAATTGCCGACAGAGTGCACAAAGATTTAGAGTCACTCGACGAAAAGGTAACGTTCAGAACTATTTTATTATATATATATATATATATATATATAGATTTTAATGAATTTATTAGTAAAAATTACTAATTGTTAATAATTAGCTTTTCGGCAGTTATGCCATTTTCAAGTTAAAATAATAATTCGTTTAAACTACTCGAACCTGATCCTTATCAACAACTCTCCTGAACTTCAAAACACTTCTTGAACTATCCACGTTGTTTTTGAACTGCCGCGACCACGGTTACCATTTATTTTACCTTAAATACACGAAGCATATCGTAATTGCCATTTCTCATTACATGACCAATATATTCCATTTTTTTTTCTTTCAACAGCATTAGCAATGTAATACTTCGGAATTAGTAATTCAGGACGTTCAAGGGATTTTCTACATTTTACGGTAAGCCCACATGCAAGAAGATATATTATATATACGCAATTCACTTCTAAACTCATTTTTAATAGTAATTATATCAATATTTTATAATAGCCATGTTTTAAAATTGTTTCTAAAAATTATACACCAAAGAATATATCGCAAATGTGAACAGAACATCGGAAAAACACAATTTGGTTTCAGAAATGGCTTTGGTACCAGAGAAGCTCTTTTTAGTCTTCAAATGCTCATTCAGCGCTGTCGTGCGGTTCAAACAGACATATACGCATGTTTCGTGGATTTTGGCACGGTGCAACACGATAAAATCATTGAAATATTAAAACAAATAGGATTGGATAGTAGCGACATCAGAATTATAATTAATTTATATTGGAATCAAAGCGCATCGGTACGTTTAGATGGTCAAATGTCAGAAGAAGTCATCATAATGAAGGGGGTGCGTCAAGGATGCGTTCTTTCCCCTCTTTTATTTAATATTTATTCAGAAAAATTTTTTTAAGAATCAATCATTGGAAAACCGTTAGGCGTACCGGTTAACGGAGTCATTGTAAATAACATTCGCTATGCGGACGATACAGTGGTGATTGCAACGAGCCTTGCAGACTACAAGAACTAATGTACGCGTTTAATGAAAGCAGTGAAAATATGGGTTTACATATAAATACGAGAAAAACAAAATGGATGGCTATTAGTAGCGCAACGAACACGATTAACGGCACTCTTTTTCTCGACAATGGAACGATCGAAAAGGTCAGATCGATTAAATATCTGGGATGCCATTTTAATGATGGATGGGAAATATCCACTGAGATCAGATCCAGAATTGAACAGGCGAGAACATACTTTCAAAAAATGAATAAAATTCTGACAAACCGGAATTTGAAGGTAGATCTACGGGTACGAATACTACGATGTTATGTTTTTAGCGTTCTGCTATATGGAGTCGAATCCTGGACGATATCAGTGGCTTTATACAAAAAATTAGAAGCCTTTGAAATGTGGGCATATCGCAGGATACTAAAAATTCCTTCGACGGCTAAGCTAACAAATTCCGAAATTCTACGACAATTGAACAAAAAACCGGAAATCATTAATGCAGTGAAAATAAGAAAACTGGGACATTTTGGACACATAATGCGGAACAAGAAATATGAATTCCTTCAACTAATCATGCAGGGTAAAATAAATGGTAATCGTAGTGGTCGGCCTAGAATAACGTGGTTGGAAAACTTAAAGAAGTAGTTCAAACTGGATACAATTGAAATATTCCGAAAAGTTATGGATAAAGAGCAAGTCAAGCAGATGATCGCCAACGTTCTTCGAGGACATGGCACATAGAAGAAGAAGAAGATAATTGTTTATATTCTTTATATTCAGATACGGATTACCAAGTTGTTATTTGCTTTTATTTTATTTCATTTTTAATTGCTTCCGATCTGATATTCTTCTATTTATTTAATTTCTTAAATTTTATTTATTATTATTATTATTATTAATTATTTTGCTTTACATCGTACAGTACAATACGAATTTATGTTATAGGGTCACAATGTAATCGACGTGAGTCGTTGTGTAGATCCATAAATTGACTATAAATAAATAAATCAATATATTAAACGTTACGTTTAATTATTCGGTACAATTTTTGCAATTTATTGTAAAATATACGTTTTCTTTCTGTACACACACATATATATATATATGTGTGTGTGTGTGTAGTTCCGCTAGATGTAAAATATTAAAAATAAGAAATAAGAAAAAAATAGGAAAATACCTTTTTAAATTTTCAGTTCGGGTTTTAAGTACGTTTTCATTTTCAGAAAAAACAAGAATTGGAAAACGGAATTGATGTCGTATCGAAATTTTTAGACGATTTGAAACATCGAGACATCGGTAAGAAATTACAGAATTTGTACGACACTTATATAAGTTCGGTGGAAAAGATAAAAGATCAGTCGAAAGAATTGAGCGATTTACTAAAAAAAGATTAAGAAACTCCTCTGGTGGAACGACGAATTAAATATTAGAAAAACCTAACGGGAGATTTAGGTTTAGATTTAAATTTAGATTTAGATTTAAATTGAGATTTAGATCAACATTTATATAAAGATCGAAATGTAGCGGCAGAGTAATAATTTTATATTTTTTCGTTTAATCTTTTGTATAAACCTAAATTTCTCCGTAATAAACCGCTGTCGTTATTGGGCATAATCTTTCTCACTTATCGTGTATTATTATTATTATTATTATTATTATTATTATTATTATTATTATTATTGTTATTATTATTATTATTATTATTATTATTATTATTATTATTATTATTATTATTATTATTATTATTATTATTATTATTATTAATATTAATATTAATATTACTATTTACGTTCAAAGACGATTGGACTTTTTAAATTTGTTCGCGCACACACACACACATATATATATATATATATATATATATATATATATATATATATATATATATACATATTATTATACAAAAAATACTGCTTCTTAGGTAAACTGCAGGTAATTTTTTATCGTATTTTTAAAATTGAGACATTTCACGTGAAAACCAGAATTTTGTTAGCTTTAAAATTTCATGGACCATATAGTGGACACTGTGACTGAAAGGGGGTTAAAACGTGAGCGTTTCAAAATTAATATTGTAACAAGGAAAACCGGCGCTTTTAGCACAGCCGTTCTGTTTAGTTTGAACTGTCACAGCAAAACAGTTACCAATAGTCGTACGATTTATTCTAAAGATAGCCGTGAATTGTACACTTAAGACGATAGTAAAAAGTATGCAACTTAGGAATTATACTGTTGGCAACTTGTTTTTTATCTCAACATCGGCCGCATAAATATACATCGTAATCACGGTACACGTATGTCAGTCCGTTGCTCCAAAGTTTTCTCCATTCATCTCTACATGCATGCATGCATCCATCCCATCCATCCATCCACCGTTAGTCTAGGCTTCCTTGCATCGGTTATGGTCCCAGCTCTCGTAACAACTGACATCATCTCCCGGTTTTTCTTTAAGTATAAATAACTCTCCCCTAACAGCCAAAACAAGAGTAAAACTCCTAGGCTTATTGTTCGACTCTAAATTAACCTGGCGTTACCATATAACTGAAGTCAAGAGTAGGTACTTAAAACTGCTCCCAATTCTAAAATATTTATCAAACCCAAAATAAATATAAAACCCAAATCCTCTTTAATATCTATAAATCTATAATCTTATCACGAATCAACTATGGATGTCAGGTATATTCAACAGCCAGTAAATCTATATTAAGAAAATTAGATACAGTACACCATACAGGACTTCGATCCATTCTATCCCTCATCACCATCAAAGAGTTTGTGTGCATTAGCAGGATCCTTTCCACTTACATACTACAGAAAATACCACACTTATCTCTACTTAAGCCGTCTGCTCAGCTACAATAAAACATTTGCATACACCAAAAGATGTACATCCACTGACCCCCTTTTTCCAAATGACCCTATACCAAAGCTTCTTAAAATACTATCAACTTATCGCATAAGCTCCATCCCAAAATCAACATTGAATTACAATATAATGATTACCTCCTTGGGACCCTTCCGAGACAAAAACAGATTTATCTCTCACACAGTACAATAAATCTACACACCCTACAAATATAAAAGAAATAGTATTAAGCACTCTTCAAAAATACAACGACTACACGCACGCATACACAGATGGAGCAAAATCAACAGCAGGCGGCGAGAATTCACCAGCAGCTTGCTCCTACCAAATTGATAATATACTACACTCTATCCGACTAAGCGATGGCTGCACTTCTCTGGATGCAGAGTTGTACGGAATTAGGTACTGCATTGAGTACATCAGATCAGCTGTACTTCCACATCGCAAAACACTAGTCATAACAGACTCCCTCTCCTCTCTACAACTAATATGCCGTCAAGATAATAAAAACACCTTAATATTAGAAATTCAACACAATCTAAACACACTACATAAGGAAGGATGGGAAATCCGCTTTCTGTGGATCCCAAGTCACATTGGGATGCACGGTAGTGATAAAGTAGACCTTGAAGCTCGGTCTATGGTACTTTCACCAGCACCAGAATACTCACCACCTCCGTCATCATTAGCTCACATACTCATGAACAACAGCAAGCAGGAATGGACGACCGACTGGACCTCACAAACAACCTTCCTTAGGAGCATAACATCAACTATAGAACCTTGGTGGCCTCCAGATGGCACAAGCAGAAAAGAATATGGTACCCTCAACCGTCTATACGTATGGGTCATACAGCCATATCACACAATTACCTTTATACCAAAAGCCCTCCACCAACAAACTGCTCCTTATGCGGACATTTAACAGAACCAACAGTCACACACTTAATCTATAACTGCCAAACACTCACACCACACAGGTTAAAACACAAAATACAGGGCCCAATACACAAAATACTTTCAAACAACCCTCAATCAATAGTTAACATTCTGGCTTTTGTAAGAGAAAGCGGACTCCCAGCACACATATGAACTAGACACACGTCTCCTTATGCTGTAATAACCCTGGTAGTTAGGCATATGGAGATTTACATTAAAAAAAAAAAAAATAGAAAGGTATATACAAAAATCATCAGGAAGTTTGTACCCTTATACATTTATCGAGCACACAATTGGATAAACATATAGAAAACGTTTGTTATATATTTAGCTATAATCAAAATTTCCTTTAAAAAAAAACATATTTTTGACAATTTTAATAGATTTATTTATAATATATCTCGTAATTGTATCGCCGCTTTTAATGTAGTATCATGCATATATATATTGACTTGGTGTGGAATGTCTAATTAAAGCGATTCCAAAGATTACTACCACTTCACGTTTTTATCAACCATCCTCCAGTACCTTGGCACTGGTGAAGTTCAAAAACTATATCAGACGACAATAGCAGAGATATCGTAGTCCAACTTCTAAGAAACTATATAATTACTTAACCCGTATGGTCAAAAATAGACTTAATGAAGACCGTAATATCCAATGGAATTTAAAACTCAGTAAGATATCAACTTCAGATCGTAGTCTGTGGAAAACTGTAAAAATATTTAATAATGCTGAGAACCATCTACCGCCACTTACTGATGGTAGTCTTACCGCGTACTCTGACAAAGATAAAAGCAAACTGCTAGCAAATATATATTATTCTATACATAATCAGAACTTACATGTGTCGTCTGCTTTCCAGAATAAAAAAGTTTCATCTAGCGTTAAAAGGTACTTCAGTACTACCGCTGTAGGTATATCTCCTGGTGAATTAGCTTCTGTCAAAGAGGTACGTTACTATATCAAGACACCTAAATGCACGAAATCTGTTGGTATGGACAACATTTTTACGATCTTTCTTAAGAACTCGCCCCTTAAGAGAATTGTTAAATTAACTGTTATAATAAATTCTACGCTATTACTTTCTCATTTTCCTGAATCCTGGAAAATATCCAAGGTTGTACCTATTCCTAAAGCCGGTAAAAATTTTTCTAACACTAAAAACTTACGTCCTGTTTCGCTACTTAGTAATCTTGGAAAAATAGCCGAAAAAGTAATTTTGTACCGGTTAAAACATTTTACTGAAAAAAATAATATTTTGCTTGGACAGCAATTTGAGTTTAGAGACAATCGCTCTACGGTTATGCAGTTAGCAAGAATTATTGATCATATTACAGATGCTTTTAATAAAAATCTACACACCGGACTTCTTCTCTTAGACATAGAGAAGGCGTTCGATACTACTCGGCACCTTGGTTTAATAGACAAGTTTATCCAATTAAAATTCCCTAATTACATTATACGTCTTATTAAGGATTATTTAACTAACAGAAGTTTCGTAGTAAAAATAAAACTTCTGACATTAAATCTATTCCAGCTGGTGTTCCACCAGGAAGCATCTTCGGACCCTATCTATTTATCTTATTCATTAACGACATTCCTAAAATTAAAACCGTGGATATGGCTTTATACGCGGATGACACTGCCATATATTGTTCTTCTTACCGAATAGATGCTATACAAAAGAGATTAACAGAAGGTTATAAGAGGTTAAATTCATATTTTAACAAATGAAGAATTAATTTAAATTCTGAAAAAACTGAATCTATCTTATTCACTAAAAGAAGACCGCGATCTTTTGCTCCAGTCCTTATAAATAATAAAGCTATGGATTGGAAATTTCATGTTAGATATCTAGGTGTAATATTAGATAAAGGACTTACCTTCTCGAAATATATTGAATACGTATCAAATAAAATTTATGTATCCCTATTCAAATTATATCCGGTCTTTAATAAACGTTGTCACGTTAATTCAGGTAACAAACTAATTATTTATAAAAGTATTATTATGCCGAAAATGTTATACGCGTGTCCCGTATGGTCTTATGCAAGTAGTTCTAATTTAGGTAAATTACAAAGACTTCAAAATAAGTGCTGTAGAATAATACTTAAAGCCCCTCTGTACAATAGAATTAATAGTATGACACATTGAAATTATCTTATGTCGAGGATATTATTATCCAACGCACAAAGAGATTTTTTGTAAACTCAATCAAAATGCCATTATTAATAATGTTGGCGATTATAATGGTGTACTAGTTTGCAATTAAAATATAAACGGTACAAACATAATATGCCTTACTATATAGTACCAGCGTTTTTTTATTTCATTTTTATTTTATTTTTATTATTACTTTATTTAGTTTTTAGCATTCTAATAATAAGTATTATTATTCTTATTTAAGAGGCCGGTATAATGTGTATTCAGATTTTGGTGGTGGTTTTTTCCTGAAATTATATTTTGTAAAAAAAAAAATTGTTTATCTATTTTATTATATGCACGTGGTATGAGATGTAATTTTTCGATACACTTAGTATACTAAGTTTGTTACATGTAAATTTAAATATTGTAAATACACTTTTACTTACTTACTAATTCAAATTGTAAATTAATTTATGCTATAATCTCTTTTATACCTTGTTTGGTAACCTACTTTTTTTTCCTATAAAAACAAGAAGAAACAATTCAGTATATTCTAAATTTTAAAAAATATATAAATATCATCGACTGTCAAATAAAAACATTTTATAACAAAAAAAAAAAAAAAAAAAAAAAAAAAGGTATATACAAAAATCATCAGGAAGTTTATACCCTTATATATTAATCGAGCACACAATTTGAATAAACATATTGTTATATATTTAACTATAATCAAAATTTCCTTTAAAAAAAAAACATATTTTTGACAATTTTAATAGATTTATTTATAATATATCTGGATTTTTTTCTTTCGCGTAGTGAGACAGCGTTATTGTGTTAAAAAAAAAAATTACACAGGAGAAGCCGTGGATAATTTTTACTTTATAATTTAGACGAACTTAAAATAAAAACATGGCGCGGAAATTTTCGACAAATTTTAAATTTTTCCAACCAGTTTCAAATTATTCGGACAGGGGGAAATGTCATTTCCAAATCGAACCTTTGTTCGCTATATAAAGAAGGTGTTTCTCGGAGTTAATAATTTCTATCCACGTTTATATATACAATATAATCGTAAATAAAGTCGTCTGTACGGGGGGCTAATCTGCTAGTCGAAAGTTTATATTCTACAAGAGTGTAAACAATAAACCGACTACAGCGATTGTTTACACACTCAGACACGTTCTTCCGTTCCTGAAAAAGCAAAACAAAACAAAACAAAATATTCCTTCTCGAATAAAAATTATCCGCGATTTTTCATTCTCTCCCCGATAGAAGTAGCAGCCGTTTCGGAATTACCTTCGGCCCGGTCGATAATTTCGTTAATTATGTTCCGATTAACGTTACTACTAATTAGCGCGGTGTTGTTCGTTTCGATAAATGTAAAGGTAAGTTTCGCTAATCTATATAATATAAACCAGCAAAAGCACGACTTCGTCGGGGCTGGCGAACTAACGTTCCTCTTTTTCGAGCGTTATAATATCTATTATTGAAAATCTCCCAAAGCTGTAACATTTTAATAGGAAAGGATTTTAAAAATTAGGTAAACGTATTGCAATTTTAAAAAATAATCGATTAAAATAAATCTCCGATAGTTTAATAAGATTTTGAACGTTCATTCTGTCACATTATAGCGCAAAACTCATTACTGAAAATCTGTGAATAGTTAATGCGAATTTGAAAATTATTAAACATTTAAATTGCAAGTTTTTTTATTGAACGTATTTCTAATTGCATATACACTTACTAAATATTCCGATAAAATAAGTTAATTTACACCGTTTCACGCTTAAATAATTCACACGCATTAAACTTCTATAAAAGCATCTCGAGCAATTTTGTAAGTTGTAAGTATAAATTCGATACTTAAATCTTTCGTTTCAATCAACTACCTCCTTTCTTTTAACAGCAACTATTTAGCAATTTTTAAAGTGGGCTCTCTAGTAAACATTTAATACTCAATACGAACGAAACATTTAAAAAAAAAATATATAAGCAAGAATTCGATGCTCAATATCAAACAACACGAATAACAACGTCGCAAATATCCGAGAATACATCGATACATTACTACTGCGAATATGTAGTATTTATTTTTGAAGTGAAACTTCTATTGGCGCGTTATGTATGGAGAATTAACCCGCAAAACGAGCGAGCCAAAGGCTTATTAGATACATAGACAGGCATATTCTCACAGTGTAGTCGAGTCCACTCACTCTTACTCGAATATGTGTATGTGTAGTTTACATTACAAACACGTACAGAAATTATAAAATATTTTTGCGTGTTCCTCTTTTTAATAGTTTTATGAAACTAGCAAAATAAGAACGCGAATAAAATTTAATCGGTAGAAAAACTTATATCATAGGAATTGTCAAGTTTTTTTCCATTATAAATGATGATTTTTCAACATGTTTTGTATGTATTGTCGATAATACACGATTTGGCACAGAAACTTCGAGATCTTAATTTCGGTAATTTATGATTTGAAATCACTCCACGAATTAGAAAATATTGTTTTAGTAACAAACCGACCTATAAACATCGTAACGTTCTCGATTTTCTATTAGTTTATTCCATAAATCGTTCTATTATTCATTTTTTCTTTTTTATTATTAGAAAAAATATTTTTTTCTATAATTTTCAAATTCAAAAGCACTGACTGGATTTTTCACAAATCTTACGACAATTAATTAACCAACCTTAATTTAAATTTAAAAAATCTTATGACAATATTTCTACCAATCTTAATTTAAATTTAAAAAATCTTATGACAATTTTCCTATCAATCTTAATTTAAATTTAAAAAGTCTTACGACAATTTTTCTACAAGTCTTAATTTAAATAAGAAAAATGCTAAGACAATTTTTTAACATATTTTTAATTCAAGTTACGTGTGCCCTTGATTTGCCCTTTAGAAATTTCCCTCTTGTGTTTGCCTTTTGCAGGTGAGAAATGTCGGCGGAGCAGTTTATTTATCCTTGGAAATTTTTAACCCTTGAGTTTTGCCTTTGAAATTTAATAAAAGGTAAAATTATTTTAAATATAAGGAAAAATCAACGCATCTTACTACTTATTATATATATATATATATATATATATATATATATATAATCAACATGGTGAGTGGCCATTTTACGTTTTTATTTGTACGTACAAAATGGTCTAACGTCCAGTACACTATGTAATACGTGCGTATATGATGTTTGTCAGTGCCTTCTTCGTTATAATTAAGAATTATGTATAGTTTGAAAACATTATACATTTTCATGTCGCGAGTTGGTTTCGAAACAGTCGAGCACTCTAGTAATTACGCTATCGCGATGTAATATACACATATACAGCGATATATCACGGTGTCGGATATGATTAAAATTATTCCGAACGGAGGAGGTAATCCTATGCCGGCTACGAATAGGCCGCACAAAATTAGCACATGCTTATTTACTGCGCAGTAAGTAGCTGTCAGCTAACTGTCAACATATCTGTTGATAGATTGTCTATGAACAATACCGCAAACATTATCAGACCGCACCATCCGATTTAAGATGCTTACTTAAGGATATCAACCAGGTATTTCGTTTTTTTAAACAAACCGAATTATTAGCCAGCTTATAACAATCTAAACCCCGTGCCTTTAGCTTTACTGCTGTACACGGCACGTAAAAAAATAAAAATAAAAAATAAAAAAAAAAAAAATTATTCCAACTGTATGGAAGACACCAAACCAAAAAAAAAATTAAATTTACGTCAATTCTTTCTCGGTCCCGCTTTCTTTTAAAGGACAACAAACTTGTGGTGAAGAAGTAGATGAACCGAACGGATTGAACCTCTATAAAACGTAAATAATAACGCTAGAAGACGAAATAAAAAGCAATTTTACGCATGAAAGTTAGTGCCTGTGGACTAGACAGTTTTCACATTCAGCTGTTGAAAAATGCACCGAAACAAATTTTGTCTGAGCTCCTAAGCATTTTTAATAAAATATTGACCTCGGGTAATTTTCCCACATTATGGAAGAAGGCGTTAGTAATACCAATTCTGAAACCAGGCAAAAATCCAGTTTGCCCTGATTCCTATAGGTCAATTTCCCTCACTTCAGTCCTTGGTAAAGTTTTCGAAAAAATAATAGCAGCGCGATGGGTCTGGCAATTGGAACAGGGAAATTATCTTTCTAAAATGCAATGCGGTTTCCGACCTGGTCGGTCTACAATTGACCAGGCTTTGTTTCTCTAGAATGAAATTTCTTCGGTCATAACTCGGCATATGCATCTGTTAACAGTCTTTCTAGACATAAGTAAAGCATTCGACTGCACATGGAAATATAAAATTATTCAGATTCTCCATCAATGGAACTTTCATGGACGTCTTCTAAACATTATAATCAGTTTTCTAGAAAATCGATCATGCCAAGTTCGTCTTCATGACACTGTTTCCTCATCTCGACTTCTGGAAAATGGCGTGCCTCAGGGATCTGTTCTTAGTCCAGTGCTTTTCAACGTTGTAATCAATGACGTCATTGACAAAGTCGTAGCTCCTGTCAAATGTATTCTATTCGCTGATGATCTGGCATTGCTTCTACCATGTTCTGATGTTTCCTTAGGCTCAATAGTATTGCAGCAAACGCTCGATGAATTACACCAATGGACACTGAAATCGGGTTTTCAATTCTCAGTACTCACGTCTACTGCTATACATTTTTGCCGTAAACGGGGGGTGTCAACATACTATCGAGGTTAAATTCAACAACTATGTAATTCCCACGGCAGAAATAGTTAAATATTTTGGGGCTCATGTTTGACAACAGGCTACTATGGAAACATCATATTCATGCTATAAAGAAAAAGGTCATGCAAAAACTGAACTTACTGCGTAAATTAGCTCATTCAAGCTATGGTGCAGACACACACAATCCTTATTATCTATTTACAACGCTATCATCCTTTCTAGAATCGAATATGGGGCTGTAGTTTATGCTAGTGCCAAGCCATATCTTTTGCAATCTTTAGAGACTATAAATACTACTGCGTTAAGAATATGCTGTGGTGCATTTCGTACCACTCCAACATCCAGTCTCATTAACGATCTTGGCCTCATGAGTCTAAAATTTCGTCGTCTTTTCCAATCATCTTCATTCTATATTCAACTCAAGGTCGTCTCTAATCTACCGATCAGCAATTCCCTGATAAACACTCCTTTAACTGCCAATCAAAATTGCAACTTCTTTCACCGTGTCAATACACTTCTGCGCAACCTTGTCATTCATCTGCCTCCAATTTACTGCAGTTATATCGCCGCAGTACCGCCGTGGATTTCACTCGAATTGGATGTAAACCTTTCATCGCTACCACCTGCACAGCGATCAGACATGGCATCCATTCTTCATCGGTATAAGAATATGCTAATATACTATACTGATGGGTCTAAATTACTGGATAGGGTTGGCTGTGCTGTTTCTACAGCTAGCAAAATTCTCATACGCTACTCACTGCCACCGTACTTTTCAATTCTTTCAGCTGAGTTATATGCTAGCAAGCTAGCAATTGTGTACATAATTGAAAATCTTGCAATATATTCTCAGCAATCGGCAATATTTTCCGACTAGCTTTAAAGTCCATCGCTAAATATTGGAACAATAATCAACATCCAATTGCTAAAGAAATTATTCAATTGTTGGAATCAATGGAACCCTCTCATCGACCAATGTTTGTCTGGATACCAGGTCATTCACAATTTCCTGGAAATTAATTAGCTGATCGAGCAGCAAAGGAAGCGTCCTCTATGTACCCCTACATAAATCTATCCAGTCCTCGTGAAGATGCGTACGGTATCGTCGCCATGAAGCTAAAGAGCAGATGGAAATCTATGTGGACTTCCACGCCTAACTCAAACAAGTTAAGAAACATTAAATCGGATACAAGCCGCTGGAAAACACCTTCTAATTTATCCAGAAAAGAAGAAATTACTTTGAGACGACTCCGATTCGGCCATACATTAATAACACATGGGCATTTATTAAGGCGTGAATCTCCTGTCAGATGTTCCTGCATATATTAGGAAATTACTGTCAAACATCTTTTGCTAGATTGTACTACTTAGAACTCTCAACGTTCCCAACTAGCATTACCAACAACAATTAAAGGCCTGCTAAACTCAAATGGCAACACACACCTTCAACTTCTCCGCTTCTTGTACAATACTGGTCTCTTCAACATGATCTGAGATCTTCTCATCTGTGCCTCCAGCCTAGTAGCGGTACATGGCACATTAATGGGAAAATAATAATAATAATAAAATAATGAAATTCCGAATTTTTTTTCGTTTTTCTCGAAATTTGAACGCCCTATATTATAAATCGTTGCGGGCAGCATCACCACTTTGTTATATTTCTAAGGAGACGTTCTCTACGACCGTCTGTCGAACTAGCGAATGACGGGGAAGGAGTAAATATTTCGATTAAAAAATTAGACGATGATAGTAGTAATGACGATTTTAAAACAAGTCGAACACGGGTAAAGATGAAACCCAATCTACGAGTTATTTAACTTACTCTGACTATTAATAGGGGCCGACAGTGTTACTCGATATTTTTGAATAAAATATCGTTTTGTTTTTTTTTTAGTTTTCACTATCGCGTGAAATTGTAACGGACTCGACGTTTTCCGACGGAGTAAGTTTAAGCGATATCGGAAGATCGTCGCCGATAACTAATAAAGTTAGTCCGACAAATAGGCCGTGCTATGGGGAAACGATCGATCCTGACGATCAGACGAGATTTAGAAACGTCAAGAAGGCTTGTTCGGACGACATAAACGATTCGTTAGTCGGACAAAGAAATCGATTGAACGCGAACGCTGTTAAAAGTAATTATTTAATTTGTTTTCTTATAGGCAATACAAGTTCTTGATATTCGCTTATATTCAAGCGATCTACATACTATTCGTTACAGATGTTCTTGGTCTTCCTTTTTTTAGCTCCTTCCGCCTATAACTTTACCAACCTCTATTATATAATACTAATATATACAGCTGTAGTGTCTGCCTGTGATTTGCGAGTATTTGCATTATAATCATTGCATTGGGCTATTTTTATCACACATAAACAGAAAATCTATTTTTTTTTTAATTTTTATCTCTCTCCGTCTGTCTGTTACGATTTAACTCGAAAAACTATTAAAGCAATTGTTTCACATTGATATCACAAATAGGACAGAAATTACGATAATTTAAAATTTTAAAAAAGTAGGAAATAGCGATTATCTCTGATAAATCGTTTAAAATTTAACACATTTTCCGGTTTGAATGTACCTTCACTATCAACACACGCAATGCAAACCACATTTCGTTCTCTTAGTTGCCGAAATAACGGACGGATACATTATATATATATATATATATATATATATATATATATATATATATATATATAGTTAAAAGAAAGGGACAAGGATATTGTATTTAAAAAAATAATTACACATGCGAAGCCGTGGGTGACTTTTAGTGGTTTATAAAATTAGTACGTCTGATTAGACATTATCTCCGTTTAAATCGGTTTATCCGCGCTGTTGAGCACCAATTTTCACAATCGTAATTGAGCATTGTATCTGGGGGTTTTTTCTTCACATTTCTATACTAACGTTCCTATTTGTTAATATTGATTTTTTTTTTATTGGATACACATTTGTCTTACTCATCTTTGAATATCTGTTATACTTCTAGTATCTTCTGTTATACTAGATAAGGTGTTTCTGCGACATGTTCCAATTGAGTATTGTCTACTTTTATGTTCATCTTCTTTATTTAGTACATTTTTACTCATCTTCATTTACTCTATATTTATATTTATATGCAGTTTATTTAAAATTCTTCCGATAAAACTGTAAACATTTTATTCATATTTAATTATATATACTATGGAAAAAAACAAGTTGTTGGTCCGGATTCAATTTTACGCGGATTTCATTATTTCATTATTTATTTTTTTATATATATATATATCTTTCTCATTATTTTATTTAAAAATGTGTACACTATCGCGTAATTCCTACTAATTTCACAACTTTTTTATTATTATTATTATTATTATTATCATCATTTTAGACAATACACTTGTTCTAGGGGCTATCAGTAGATAGTATGTCGAATAATCGTGAAGCGTTCCTAGAGACGAACGACTGGATGCTACATTAGTAGTTTATGTTTTAGTACATCGCATAAATTTTCGCCGCTATCTGCCAGGTGTGTCAAGTGATTTGATTCGTTTTAGTCTCGTTACACGCAGTTGTCCAATAAGCTATTTGTAGTCCAATCCATACGGATATACATAACCGCTCCTGATAATTTATTGTCACCTTTTTTTTAATTACGTCAACCCAGAGACGAACGGGTTCGTAAAACTACTCGAACAAAAATTTTTGAATGAAATTTTATTTAAAAATAAGAAAACGAAAGATTAGCTTGCAATCATCTGTGGAACACAATATCGTTCAGACGACCGCTATTAAAAATAGGTTCATTCAGACTTTTTTTCGAGTATATGTAGCTGAATTTTTGAAATTTCTTCTGAAATCCGAATTTTCTGGAATGTGTTTTTAAAACGCGGATTTTAAGATATCCTCTTCTTCTTCTTCTGGTGCTGTATCCTCAATGGATGTTGGCGATTATCCCTCTGGCTTCCAATCTGTTGACTAACTTCCGCAATAAGGTTTCTGTATTAAGTTCTGTCCACTCTTTTATATTATCCAACCATGTTTTTCTTCTCCTTCTTTTTCCTCCTCACAAAAAAAAAAAAAAAAATTGAGTAACTTTGGATTCTTCCTAAATATTTATTATCTTTTTTTTTATTGGTACTTTTTATGATTTATTTGTATATTTTCTGACTCTATGCGACGATTTATAAATACTACACCTGTTGATTTATTATCGTTTACTTAAATTTACCGTGCCTTACATCCTGGCATAATTTTATTATTATTATTATTATTATTATTATTATTATTATTATTATTATTATTCATATACAACACCTAATGTCTAGAAGCACAAAGGTAAGTAAGTGTTAAATTAAGCGATATAATCCAGTATCTTGCAGGAACAGGATGAGTCTGGATAGCGTAGAAATGTTAGCTGCAAGAAAGATAAAAGGCCGTAGTGTGTTATCTGTAGGCTGAAATGAGGACATTCTGTTAGTATATATTAAACAAATAGCACAACGTTGCGAGCTGTATACATAACGGAGCTTCTGATCTATTAAGAAGATGTACACGTGTTAGCTTAGTACGACCCAATCGAAGTTCTGCTGATAACTACGTCATCTCTTAGACGATTTATGTGTGTCTTCAAAAGTATTAATTTTGGTTTGATATTTATGTGATGTGCCGTTTTTCTTCCCATAACTGAAATAATTACGATCTCATATATCTCTTGAAGTCGGCACAATTTTATTCACTGTTGCAAAATAACTATTTTTTATTCTTTTATTTTCAACCAAACACAAGAAAGGTCATTAACAGCAGTTTCTATTAAGGTATTATCTCGAACTGGTAAATCAGCTGTAAAAATAACATATAGTAATGACCCAAGGATATTTCCCCCAAATGATTCCTGCCTATATTTTTCTTTTTACCAAAAAAAAATAATTAATTATTTTTTATCCCCCATTTCCATTTTTCAACGTTCCGAAATACACTGTACCCAAATTTCGTTTATTAAATTAATATTTTATACATTACTAATTAATTGTATTCTTTCGTAGAACGTCCACCTCCGCCGTTGAAATTATCAGAAATAGGTCGAAACGCTAATAATCGCGATAACGATAATTATCGACGATTAGACGAAATGGACCCGGAGGAGCGGGAAGAAAAAATTAACCAAAGTTTCGCCAGACTGATGCAAATGATGACGTTTTTAGGACACGTAGATAATTATTTAACCGACAAAGCTTCGTCTTTAGTTAAAGTAATGAGCAAAGCGATGGATGTCGAAGAATCTAATAACGACATGACTCGTATGTCGAGGCCGCCGTGTTCGGGTCAAATAGATAATTAATTTTTTTTCTTGAGATTATTATAACTTATTAAATTTTCTATAAGTATAAATCGATCCTTTTCTTCGTATAGTATACGGCTCAATTAGAGTAAATCGTCAAAGAAGAAGAATATAAACGATTACCGTACTAATAATACCAATATTTCCGTTACGGCTCGATACGAACACCGTTGTAATGTCTTTTTTTCATACCTATATATAAAGAAAAACTTCGGATAGTTAATAATTTTTCGAAAATAATACTTTTTCCACCGGGAATTAAAAATTAAAATGGAAAACGTAAAAATTACCGTACAGAAAAAATTTATAATTTCATGACGGAAGTAGTTGAGACGGGCAAAGAACGATATGGAAATCACGCCTTGGACTGGTTCGCCCGTATCATCCAAGTCCTGCATTTTTTCCGTCCTGCTGTTAACCTTTTCGTTATGTAACTCTTGATGTTAGCTTCTTTCTCGACTGCGTCCATCAGTGTCTGTCTTGATTTTCCTTTCGGCCTATATACACGGATATTGATCCTTGTCTATCTTTTAATAGATCATAATGTCTCAACACGTGCCCTGTCCATTATATTCTCGTTTTTCTATTGATTTCCAAGAGTGGTTTTATATATATATATATATATATATATATATATGAATATTGTATAAAATCGTTAAACTGTAAACGAATTCTCTTTAAAAAAACCTTATCCAAATGTTTAATCGAAGTCACAGTTATTACAATTAACTAGAGATAACGGTATTTTAATAATTGTTTGTACATTAATTATAAGAATAAATTTTCTTCTACTATACCGTGACGTCTTTATATTACAATTCCGTCATACGATGAGCCATCATGGGCGTTACGTAGTTATTAAATAAAAATATTTGTTTTATTATTTTTGTAATTTATGCGAAATATACGTTTTTCTATATTTCTAGTTATAATTTTACACACGATCATGCCACTTTAAACGGCATTCCGAGGCAAATATAAATTGAGTACTTATTATAAATAGAAAAATTACCCCGGTACTCGATCATCGTAAAATTAAATTAAATTTAATTTTAAAAAAGTATTAATAATGATGTATTATTACATAATAATTTTAAAATATATATATTTAACGAAATATACTATTCAAAATTTCGTGATTCAAAATTTGAACGTCGATTTAAAGTCTTTCGTCTGCGACAAAGCTTCGCGAATCTTTTTTTGATACGTTTCGTAAACCTTCAATATGCTCTCCTTGACCACGTTATAATCTACGTTGTTAATATATTTGCATACCGACGATATCACATTCCGTAGGTCATCTTTGGTCTGTAGAAAAATGAAATAACATAAACAATAATAATGTCAATAGCTGAAAATAAGCGATGATAATAATATTATTATCGTTTAATTTTTCCGGATTGTTCTAGTATATTTATTCGAAATACAAAAATATACGTTATGGAAATTTTACGGTGACAGTCCAATTAAGTTTATTACCACCACCATCTACTAATCGTTCAATACATTTTTTAATAATAATAATAATTTTCTAAAAATTAATGTGATATACGTAACATCGAAAAATGATGTTATTAAGTTATACTTATTTCTTATTTCTCGAATAGCTAAGTAGAATCATTATACTTATTACTTACTAATTCTGTCGTGTTACAATCTAAAACTATTTGTTTACAATTACAACCTTGCAGTGGCGTAGCCAGGGGGTGGTTTTGGTGGTCTGACACCCCCTTGGAATCAATATGATAATAAGAAAATATATACTCGTTGTTAAATGCCATTTTGCATTTGTTGTTTTTTTTTTTTTTCATTTATTTAATTTAAATTTCGCTGTTTTCGAAGTAAATAAATAGTTTTGTAATAAAGGAGGTACTAGAAGAATTTTGTAAAAAACCGCGAAGAATAGATTTTAAATTTTAAATTTAATTAAGTATTACTCTACGTATTATTCCTTCAAAAAATATAAAATCATTATTTATCGTTTATTTTTTCGCGGAATTTATTGTACTTTGTAACCATCTCCCTCTGTCTTCGATAACACACTATTAGTGTGTTCCAGTGAGACGTTAAATATTTTTGCCGTCTATCGCTCCTAACAGAATTACATATTCGACGTCTAATAAGTATAAAAATAACTCTCACGAGTTTTGCTTATAGAGCTTGGGGTTTAACCTACCTGAGTTTTGGTTATTTACTTAAAGTTCAATTTAACTTTGGTTTACTTTATAATTTAGTTTTGTTTGAACCCCCCCTCTACAACCAAGTCTGGCTACGCCACTGCAACCTTGCAGGATATGGTAAACCGTATCCTGAAAAAGTTATATGCTCTACAATTTTCAGTTTCTGCTATTCCGAAACGTTTTAAATATTTTTCAAAACAGCCATGATCGGTAATACGTTATAAAAGTTAGTAATAAAATGATTATTATCGTATCTATCATTTAAATTTTGGGAAATATTGATAAGTTGACCCATTATACGTATATGCTTTGATATTTCCCGATATAATATCGCTTTAGTATAAAACTATTTCGCATTAATTAGGTGGTGTTTTTTTTTTTTTTGTAATTTTCTATTTAAATATTTTACTTGAAAATGATTTATATTAATATTATTCTCGATGAAAAATATATCGATACGTTTACGAATTTCTAAATCTACGGGATTAAATGCTAATTGATGCCCAGTAGCTGGTAGTTTTATATGAGCTTTATGGAAATAAGTTTTGTTTTTTTATAGCATCATATAACTGGACACAACTGATCGCTATTTTGTTTATTTTTTATATATTTTATGTTGAGCGTTATCGTTTTTTATCATGATTACATATATTCGAACAAAGTACTTATTACGTATGTACATGTGTATTTTCATACGCGTATACCTTAGATTAATATCTCATGTTGACAACGATAACTTAATTTCTAACTTTTAATTCGGCTTCCGCTCTCATCACTCTACGATTCAACAGCAGAATAGCTAATTCCATCACCCGCAATTTCAGCTTAAACAAGCATACCGACATGGTAGTATTTGTCATCACAAAAGCATTCGATACAACGTGACACGTGTGTATTAAAATGATAAAATGTAAATTTCTAACATACTTAATTCATTTAATAGATCTTTTTAATGTCGTCTCACTAAACTTATTCTACGGGTGTTTCGCGAGGCAGTATAATTGGGCCACTTTTGTTTACATTATATCTCTACGATTTTTTACGAACTTGGACTTTGCGCTGACAACGCTGCAACATTCTGTAGCTTCTATAGATCTAGCACGATCCGTAATAGACTACAGTTTATCGCGCCTACTTAAATACTACGATAAATGGCAAATCCGAAGCTACATTCTTCATGCTCTACTTGATAATCTTATAGTACGAGGAAATACATTAGAGTGGTGTATTTTACATCATTTGTTATAATTAAAGGATTTCAGATTATTATTTCGTACTAATAGTATGGAAATTTTTTTTTCTTCGTTGGGTAACTAATACTAATTTTTGTGTATTCTAAAAAAATCTATAATATACTTACGGCGCGATTGACGGTTGTGTAAATGATAGTATTGTCCTAGGTAAATGTGTATGTCTAATAGAGGTTGTGTTTTCTTATACGTCGTGTACATATGTGTTATTACGTATGTTCCTATAAGTATTACGTATTTTATACCATTTTCGAGCATGTGTTCGTATGTTATTTACAATATACTTGTTAGAATTCATCAAATTATCATCGAATTTAATAAATTGTTTTTATCTTTTATTTTATTATTTGTATTTTTTCTAGTAGCTTTCTTTTTTTTTTTTTAATGTTTTTCTGTATGAAAAATTGTATAATTTTGATTCGTATTATTTATTCTGTGTTTTAATTCTATACAATATTTTCCAAATAATGATTTTTCATCATTGTTTCATAATAGATTCTTATTTCATTTCCGATAATAAGCGTTTATTATTATTATTTTTAATTTTTTTTTTAATCTTATCTATTCTATACAGGTTTTAGACCGTAAAATTCGGTTATTTAATCATTAAATTTAATAAATCTAATTTTTTACTTATTTAATTACTAATTTCTGCTTAATTTGTATTTTATTCGCTACGATAAACTCGTTATTTATTTTAAATTAACCATCAATTCGTCGATAACTAATGCAATATTCCGATAATTTACCGCATCGTCTAGCTGATCTACATCATTATAAAGTTTGCCGACCAATTTCAGAATCAACGTTTGTATACTGTTGATTACTTCGTCATCTGGATTCGGATTCCCCATATCTGTACCCATATCCGTGCCTGTACCCATATCCGTACCTGTGTCGGTGTAGTCGTAATTAAACGGCATTCCATTTGTGTCTAGAATCTACGAATCGAATTAATTTTACATCAAAATTAATTTTTTTAATTAATTTTTCTTCAGCGTGCCAGATGTGTTTTCTGCTAGGACAAAAAAAAAAAAATTATGGTAACGTTTGCACTAGGATAAAATGTAACACTCTAACCACGACACTGAGTACGAATTAGATAAACATATTGATGACGAGATACATAAAATGGTAGGTGAAAATTCAGTCCAAGAAGTTGCTCCCCTGGTGATGCACCTTCAATGCCTACGAGACATAAACCAGAGAACTACTACGGTAAAAAAACAAGTTCAATCGAATCATAGCTTAGAAAGATACCAGCCAGAAATGCTATGAAGATATAACTTCCTGCTTTATGACTAGATGTAAAATCACTTGGTACAGTGTTTGGCCCCTGTTTTTTGACTCTCGAGATGATTTCGCAAATAGTAATTCAGTCCAACCAAAAACCGAAATCAATAAGGGAAAAACTGAATAACCAAAATTTAGCAAACTATAATGACACTGATTAAATTGAACTTGAAAATCTGATTGGACTCGTCATGTTCCGTGACATTTTTAAATCGGGAAATCTTGCATCATCTAGAACACCATTGTCCGATTTTTCGAAGCGTCATGTCTTTGAAGAGATGTCAAACTCCGTTACTGGCGTTAAGGTTTGCTGATGCAATAATGAGAAAGAAACGAATGATAAATAAGCAAAGCTTTTCGGCAACTACGCCATTATCAAGCTATATATAAATAAAATAAAATATAAAAAAACAAAATATTAATTTAAATCTAAGTTCACAATTTTTACACGATAAATGAATTATAAATTTTATAATCCATTTATTGTGTAAAAATTGTAAACTTAGATTTAAATTAATTTTTTGTTTTTTTTTATATATTTAATTTTATTTATATATAGCTTGATAATGGCGTAGTTGCCGAAAAGCTTTGCTTAATAAATAAAGTTTAGTGATTTTAACTGTTTTTTTGTAATCAAGTATATATATACATATATATATATATATATATATATATATGTATATATATATATATATATATATATATAATTATAATAATAATAAACACACCCTCGTGTAAAATATATAATTTTGTGTTTAAATTTTATAATGTATGATCGAAAAAGTGTTAAACAACCGGTGAACAATTTTTTTAAAAAGTTGCGCCCGAATTATACTAGTGGAATAAATTTTATTTAAATAATAAAAAGAAATTTTGCAATAAAATCGTAATAATAATAATAATAATATTAAAAACGTACATTTTGTATTTACCTGATAAAACCAAAGAAAACTGAATATTACCAAAAGATGCTCGTTATAATTCATATCGTTTTATTTAGAAAAAACGAAGAACTGCGACAATTAATTAGCGACCTAAATGACAATAAGGCATTTGTAATTTATTCCGTAACGAAATTGTATCGTTAATTTATGAACTATCGAACTCATATATATATATATATATGTATATATATATATATATATATATATATATTTATATATATATATATATATATATATATATATATATATATATATATACGAATTACTTACAGTAGCGTACCGATCGGAAGAAAGAGCGATTTGTAAGGAAACATGTGGAATGGCTACTATAACGATAACGATAACGATCGAATAATAATTAATAATTTTAATGAGTCTCGATAATGTCGAATTGAATTTTTAATTTCGATCGAATATGATATTATTCCCATCACGCGTAATGAAGTGTCCCCGCGATACGTACATGAAAAATTTACTGTAATATTTATTGTACCCGTATGATTCTTTGAAACATACTTCGTTATTTCACTAAACCCTCAAACGTGTATGTACGCCGCTCACACAAACACACACGCACGTAATAAAATCCGAATCGCCTAGTCGTTACACATACGGTCAAGAAAATACAAAAGCTCGAGCCGTGATGTCCGTGATGTTGACGGAGGTTTTTGAAAATATCGTCGACCGAAAAATCGCGAATAAAATTGTCCCGCAGAAGATAGACGAGAAATGTAGTTTGATATCTGAAGACGATATAGATAAAAAAAGCTCTGGCGCCCAACGCTAATGCGTACGTAATTTATCGTTTGATATCATTTTATTTTTTTTTTTTTCGTTTCATAGTAGCGTATTAATTTAATATTTATAAATTTACGTTATCGAAAATTTAAAGCGACGACCCGATTGTTTATCGTTACTGTCGTTTGCAATATTTAACTTTCAGTCTCCGATATCTATAATTTTAAAACATCAACAAAAATATAAACACAAAATTATAAACTTTATACCGCTTTTTACGCGAATTGTAGATAATTTTCGATGTTTTTATAACATATTTTTTTTTTTTAATTTTAGACATTTTACATCAAACGGATATTAAACAATTTTGTTATTACAATTTCATGTACCATATAGCGGTCATCGTGACTGAAGGGTAAAATTTAACGAGTAAATACTAATATATAAAACTCTAGCGTCTATGTGTTAATTTGAGAATATTTTCATTATAATCAATGCGTGAGCTATTTTTATCACACATAAACAGAAAACCTATTTTTTAAAATTTTTGTCTGTCTGTCTGCGTCGGTTTAACTCGAAAACTATTAAAGAGCATTAATGATGAAATTCGTACAGCTTACAGCCCCTATTTTATCGCATTCGTTCTTCACATTTCTATTATAAATAGGACAGGAATTATAATAATTTAATTTGAAATATCGCTGTCTCTTTCTTTTAACAGTTTTATATATTAGTTTAGTACAATCTTTGAAAAATCCCATTATCGTACTTACAGATATACATACTGAAAAATAACCTTTTTCATTTAGAATATTCGTCGAAGAATGTAAAACTATACTTTAGATCATTTTCAAACGATACTCCATACCCGGTTTTCTTACACTATCGACTTTGTTATTATCCGAATAACAATCAATACGATGAAACAAATGTAACATTCCGTTATCCATTACGTTCACTTTTTTGTCTACGCCCGTTATTTCAACATCTTTTTCGTCTCTTAATGTTTTATTTTTCCAGTTATAACGATCATTATTTTATTAGTTTGAGTCACAATCAATTCGTTATATATGTTTATAGAAAACTGCGTTCCCAATAGTTTATGTTATCCACTATAGACATTCTATAATCGAAATATTCGAAACTCTCTATATATCGCCCATATTTTACTACGAGTATGTAACAAATTTTAAACGTATTTTCTAAGCAATTGTAAATATTTTACAGCTATAATCCGAGACATCTTTAAGTACTTATTTTTTTTTAACTATACCTTTATTTATACTTCTTGTTTGTTAATTTTCTTTACTTACAGCTATACTAGGACTCTGTCATGCATACATATTATTATTTTTACATTTTTATGTTTCCTTTGATTTCAGCTATAGCACCGCCTCCATACATTTAAAGTACATTTTCCCTGCACCTTTATACACAATTTGATCAATATGAAACTCCTATTATCGACCGTAACCTTATTTTGATGTTCGATTTTTTGGAATATTATTTTTGGAAACAGACCACCACGATTCACTAACGTATTCAACCAGGTTTCTATAATATATATAATTTGTTTTGCTGTATAAATTTGAAAGCTCGAACCGAGCTGCTAATAAAGTCGTTTCGTCTTTAAATTAAGTTCCATCTTTTCGCATTTATATGTTTCAGCCATGTTAGAGTTTAGTATAAGTGAACTCAACTGCTCAATTCGCTTACTATTTATGAAAACATTGTATTCGTTCCTGGAAATTCTTGGTTTGGTCAAAATGATGAGTACTTTTGTGCTCATTTATTAATAGCTACATTTATTAAACCACACAATATCAACTGTGTTTTGTTTCTGTTTAACATTTACGAGCATTTGTGCACAACCATAATTCCCATATCATCAGTAAAAGTAAAGTCCGAAATTATACGCCTCGAAATCATTTCACTCGTTTCCGGCAATAACATCGATGGTAAAACATTAATATTTTTAGTATATTGTTAATAAGTTTCCTTATGTTAGGTGTGGAAATAGGATAGGCAAATTTCCAATGATTCAAATGATTCCGTCAGTGGCCAGAACTCTGGAAAAAATTGTATACTCAAATAGTAAAATATAGTTGTTTATTCTTGTATACAGGTATTTAATAATGATATCATAAAAATTTGAGCTATAAGGTTATGAAAAAGCTTATTTTAATTTTTTTTTTTAATTTATTTTAACCGTGCTATGCAACAAGAGCCATGAAAAAGCTCATTATATAAAATTATGTGCATATTGTTTTGGAATAAATTTGAATAAAAAATGATGTTAAAATATATACGTAACTACCGACAAATAGAAGTACTTATAAAAATATTTTAGATATCTCAAAGTTAAAAATTTTTTACTTGACTCTTAGTGCGTCCATTTTTTTTTTTAATCGTAATTGTAGATATTCCTAGATCAATAAAATTGAACTGAGTATTGTTCAGTCCACAATATCCCCCGAAATAAACTATCATTTAACTTTAATCGATGTTCAACAAGGATATTATAAACGTGTTTTGTTTTGATTCA
The DNA here is from genome assembly GCA_032883995.1 of Coronaproctus castanopsis. Classification (NCBI taxonomy): domain Eukaryota; kingdom Metazoa; phylum Arthropoda; class Insecta; order Hemiptera; family Monophlebidae; genus Coronaproctus; species Coronaproctus castanopsis. The sequence goes on along the minus strand of CM065052.1, from coordinate 14,255,765 downwards.
GTGCTCAATAAATAACGTAAAATTAAATCATTACCATATTCTTCTAATAATAATAAAAATATTAAGATCCATTTTTAAATTACATAAATTGACTCCATATAGAAACAATGCTCCACGGATCTAAACAACTTTATCGGATCGCATAAGACGAATTTGTGCCTTTTAATATATTCATTTTTATTTTTTGACACATATCAGATATTAGTCAACAAAATAAAATATAAAAAAAAAAACATGTAGTATTCGCTGAAATTAAAACAAATGTGAATGTATAAAAATAAATCTAATCAGTTTCAGTAACTACTAATCATAATTTGAATGCAACTGTTAAATCTAATATAATTGTTCTTTTTTATTTTAATAAAAGAACAAGGTTTTCATAATTTTTTTAGTACTAAAACGATAACGTGTGAAGGCATCCTCAAATGGTAAAAATTGCCGGCATAATAGTGCCATCTAGATGATATTCTGAATTAAACATATATGAACTGTATATTTTAAAGTTGTGAATTTTTATTAATATTATTTGCAGGGAACGTTATACTTTAAAGTTGAATTTTTGTGTTGATATGAGCAAACTAATACAGTTACTTTTACTAAATCATAAAACTCAACCATCCGTATTGAATACATGTAAGTATTTATACAGGAAATTCTGTAACTAAAATATCACTATTGAAAAATTATGCACTTGTAAAAAATTTTTGTACGTAATTAAAATATAGAAATAATGAATACTTATTTTTTGTCATATTCTGCAGTTTAAAACTGTTACATATAAAATCTTGAACTTCATAGTTGTGAAATACTGGTTTAAAGACATTGTTGCAATAAAACTGATAGCAAATAAGCGCATATAAATAACAGAAACTATTTAGTTAATAATAAAATTCGACAAATAATAAATTTATTAAATAAAATTATCGCAAGAATGCTCTCGGTCAAAAAACTGATCCCGTCGAATAATTAAAGAAACAATGATGAATAATTAATTTTGAAAAGATTGCACCCAAACGAATTTAGTTTCCGTATCACGATTAAAATTCTCACTGTTATCGAAGTTTATACAATTTTAATTAAACATCTAAATATAAAAGTAATTAAATATTGGCAAGCAATAAAACGTGTTTACTCTATATTTCCAGTCGTTTAGATATATTCTTGGAACTCATAATATGAAAATCTATGTAATGTTTTTGTTATCTGCAAATTAGTATCTGTAATAACTACGATAACAATATATATATATATACGTGTGTGCATATTTCATTTTTTTTTTATTTGCATTACATATAAAATAATGGATACTTGCGTGTGTATATATATGTTCACAGCGTATCAAAATGTAAGATTTTTCAGACGTTCTTTTGCTCCTACATTAAAGAGATTACGAAAACTCCAGTTGAAATATCCTCAGAAACAAAATCAAAATCATAGAAATACGTTTTTAGATTGGTAACCATTTATTGTAACTAACGCCTATTTATACGTACTAACTAGTTACGTCTCGTACTATTTTTTTAACAGTAAAGAATTATTGACGCTAAAAACTTTAAAGAACCACAAAGTTTATAATTAATTGCACCAATCGTGCTTGACAATGTTTATCGTCATTTCATTTGTTGATGACTTAAAATTTTGATGTATAAATTTCAGAACGAACTGTCAGAGTAATTATTTAGTCGCTGAATAAATTAGAATAATTTCCTATGCTCTGGTTTGATAAATTATAAAACATTTATTCTTTCAGTTTTATATTCGACAAATAACACATGTGAAATAATAACGGATACCTGTTAAACTTTGTCATTATATAACGGATTAAGTAATGCTCGTAGTAAGTACAAAACGATGAAACTATAAGTACAAGTTATAAATAAAATCCGGTTGTGTAAAACACTAAAATTGGTTTTATCGGAAAAATTGAACCTCTAGAAACCGTAATGTATCCGCGAATAGTATAGGAAAAGCGTGAATCACAATGTAATAGTTTTTTTTCTTTGTGAATCGTCTAATATTTTAACAACAATCGAAGGGTTAATGTTTTAATTTTCAAATTAATCAAAAATTTGGTTGATAACTAAACAAAACATAACTACACTAGACTTTTTTCTTAACCTCATTGTAATGTCTACACCGGGACAACAAATATTTCACTTTGGGACACGATGAAAATAATGAACCAGGTGTTATAAAAATAACTATATTTATAAATTATTATTATTAAGTCGGTCATCTAATACTTCTTTTTTTCTAATATTTCTTAATTTGAATTTTCTCGTCCGAGATTTAATAGTCATGTATACATCATCAATAGCATTCGTTATTTTCATTAACTATATAGGAATAATATTTAACTGAAATTATGTTAAAATTAATATAAAATATTAAGTACGCACTTTGTCCTTTTGTTTTACCGAATGTCTTCGACAGAAATAATATTTTAATACCAGCTTTGTTTACGGAGACAGTCTGGTACCGATAGAAAAAAGAAATTGATTTATTATTTGTAACAACCATCTTATTACTTCAGCGTAAGTAATCCGAGCTGCGATTGGTTAAACCGTTTAATTATTTTACCTACATAATATATCACTAAAACATAGAATTGCGAGTAATTACGAACCCGGCATAAATTTATTTTCACGCCCGTCTAAATCTGAAGATTCTTCTTCAATAACTGAATTAATTTCTCGTATTTTTCTTTTAAATCTGTTAAATTATTTTCACACGTTTTATCTTCTTTTTCCGCTAAGTATGTGTTTTCTAATAATACGTGATTTAGCTTTTAGTCGGATAATTTCCCTATTTTTTGTTTTTGCTTTTTTTTTTTTAATCAACGTATTTTCTGTAGAGTAATAAAACACCGCTACGAACCATTTTTACTTTTGCTTCATAATTCTTTATTTTTTTTTAATAAATTGTTATTTTATTAAACAGGAATCGTTATCATAGAAATAGCTGTGCGAAATAAACAACAAAAAAGAAGTTAAAAACACTAAAAGTTTTTCTTTATTTAAAATCACGAAGCTTTGCGGCTGTTAGGCCATATTCAAGTGAATATTTAAAAAAAAATAAAAATAAAAAAATGAAAAATATTACTTTAAAATTACACTCACAAAAAAAATCAGCAAATTTATACATGCAATTGCTGATTTTTTTGGAAGTGTAATCTTAAATTAATATTTTTCATTTTATATTTTTATTTTTTTAAATATTCACTTGATTATGGTCTAACAGTCGAAAATCTTTGTGATTTTTAATAAAGAAAAAACTGTTAGTGATTTTTAACTTCTTTTTGGTGCTTATTTTAATAAAAATCACTACATTCCACATTCTTCAAGTAATAGCTGCCAAGTCAGCATTAGTGAATACATTGAAAGAAATGTCTCCATTTTAGCAAAGCCAAAAATTACGTTTCTTATAGTCATTACATTTTTAAATAATCTTTTGACACATTTTGCAATATCGTAAATTATATTCCCCGAATTCCGCAGTAGCCTGGAATCGACTGTATATCGTTTTAGTGTAATTTTAACAGACCAAAAACAGATTCAACCAATAGCTGTAAACGATGGCCACAACATGGTTGAATGGTAATTATTATCACGCCATCATTAAGAGTTGTATCAATTATATGAATACAGATATGGCTTTGGGGGTTGTCAAGAATCAATAATACCGGATTTTCGATGTTGCGTTTGTTTCATCAATGAAATATTTCAATACTTTTTCAAATAATCCACTGTTCATCCAACCATTGCATTCGCTTTAAGAATTGTAATTCTATCGTGAAACACACGTGGAAATATTGTTACTGAAAAAAGAATGTTATGTTTTGAACACACAATGCACCATAAATATTATTTTGCTCGACGCAGTTGGATTTTATTTAATTACTTCTCTCCTTTTAAACTCGTGACTTTATAGCTTTATGCACATTTATGATACTAATTTCATCTAAATTGTAGGCTCTGGATACATTGTCGGTCTGTTCATTACTTTTTCTGTATCGTCAATAAACGTCTTGACATGTGTTCACTTACTGAAACAGCTCTTGATAAGCTACATCCTTCAAGAATTACTGAATTCGAATCTGGACGACTTTTTATTAAAAAAAAAAAAGACAAAAAAAAAGACTGCCACATCCATTATCGTTCGCGACTGTTTGATAGGATAACTGTTTTCTTTACATGCTGTCCCGACGTTCTATCCTTCGTTGACTAATTTTACTACTCCTTTCCCGTCCTTGGCTATGATTGACCTAATGTCGGTTTTTCTTACTCTAGGCATTTTATCTCGGCAGAATATTATGAACTGGTTTAAAAATATGTATAAATAAACTTTAATAAAGTTTGTAATGTATAAAGTTTAGCACTTAAATTACATCAAAATAATTGTTTATGCACTGTGAAACAACAGAAAATATGTCTCGGTGTAACTCAGTAATGTCTATCTCAGTGTGGAACATAAGCTTATTTTTCAAATACAACTTAACATCCTAGAAACGGAATTGAATAATAGCATCATTTTATTAATTATTTATTAAATAAAGATTTTACAATAACAAATATCTTTAATAATAATTAAAAATTCGTTATGAGTACAATATTTTCTAGTTAATGTAACATAACACTACCAACTTATAAAACTACTAAAAGTTGCCCACGGCTTCGCTAGTGTAATTATTTTTTTTTAAAGCAACTATTCCAGAAAGGGTCCATGATGAGATATTTTACAGATGGTCTTTTTGACAGATATATGGCTGTCTCTTTTATTAAGCGAAATCAAAAAATCCAGAACGCTCGGATGATGCGACGTTTTTACAGTCGGCCTACCGGATAGTAGATGTACTGTTTCCCGATTTTAGATGGCTGTTAAATTTTAAACGATTTGACAGAGATATCGCTGTCTCCTACTTTTTAAAACTTTAAAATGTAATTTCTGCCTGTTTGCGATATCAATGTGAAACGAAAGCTTAGAACGAATCCGATAATGTAGGCTGTAAACTGCGCGAATTTCATCATTATTACTTTAATCGCTTTTGAGTTAAATCGGCGAAGACAGACGGACAAAAATTTTTGAAAATAGATTTTCTGTTTATGCGCGATAAAAATAGTCCAATGCAGTGATTATAATGAAAATATTCGCAAATCGCAGACACTATAGTTTTATATATTAGTATAGATAAAATTGATGTAATGATAAAATAAATAGATCAGCTAGTAACTGTAGTACGGATTAACCAGTTAAGAGCGCAATCTTAAATTATTATTAATAGCTTAAATATAACTTGTCTCATCGTGGAATATGTCTCAGAATGACCCACCAACTAAAAATTACAAGTAAATCGAGAACACATTATTATCTTAAAAGTACTTTATATCTTCTTGGAGAACACAAATTAATAAAATGAAATTTTCAACGAAAATATATATATGCTTCATTGTGGTATCGTATTTTAATAATACGTACTTTGTATAAAATTCATGACATTTTGTATAAGATATTTTTATTATAACGATAATTGACTATTATCACAAAAGATGTATGTCCTCTATTTCAGGAATTATGATGCAGAACTATACTCATTTGCAAAGAGATTAAACGAAGACTTCGATGACAATCTCCTGCGACAGGCTCTCACTTCCAGATCATACATCGTACGTGAGGAAGAAGAACAAAAAAAGTTGGGCATTGATGAGTCAGCAATTTCACATTTAAAAGATAATGGCGATATGGCGCGTAAAGGAGAACTAATCATGCGTAAACTAATACTTCAGTACTTAAGACATGTATTGCCTAGATTTCCAGAAGAAGGAATTATGTGAGTGGACAAATTTTAATAGAATATATTTTTTAATTGTTTTAATCTATACTTAGTCTCTATCAGTAGATAATATTAAGAATAATTGTGACGTGAAGGATTCGTACTCCAACGACTAGACCCACATTACTAGTTTATATTTTAATAGATCGCATAAAATGACGGGTGTCTTAAATCGTTTTAGTCTGCGTATTTGCATGGAGTTGTCCAATAAACTATTTATACAGTCCAATTTGAACGGTTATATAACCACTCTTAGCTACGTACTCCACGCTGTCGTCGTGTAAGGTTTTATTTATCGCGTTTTAACGATTGACCGAATTTTGATACCTCTGAATCTTAATGATGTACCCCACATCCATACTTCCATATCAGAGCGAGTATTTGGTTATATAATAGTCTTACTTTTAAGGAAAATTTGGACGGATTTCCTATTTACCATTAAATCCGAGTTCAGCCTTTTGTTGTATCAACATGTACGCCACGTTAATTTCCGGTTTAAGTACAGGTCTAGATATTTAATATCTGTTGGATTGGTACTATTTTGTTATTTGTATATTTTCCGGCTCTATATGACGATTTCTATTATAATTCGTCATGTCTTACACCATGGCACAATTTTATTCACTGCTCTTTGCAAATTACTATTTATTGTTTGGAACACAAAACAGCGATGCTATCAGCAAAGGTTGCTATTAAGGTATTACAATGTGGAAACTCGATAATTCGTCATGCCCGGTACCAAAGGGGTGACGAATTAGAAAAATAGATGAATTATAGAATAGGTCTGTTTCGAAATGTTCGTCTCTTGATGCTGTTCATACCATTGAATACACTTAGTTAACATGTCTTCTACTTCTTTACAATGAACACTTTGACTATGACAGACATCTTCTTAGTCGATTATGATGTAGTTGTTGATTTTCTAAAATCTCGTATCCTAAATCTGAATGACACGTCACATTCTTCAGTTTGGAAATTTACGAATTTCTTTCCGTAGTTGAATGACTTTACATCAAAGTTGTTCATTTTCAACGTTGTCAGTTTCGTTAGCTTCGTCTATTGAACTTTCAATAACCCTCTTGATCCATTGGCTGAATCGGAGAAGTTGTATTCGCAGGAAGAATACACATTTAATATTTTCATCAAAATTGTAGTTCATTTATTGGATGGGCTAGAATTGCCTTCTCAGGTAATTTTTTTATTTAAGATAAAATTTCACTTGAGGAACAAAAACATATGCAGTAAAAATTTTTTGGTTCATCCAAGCACTTTTTTGAGCATAAATTTACTGGCAACAAATTTCTATTAAAATTTTTCAGCGCTCTCGGTCTTATAGCTTTCTCAATAACTGCTTAGACTTCCACTAGCATTGGAACAAACCATAATTGCCAGCCTTTCTTTCTTCATTTTATAGCTCGGAGCCGAAGTTTCCGAACCAGAAGCTAAGGTTTACGTAGGTAGAGCTTTCCAATAGAGTCCGATTTAGTCGCAGTTATAAACCTGTTCTCTAGTTAATCTTAAATTAGTAATTGTGCAAATTAATTTTTCACAGTAATCTTGAACACATTCGCTATCAGCGCTTCATGACTTCTCCTTCTATTGAAAGCTGTCGCATCCCGTGTCTTTGCTTAAATTTTCCTAATCATCCTATACTTGCCTTGAATTCAGGATTTCCATTCTTTTGGCTCATTTCCAGAGTTTTTTGAGTTAAAATAGGCCCAGTCAGAAGTAAGCCTAAACTTTATTGTTGCACGAACCAGAGATACTATTGTCTCATCTAATTGCGAGTTTAATCCGTTTACTGGCTTTTCCACCATTCTATGTACCTGCTTTGGCTCTGAATCCGTACTGATGGAATGGAATATATTCTTTCACTAAAGAAATCGACCTTTTTAATAACAGGGTTTTGAATATTTTCGTTTATCGAATATAGCAATTTTTGTAATGAAGCGAAAATTTAATGTAGATGACTTTTTATTTTCTTGCAAATTTTCAGTTCAATAATGGAACATCTTACGAGTGAAGATGTATTGTCGCATGTATCATTTCATCTAGGAACTACAGAAATAATTCTTTGCGCAGTAAGTTTTTGCTGTTTGATAATTTAGATTCACCTAAGTTTTATTATATTCATTTTTTTCTGATAAATATTTAATTCGCTTTACTTAAAATTTTATTACGATTTAAAGAAATTATCGTATTTAAATATGTCATTTCAAGTGTATATATCAGGTATTAAAATCTGATAATTTAACTAAGTAAAAAAAAAAGGGGGATTCTTAGAATGTGATATTGAAAAAAAAAACACCTAAATAAAGTTTGAGATATTTTGTATTCAAAATTTGATTAAATACTAGCACAACTGGTTTAAGAAATATAATTAAATGGAGATAATTATCTGTAATTTTTTGATAATTTAGCCCTTGACAATCTGTTTAACATCCAAACACCAAATTTACATTTATAGTTAGCTTATGTTCATAGTTTCTCTTTTAGTAAAAGAAAACAATCTAATTCATGCGTGATTTAAACGTTATAAACCCGAATACTGATCCTTCTGGTTTCTTGAAATCTGAGATTAATTTTACTTTGTAGCATTATATTGTAAATAGCGTTTTGATCTAAATCTGCGGCTTGTATATTTTATTTGAATGATCAGTTGGCACGAGCTGTGTACAATTTGATATAAACTTATATTATTTATTCCGAGTTTCGTTAATATTTCATTCTCTTCTTCAATTTAAATATTCATATACTAATCTGCTAAACAGGATGTTCGTACGATGATTGGAAAATAACTGATTTCAAAACCCCAATATTTATACCGATTCCCGAGAAAACATCGTCACAAACATGCAGCCAGTGTCGACTAATTGCATTAATGAGTCATACGCTAAAAATACTTCTCTCGGTAATTAACACGAGAATTGAGCGTAAGTTGGACACGCAGCTCAGTAACACGTAGTATGGATTTGTCGTTTAAAAAAAAGGCATCAGAGACACGATAACATTATTCGAAATAATACAACGATAGCTTAACGTTGACCGAGATGTGATTTGCGTGTTCTGTCGATTACGAAAAAACGTTTAATCGAGTAAACCACAGACAACTGATACAGGTACTGCGAAAATACAATATATCGATAATGAAAACCTGCAGATAATTAAAGCAGTTTATTGGGAACAGACCGCGAGTGTCAGGATAAGAAGTAGGAGTTCTCGCTCACGCCGGTATTATTTAAAACATATACGCGGAAGAAATTAAAAATGCGATAAAATGCTATTAGGATTAATGGATATCCGATAGGGTGTATATTATTGAAGGCGATAAAGTATTGCTCGCACACTCAACCAGAGAGCTGCAAAATACGTGTTGAGTAAATTAAATCGAGAAAGGAAGAATTTGGGATTGAAAATTCAGCCGTGGAAAAACTAAAATAATGAGATTCGCGCGAATCTCTAATGGCAAGTCACATCCTAAGATGAACATCGAAGGCGAAACGATGAAGACAGATAAAGATATTTGAAAGCTCTGTTCACCAATGACGGAAGAGATATTAATGAAATTATAACGCCCATTGCAATGGCGAAACAAGCATTTACTAATCGGCAGGTGATACCGAAGGATCAGAAATTAAAAATGGATACGAAAATGAGTAATCGACGCTATATCTCAGAAATGTAAGTATAAAACAAACGTATTTGAAATGTGGACGCTCGGGCGCACATGACGAATCCATCAAAGAGAATAGAACAAATAAAGACGTATTCTAGAAAATCGGAATGAAAAAGATGATCCTGGTAGATGACATCGTGAAGAGGAAAATAATATGTGGAACACAAAATCAGAGATGAAGGGTTATCTACATTGACGAGAAGCTTAAAAAGAAAACTGGAAATAATATCAGTTTTGCAGCTAAAAACCGTTAAGGACATAGTGGATGTCGCGAGGAGCAGACGATTATAGAGACAGATATTATATTTAATTGCATATAAGGATGTTGGTGTATGCAATCTTTGGAAATCAAAGACTCAACGTGATGATGACGATGATACATTAATTATACATAGTCTTATTGAAGTCTAGTATTTTTTTTTTATTTTGCAGGTGTTCCGCAAGGAAGTATTTTAGGTCCTTACCTATTTTTAATATTATTAAACGATTTTCCTAATATACCCTTCGTCCACGCGGACTTTTATGCTGACGATCTGACATTACATCGTTCAGAACTGATACAATCTACAATAGGTTACAAAAAGCGGCAAATGCTAAAAGTACTATAAACGCTGGAGGCTAAAATTAAATACCGCTGTTTACTAGATGTCCTCCTTCTCTGCCTGATATTACTATTAATATGCATCAGTTGGCAGAAACAGGTTAGCTATCTAGGAGCTAGACTATCGTCTTTCATTTAACGCGCACAATAATAAATTTATCGGTGACGCGAAAAAAAGCAATTCGAATACTTGCATCAATTTTCAGTTTCTCATTTTTCTTCAGTAAACAAGAAATTAATTTACACTACCGTTATAAGACCTAGTTTACGCTTGTCCGGTGTGGTGTTCCCGTTAGTACATACAAAAAAAACTCCAGGTAATGCAAAACCAGTGTTGCAGAATATTATTAAGTGCTCCTCGATGGACTAAAATGCAGTACATGCGTTCCACACTAAATATTCCTCATATTTATAAATTATCAAAGAAATTTTACGATAAATGTATCATGACAATAACATAATTCGGATAATCGGGAATTATAGTATGCTTGATCTCCGCATGCGTTACACTAAATATCCGATTTCTAATGTATACTATCAGATCTGTGTTACGATTTTTTATTTTTATTTATTTATATACAAGTAAGTAGGGTTTTTTTTAAAATTTTTCCTATTGTTATTTGACTGGTTATTTTCTTTATTATTTCTTTATATATAAAGTCATTTGGTTTGTATTTCTAAGGTAACTTTAAGGATACTTGGCATTATGTACATATAAATTCTTCATGAAATTTTGCATTGAAATATACTATACTACTATACTTTTTGTAGTTAACTACTCGTTCATTTTTCTACATAACTTAATTATACAAAAATGTAAATCTATATAGTTTGACAAGTTTTGCAATTTCCGGAACAACGTAAAATTAAATAAAGTGATTAATCTATTTAATTCCTCAAAATCATTCGCATTTATTTTTTCGATGCTACAAAAAATACACATTTATCGGAATAACTTGAAGGACGAAAAAATTTCACCGACAATGGTTATCTTAATTCCATTCGCATAATCTTATAAAGAAATGTTTTTCTTAAATGTAAAAACCAAAATTATATGCAAAAATAATTTTATACGTGTATTGTTTTATATATATATTTTTTTTCAAATTTCCTTTTTAAAGGATTACCCAGTTGAAAAAAGTACTATGGTAACTGTATTGAAGGCTTTGGTATGTGCTTTATCTCAAAGTTCGGGTATCGATTGCACTGCAGCGTTTGTTCGCGACTTTGTAATAACTCAAATTGCGGGACAAAATATTAACGAATTATGGCCAATTGAATATCCTATTACAATGTTGAACAAGATATGTTCGAATGAAGGTTTACCTGAACCTGAACCGAGAGTAATTGGAGAAGCGGGTATAAATACAATATTAGCTTGTTATCGAATAGGGTTGTATGTGAACAAACAAATGATCGGACTAGGTGAGTGTAATACAAAACGTTTATTGAAATATGTCATATATTATATTTTTAATTTAGATTTTATCTATTACTGTTAATTATAAATATATTAAATATCTCGTTAAATAAGTGTTTTTTTTTTTTTTTTTTTTTTTTTTTTTTTTTAAGGATTTGGAGAATCTCTGGAAATCGCTCACGAAATAGCGGCCAGAGATACGTTACGAAGGTTGTTTAAAACGACAGAACACCAGTTATGTATTCCATTCGATTTAGTTTTAAACCCGGAATTGGACAAACAAATTCTAAATGTCAGTATAGATGATTGGTGTGAAGAAAATGTAAAAAAACGTGAAGCCCTGGTAAATCAATCGAAATAAACTACGCACAGATATAATATTATTATATAATAGTAACACTAATTTAGACACTTTCCGTTTAAAACATAATTATTGTATTTGTCAGAATTAGAATCGTATTGTGAAATGTATTTTTAACATTTGCATTATTTGTCACGATGCGAAAAGCTTGAAATTTCTTAAAATTACAATCGAACGCATTTAATAATGAAAAATTTATAACTATAATAACAGAGACAACATATATTTCATATTTTGTTGGATTTGTAGACAAATTATTTTTTTCCTTTTTGTTTTTTTGGATATATTTTATCTTTATCCTTTTACAAAAATATATATCGAAAGCAGTAAACTAACTGTAATAATTAAAAGTGTGTGTGCAATAAAAATAAATATAATTTGTTCTGAATAAATTGTAATTTAATAATTATTAAATCGTCTATATATCATCCTGTAGCGAGTTAAATAATTAAAAAATTCTACTTCAAAATTGAATAAATTATTTTTAATAATCCAAACTAGGTTTTCGTCGTTAGTCACATATCTGGCGACGTTCGAAAATAAATAATATGTTTAATAATATCTCGTATAATCCAAGTGTTCGTAATATTATTTATTATGAAGAACGATCTATATTTTTTAAAGTTTTATTGAATTTAATATTAATACAATTGAGAATAATTTCAGGAAATAGCGAATATTATTTTAACGAGAACTACCTCTCGGAAATTATGTGATAATACAAAATATGTGACGGTCGTTAGATGAAAATTAAATCATTTTATTCTGAAAAATCGATATACGTGCGCTATCGAAATAAGTTTTTAAAGCTTCGTCTATTTATTCGTAAAATATTGATAAAAACGAAATTAAATAGAAATAGAAATAGAAATCTTTACAACTAATAAAACTCGTGATTTTTTCAATAACAATTTTAAGTTTAACAATGTAATAAATATTAAAATTTTATTCATTTGCTTCTTGTTTGTTGAATGGCTAATTTACATAAAAATTTCCGACCTATTTAATTTCTACTTAAATTTAATCAAAATTCGTTTAATATATGTTTCGTGATGAATCGTTAACGTGACTGAAGCCTCTCAAAATTTATAAATTGTCTTTATCCAAATGCTGAATAACCATCGCATAATTCCGGACCATCAATTCTGCTTTCGTTCTGATCATTCAACAATATTGCCGTTTAGTTATTTAACGGTTGAAAAAACAGATGACGTATGCTCTTCTGCAGTCATCCTTGATATCTATGCTTTGGACAAAGTACGACATTCAGGACTATGTTTATCCCCTTCAGACCTAACATAAACTATTAACATCATGCTTAAATACAAGCACTTTAAACGTCCGTGTCCAATGATTCATAGAACATTTCATTTATTTAGTCGTCTGTATTTTAAAGTAGCCTTCTATGTTTTATACTAGGTTTATACATCTAACATACCGCATCTAATCAAGCTATACTCGTCACATTCGCTGATGACATAGTTATACTTACATCCAGCTCTAACACAGAATATCTGCAGTTCAGAACCATGTAAATCATATAGCAGACTAAGATGCAGCTTTGAAGTATAACATTTAATCGAAACTTCAACACATCACATTTACAAATAGACAACGCCACCTATCTTACTACTTTGAAATATTTATAACTCAGTAATCCCGCAAGTTGACCATGTCCATTATATTGGAATGCATGCGGATAGGCGACTTAGCGGTATCGAGTTATTCAAACAAACAAAAAATCGACTAGTATGTATTAGAACTATACGGTACAGTCGAAATATTCAATCTAGTAAATATTCAAATAAACTATTATTATTTGAGCACCGTTAAAATATATTTCAAATTTAACGGATCTACTTGTATCCGATTGCCTAGAATAGCACTGACGGTCGACTGTTCACTTTTATCGCCTGGTGTTAATCTCATCTCGATTAAATATTATATTTCATTTAATTCTAGTCTATTTCCTCATTGGAGTCGCCAGACTAATTCTATTGTCATTTGTATTTTTCTCCTTCGTACCTCCTAACCCCCTTTATTTCTCTTCTCGCGGTGTCTTTCGATTAAAATATGTTCATAACGATGTACAGACAGAGAGAGAAAAAAAAGTGTAATATAATACATTTCTGGATTTAAATTATTTTTCGTTAAATTCACGAAATATTCTAAGGTATTCAATAAATAAATGAAAAATAAACATTAGATAAAAAGAAAATAAATGTAAAAAAAAAAATAGTCAATACTCAACTGGAACAAATTCTTGAAAAATTAAGTTTAATAAATCCTATAGAAAAGCGGAACACTATTAGGAGATGTAATGACATAATATATAAAAATATAATAGAGGGTAAAGTTACAAGCAAAAGGGCGAGAACATTAAAAACTAACGAAGAAATTCTAGAAGGGATATATGAAAAACGAAGTTTAATAAATTGTATAGAAAAGCGGGAAATAACACTATTAGGACATGTAATAAGGAATAATAACTTTATAAAAATATAATAGAAGGTACAGTTACGAGCAAAAGTTGAAGAACATCTATAATGAATAGTGTCTATGATCGCTTCATTATCATCATCGTCGTATTGTTCGTTGCCGAACGTTGTGACTAGCTATTGTACGTACAAAATGAGCTAGCATTCAAGGTATTTATATGCGACGCAGATGCGCATGCATATGATGTTATACGGAGTGGAATGCCACTGCCTTCAACGTGATAATTAAGAATTAAATAATGATGAAAACTTTCTAGGTCGCGTGTTGGTTTCGAACCTCCTCCGACCGTCGAACACTCTAGCAACTTCGCTTAAATATAAGTAAATATCAAGAACTTCGAGCACCGGCTATCAGGACAAGGTATTTACCTTAATAATAATAGTAAAAGTAATTATCCGTTATTAATAGTTCACTTTAATAACTAAATTATCAATTTCTGTACTTCGAACGTCAGCTTTTCGCCGAATAATTTTAAAACTAACTCGTCACTGAGTTATTATTACACGGCTTTTTTTTTATGTTTGGAGCTACTACAAACGATCGTATTCGCAATTTTTTTTATTATCGAATTTTTTAAACTTTTAAAAAATAAAATAATTAAAAATAAAACAAAAGTAAGTCGAAAAACTACAAATTTTCATTACGTTCGGATATTTTACTAAATTCGAAAGTATCCAAATCGTTTTCTAACTCGATTCTAATTTTTTTCGCGTTTAGTTTCTCCGCGTGTCTATTACGACCGCGTTTTAGTAAATTGCGTCGATTCTCCACCCCAGACGATGAATCATCTTTATCAGACGCGTTTAGCCCATCGTCCAGTTGGTCGTCGTTAATTGCGACGATTCCGTTATACCTCGAGGAGGTACTCTCCCCATTACGTACTTTACCGCCGAGATTATGATGCCTATAAACAAAAATAAATAATTCATTAATATTTTCCAGAAATTGGTAATTGATCAATTTTAACATTATAAAACGTTCAATCGGGAATATATATATATATATATTTATTTATTTGCAAAACATTACGGCGTATAAAACAGTAACAATGTATACACTTATAAAATAAAAGTACGAACAAAAATAAAACTAAACCACTCTCACACAACACGCTAATTAATATAAATAATATTAAAAGTGTAAAAATAAATTACTAATATCAACAAAAAATATATATTTCTAATGTAATACAACACCTATATACAAGCACACATCGGAACAGAACAAAAAACAGAAATACCAATCATAGATTACCCATATTCCCATGTAAACAAACTCTCCCTCAAGACACAGACATTAACACAAACTAATTCCAAGTGCAAAAAAAAAAAAAAAAAAAACAGTACACAAATCATATGCACATATCCGAATGCAAGAAACCTATTAATGGATGATGGCGACAAACAGGGTTTTTTATGACCGAAATAAGTTCAACTCTTCTTTCTTGATCGTATCCATCAGTGTCTTGGTATTCCTTTCGGCCTGCACACGGGTATTTTTCCTTCCATAATATCTTTCAATAGGACATCATGTCTTAACATGTGTCCTATCTATTTCATTTTTGGTATATCTAATCGGTTTCAACAGTGACCTTTCCTTTTCTACCTTTTTCATTTGGACTGTCTATATATTCGGCTATCTCGAAAATGGCCCCAACGATTTCGATGAAATTTTATGCATATCCGTAATTTATTAAGTAATTAAAAATTGTCTGTATTGTACAACTTTTGAAATTTCGGGCACCGATCCCGAGCCCCAATAAAATTTTGGAAATTTCGAGTTTTTCTCGTCGTCTTTTTCTCGATTACGTTAAAAATTTCAGCTCGATCGCATTAACCGTAATCTTAGAAATTAACTTTATACCGCGTATACGTTATCGAATATAATTAAAATTGTATGGTACCGTTTTGATTTAAGGTATCGGGTGCTTTTCGAAATTAATTTCCAATTAAGAATGTGGCTCTACTGATATTTGTAGAAATTTTTGATTATAACTACGGAAATTTATGAAATAAAATTCTCCACAATTAAAATAGTTAACGGTTTTACGATTTTCCGAAAAATAAAAAATACCGAGCAAAATCCAATCTATTATAAATTGTGTCGGGTCTATACGAATGACAATAAAAGGCCGAGTCGTCAGCATAAAGCGCAATTTTAATAGATGGAATTTTAGGGTAAATCGTTTAATAAAAGTAGAAAAAAATAATAAGGACCTAACTACCTTACGGGACTCCACCGTGTACCCGTTCGAGGAGTTATTAAAAGATGAGTAACGTAGAAATCAATTACATTTTTTTGAAAATAGCCCTTAATAGACCATTATTAAGATACAATCTTAGCCGTTTGGCTAAATAATTATCGTCAGTAACTTACATAATTACTTAGTAGCTAACTTAACCGATAAGTACAAAAATGAGTGAGGAGTACGTATCTCGTTAGTTACGCATCCATTATAAATTTACTTATTTACAAGACTAAATCTACGGGGTGGCAACGAACGAGTCATCTAATTCCATTGTTTACTGTCAAGCAGTTGTCTTGCTTCTGCATTGACACGTCTGTCCAGCCGCTGCTTGTGCAATTTAGCGGATTGGTGAACATCATATCCAGATCAGAATGAATGTCATCGTTACGTGAAAGTATCAACTATCGCGCGCAAGATGATGTTTCGACGGCGTTGTATGATATCCCGATTGTCGGTCCCACAGAGCAAAGCCGCAAGTCCAAATAGGTTTAATAATTGGAAGCTTACAGGAAACATCCAAATCCGATTGTCAGGCTAATTAACCAATATAATTGACGTGTTTTGATCTTAATCTGCCGAGCCTTCATTTTAACATGTGACCTTTCCAGGCCAATCGTGAATCCAAATACCATGCTTAGATATACTTTACTCGGAACTCTCTTACGTAAATATTTTATCGCTTAAATACGCGGGATAATAAAAATTTTTTATATAAAACGGCATTGTACATGTTTAATTTTAAAATGTAACAAAACGCTAAATATAATTTTTGAAAACTATTTTCACGGTCCATATTCATAATTAAATACAATCATTTCTGAATAACCATGTACAAAAAAGAAAAGATTTATTAATAAAAGTAAAACAATAAAGCCGAGAGTTTACGTTTCAATGATCAGAACTAAACTAAACTAATTCTGATATAACTAGCTTAACTATATTGATAATACTGCATCCGATTATTTCTCAATCGGCACCGTTCTCCATGCTGGATCAAGTCGGAAGTCATCATTTCTGTTGAAGTTTTTGGATTTTTAAATTTCTAAGGCTAACAATTCTTTCACCTGATCGATCTACCATGGCCAGAAATTTTGTATCTTCAAACCTTATTGCACGCTCCGTAACCGCTTGATGGTCCACCACGGCCGACTTTTCAACGCGCGTATACATGTTTCTTACTCCTTACAGCAACAGTTCTGCCTGTTTGTCCAACATAGTCAAGACCACAAGAGCATTCTATACACGCCCGCTACTTCCCTCCCTGGTATAACACATCCTTTACACTTTTCAACGTATTACGCAATTTTATGCACGTGCAAACGCCTAATATTATTCCTGTATAGTGTCCCAGCGATCCGTAATGCCTTTTACAGTCGAGAAGCGTATCGTAGCTAATATTTCTTTGTTCGCATTAGAATTCTTTCCGGTTAAATTTTCTAACCAGAAAATTTTTTCTTACCATACCATTACAAACTAATATTTGCCGTTCAGTTCTTTTACTAAACTTTCCCCTCGTTGGATATTCTTTTTGGCCCGGTAATTAATGTTTTTAAAAAACTCGCTAACTTTTGGCTTCAAAAAAATGCTAAATAATCGATAAGACTCGTTTCGATTAAATCGAAATTGAAATTTAAATAAAAAAAAAAAAAAAAAAGAAACTCACGCAATAATTGTACGATATTGATAAAATCGCAAAACGCCGCAATTTCCGGTCTGGGAATGAAGTATAAAAAAATACAAATAGTATCGGCGATATCGTTGAAATTTATGTCATCTTCGTCGTCTACACTATTATCATTTGTATCGCTCTCACTCTCACTACCACTACTACTAATACTGGCGCTATTACTAATACTATCATCGCTCGCGTATTCGACTTGCTTTTTCTCGCGACCATTTTTCTCATTTCGTTCTTCGTAATAGTAACTTCCGGAATCGTCTTCAACGCGATATCCTCCTGGTTGCCGATTATTTTCGTCGTAATCGTCTTCGTCGCTATCGTCGTTAACATCATTCGGTCGTAATTCGTCGTCGTCGGACGAATCTTCCGCGCTATTTGTGTCGCCGTCGTAATTTAGTCGTCTCGTATCGATTAATCCTCCGCTGCCCGTCTCGGCGACATTGCCGCGATTATTAATTCGTTTACAAATTTTTCTCCACGGCGTTATCTGTGCGTCGTCTGTAACTTCCATATTCGACGATTTACCAATATCGTATTTGACTAATGTCGAACTATCGTTAACATCGACGCCCTGCGTAATATTCGTCGAAAAACTATCGACAATAGGTCGATGGATGTCGAAGCACGATAAAATAAACGTTAATAACGACAACAATCGCCTACGCGAAAACGTCATATCTCGATAAGAATTATTTACAATCGGTTTCACTAAAACGATTTAAAATCGAACTTCGGAAGAAATACACAATTTAAAGCGTACATATTAACTTACACATACACACACACACACATATAGATCACGTAAACAAGATTGATTTAATGAGATACGTATCACAAACAATCGACTGATAAATTGTTTTATAATTTCAAACATTTACGTACACACGTACCTACACACACATATATATATATATAACATATATAATACACATATCCACACATAATGCACATATCCATACATAATGCACATATCCATACATAATGAACATATACTTACACAATACAAATATACATACATAATACATATATATATATATATATATATATATGAAATGTAAATAAATGGATAAGTATGTAAGTATTTACACATATGTATACATGAGTAGACGTATATAATTTTCAACGTGGTCGAATAAACCAAGATAAGCTCCACTACAAAATTTTACAATTCTCGAATACAGCGTAATCGAATAATTTTAAACCGATGATAAAATAACCCATTAACAGTGACAATCGTGGTTCTCCACTTCACGTCAGTATTTTAAGTTCCTTTTATTTATTTATTTTTGTTTATTACTTTTAAATTTTAACACATGAATTAATATATATATATATATATATATATATATATAAATAAATTTATTTGTCCATTTATTCGTATATACACGGTTCACATAACTAATATCATTTACAATGCGAATATTGGTACGATAATAATTTATTATAATTATATACAGGACAATTTACGCAAATAAGAACATTCGAAAAAAATATATTAAATTACTAAAAATAACAATAATTATAAAATATAAACATATAGACAGATAAACATCCACTTATATGTAGTACTGCACACAGTTATGCATAATACAAACTCGAAAGTATCTACCTACACATATGTATACATATACACGCGTGGAACAATAATAATATAATAAAATTAAGAGGGAAAAGATAGTAAAGACTAAAACATATACAAATATGTCAAAAAAGACGTTGCTTTTTCAGACATCACATTTCGATAAAAAAACCACTAGGAGCGAAAAATTTTGAAAAATGACCTTAACGATAATTGATAATTTAGCAATAATGACCTCTCATAGAGATATAAAAACTGCAGAGATAAATATGCAAAATGATATACTAATAATGAATAAATGGGCACATGATGATAATTTGACAATAAATGGGTCAAAAACTAAGTGTATGATGTTAAAACCGATGGCGGAATTTGAACCGCGTAAACCAGAGATTATAATTCATACAAATGAATGTGTACATGATATGAACGAAGATAATAAATCTACATCTGAAAAATGTGAAAAAAAAAAATATTTGCATATTCGCACAAATATTTAGGAGTAATAATAGACAGGCATTTAAGATGGGACATGCATATGGAATATATAGAAAACAAAATAAAAACATCGATACCAGCAATATACACACTAAGGAACTATGTAGGAAATGATACATTGAAGATGGTATATTATGCTTTAGCAGAATCAAGATTGAGGTATGGCATCATCCGAGCATGGGGATTAACTAAGAAAACATACATAGAAAAAATTGAAAGATTAGAGAAAAAGAAATCCCGATATTAAAAGAGATAAACATTAAAAAAAAAAAAAAACAGAAAATTAAAAGTTGGTTGATGGATGAAACGGTGGTAAATAAAATAATAACTCAACAGAAAGAAAAACTGGAAAAAGGGAATTGTAAAAACAAAACTCAGAGGGGGGATTGAGCACAGCGACGCTACGAAAGTGTTGCTACAACAAATACTAGTGAGAAAATAAAAAAAAGTGTATATATATATATATGTATATGTGTATATGTGTATATGTATAAGGAACTAGAATAATTACATAATAAGAAAATTAAAAATAATAAGTGTGAGTGAAAATGTGGAAATGAATGTGAGCAAATGATGTGTAAGTGGGAACAAGTGTAAGTGTAATTCAATATCTCTAACTTATAAAAATTATTACATAATCATATTAAGAGGATGTAAATTATACATAAGTAAATCTGTCGACAAACAAATGCTTGACGGAACAATCATATTTCTCTAACTCTAGCCGAAACGAACGATGACTTATGTTGCAACCGAGGTAATCGGTACTTTTAAATGTATTTTCGATAACGCGTTAAATATCATCAATCGGAGTTTTACAACTAGATTTGGTTTCGTTTACATATAAATATTTAAATATAAATAATTCGATGAAAAAATAATTTTAATCGTATCTACTCGCCTATCGATATTTCCAATGGGAACATCCAGCGCCGAACATAGTCGACGATAAGCTTTCCGGACTGACTGAGAATTTAGAGACGATGTTTCCGGTAACTTCTTCAAAAATACGATAACGTTATTCCACTTCATTACACTTCGGCCGTTTTTACGGATTTTAATCGTGTGCAACAGAGTGAATAACGCCGTTAAGAAACTTTCTTTAATCGTCGAGCATTCGTCGTTCGATAGCTAAAATGATATTCGTAATTTAAGAAAAATTCGACTTTTTTTCCTCGAATACAAATATATAGTACATACATGATAGTAGCGGCTAATGCATAAAGGGGTTGCGTGATTGCACAACCATCAGAAATATCCAGAACAGTTTGATAATGTACAAAGTTAAAAGTACTAATTATTTTATGGAGATTAAACAAAATAATTTTAATTATATATTTTTCAAGAATATAATATAAAAAGTAAAAAATCTTCTAAAAAGTGCTTTGAAATTCCCAGTTACAAAGGTCGGTGGTTGCAGGCTCGATGCAAACTGAAGAGGGCATCGGAAAATCATATACAGCGTTATATGGTGATTTTGCGCTTAACGCTACTATGGATGTAAAGTTTACATCGAGCTGTATTAAGGACTGCTGGTTGCAATTGTTTCGCAACCAGAGTCCACGAAGTACACACACACCTGACATGGCAAAATAGGGTTTTCTCGTTGTGTTGTTCGTAACACGTGAGTACGGTTGCGTGCGTATACTACATACTACCGGCTACGGTCCAGGAAATAGGAAATGGATATGAAAACAAAATGGTAACAGGGGCAGCGTTCGTAGATTTAAGCGCAGCATACGAGACAGTAAATCATAGAATACTAATTTAAAAAATATACGAGCTTACTGCCGACTACAAATTAACCAAAATCATTAGCACACTATTGCGGCCATTCTATGTAACGCTACAAAACAAAAAGAACAGATGGAGGAAACAGAACAACCGTCTACCACAAGGAAGCGTTTCGTGCATCAATGTTATTTAACATATATATACACTAATGAGCAACCAATTGTTAGTTCAACAAAACATTTTATATACGCTGATGATTTAGCTATTATAACTCAAGAGAAAACGTTTTGCGAGGTAGAAAAGAATTTGAATGGAATACCGGAGACTATGGTAAACAAATACTATGCTAGCAATTACCTCAAATCGAACCCTGATAAAACTCAAGTATCGGCGTTTCATTTGAGAAATAAGGATGCAAAACGCAAATTAAATGTTAAATGGCAACGGATATCGCTGGATGACAACCCAAAGTACTTAAGCGTTAAGTTGGACCGAGCCTTAACATTTAACGAACATTGCGAAGATACCAAAAGAAAAATCGGTACAAGGAACAGTTTACTTCGAAAATTGATTGGCTCCACCTTCCAAATGTATTAAGAACATTTTAGCTCTGCGTTATTCCGCAAGTGAATATGCTAGTGCAGTATGGCGGAATTCAGCACATGTAAAAAGAATTAGCACTACACGAAACCGATCGTATAGTTACAGGATGTTTGAAGCCGACACCGATCGATAAAATAGAAATATTATCCGGCATAGCACCACCAGATATAAGACGGGAAGCGATGGCTGGAAAGGAAAAAACAAAACAAGACATAAGACATCCACTGAATGCAAAAGATGCGGCAAAAAGTCGAAGTCAAGAACGAGTTTTCTCAAAACAGTAAACGCTCTGACACAAACGCCGGAAATCACTAGGATGGAGTTATGGAAAGAAAGGCTGAAAGAAAACCGATTAAAATTATGGAAACAACCGAACGAACATCCACCTCCCGGTAATAAATTGCCGTGGTCAACATGGAAAACTCTAAATAGAATAAGAACTCTGACAGGTAGAAGAGCAAAGAACATGAAACGGTGGAAAATTACAGATAATGACAGATTACAAGATTCGGAGCACTTATTAACTTGCTCATTGCTGCCAGTGCGATGCGGAATGGAAGATATGACAATGAAATATTGGGAAAAAATGGAATATAAATGACCGACACGATATGAAGAAGACTACCGGCTAAAAAAGGAACTAGTCTACGACTTATATTTCATCTCTTTACGAGATTAGTTTTTCTTCTTCAAATTTCTATCGGTGTTCCTTTCTTTTACACTATGTACAATGTACGAATTGTTTCATTGCCAATTGATGTTATTAATATTATTGCTGACTGATGTTAATATACGTAGAATTTTTTCCTTACTGAAGATTTATTATTTATATGATAATTAATCATTTTTCGGAGGATTGTTTTGTGTAAATTGTAAAAAAAAAATAAGATTTATCAAATTGTTTCGTTTTAGTATTTTGAAAATGTTTCTACTTTTCTAATTGAATAAATTCCGTTATTCATGCGGAAATAAATTTTTAATATATTTCGGTTTAATATTCCAATTTTTTATCTCGGGATCGATAATTTAACTTAAATAATTTTTAGTTTTTCCGTTTACGGTTTTAAACGGTTCTTGTGTATTACATTTTGTTGACTTTGATATTATTCATGTTACTTCGTCAGGTTGTGTGGAATAAAAAAATATTTTTATTTTTGGATGTTAAGGTGTAATTGGGCAGCCGCTAGATTTTTTAAGCAGAAGCCGCCACTGATATATGATAGAATACGAAATACCGACCTGGTTAATTTTCGAGGATAATCGTTTTTCTAACACTTCTATTTCGTCGTCCGAAAAAATCGATAACACGTTAGTTTTCTTATATAGGGATAACAAAAACGATAACGCCTGCTGTCGTTTAAATAGTCGAACAGACGGATCGAACGCGTAATCAACGAACTTATAATAGAAGCGTATATTATCCTTTGTCGGAACTTTAGTTAACAAATCGTCGAACAACGTAGACGGTAACGCGTAATCCCTGCGAAATTAACCGAATAAAAAAAAGATAACATACTTGTTTGAGAAATTAAAATTAAAAAATAAAAGAATATATAAAATTTCGCTTTTAAAAAAATAAACACCCCAAAAAAGGAGTTACTAGCCTTTTTTACGAAAAATCACAAACCTTTTATCGAGTGAATAATAAATTCCTATATAACTTATTAAATCGCAAAGTTAAATTACAGATACTCGAACACCAAAATAGAATATGGAATAAGACTTTACAAAATCCAAAATTTCAGGATAACCGCATTTAGCAACTAGAACACACATTCGTCCGATGGCATCTGGGAAAAATATAGCTTACAGCGATTGTGAGAAGCAGGAATTCCCCGCTAAATTTTATACCGATATTCACACGCAAAATCATACTTTAATCACAAACAATCACCGTGCAGTAGCCACGCGAGATTAACTTTGTTTTCTCAAAAGTAATAAATTCTTTTTACGCAACTATGCCTAATCAAATATCGAAACATATTAAAAAATTAAATAATAAATTAACTACCGGTCCTGATAATATTTCATTAATTGTATTAAAACACATACCACGTAAAGATGATGTTCTGTTAACAAACATCATTAACATCAACATCAGAAAACAGTATTTTCCCACATCACGTAAATCTTCAATAATAATATTTTTCTAAATTGCGTATATTTTAATTTTCGTGTTCATTTGATAATGGCTTAACACTTTATAATTTTTAATTTAAAAAAAAAAATTAGGGTTTTTAACTACTTTTTTATTTTTTGAAAAATCATTACATTCAACACTTTTCAAATTAAATTCGTTTGAACGCCCGAATACGAATAGTTTTAAAACTGGAACTGCCATTGTCGAAAGACTTTTAACGATTCACTTATTATATGGAACGGTTTATCCGATGATCTGGAGATTAATCTGTTAACTGTTTTAACTTGTTAAAAAATATTTAAACTGGGAAGAACAATAACAGAATTAAACTATACCATAAATCGCGGTGTACTACAATTAAATTACAAATATCCGCTAATATTTTAAATGTATCTGCGATTAAGGTGGATTTTAAACTATAATAAAGCATTCGGACTAACGGGTAAGCCGTTTCAAATATCGTACGGTTAAGATGCGAGATTTGATCAACTTTTAAATTAAAAATAAAAATTTAAGATAAATTATTTTAAAACGAATATAAAATTCGAAAAACACTATCTGAATGACGCATTTCGCGAATTATTGCTTTTATTACGTTCGGCATTTTGTCAACCGTTGTGTTAAATGTTATCTCAAAATGTACTAATAAAAATTTTATTATGCGATAATTTTTTCTTCGATTACGACATAACGATTCTTATACGAATTGAAAATACGATCGCCTGGTTCAAATACCTAATTAGCAATAACATAATAATAGTAATAATAAATATATATATTCAAAAAACATTTTATTTATTTAAATGATATATATTTCATTACCTTCTACAAAAGAATTGATCAAAAGCTGATTCCCAAACTCGCAATAAGGCATCAACAGACTCGTCGTACACATTTTTCGGTAGTAAATCAACATTACTAATTCGTTTCGAGTAAAACGCTCTAATCAAAAATATGCAACATTCCGAAATATGCGAATTCACATCTTGCAATACAGCATTTGCTGAAATATATATATATATATATATATATATATATATATATATATATATATATACTTAGTCACATTAACTAAATAATTAATTATATTTGACGGCACTCTAAAATGAAGCTGGAGAATAAATTGTTAATATATAACACCATCATAAGCCCTATATGGAAATATAGGATACAAATATGGGGATGTACTAAAACATCGAATCGTAAAATAACTCCATGCAGATTTACAGATCAAATGGGTCAACGAAGTAATACAGGATTATGCTGACCAACACTACAGAAGACTTCATCATCATCCAAATCCGGAGGCTTTGGCACTTTTGCCACAGATCGTGATTCAAGAAGGCTTAAACGTTTCAAACCTACTGACTTGGTTGTTACTAAGTAATATACGTAACAGAGCTTAACCATTAGGTTAAACCTCTGCACATGTTGAATAATCATGATTGCTGTTTATTTAAACTAAAGTTTAAGATTGCACAAAGGAAATAGCTGTCCTTTCTTGGAGCTACATTTAATATATATATATATATATATATATATATATATATATATATATATATATATATATATATATAATATAATTATTTCAATTTGTTCAAATTTTTCCGTTTATTTACCGACGAAATATATAGATATTACTTTTTTAATTCTTCCTATCGCTTAGAATTGCACTTACTAATTTTTATTAAATGTAAAGATACAGACTGTTACAAAAATTTACATCGAATGCCAAAAAAAAAAGTCTATTTTAATATATTCGCAATCTCGAATCGAAACTTTCGTAAAATAAAATTTCTATATTCAACTCTCGCATATTTCCGAGGTTTGTTTTTATATTGACTTGTTTCGATACCATTATATTCTATTAATATTACTTTTGAACGCACATCCCTATAGGCTCGGCTGCATACAAACATATTGGTTTTAGCACCATGCGATATACCAACACTTTGCAATCTGTGTGATTGTTACTCCTGTAGCTCTTTATAACAAAATATACGTCTGAATTTATCAGCCAATACCGAGCTTCCTGGTTTAGCTTACGAATATTTCTAAGTTTGAAGTCAGGTACGGCACAGTCCTCGTCAATACATTTCCGCTCGTTTCATTATACAGAATCACAGGACTCGGCAAATCTTCATATGGACCTGAAATTTTCGTACCTACTATTACTTACTCCGAGCTCGTTTAATGAAAAATTCAATTTTTCCTCGAATAGTGTACGCCATAATTTTGATGGTTCCTTATTCATATTTACCGACATAGTTCGGGGCTTCATACTTTATGCAATTTCGATTTAGGGATTGCATCGATATTTTACGTACATATTTTTAGGCCAGGCGCATACAGAGAACATTCAGAGTTCTGCGTGCTTTGTAATATTAGAATTACTACTAACAAACACGCACAGACAAACCGGTCTATTTCGTTTTGTGCGTTCAATACATTTCCACACAAAGAAAGCATTTAAAATTCTTTAGAAATGTCGGATGAAACTGAGAAACTTACTTTGGTTCGAGAAAACCGTTTTTGATTTATTAAGTCACAGTGACTATAAAAATACAAGTGGAATAAAATTACTGCATCATTGGGGGAAGAGAATAGCGAGTATTTTTTTTAACAATCAACTTGAAAAAATGAAGTAATTTAAATTAAAAAATAAAATAATTTATTTTTGAACAGTTAATTTAAAAAATGAAATAAAATTTTCTCGAATTGCATACGATGGTATGTTAGTATCTTCACGCTGAAAAGATGAACTATCGAACGACATGCTACAAGCTACTAATGAAATGAAACATATTTGACATGTCTGCGTTAGAACGCATCAGACATGTGTTTTAAATGAACGCATCAGACATGCGTTTTAAATGAACGCATCAGACATGCGTTTTAAATGAACGCATCAGACATGCGTTTTAAATGAACGCAACATGAACGTTGAACGCAGACGCTTTCTGCGTGCGCGAAGTCTTGTAGTAAAGGAACTTTTTATCAGTTTCTATCATGGCTTCAAGGTATTACTTCATTTTGAACTGACAGATACTCGGTTTAAAAAAAAAAAACCCTGAACATTTCAGAATAACAGTGGTTGCTTGTGAAAAACATGTACTAATTAATATGTTCGCAAAAATAACAAGCTATGATATCGATGTGTCAATTTCAAAATTTCAATGCACCAATTTTGAACATATGTCGCATAGTATATGGCAAATGTTATTTAGTTGTTGAAAAAAGACGTCCCGTATTTAACAATAATTTATCTTTATTTAT
Organism: Coronaproctus castanopsis; assembly: GCA_032883995.1. Taxonomy (NCBI): domain Eukaryota; kingdom Metazoa; phylum Arthropoda; class Insecta; order Hemiptera; family Monophlebidae; genus Coronaproctus; species Coronaproctus castanopsis. The sequence continues at coordinate 14,227,619 of CM065052.1, read as the reverse complement.
AGAATCCATTTTGTTTCCTTATATTAACTTCACAATTTCATCTTTCTTCGCTAAACCGTAATATTCGTTATTACTGACAAAATATTTATTTATATAATTTCCATTTGTTTACAATTTTTCCTCGTTATCTCTTAAAATAATTTATTTTTAATTCTTTCAATGTCTATAGAGGATAATTAGCAAACACGATATTCGAAATGTTCGATTTACGGAACGAATGTTTTAAAAATTAAACGTAATTAAAATTAATTTATTCTATATTAATCGACTCTTACTTCGAGTTCCCTTTTCTAACAAATTGTTTAAAGACGTCACTATCAATTGATTGTTCACATCTTCCAAACCCGAGTATTTTTTAAGCGCTCCAACTTTTCTCAACACGGCTCTAAAAAAAAAAATAAAAAAAAAAATTATCCACAATCCTATTTAAAGAGAAATTTGTAAAACAGATTACTGTAATATTAAAAAACGCGTTAACCCTACAGTGCGTGAATTTTTTATTTTTTTGGAAAAATATTTACTTTAATTAAATATTGTCGTACAATAATTGAGAACTAAAATTATGCAACCATGGCAATAATGTAATAGTTAGGGTGTCCCAAAAATACTATTACATATAATCATTCATTAAATAGTACATAAACATAAAAAAATGTTGCTTTTACCGAGTATATATATATATATATATATATATATATATATATATATATATATATATATATACATGCGAATCATAATGAGAAAACCTATAGTTAAAAAGCACACGATTACATTTATTCGCATATTTCAAAACAGAGTATTAGATTTAAACCCATAGTTGAAAACACTGATTTGCAGTTAATGAAAATTTTCTTGCAAATTTATATGTATACACCACTAGAATGCATGAAGTTCCATATTAACAACATTTTCAAAGCTTATATAATATGTCATAGAATTTGATGCTTACTAGTAACATTACGCAGCATAGGGTTAATTACGCATTAGCATTACCTGATCCTTTGTTCCAACGGTTTTTGGTGATGATTTTTAACACACAATTCGAGCAACGAAAACGATACAGGTATTATTTCCAAAACGGAAGTCAACGGCGGATTATTATCCAATATAATTTCGATCAAATCCAACACCCTTTAGTATAAACATATTACCGATAATAATAACAATAAAAAATAAATATAACGATATAAACAACAATTACATTAACTGAAATAAGTACACAAAAAAAAAAAAGAATTTAAAATCACTAAAATGTTTTCTTTACGAAAAATCACAAACCGACAATTGTTTATTAATACTGTTTTTCATTTTGCTGATTTTTGTAAATTGTAATCTTACATTAATATTTTTTAATTTTATATTTTTATCTTTTTAGATATTCACTCGATGATGGTCTAACAGCTGAAAAGTTTTGTAATTTTTCATATAGAAAAAATTTTAGTGATTTGAACTCCTTTTTCGTTGTTTATTTCGCATTTTTCAAATTAAAATTAGTACACTAAAAGGATTACTAAATAAAATTTCACGTACAACGAAACGTGACAGCACAGATATTAACTTCTCAAAATTTCTAGAATAGGAAATCTGATCTTTGAATAAAACAATTAAAAAAAAAAGTAATAAAGTTACAACTCACACGGAAACAACGAGATACAATCGAATTAATGTTTGATGGTAAATTATTATACGTTTTTTCGAACATATTTTTTCAAGTCAACTTCACTAGCAACTTTATATTTTTCAAATTAGTGTACGAGAAAAAACACAAAACTGAATGTTTTAAAGTTAAATTTGTTTTTTAAATTAATCAAGTTAATTTACACGAGTGAGCACTATACTGCTACTATAGAAAGCTACGTAAAATAAAGTTCTTGTAAATGCAATTCTAGGAATAGTAAATTAAAACACAGACACACACACACACATATATATATAAAAAGTATATTATTCGATGAACTTTAAACCATATAATTTAAAATTCGATGAGAACGTAAAACTCTTTTGAAGATCCGCTAGCAAATTACACAAACATTTTTAAAATTTCACGACTAAGATTGAAAAATAATCAAATAAAAAACGAATAAAAATGAACAGGTCTTAATTTAGTAAATGTGTATTTTTGTGTTGTTTTTTTAAATAAATGAAAAATATAAAACAAAACCGTCGCTAAACAATAATATACTAAAATAATAGAATATTTCGTAATTTTAAACTGTATACAAAATAATTTAGAATGTATACAAAGTACAAGAACATTATCATCATGGTCGTATCGTTGCCGAACGTCGTAGCTATTGTGCACGTTATCATTCAAGGCACTATATTTATATGCAACGCAGATGCGCATGCATATGATGTTATACGGAGTGGGGTGCCATTCTCCGTGAGAATTAAGAATTAAATAATTATGAAAACTTTCTATGTCATGTATCGGTTTCGAACCCCCGACCGTCGTCGAGCACTCTAGCAACTACGCCACCGACAACACCCGTATAAATACTGATTTATAAAAATAAAGTGACTTAAATTAGCAAATACACTTTAAAAAAAAAAAAGGAAAAAATCAATTTACCTAATCCTGAAATTCGTCAAAATTTTTTCGTCTGCTGACTGAGGTTCCTTGTTAGTTTTATGTTTATCGAACGATTTGAATGCAGCAGATAAAGCATCATCCAGTCTCTTCCCTTCTTGTTCATCTATATCATCTAAATCTAGTGATTCCTAACCGAAATAAATGTACGTATTATATATATATATATATATATATATAATAATTTTCACATGTAAATTAAAAGGAGAGCACATAAAGAAATACGTGCTAAAGTAAATTTCTGCATTTCTGTAGCTAATATTAGATTGATAGTACAATTTTTCCGATGGTCTCATAAAATAGACTAAAATAAAATTTAACACAATAGAAGAAAGAAGATAATTTATTGATAAAATACAGTCTAATAAATTGTGAATTTCATAACCGATAAATTTAGTCATCATTTAAACACACGCGAACTGAAAAAATAAATTTATTAGTTACCTTCATCGGAAAAATTTTAATTAATAACCTAAGTAATAATTCAAGTAAATAATGTTGTACGAAGTTAAAAATATTAGTAATTTATTTATATAAATTGCTCGAATTTAAGTAAAAATTATATTTTATCGTATCAAAGTAAAATATGTTTTATTCATGCTCGTAGCGATTCATAAATCACCGATTTCATTAACATTTTTATCAGTAGACATACGGCGAGTATTGAAAAATTTTAAAGTACCCATCTTAATTGTTTCTTGTACATAAGGATAATTTAATATGTCGCGCGCATAGTTTTAACGCGCATATACCTGCTTTTGTTCAGTAAGATTCCGAGGCAGTGATTTTGCAATCGCTGTAGTTTATTTATATTACTCGGTGTGGTGTTAAATCAGAGCGGGCAAACGTATAACATTTTGGTTTGTATATTAATAACTTATTTATGGGTGTTAACGTGTTGATCGCCTGTTAAATATTGGAAATAGCACGTTCATACATAATTTTTTGTGTACTCTAGGACACATTAATTTATATGCTTTGTAAAAGTGATTCTATCATCTAATGTAAGACCGAGGTATCTAACGTCTAGTTTCTGGTCAAGGTGCTTATTTTTAATTATAATACAGTTATTTAATTGCGTCTTGCGACTATTACGGTTTCAGTTTTACTATCGTTAATTTTGATTTTCCATTTATAACAGAATTTGGATAGCTTTATGATCGCGTCAGTTAATCTGTTACTAATACTATACGATATGACGATGTTAATGGGAATGTCGTTTATATATATATACAATAAACAGAAATGGTCCAATGATGTTTCCCTGTGGTACTCATGATGTAGCGTAACTAATTTTAGATTTATCAGTTTTAATTTTAACATAAAATTTCTCGCGACAAATTCTGTACCGCCAATCAAAAATTTTAATAATAAATGTGATAACGTAAAGATAAATTAATGGTAATTTACGAGAATACACCTGATACAATACAAAAAGAAAAAAAAGTTATGGAGTGTTTGGAGTTCTTCCACAATTTAACACTTTGAGCGACGTCAGCCCAAGCTGATTTTTTTTCTATAAATGTGATAACATGCTAATTTTTAATTTTTATTCCGTATTTGTAAATATCACTTTCTAATCACTGTGGTTAACTTGAAATTTATCTATTTCTTTTAGAAACGGAATATAAAACCTCAAAAAAAAAAAAAAAACGCCAGTCATTTATGACTGACACATTGTCTGTTATCACACATGTTCATATTCGAAAGTATAAAATTTCCATCTGAAACTTTCATTATTCATTATCATTATATTAACCATTCAATGCACTCGAAATGGTTTTACACTAAATTCGAAATCAAAAAATCTTATGTAAAAGTATCAGTCATACACGACTAACACTTTTTTTAACAAAACATCCTTGTTATTAGTTTCAAAACAAAAATTTAACTTTTAATTAAAATAATTACAAAGTTAAAAGTAAGTTTCAGTCAGAAATTACTGACATTGAATCTTTTATCACAAGCATATTCGTCAGTCATAATTAACTAACATGTGTTTGTTCCGCCAAGATTCAAAATGTGGATTCGGACTCTAAAGTGTTAACAAATTTATCATGTTAGTATGCTAAACTTTCAACGTTGGACATACACACTTTGTAATACAATACAAAATTTATTACCGTGTCCGTAACATTTCCACAAATTCCTAAAGCCTGATGCACAGCAGCTCGCATTTTATCCATCGCGGTTTCTTCTATGTCGTCTTCATCGTTCTCTATATCAGTATCTGTTTCTTCTTCTTCTTCTTCTTGGTTATTATTTCCACGACGATCATCACTTTCTATTGCACTGTTATTAACTTCAGCATTATCGCTTTTTTCGTCGGAACTTAACAGATCGTGATTATTATTCGGATCTAAAACCTAATATATATATATATATATATATATATATATATATATATATATATATATATATATATATATTACGCTAAATATTATTTCTTATCGAATATATCTACAAATTATAATTTATTTTTAATCATTCCGATTAATATCTACGTTAACGGCTTATTACCGACGTACAATTACAATTACTGTAAATAATTCCCATAATAATAATAATAATAAATATTTGAAAATAATTCTCTACTTGTAAAATTTGATACATATTTTGAGCCGTCAATTCAGGACATAAGTAAGGAAATATTCGACCAATCAAAAGTCTGAAATAACTCGTATCCCTCGACAGCCAAGATAAGAATAATTCGACGATAACTTCAATCCAAGTTGGTTCGTCTATTTTATTGTTCTTTTTTATCTGGCTGGAAGATCGTTTTGTCTGAGACCTCTTTACTCTCTCGTAACATCTATCGAGCTCCTGAAAGATAAACGACCAGTCAGCTAACTTACTAAAACACACACACCAAAGCACACGCTTATGTGTATAAGCAGATATTAATAATCTACATTGCATATTATAAAGTAAATTATAATAGCAAACAACAGTAAAAAGTTTTAAAATAAAAAAAAAAAAACAGAGACCGGGATACAGTGAAATATTAGTAATATGTGAACGCGTGCAATGCAAAGATAACGACGAATATAATTCTTGGGGGAAATATGAAAAAAAAAAAAAAAAGAAACGTTTTGTATTACATTAAGCGTACAAAAATCAGCGTATTACTTGACAGAAAATAATAGTAACGATAGATAATATAATACACACATACACAACTATATAAATATATATAGACATATATGCACACGTATGTAAAAAAGGTGTGTTAACAGATAAAATTTTATCAAAATATTTTTAATTTACAGTATATTTCGTGCTTATACTTCATGTACATAAACTCTCTAATTGCCTAGAATCATAACTGCCGATTGTTGAGATGTATTCATTTTCAGACAATATACGATTATCGCAGAACTCACGAGTTACAAGAATTCACGAATTCAATATATCCCAATATTGTGAAAATTTGCTAATATAACAATGATCTTAAAGGTAAACCTCCAAAAACTGTCTCCTCGTATTGGCTAATTTCACTCCTTCCAATGTTAACCAGTGCTTGAAAAACCACCGAAAACACAAAAAGTACAGAGACAGGGAAGATATAATTCCATATCACCAATTCGGATTTTTCGAACTGGGCACTCAATTCACCTCTTACTATAAGATGTAAATATTCGTCAACGATAAGATGATTTACTAGTCAGTGTTAGAGAAATTCTACTTGATCTCTAATTTGTTAAAATTACAATTTAACGAACGTGTTCAACTTACTTAGACCGTCTAACTTTTAAAGACCGGCGTTATTTGACGTTATGAAATAGAGCTGTATGGAACTATCTGTAAAAGTAATCTTCGAAGAATACAACATAATACTTCGTACTAATCCGCTCCAATCTACGTCTGCAATTTGACATTACACATAATGATCTTAAGATTACATATGTCAGTGATATACACACTCAACAGTACAAAAGACTATAAGTCCGAAGGCAGCAACAATTCCAATCATCCGCAGGATACATACAAGTCTTCAGGACCATCCGCCTAGCCGCCTAAGAAGAAAGTGACGCAGTGATGCTATACCGATCACCTAACGGATTCCAATTTTCTTTCTCTTTTTCCAGACGATAGCGTGTCGTTTTAGTAACTACTGAACTTGATCATTCTAATTACTATTATTTCTTCTTAATTTATTACTCCTTTTGCTTTTTTAGAATATTGCGCCTCACAGATGCATTAGATTAACACCTATCCTCTTATTGCAGCACTTGGTGCTAGTACGATGTAAAAATTTGAAAAAAATAAAAATAAATAAAAATCTTACTAATAAAGCGTCTTTAGCTATAGCATCGTCAAAAAATAAGTACAAGGTCATTTGTAAAAACAAAACGTGAAAAACCGCTATAATATCGCGTTTCTCTTCTAGTTTGTCAACTTCAGCATCTATCTTATTCGCTTTAAGAACGTACTGATTCCAAGATGCTAATATCTGAAAAAAGAAAATTAACTGTCACGGATTTTCGTCACAAATTCACAAATCGATTATAAACGAATAACAACGAATAACACGTACTTCGTGTTTGAAACGCAATTGGTTCGACTTAACGCGTAACATTTTATCCAAATGTTGAACGAGATCCATCAACAGTTTTCTAAACGCATGTACATTTGGTATTCTATGATTCATGCTACTGAAAATTGACGATTTCATCACCCCTAAAAATAAATAAATATATATATATATATATATGTATGTATGTAATATTGGACTATGTACATACATGCCTGCATGAGAGTCGATATAATATAAACAAAAACAAACATTTATAACCGCTTAGTTATAATAAATAGAACTTAATCGAATGAAATACATCGTCTTAAATTCCGCGAGCGGAAACAATATTCCAAGCGATTGTAAATAACGCCATAAACTATTGCAAACATATATATACAATATCTATTTTGTTCAAATATATGTTTTTTGATTAGATTTTATATATATATATATATATATATATATATATATATACACCCTTTAGAGCATTAGAATTAATACGATCTTAAGTTTATGCTTAAATAAGTATTAAAATTAATATGGCGGTATATGTTTAAAACTAATATGATAAACATATAAAACGGGTCTGAAGGCACTAGCTCCAATGAGCAAGGCTTCTAACTAACATATATTTATATATGTTATTTCTAAATATTAAACCAAGTGGTACGGTTTCAGCCGTTTCAAACTGCGAGTATCAGATTCCGTGTCTAACAGCCGTGTTGCTTCAATATTGTGATGTCTTTGCAAACGCCGTTCGTGCGCCGTCGCAGCATCGCATATCTCTTCACTTACCAACTTTATTTTTGTCATACGAGAATATCGATAGGCATCAACGATAGCTCGAAGACCTACGTTTTGTAAAACTTGATTGGACTTCTTTGTACACCCCCATAATTAGATTATATAGCGGGAAAAAACTTATCCTAATACTCACTGACACCTCGAGTGTTATTTTACAACTGTCTAGACTCCCGTAATTTACAATGCGTATATTCTCAATACGACAATGGAGTTAGCAACTTCGCAAGCGTGGAACTAAGGTGAAATTTAAGTGGATCCCAGCCGATTGCGGCGTCCATGAAAATGAGATAGCGATTATTCGATCAGACCTAAGTCCGGTCATTGAAAATTATATTAAATTACGACGAGAACAGTTAATATCAAAGCCTTAAGGAAATGTCTTACCGTTCTTTTCAATTATATTTTAAAAGCAAAAGCTTGTTAAAATGTAAAAACATACTATTATTCGAAAGCAAATCCCAAAAGAGCATCGGGTTGAACGAGGGGATCTCCTTCATAAACATTCTGTCGTTGTATTTGTCAGATTAAGAAGTGGTCATAACTGTACATCTAGTAATCTTGCCGAGTTCAGGAATCATCCGAAGTGGAGTTAAATAAATAAAATAATTAATTAATTCTTAACATTCAATTTTTGTTAATATTCATCTATATTTTCATGTTTTCGTTGTGCAACGTTAATTTAATCATTTTTAAATTAAAATTGAAACGATATTAACATCGCTTACCGTTATTTGTAATAATTTTTTGTTTAAAAACATCTTTTTAAAATAAGAGCTACATGTGCAGAGGTCGAAAATTGTGAAATGACGACGTTAACATTATTTACTCTTACTTTGATTTAAAAATTGTTCTACAATAAGAAATTCATGTGCGTAATAGATCTTACATAATAAAAATAAACATTAGAAAACTCGAATATTTATTCGATAATATAATCGAAATTAATTTGAAATGAAAAATCTTACCGGCTATTTCGTTGCTGATATGCACATTCTTCTCCGTTGACTGAAAAAGTGAATATTTAAATAGAAATCGCAATATTTTAATTTTCCAATCAGCGTTCTGTAATTTCGGATGCGAAAATAATCTAGAAGTTTTAAAATATAAGCTTTTTTTATTGCGAAAAATATGTTCGACGTAATGCGCGTTGCAAAAATAGCGGAATTTATTTTATTTCCGTCAAAATAGTACTGTTCGCTCCGTGTGATTTTTTTATAATTTATATATATATGAATTATTTTTTCCATCATGTTCTAACAGTTGAAAGGATAGATTTTTGGGACCGTTATGTAACGACCGAAAAACTACCACGGTTAAAGACCGCTATCTATTAAGGAAAAAACTAACGGAATAAGGCAAATTTAAAGGCAAGCCGAAATTACGCACATAAGTGGACCGAAGGAAGGAAAGAACAACATCGACAGTGAATGCGGCAATTCTGGATACAGAAGAAATCAAAACAAAAATCAATTAAACGGCTGAAATTCCTGTTGGCCTATTCGAAAGAAAAAGATATATATATATATATATATATATATATGTATATGTATATATGTATATATAAATGTAGATACGTTTAATACAAAATTTAATGTGTGGTGCATTTTTATCTTTAATTTTTTACATAAAAATATTACGGTACGTGTTTGTCAACCACCGAAGGAAAGAGAAGAATTAGAGAAAATACTTCTGAATCTGTATCATCCAATTCATCATTTGAATCTTCAATGGAATGACTAAAATTTCCGCTGTAACGTCACTACTTTCAAATGAATATCATTCTCTTCATCAGAGACCGAGCTAAATGTTACCTTTTTTGACATTTTTTATACTCGAATAAAGAACAGCGCGTCATAACTCTCAACGATTTTATAACAAAATATAACGACGATAATCTCCTAGCAAAAAATAAAACAGTTTAAAACAACTTCTCGACGATTTTATAATAAAATATAACGAGAATAATCTCCTAGCAAAAAGCGAAATAACCAACCAACAGTGAAATAAAAACCAGTGAATGTTATGCGAACTATATCCGTTGTAACGTAAAAACATTAAAAGTAACCGGTATGAGCAATACGAAACTGATTATAAAACGTCATAAAAATGTCAAAGCGGCAATATTTGTCACCATCACTGTATTTCGTAAGTTTTTTTAAGTGGCGAATATGCTCGCCATAAGCATATTTCAGAAAACTTCGCTCGAACGGTCATTAATAACCAGGAATTCAAAACCCGCATTAAAAGTTAACACAGAAAAACGATATTCTAGACAACTTTAGCTCAAACTACGGACTATGACCTGGTTAATGCATTCGAACTCGTTATCAGTTAAAAATAAACTGATGACAATATATAAAGTCATCTGAAAACCTATATGGACATATGCGATTGAAATATAGGGAACAGCCAACAATTCCAGGCTGGAAATCATCCAGCGTTTCCAATCAAAGGTATTGCGCAACATCGTTAAAGCACCATAGTATATTTGCAATATCGACCTGCACAGTCTATAATTAATACATTTTAAATTTTATCATTTTTTATATTGGACAATTGTTCCTTTTTTTTTATTTTCTATTTTATCGGCTATGTTGTTTATGTATACATTTATATTACAGTAAATTATATATCTAAACTAGTATTTTTTTTACATTTTATATTTTTATCAATTGTATATATTTTTTTACATTTTCTTTTTTATGTTCACTTGATATAGGCTGAATACTAGAAAAGTTTTGATTTTTAATTTTTAAAAGTTGAGTGATTTTAGCCCGTTTTTTTTTTATTATTATTATCTATAATATAATAATTTATATTTATGTAAAATTGTACACTTATATAAGTGTCTAAGATTAATGGTACTACTTCATAATTAATCGTTATTTATCTTATCGATAAGAATGGGATTACTTTAACTCTTACAAAAATATATATATATATATAATATAGCCAAAAAAATTGGAATGATAAATTTCTTTAGTTCTCTTTAACACAGCATGGTTTTTTTTTAATTTCAGCAACTTTTCTCTATTTATACGCAGTTACAATCTTTCCAAATAATTTTATACGCGCAGGTATTTACTTTTTTCTTTCTATTCAGTAAACTATTAGATAAACTATTTACATTAAAATACGCTGTGTATAATTTTATTTTTTAAGAATATTACTAATTTTGTAACTAATACTAACGAGACGAAAAGGTAACTTTACCCGTGGTCTTAAAATGTATATCACGATGAAAAGGAAGAAAAATCTAGTTAGTTTTATAAAATTATGAATTAAATTTCGCTTATAACTGCTGTAATATATGTGCCTATAGTTCTATAAAATAATTCCCTTTACTCAGGGAGAGTAAACGACGAATTAGGGAGTAGAAGGCTGCCATTTTTTCTTGAATTTAATAAAGAAATCAGGATGTTCGATACATTTTGTGTAGGTAATTAAAACTATGGAAGTTATTAGTCAGATAATAGATAAATCAATAATATGCGTAATGTTCTATTGACAATCGGATATGGGCATACTATTCATAGTACGGAGAAATTTATCCCCAGCTGTCTATTTGAAACGTTACAATACAAATGATATCGTCAAAATAAGGGTAATAGCGTACCAAAAGTTTTAACAATTCAAGATTGGACTGGAATAATTTTTCTTCGAAGTAATTCATATAGATTTCGGCAAAAATGCAGCAAAACAAAATAAATCCATTTTGTACATATGGTGTGAGTTGATACAATAAAGTATAAAATAACGTGTCTTCAATGCTACACATGTAGCAAGATATTTGGTTATTAATTCGAATCGTAAAATTTTTACCGCGATTTTAAACTATTACGTTACCTCGCTAATAAATGCACGGCGTATCGTTTGCTACTAGTACTCCATTTACCGTTATGTTCGCACATAATGATCTCTTGTAGACGATCACCCAGAATCATAACATGTTCTTCGTCCAATTCGGATACTAAAGGTGCGATAATTTTCAAACCTGAAAATAAATTAATTTTTAGAAACAAAAATTAATAATACACACCGATTATACGTTGTATTTATTTTACGCCGTAATTTTTTATTATTAAAGTACGTTTATGTAAATTTTAATTAGAAACAAAAGCAGTTTTGCAACAAAATTTAATCTAATAAATAATACTTCTACATTTTCGTCCTATCGCTACACGCGTTATAACAATATAATATTTAAATTTATATATAATACTTGTATATATATGTGTTTGTTTCTAAATCGTTTTTTAAGATTTTATTGAGTAATAAATATATTAATGATTTAGTCTTACAATTTACACATAAACGGAAAATTATTTTTATCTTCGAAAGTGCAGGTACACGTTAAATCTAATCTTTCAGTACAAGATAATTAAATATATTATAAAATTCGATAAACGCAAAACAATAGACGTGCATTACCCACATACACACTCGTAAACCATCAATACATTATAAATAACACTGAAATGCAATTTACCAATTTTTTTATCGACGAAAATACATTCAACGTCTAAGGTAAATTTACATAATATATTAAAAATAATCAACGGGTATGCTTTTCCTTCTTCGACGCAACGCTCTAATAATGACTGAATTGTATATTTTACATCGTCCGTCATAGCATTATGGACTGAACAACATTCCAAAAAGCTGTAAACAAGTGACGACGTTAACAAACTGTCCACCTAGAGGGAAAAAGATAATTTAAAAAATCAAAAATTATATACATTTTATAATTTTAATGGATATCCATAAATAGATAAAAATTCATTTACCATGTCGAAATCTACGCGACTCGCGAACAAATGAAATAACTTAAGAATCGCTTGAAACTGCATTCTTTTCTTGTTTTTTAAAACGACATCCACATTTTTATTCCAGAATTCATTGAGCAAATTCCGCTTATTATCGTGTGATATTACGTAATGCGCAAACGCATCATACACAGGATGTTGTAACTGTCGAGCCGAGCTGATATTCTAAATTAGGATAATAATAACGGATAGACATATTTTTAATTATATTCGATATTTCGTACAGATGATATTTAGCATTTTGAGTATTTTATCAAAACGAACGTTTTAATATTAAGAAGTTTAAATTAAACTCGGCTTTAATTTCTTGCGTTATTTAATAAAAATATCGAAATTAATCAGATCGAATTATAGACAGACCCTAATATCGCTTAGTATTCGATATTAATCGTGCAAATTCTAATGTTTGCAGATATAAAAACAACGGATAAAAATATATTAAAATTTTTCTGGCACTGAAAAAAAAAAAGTATTAAAATCATCTGTTAATCTATAACTTGAATTTATAAAAGTGTATAATTGCGAAATCATTAAAGTTACATATAACGTGGACTAGATCAACAGTAATTTTTATATCTGTGTAAATGTCGTAGTTAATAAATTGGGAAGGTCATGTTGTAGATTAAATAATATTGTAATCCTGAGCGCTGAGTTTATCGTGTTAGAGCAGACCATGGCTTATAAAGGAGCAATAAATAAGTTAACTTTAATACAAAAGTTCCGTTTGATCATTGCTAACGGCATATTTAAATTATGAATGTACACATGGTTATCAAGTTTTTTTTCATTTTAATAAACACATGTATGAATGGTATAATAGTCTGATATTTATAAATCATATATATTTATATATATATATACACAATCTCCGTTTTGCATCATACCGTCAACATATTAAAAATGCCGTTGATATCATAAGAGTCTGGATTGCGTAAATTTTTTAAAATAGGCATTTTTTTCAGCAAAGATGGATACATTTGATAAACCTTCAATGCACAAGCAAAGGATTCAAATGTCTCTTGTTCTAAATTTCCGTGCAACTGATTCTTTAGAATCGACCATAGTACCGATTTAAACGTTTGTTTTTCAACCTACAATCAAAATTATTCATTATATTTTATACAAAACGCCATACTAGAATGAACTAATTGACAAATAAAAGATAATAAAAAATATATTAAATTTATTTACACATAATTTGAAAATCTGCGATTATTATACTAATTTACATTCGTAAAATTTAAAATTTTTTGTTAGAAAAATAATTTTTAGCTATATCAATCGAACTTTCAATTCCACCTTCTTGAACAACAACGGACTGCAATTTATGCTGATGGCTTCGAGTCCAAGAATAATATTAGTGTTACTTTTATAGTACCATTTTTTAAACTATATTAAGAATATCAACGTCATTCGGATTCCTTTATCGTTATTCTTTCTAATTCAATTTTTTTACTCGCTGCAAAATTATCATTTAATAATTGCGTGCCACACTCTCTATATAATATCTGAATGTGATTTCCTTGTTATCAGAATCTGCAATCCCCGTCAGGTTCGTCTCGAATCCTAAATATTTTTACATTCTCGGGAACATTACAGGTGATTGCTGAAAGCATAAGATGATACAGTTTGATCGGGTTCTTTTTAAGCTCGTTCATACAGTATACTCGAGTAAAATTCCGCTCAATACTTATCTGGTTCTCTATTATTAATCAATACATTAAGTGGAATAATAAAGTATTAATAAAAAAATATATATAGGTCGATACAATCTTTAATATACATGAATTTAATGTTCTATAACATAAAAGATATAAATTACGATTTGGAAAGAATCCGCTCCTATATGAATGCAATCTCATAAATTTTCCAGTGACAATAAAAGATGACATATTGTGTAATGTTCACAATGTTTGTTACAGAACCAACTCATTACACATATATGCTAACGTCTTATTTAAAAAATTACTTTCCTTTTTGTAAGTAATCGGCATTTACGTTTAGCGTGTACCCAATGAAAGAAAAAATTAAACATATGCAGAATTGGTAATTTCGGAATAATTAAATTTCAGTTCTTCACTGAACAAAACAGTCGCAACATGCATCACTTTTATACGTATACAATGATACTGTACTAACTTTATCAATATATTCAAATATAAAAGTAAACACTAATAACGGTAAGTATGACTTGTCTTGAGCATGTTCCAACAGCCATTTAAAAATTTCTTGTTGTAGTTCGATTGGTGCTTTCATAAATACACCTGATCTTATTGAAGCTCCATATGCTAAAATTCGCCCCACTAAAACTTCACCTTCTTCCTGAAATTAAAAAGATATTCAGATTCACTTTAAAAATATAAATAGAAATTAAAATTTTACTTCGTGAAAATATAAAAATTTAGTTGCTTATTGATTCGTTACGTAAAAAAATATTTTATTAATGACAGGGTAATAATACGCGAAGAAAAAATTACATCACACATCATACAAAATAATGAATTGAAATAATTATAATGCAAAATACGCTACCTAACCAAATACCATTCTAAACATAATATTTAAAAAATAGTTAAATATAACACTATTTTCAGAAACTGCGGTCAGAATTTTTAAACGGAATGAAGCTAAAAAAGAAATAAAATATAATATATGCATACAGTTTATATTTAAAATATCCATAGGTCTTTAATTATAAGTCACTACGTGTATCACGAATAGACAAGAAATAGATTGTACTCAAATTAAGAATTTGACAGTAACTATATTCGCTGGTATCAGCAAATACATCTATTCAATAACAAAAAAACACCGTCTCAATTTTTTAAACATATTGATTATAAAAATGCTTTTTTAAAAAAAGGTAAATTTATATATAAAGTACAGAAAAATTGTATACCCCTTTAGAGTCGAATTTGGATAAACGAAGATGTACAATCTGGTTTAAATAATCCAATCCTATTTGTCCATTGAACACATAATGTAAACTTGATAGTAAAACAGATAACGATGAAAAGTAACAAGTTCTCACGCATGATTTTGGAGACCCAAGACCTTGAATTAATCTCTTCAATGTATAAGTAATTTCCTTTGGAACTCCATCAGGATTCTCCTACAACAGTTTAAAAAAAAAAAAAAGTATAATATAAGGAAATATGAAATAGTATTAGGGAACAACATAAATATTGAATTCTTTCGCTAAATATAACTCTAAATAAATGTACATGCTTGTTATACAAAACATGAAGGTTTTGATTACTAAAATTAAGCGTAATTCGATGTAATTATTATTCTAAGGGTCAAAATTAAAATTACATACTTATTTTTTAAAAAAATCTCTCAAAGAGAAATCACACACACAATAAATTAAACAAAAAAAATATTTTTATGAGAAAATGTTTATAATTTAATGTTTTAGTAAATTACACTTAGTATATGACAAATAATTAATGTTACATATTTGTATTCACTAACATCTTCTGAATGCTGACCGTACCGAAATAAGTGGTTAATTAAATTAATACATAAATCAGCTACAGCTGCATCTGAGTTATTTTTTATACGAGTAAATGCATCTAAAATTGATTTTTGAGACATGATAAAAATCAATTCAAGGTATATACTTATGCACTTTATCAATTCATCATTAGAAAACTAAATAAAAAATTAACAATTCCAAACATGAATATTAATAGTTTCAAAACACGCGTTCATTGGTTTACCGGCTCATAAAATACAGCAGCTTTAACATTCACAACAAAGCCAACATAAGTTTTTGAACATTATTAAGGTAATAATCATTAAAGTTGCGTTTAAAAATTCTAAAACAAAGAAGCATGTACTCTTGTAATTTAATGCAACTCAAAAATTTTCATAAATAATAATCAAGTATCTGTTTATCGTTTCCAGTCTGATTTCTTATCTAGCTGAACATTAAATCTAAATATACATCAAACACACCTAGAAATAAAAATTATATTATTAAATTATTATTATATACGTTATAGAAAACAAACATAATTCAATGTTAATTCAAGTTGTTACGTTGAAATCCAAAAAATATTTTGGCGGTTCATTTAATATTTTTATTTATGAACAAGTTTTCGTACCCATATTTATTAATTTGTTCTCCTACTTTTAATTTAATTTTAAAAATGTGTAATCTCCAACAAAAGACATATAATGTTACCGTTTTAAAAAAGTTTATCAATTCTATCTTTTAATTTCGTAAACTATCGAATAGGTAGGTGTTACATTATATAATTTTAGTATCATATAATAGTGAACATACTTTAATGACGTATAAGTAAAATAAAGTAATCCATTAATTCTTGTTTTGCAAAAAAAAATTTAGTATCTTCAGACAAACATAATTTTAAATAAAGCTGGATCAAAACTTTGAATAACGATGCCGTATAATGGAAGTGAGTCGTTATTAACATTTATGCAACAAGTTGAAGGACTGAAAAGTTGGAATAAACTTCAACATCAGTGTTTATCAAGCAGTAATGGTATTTCTATTATAGCAACGTTACAAATATATACGTATATTAAAATTATGTAATTAACGGAAAAGTGCATGTTCTAGTATGTACTAAAGTATAAATTTGTGTTATATTTCGGTATTGTTTATTTGGAAATAACTATGTGTAGTAAATATGTTCTACTGCTTACATATTTTATTGTACATGCATTAATAAAATATGTTTTAATCGTTCATTATACAGACATACAGAATACGGAAGTAGATGCGCCAAAAGTAAATGTGACTGTGGCAAATGGATGTGAAGAAATATATGAAGTAATATATTAAAGTTTAAATTAATTCTGAGAAGTAAACTCGTATTGTAAATTAAACCTGAGTAATATAATGTTTGACTTAGAAATTATGTTCTCATGGTTGGGGATTAAAATAGCTTTTAGTGTTTTTAACTGAAATTAAAGTGAAAATAGCTTATTGTTGGATGAAAGTATGTTTTATTAAGAAATTAAAACTAGCTAATGAATTTTGGATGATTATATAATATATGATGCAATTTTTGTTTTAGGATAAATACATCAACGAGTTGGACATATCTAAGTCTAAAATATCGCCATTCAATCTCGACAACAATGATTATGTAGAGATTGGGAACTCTTGCAGCAATGACAATATTGCGTCGGAGACAATACAACATCGAAATCGTCCAAAACAAAAATATTTAAGAAAGGGTGAAGGATTATCTAGATTTCGTATAACTAGTGATTTCTATAAACGAAAAAATTTAAATAAACCTGTAAAAACGAAGCTAAACAATGATAAATCAATGTCAAACGGACGAAATGACGAAGTTTACGTCAGTGATCGAAATAACGACAATGAACATCGTATTAAAGAAACAACTCAGTTTGATAAAATTACAGAAGGTACAAATTCATTTCAATATTTTATAACAATTTTTGTAATGAATTTTTACTTTTTTCCTTTAAGACCTACTGATATTTTAAGTTCTATCTAAAATTAATTTCGAATATTCAGTTCGATATCCATATTATGACCAGTGACATAATTGGTTCTCTTCACCATCAACGTCGGTTAGTAATTGTAACAAATGGCATTCCTCATTTGTAATTCTATTAATCATGATTTTCGTAGGGAAATAGACAAAACCCGGATTTTCCTGTTCAAATTGTGGTTTATGATATCTTCCAATATCCAGTCGCTCCTCACATGGAGAACAGGTACATACTCTTAACGTGAACACCGTGGTGGCGGTATGATTTTTACGGCTATCAAAATTTTTCGATAATAAAATACCGCGTTTTATATAATTTCCTGTTACGCTGCACCTAGTATATCATTAAGTTTGCCTGAAACTTATCGCCTCTTAGTCTGAAATTGCGTATATGACTACTGTCTTATTCACAACTGATTACGTATCTTAGACGACTCCACTATCCGCCGCCTATTGACATACCTTGTTCCAATTAGAATTCTGATTTGACAAAAATAACTACATTGCGTTGCCCATTCTTTATAAAATGTTACATATAGGTGTATCGAACAAAGTCGCGGGTATTAACTTAAGTAAATATGAATGTCTGTAAATGATATTAATAAAAATGCAAAAAAAAACTAAATTAGTGTTATAGTATGAAAAACGTGCTGTACATAATAAAGTCGCGTCGAATTTGGTGTTTCGCTTTGTAAACGTTATTTAATCGTGTATATTATTATTTTTTTAATGTTAACTGAAATGTTTCAACTATCGGATTCAGAAAATTTCAATACGGATGCTGATTTCGTTGGTCCAAATTTAAAAGAAATCGTGGAAGACGGATATCCTAATCAGGTACGGATTTAAAATTGATGGATAAATTTAAAAAAAAATACTCGACTTCGCAATATGATTATTAAAATAAGAGCGCATAAATAAAATGATTATTTGTGTAAACAAATTAAAATCTGAAATTGCGTGGTATGTGCGATTAATATAGAAATTAAGTTTTGTAAGTTATAATGTATGTCAGAGTTAAAAAAATGGACATTACATATCAAACAAAATAGACTGTTCGATGGAATTACGAGCAATATAAATTACATCACGTATTAATGACGATTGGACAAATAGGTCAAAAATATAAAGTAAAATAAATTTCAGATAAAATTTCCTGAATTAATAAATTTTGAAAAATTTAAAATGAAGACACAAACAAAAGCGCAGTTTCGAGAAACAGTTAACAGAATTTCTATTTAAACTATATACTCCTATCTGCTCTTGTAACAATAAAAATACTAAGTAAAACCACGTTTATTTTATCATTTAGCGCAGTATAATGCAAAAGGAAGAAATTAAATCATTTTAATAGATAATATTACAATCTACCTAACAAAGTTAATCCCAAAATTAATAATTACTTTACACCTTCGTGTATACATTTATTGAGGGGAAAATTAAACCATTTCAGTGTTAATAGGATATTAGTCTCGCTAACAAAGTTTATCACAAAATTAATAATTACAACACACCATTATGTAATATATACATTTATTAGGTGGATTATAAGTCGGCTACGACTATATTAAAGAAACGTATCATGGATTCAATAATGCCCTAACAAGGGGGTCGTGCCTGTTGAAAAATAATAATATAACAGATTGTAATTGTAAGTTGTTCGATTATATAATCAGCTCTGTAATAGTTCAGCTTTTATAAGAACATTACACACTTTATGGGGGGGGGTTAATTAATATAGAATATCTTAAAGATAATATGGTTTTATACTATACTACTGGTAGATTTTAATCCGTTTTTGATATGCCTTAGGATTCTGGGTTATACCACTTAGGTTTACTCTTCTCGTTATTTTTATATCTTTGATTTAAGAAATGGCGATAAAAATTAATTGATTAAAAGTCAATTCACGATTTTTAATACTTATGATGGTTTGCGATGTGTGATGTAATTTTGATTTTATCATTTATAAAATGTGCAAATCTATTATGAGTTCAAAAAAAAACTCAAGAATTGGGATTGTAAAACTATTAACAAAAAATTACATCCCTCTCTCCTATATAACGTGAAAAGCTAATATAAACCATAAGTACCTATGTATATATTGAAGCAATGTCTTAACATACAGTTATTAGATACAAAAAAAAAAAATATTAAATTATATATATATATATATATATATATATATATATATATATATATATATATATATATATATATATAATAAACAGTGAAAACCGCAATGTTGAGATGTGTTGGGTTCAGGCATCAACGTTTAGTGTACACACGAGAGATTAGTTTTTGTCCAGTTTCAGTTATTGTGGCATCCTACAACATGAAGGAGCGCGCGATTTGCGTGGAACGTTATTTTCAGCGTAAATCGATCACGACAAAGGTCGGTTGAAAACTAACGAGGGACAGCTTCTGCAATGGATAAAAAACCTCGGAGGAAAAAAAAAACCGTTTCGTATCCCCATAAACATCGATCTAGTTCGGACAACAATCATATTCGGAGTCCCGGACGGTCTGCTTGTTGTTATGCTGTTTCTTTAAACCTGTCGGGAGAATCTGTTCGTCGTATATTGATGGAAGGCTTGAAATTTCTTCCTTATAAATTGGTAATAACTCAGGAATTAAAAAGCATCGATCACGCATAACGAAAATTTTTTGCTGAAACGATATGGGAAAAAATGGAAGGCGAAAACAGCGAGCAAGTAACCATCTGAGCTGGTGGGGCCTTATTTTTTCACTGATACTGTCAACGGAACGTTCTATATCGAGATGATAAACTCATTTTTGCTTCCCTCACTTTGTCGTCGTCGTCTTCTGGATCGTACATCATTTCAACAAGATGGTGTGACGTGTAACTGTTTGGCAAAAACGCTCGCACTACTCAAAGAAGCGTTGGGTAACGGGTAACCACATATAGATTTTGTTTGACCGCTAGATTTTTTTTTTTTTTTTTTTTTTTTTTGTGGAGTACGAAACATGTCCACAAGATCCTTGAAAAACTCGGATTTCTGAAAAAATTTCAAAAATTCAGCGATCTATGCTCGAAAATTTTGTAAAAAGACAACGAATGTATTGTTGCAAATGGCGGTCATCTGAACGATATTCTGTTCCACAAATGATTGTAAGCTAATCGTTTTCTTATTTTTAGGTAAAATTTCATTCGAAAATTTTGGCCTAGTAGTTTTTGAGTTATTCACAGAAACAAAACCTTCCATCTTTTCTGGATCTCCCTATATAAAGTTTCTTAAAATTATATTATTCCAATATATAAGGAGGAATTGAAAAGCTGTCCGCATTTAGTATTAATTTTGAATTTATCTCATAATGTTTATAAAGAAAACTTTGAAAAGGTCAGCCTCTTGTTATTTCATAGATGCACTCAAAAATTTATAAGCTAATGCCTATTCTAATTCATTATAAACATTACCAATTTTCGTCGGTAGAAAAATTAAATTATAAAATAATGTTGTTAAAAATAAAAACAAGCGTTGATAATGCAAATTAAAATTTATCGACGGTGTTTTTATTTTTTAAATATTTTCGTTTCATATATTAAACGGTTTTCAACTTATTATTTAAAGAATAAATTACGCGAACGTGTGCATATTGTTCGCGTAATTTCTTCTTTAAATGATAATAATAAGTTGAAACCGGTTTAATATACGCAATGAAAATATTTTAAAAAAGATAAATTTCAATTTTTCTAACGGTGTATTAAATTTTTACCTAATATTTATTTAATGGTTTCTTTTTTAATTTTTCAGAAAAAAATTGACGATTTAAAATTATTCGAAATGCTAGAAGAAAAAGCTAATAATTCCAGCTTCAGTTCGACATCGTCGTTAATAAGAAAACTAATGGAAGAATCGTTCAAATCTACGCCTATCAAGACCAGAAATATCGCTGAACCTGAACCGTCGTTAGAAATGCATCCTTTTCTAGATAACAACGAGCAGTTGTTTACTGTACCAAATACAGACGCCGATTGCGAGTTTTCGAGTAAAAATTTCCTAGAAAAAATCGAGGAAGAGTCGTCGAAATTAGAAGTGACGACGGATGAAAAATCGAACAATTCAATGTCTAATATTTATTCTGTAAACAACAGCAATAATGTCATCGCGTCTGACTATAATGAAATTTTTTACTCTTGGGACGCGAATAGTAAACCTAGTTCGATCAGTTCGTGCAACTGTTCCGAGTGCAGTTGTATAGAAGAAAGTTCACATTTCGTATCGACTTCTCTATCGATAATTGCGGAAGAGACGTTGAATTATTCGCCTCGTGTAAAGGTTCCTGTTCAAAAAAGAATTCAAAACGATCGTTACGATTATCAATTTAATCGAGCCTGCCCTACGACTAAAAATGATAAAATTTCAGCCGAGTTAGTGGAAAATATGAGCGATTTAACATTATTGGAAACTAACGAAGATAACGCTGCATTGAAATTTCTATTAAGAGCTCGCTTACAAGAATTAGAACAAGAGATCGAAACCTTTAAACTAGAAGCGTCGACTTTAAATAAATTGAGACGGACTTACGATGATGAATATAGGAAATTTATTTCGGAAAAAGACGAATTCCTCGAGACACTTCGAGAAGAAAGACAAAGAGAAATTCAGTCCTTTACGGAAGAAAAAAAGAAATTCCTTAAAGAAAAAATGATATTCGATAAATGCGTTAAAGATACTAAAAACTTGCCGTCTAAAGTGGAAAGAGCTGAAATCGCTAAATTGAAATCGGAGGTAACTCGATATCATAAATTTCGTTTAAATATACACGTAATTTATTGTAAGATGGATAACAATACGTTAAGCGCTAATTTTGAATCGGACACGAGCTAGTTATGTTAAATATTTTTCAACTGATCGCTTATTTGGATAAATTAACGTAATACACAAAAAATATATATATATATTGATAAAAAAAACTTTCAAACGCAGTATCGCTTAAGTAAATATATATAATTGTATAGGGTGACCCAGAGAAGACGGACAGTTTTGTTGTTTGAACAGTGCAGTTGGTAAACAACGCAAACCGCGTGTTCCACGATTAGTGTAAATACGATATGTTCTTGTCCAATTTCAGTTATCGTTGCATCCTATGACGAGAAAGAGCGCGCGTTTTTCGTGGAACGTTATTTTCGACGTGCATCGATCACGACAGTGCAAAGAGAATTCCGAAAAGAATTCAAAGTTGCGCGATTTTTTTTTTGTGTAAGGATACCTTAAGAGACGCGTTTACGAAGAAGTGGAAGACCTGAAAACTCGGATTTCTGAAGAAATTCAAAAATTCAGCGATCTATGCTCGAAGATGTAGTAAAAAGACCGAATTAATATATTGTTGCTAATAGCGGCCATTTGAACGATATTCTGTTCCACAAATGATTGTAAGCTAATCTCTCGTTTTCCTATTTTTAAATAAAATTTGATTCAAAAATTTTGGTCGAGCAATTTTTGAGTTATTCAAATAACATCAAAATCGTCCTTAATTCATCATGTGTACGTATCTGCATGGTATATATAATTTTATTGTTACGCAAGTACTCAATCCTTAATCGATACGTAATCAAACTAGTATTTGTACCAATTGACTATATCTTAACATCGTATGGTTATCGGCGTTATTTTACCGTTCGTTGATAACCACTGTATATCTTTATTTTTATCGTGTGTTCAAACAACGTGTTCGGTATCATTTTATTTACATATGACAATATGTTTCGTACACTTTGTTGTTTTTTTTTCTCCTGAAGTAACCGAGGCTCGCGTGTGATATACTTTTTTAATTATTTTTTTTATTTCACTTCTATTTGGTAACGAAAATAAAAGGTATTGACGTTTAACTAATTGATGTATCTATAATATGGAATAGATGATTTCACGTACAAATGCTGTTCGCGTTAAATAAATTCTCCGCAGTCTCTCTAGAATATGTTATCTTTTTAAGTTACTCTATTATTTCGCCATTTTTGTACAGTGTATTAGACACTTCTCATTCCTTTGAAGAATTGCACTCAGCACTATATATTCGATGTGAATAGTCAAAAACAAAGCTCGATCTGAGTATTTTAAATTAATTTCTCCATTTTTATCGCATTTTACAGCAATTCATCTCTTAGAAATTGATATTGAAATAGTCGATCATCGTTATATCATTATATTCATATTTATTCAAACAGTAATCTGTATTTTTTTTTTCAGTTTCTTTCGTTTTTATTTCTATGGATTTTTATTTATTTTTTCATATTTCGAAATTAGTTTAAGTTTTTGTTATTATAATGTGTTTTTTTTTTTTTAATTAAAAGGGGTATATTTATATGATAGAAATAAATGTTGATAAAACTAAAATCATGATGTTTGGTTAACATCTTAATCGTTTTCAACTGGATATTAATGGTCAGAAAATTCAACAAGTGCAAAGATTCAAGTATCTCGGTCAAATAATAACAGAAGACTTGTATTATACAGAAATAAACTCAAGAATTAGATTAGCTAACCTAGCCTGGCAAGAAAAGCGAAACATATTATGCCAAAAGTCAATACCGTTAAAACTTACGTGTGGCCTATAGCGCTTTACTGTGCTGAAACGTGGACACTGAACAAAAGGAATGTTCAGAAATTGCGAGCTTTTGAAATGTGGTGTTGGAGGAAGATATAAAGAATAAGTTGGACCGAAAAAGTTTCGAATGAAGAAGTTCTCCAAAGAATTTACGAAAAATGGACTTTATTACATTGGATAAAGAAAAGAAGATTAACCTGGACGAGGTATGTACTCTGACATGGTGTTCTGTTACGCGATGTAATAGGACAGATTCCAGGGAAAATAGGTCGTGGTAGACCACGAAACACTTTCGTGTGTTGCATGATTCAGGCACAGATCAGTACTGGAAAATAAAAAGAGCCATTTTCCGTGTAATGTTAGAGGTTATATATAAATGGTCTAATAATTGTGGTTGGGCTGGAAGTTACTATGGAATAAAATCAGTCCTAGGGCTGTCAAACTTATGGTGATTTATATTTCATTTATGGCTACCTAAACTTCATGTTGATTGCTCATTAATGTTATCTAGTATAATATTAACTTTTTTTTTTAATTAATTTTTTTCGTCTTCTATATACTTCTACTCGTCCGGTATTATACATGTTCTTTTCAAATATTTATTAACACCCAATTGCGGTAACATACCGCAACTCGTTTATCATGTATAATAACGTTAACGTGCTGTTGTTTACTCTTTTCATTGCTATTATCGTAATTCTAATTTTTATTTCCTTTTAATAATTTACATTGTTTTTTTTTTGTCGGGTACTATGTACTGTACTGCTGCTATGGCCAGGTGCACCCGAAGGTAATTATTGAATATTATACGATGTTGATCATATCTATATTTCGAAGAAATTAAAGAACTGTTTGTACTGCAATTGGGTTATCGCTTAAAACTTCTTGTAGTGAATTGCAACTGAAATTTTGAGGTCGGTATGTGGAGTATTGTGGACACTCGATAAATAAATGCAGTGTTTGTTTTATTTATAATGTAGTCATGAGTCAATGCAGTTTGGGGGATCAGAGACAATGCAGCATGTGATTACGGCGAAAAGGAACAAGCAATCAATCACATTTTACAGAATTGTCCAACGCATGCATTAATGGGTGGCTGGAAGGAGATCGCAAAGCTGACAGAATCAGCAAAAGAATGGATTAAAAATTTAGACATTAATTTATAAAATATTATAATAGTGTTGTTTTTTATTTTTACAGATTAATTTATAAGATAATTATGTAGAAACTTCTACTTATACCCGAAAACATACGAATAAATAAATAAAACCAATGCGAAGACGAGATAGAACTGTCTGTTCTTACTGTGTAAAAAATATCTCCAAGGAAAAGGATGAAAACGGATAGCTCTAAGGTGATTTGTTGTAGGAATAACATTCCATAGATCGCAAAAGATTTTATTTGTTTTTGTGTTTGATGGAAGCGGTTGCATCAGATTCAGATGTAGAAGTTAATGGATATGGATAGTGGCTGTTTCTTTAGCTGTTTTATCTGCTAGTTCATTTGTTGGAAAACCTGTATGACTTGGGATCCATAATAATATTAGATTAAGAATAGTGTGTTACGGTATAAGGTATTCAATATTTCTATGGCAACAGGATGTAATTTGGTAGAGTTGAGTTGAAGCACACGATGAAGACAGATTTACATTGTTGTTAATTCTTATTTCGGTTTTATTTTTAACATTTATTCCTATAGTCTCATTTTCTTGTTCGTGATATTAAACAATTTTTGAAGCGTTCGCGCTTCAAAATTAACACTTAAATGTAAATTTGTACGTCTTTGAATGTTTCAGATCGTTAATTTAAAAAATGAAATGAATCTAAAAACAAGCCGTTGGGGTGCAGCTCAAGCTAGAATTCGAACACAGATGAAACAATTGGAAGATCATAATAAAGCCCTCAAGGAAGAAATTGAAAAGTTAAGAAAATCTTGCGTTCCTAAAAAGGTTTGCGCGCATCGTTAAATTTTTGAACGCAATCGAAATTAAATTTAATATATTAATACCCGGTATTTAAAATTCTTCAATAATTTAATTAATAAACAATTCGTATGTATGATACGTACATTTCATCTTATTTATCCATTGGAATAATGTTTTCGATAGTTATGTATAACACTTATTTACGACTGAATTTATTGAAATTATCGATATAATACATATCTCATAAATTCGAGATATCGCACTTTGTATTTAATCGCCGATTAGATGATTATTCGCACAAAATCAGTGATTCATATTGACGTCGCTTTTCTGTTCTTTTGTACATGTATATCGGCAAATATACAACCTCGTCGCGAATTTTGCGCATAAATAAAAAATTCATTATTTTTCAAAATTATCGAATGAAAGTTGATTAAAATTCGATTTTTTTTTAAAGTTAATTTTTAATACGTATAATTGACAATATAATTTTTCATATGATAATGCGTAAATAATTTAGATTATTTTATTATATCTTTATTTTCTTTTCACTCTACTTTACGGAAAAATCGAATTTTGTTGTTTTTATAGACGAATTTTCACCTCAAATCGAAGAAAAAGAATGATCAAGACGATGGATGTTATCCCGGTGAAAAAGTGAATTTAACGTCCAATTTGAATTCCATACCCGATTCAGGCGCGTCTTCACAGAATAAACATATTACTCACATCGTTACATCTCAAACAAATACTGACGATGATGTTTGCAATAATTACGATAAATTGTTCAGCGATTTTTTCAATTTCGAAAATGAAAAAGAATTTTTAACGAACATCGAAAATTATTCTGAAGATGATCAATTATCGGATCTACTACGAGAAATTAACAACAGCGCTTTTGACGTTAGTAATCGTGATAATTTAAAAGAAATCCGAGAAAAAATAAATCAAGATGGTAGTAAAGAAATATGGTACTCTAATGGTAATGTGAAGAAAATATCGGCCGATGGTCGAGTAATTAAAATGATATATTACAATGGAGACGTAAAAGAAATGTCATCAAACGATAACACTGTTAAATATTACCATTCTCAGAATCGAACTTGGCATACGAAATTCGGTGATGGACTGGAGATTACGGAATTTTCGGAGTAAGCATGTAGTTATTCGTCGTCAATTTACAACTTTGAATCGAAAATATTAATCGCTTTTCAATCATATGTAATTAAATATTTCAATGTGTTAAACTTAATTTTGCTCTCACTTGTAAAGTCGAACTAATGTACTATACTAAATGAAAACTTTATTTATATAACGTGTGTATAAAATGCTGTTAACTTTTCTTTTATAAGAGATTATTCGATAAGTTCGAAGTCAGCAGCAATCCTTATGTTCTCAGAATGCACTCAGACAAACTCAAAGTCGTCTGCGAAGGAAATGGTATATGCAATTCCGATCACTTAATAAATCTGGTTTTCCACCTTATTCAAAAGATGAAATGTTTTCTTTCTAATGATTCGATTTGATCATTCCTATACTATTCCTACATACATTTCATTCTCATCAAATTATTCCTTTCCCTTCCTCATAGTCTGGCGGCTCACTAGACTAATACTAACTTTCTACTTATGTGATCACCGTTGTTTGCAGCAATTAACGCTGATATAATGGTTTTTTTTTTTTAAAAAACTTTTACACAACTAATGTTGTAATTTACGATATTCACCGATATTATAGTCATCTTCGATGTAAGAATTTTCTAATGCTGCTAACTCCGGTCATTCGCATTTAACTTCCTCGCTTCTCTGCTAAAAAAAAAAATGAAACAAGTACAACTGGAAGATATTTCCATAAACTTCGTTCCAAGTGTGTTTTCTTTTTTAAACATTTTTTAATTGCTATTTATTGATAAATTCCCGCCTTTTATCGACAATTCTAAGTTAATGTCCATTGATATTTTTCTCGTGCTCCTCATAATGCGGCTCAGTTTTTATTAAATTAATATTTAAAAGAAAACCATCCCCGATCATCTTTTATCTCTTATTTCTTTACTCCTGCCTATGCCAGGTCCATTAACAGTGTCAACCCCTTTGAAAAAATAAATATCGCCTCATTTTTCAGTTCGAAATATAAATTTTCGGATACTTTTCATTAGTGTGTTCGCTAAATTTTTATTGTACTCGTTTTTCTTCACTTATACTAAGTGTGTTGGACTTGTTAATAATAAACCGTACTTTAGGCGTTTGATTCAAAGTATTCTCCTTAAAGTTTTTTTCTAGTCATATTAATCTGAAAACTTATCTGCATAATTTCAACCAACTAAATCACAGAATGAACTCGTTAAGGTGTCGATAATTTATTTCGCTTGCATTTCCTAATTAGTGTAAACGAATTTTATCGATTTAGTTTATAAGTTATGCATTGAGTATTACGAGTCCAATTTGCGGCGATTCTGATGGAATCATTTTCATATTGACAGGAAAATATTATTATTATTATTATTATTATTTTAATTATTGTTATTAGCGGTCAATTAGAAAAACGTTACAAAGATGGCACCATCGAAATAGTGTATCCTAATGATATGTTCTGTGTTATATCTCCTACCGGAGAAGAAAAATGGACGTATAGTGATGGATCTATTGTGATAAACGACAAAGTCAATAACGAAAAAATTATTATGTTGCCTAATAAACAAAAGGAGATACATACTAAAAATTATAAGGTAATATTTAATGTTATACGAAGTAAGTAATCTTTTAATTAGATTTATTTAAATTATATTAAGTAGATTTATTTTAATTATATTTATTTTTGTATAGTATACGATTAATCGAATTAAATCGGAAAAGGAAAAAATTATTCTGAAACGTGTGACATATTTATGGAAACAAATATCTCTGCTCGAATATGTTCCTTTGGTACATATGAAATTAACGTACATTTCTGATTAGAACACATTTCGAATACTTTTTCTAAATGCGACGAAATTAGTGCTCGGAAAAAAATATTTTTTACTTAGTTCGAAGCTAACAGAAATTTAAGAGGAACGATATAATTGTTTCTATTCCGAAATCTGTCGCTAATTCCTTGGTAATCTTAACGATATTTTTTCAGAAGTAGTTTGACAAGTATCGTGTAGTAATTTACATAAAAATGATTACGAACGCCTTTGTCGGTTTTCTGAAAATTATTCAGTTGTACACAAAAACAATTTCATATTCTTTAACAGTTTTTAGAATAAGAAGATGAACTTTATTATTATTAAAATATACAAAAAAAAATCAACTTATAACATTTCACGTTAGTAAATCAAATGAATAATTAATTCAGAGGTTAAAAATGAAAATACAAATAGTACGTCAGATATAAAACGATTATAAAGTAAAAAGATTATATTTCTTTTACGTTCCCACCTGTTTTACAAAATTAATTTGCATAATTCATACAATGAACGCATGTTTCAGTCGCTCATTTTTTTGTTTCTAGTTTTTGTATATTAGTTTTACAGATTTGCATTTAAAAAAACGACATATTCATTGCTCGTCTATTATTATGTCAGATGAATAGAATAGATCTTTCTTCTCATTTGAAATAAAACTATGAGTAGAGTATATGTATACAATTCGATGAAATAATCCGTACTTAATACAAATCATTAAAGCAATAATAACTTACATCTCAGACAATTTATAGCTTCATTCAAAAAGCTGTGCAATTCCTTCATTTTTAGTCCAGGACGAAAATATACTGAATAGTCCTGTACAATGTGCTGCTCAGTTTCATACCTATTTTTGCGTATTTGAGAGACCTGTTTCGATACAATAATTCTCTAGATTTTGAACTAGTGCGCGAGCTATTTCTGTATACATCGATAAATTATTTTTAAAAATGATTATAAAATATACGGTTTAATTCATACAATGCATACGTGCTTATTTATCGCAATGAACAATGTTACAGAGAAGGGAATATCCAGACGGAACAGTGAAAATCGTCTATGTTGATGGTTTGCAAGAAACTAGATATTCCAACGGCCGTGTTAGATTAAAGAATAAAGATGGATTATTAATATCGGATTCAGAAATAAAGTAGTACCTAATTCTACATTATTTTATATGAAGATTTTTTTTAAAGTTTGTGTTATTATTTATTTATATGTTATTTCATTTTAGAATAATTATTTTTATATAAACAAAAAGACTCGCCGTTTATATTCAATAAATGTTAGAAAATATATAATTTATTTTTGCCTTTAAAGTACGAGTAACATATTTTATAATTATTACTTTTTAATTTAATTCCATATAATAACGAACAAAAAAATCTTGAGTCTTTGAATGGGTGTGTAACATAATTAGGAAACGATCAATCTGTCTTTTAAATACATTCGAAAAAATAATTTGAAACGTTAAAAATGTGAATTACAGATCACGTTAAGAAAACAAATTTTCTAGATAATAATAGTTTAACTCAGATTGCACTGCAATTTAATGTTCTTTACACAAAGTAAACTGTGCAATTAACAAATACAGCACACTCTCAAATGTAAGAAACAGCTAATTGCTATGACAATGGACATAAAAGATTGTATAATTCCTGGAATTTTGCCTAGTATTTAGGGACTTTGTTAGATGGAATAGGAAAATATTAACTATCATCTACCGCTATTTACATAACAGGAAGGTCGCTCTGCAGGTAGCAATTTCTGGTAATTCATATGTAATATTTATTGTGTGTACTTGAAAATGACGTAACTGTCGAAAAGCTTCGCAATAAAAAACGTTTAGTGATTAAACGGTGTTATATTTTATTTGGTTTATAATTTATAAAATCACTACTCTCCAATATATTCAACATTAAATATGAATTTCCCATGGAAAAATATTTTGGAACATACTTTTTCATCGAATTATGAAAGTAAACTACAATGGAAATGTTGACCTTTTTGAAAAAGAAATCTAAATTCTCACATAGTAATAACACACCACATAGAGCTATAAAAACATCCTACAGCTTAATAACTAATGTGTTATAAGCTCAACTTCCAGATTTTTATTCGAGAATCACATTTTCTTAAATTGTGTAAAGTATATAGTTTCACCGAGAAATTGATTAGGATAAATTCTCTTGACGGACGTGCAGTAGAGCTAGCTGACAAATGTTATTTTGTAAATAAATATTGTATTTTTCCTTTACTAATATATTTGTATTTAAAATAATTTTTGTGTACATTTTTTATGTCGGCAATATATGTACACATATCAAATTGTATCAAATGATATTAATTTTAAGGTTCAATTGAGAATGAAAAAAGATGAAACACACAGCCCGCATAAATTTGAGTGCATGTTAACTCAATTTTAAAGTTTCATAAGCTTTGATGCTTTATTGTTATTGCGCGTTATATGGTTGGTCATTCCGCGTTCTTTTATAAAATATAATATAAACAGATACGGCAATTGCGCGATAAGCACAGTGAAATGATTCTATACCTCCTCTTGAGTACTCTGTATCATTCTCACCTGATACACAACAACGTCGAATACTGTATCTTCTCCTGTGTGTGTCATAAAATGGGAGAAATATGAGAGACGTAATTCCACTTTACAGTGTTATAGATGTCAACGTTTTGGAAACGTTTCTCATAATTGCACACTACCTGAACCTTGTACAAATCAGAGTCACTCATTTGCTGCGTATCCAGAGAATGATACATTTAAATGTGCAAACTGCAATGGTGATCACCCGGCTAATTAGGAAGAATGTAGTTTTTTTTTAACATGCATTTAATAAATCATGCTATAAAAGTGCAATATCTGTGTGTCTTACAAAAATTTAAAGTTGTGAGTGTAAAAATATTGTAAAATGTGTCTTAAAATATATAGGGGCCGGAATGTGAACGCATAGTCCCAGACACTATATTAAATGAATTACGATGCGCTTATAATTAATCATAAACAGTTTTAGAATATAATGACAATATCGATAATATTAAATAATATAAAATTAATGAAAAATAGTCAGGCTACACACAAGTACATAAAATGAGAAATTCGAAGAAAGCATTTTTCACTTAATGAAGTAACGGATCATTATGACGGTTGTATTAGATTATTTGTCAGGAATTATGTACTTACGTCTCATAACAGCATCCACATATACTAATAAAAGATATTCATTATAAATTTCATGAAAAGAAAATTCTTGAACCATCCCATATTTAATTCGTAGGTCATTTAATTTCGGACAATGAAACATAAAGTGCCTAATATCAAGATTGGTGTCGCCACAAGCTACATATCCAGAGTCATCCGTAAGGTGAAACATCTGTAGATATTCACCAAACTTACGGTATAAAAATTAATGTTAATTTGTTTAAGTTTATTTCTACTGCTAACATCTGGGAAAAATTCAAATGTCTTTCGGTCGGTGTCAGTTTTTCCATCTCTGTTGCCACATGTTACGTACTGTCTCTGTTACAAATTTATTATTTTAGCCGTAGGTTTCTCACCCGGAACCGATGTAAGATCTCAAGGTAAATAGAGTTTTTGAGAAGGGAAGTATTATGTATAATTCTATACTCTGACATAATTGACCTGCCTATTATGAGCAAATCCATTGATAAAATATTACCTATTACATTAGCGGCAGAGGTTAGAGCAGTTCCATAGACAGCAGGTATTTTCGTTGTTACTTATTGACTCTCTTTAAAACTGCATTATCTATATACACACTTGCGCCATAACTGTACGAAAATTGTACAAGACTTTTATATAAGATAACTAGCTCTTTAAATTTCAAACCTCTAAGATTAGGTTGCAATCTTTTTATTAAATTATAAATTTGTTGGCACGTGTACATGTTCAATATGCTGAATAAAAGTTAATTTATAATCAATTAATCCACCAAGATACTTCAAAATTCTCTTATGAGTGACTTGTTGACCAGCCACCAACTTCAGACAGCTGGTTTACCAAAAAACAATAAAATTACACTTAGGCAAAGAAAAAATCCATTTCATTAACAATTTTATCGAGATACTGACATAT
Source organism: Coronaproctus castanopsis (assembly GCA_032883995.1). Classification (NCBI taxonomy): domain Eukaryota; kingdom Metazoa; phylum Arthropoda; class Insecta; order Hemiptera; family Monophlebidae; genus Coronaproctus; species Coronaproctus castanopsis. The sequence continues at coordinate 14,193,839 of CM065052.1, read as the reverse complement.
GATTTCTATTTGTAATTGTACTGTTTGCTTATTGGAAACATGACACAAAGATCATGAGTATATGATATCAACACGCATTTGGTGTTTATATCTGTACTGAATTCCTCTACTTAATAATGAATCTTGGAATAAAGTAAGTTCCACAAGGTTGGTCCCTCAGTACAGGGTTAATGTGGAACACCACATTAAAACATTCTTCTAGATGAAACATTATTAATTTCTAATTTAACCCCTCTATTCTAGAAGTAATTTATTATTATTAGAAAGAATTAACCTGCTTTATTTTTAAAATTTCTATAATTTTACAATTATCAAACGCTCCTTTTATATCGTATGATGTAACATTTCCAACATCAAGCGACTGTTTGACATCGGAAACTAAAGTATAGATGTCTCCTTCAGAAGAAAAACCTGTCCCAAAAAACTATACTTAATATCATTAAAAATTTGAATTCTTCTAAAAGTAGGTTATTAAATTACCTTTTCATATACTTTACCAAAAGAGTTTAATAATGAAATCGATCTGTATGAGGTGATATCTTTGGGTTCATTACATAGTTTAGGAATAAGTTTTACACTAGCAATCTTCAAAAACATGCTGGAAACATCTGTAATTTTAGAGATTTGATGATAATTGTTAGTAAACGTTCACTATATTATTTTTTAATTACTTTATTAGTTATTTTATCACAACCAGCAGCTTTGGGATTGTTTGAAGATTTAATATCTGTAATTTTTTCTGAATTACCAGTGGGGAGGTTTACAGCACACAGTAACCGCCACAGGCTTTATAAGAGAATCAGTTTTCAATGAAAAAAGTGATCGAGAAATACTTCACATTTTTCTTCATTAGAATTGAAGATACAATAATTACTTTTAATATCGGGAATCACATTCTCGCGTCTAGTTTTAAATAAAATTTTACATGGTTTGCTCCAGGCTGAACTGTTACGAACCATTTGATTCCATTGCTCTAGCTTAGATTTTATCATTAAAGTTTTTATTGATATAATTCAAAATTATTAAAATAGAATTCATGTAGAACAACTTAGCACTATTTTTATATTTAGATTTTTCGCCTTACAATGTTAATTTTATCTTTGAGATGCTGTAACCCTTTATTCCACGTCAGAATTGGTTGCTTTTATTACAATGTGACAATGCTCAATGTTAGCCGTGAGATATTGGAAATTTTTGAATCAGCAGACGATTTCTTATCACAGTCATATCAGATTTCGATTTATATAAATGATCAGAATCGAAGCAACTAATAATTTTTTTAATATTTTGTCTAGAAAAAGTTCGATACTCCGCTTATCTATGTGTAAATTTGATTTAATATTTCTGTGAGGAGTTAAACTGAAATCGAAAAAGCTGAAAGAAACCGTTATCTAAATTGTCAGAAACTATTAAACAATCTATAATACTACTACCATTGTGGTTGGAAAACGTAGAATTATTTTTGATCTTCAGGTCATTACTATAAATAAACTCATTAAAGATAATGTTGTACCCGCTTGTTTGAATGTGCTTTTCAAAATATGTGAGACGTATATTAAATCTCCTATCAGTAGTGTTATGTTCAGGGTTGTTTTTAATGATTCCATCTATTATATGAATATAATTAGACCTAGGTTTATTTGATGATAAATAAGTGGCAATTAATATATTTTTATCAAACCAAATTGAAATAATATTTTTACTAGAAAAAATGAACCGGTGTATTAAGTTTTTTAAAAAATTAATGCAATTCTGCTATCAATATAAGGCGCACTTACTACCAACAGAAAATGTATCATGATAACAATAAGGCTCAGATATTATGCAAAACTAATATAGTTACTAAGATGAAAATCACGAAGAAAAAGTGATTGACACGCATAATTATTATCGACGTTCAGATAGGTTAATTTAATTAACATAATCCGTATTAGATTTAATATTTTCAATTGCTTTTATATAAACAGGGCATTCTTTACTGTGTATACCGTGATCCAACTCCATACATTTTGATAACAAATCCTTATTAGTTAAATTAAAAGAAATGATTACTATTATTCGAACATGCCTTAATTTTATTAAAAACACAAGAAGTCGTAGACTTATTAAACATCATTTACGTACTGAGCTCCTTCCTATACCCCGTTTATCATGTGTTGAAGCTATTGACGTAAATATCTATACTAATGTTGCAGAAATTCTGCAAATAACATTTATGTTATCAATAATATCAGGAACAACACAAGAAACAAAAATAATCGATTTTCTCCTTTTGCTATATATAAGTCAACATTCTGTCTGCGTAACTTAGCTAATGATATTCGAATTCTGATGCGGTTTAATCACAGAGTACTGCTGATTGACAATTTCAACGTTAGAAGCAGGAATTGGAACTGGTTTAGTGAAAACTCTGCTCGTGATATCTTAAATGATTTATCACTTCGTGACAATTTTCATATAATACCTCCCAAAGAACCAACATTCTTTCTTAATCAACCAAGACTTAAAAATAGCGTATTGGATCTGGCACTTGTAAAAAATTTAAGTAATCAATCCCTTGTGTCAGTTAGACCTCCTCCGATCATAACTCCATACTCACTATTATTAATGTCAACAAACAACTGATAGAAGTAACTAGATTAACAAAATGTAAATTATATTAAATTTAAAAAATATGTTGCACTGCAAACCTTCACCAAACGCAGTTATGCACTTCCTCCACTCTACGATCCTTACATCAAAGATTATGCGTATAATGACACTTAAAAAGCAGAAATCATAACTTATTGGTATTACAAAGTGCATGACCAGAACTTAAACTTAGCTTCTAATTACCAAATTAGAAAAGTCTGATCTGCTGTCAACCGATACATAAAAATTTCTAATTACGATTCCAATCATGCTTTCACTAATCCGGATGAAATATTTAAAATAATTAGTAGTATGAAACCTAAGCATTAGGTGGGAGACGATAATATATCATTGTTTTTTATTAAAAAAACTACCTCGCTGTGCTCTGAACATTCAATCTGGATTTCGTTATACGATAATGACGAACATTCCTCCTTCTACCATTTATTTCAAGTATAAATGTTTTCTTATTTCATTTTTGAATATTGACCCTAATGTTCGCAGGTTAACATTTGTCTCTAATTTTTGTAGAAACACCTCCTTCGAATATTTGAAAGTGTATTATACTTGAAAATAATATAACTATTTATCTCAGCTACCTCCAATAGATGAAAAAAATCTTAATGACCATCGACAGGAAATTTGGGAAATTACCATTTGGTCAGTCATATCGACTTAAAATGTTTATTATAATGTTATTATTTCTGGTATAAATAAACCATCTGAATGTAATCAATTGCATCATAGTGAAGTGTTGATTTGTTCCTGTTAGAGATATAAGAACAAGAGTACCACAATTACTATATTCAAATAAAGATGAAGAAACTGTCTACTTTTGTATTTAAAAGCAACTCAGATAATCCCTTTTTGTTTTGTGTGTTTTTTTTAGAAGTTCCTATACACATAACTTTTAACTGTATTATCAGTTATATATAGTGTCCCTACCTGTGTGGGCAATAAGCACAATCATACGTTTCACTACATGTGCGGTATTGTTACAGGCTGTTGGTCAATGTGTATCTATAATACATATGTGTAGTATAAAATGACTTAGGAAACACTAATGGCTTCGATGGCATGCACATTGCAAAAATTCATTTACCTCTAATCCTGGTAACGTTTCATCAATGGTGACATTTTCACCGAGGTTGTAATTTTCACTAAAATGTTTGACAACGTGTAAATTTATCAATATTTTTTCTTTCATTTCTTGGCTGCACACTTAGTAAAAGTTGATACCGTTTGTAATCTAAATTGGTGGTGGGGTGTTATACCATACTTACATATCCATCAATATTTGACATTCATTTAACGTTCTGTGGACTTTTATCTTCATCGTCACTAATGTCTTAGTCAGTATTAGCCTTGTGGTCTATTTCTAAACCATCTTAGCAATCTATATCGTATTCGTGATTCTAATAAAACTTCGTGTATCAAATTAAACTGCTGTTATCTTTCATAATTATTCATGATGAACAAATGTGAACACAAAACTAACAAATAATTATTACTTACTCTAAACTAATGCAAAATGTAATTTAAAATGACAAAGTTCAATCCAAAATATGACGTATTAAACATAATTGAAAACAAAATAAAAACAAGTCTTATGACACGCATGATGAGAATACTTCCCACAAAATTTATAAACACAGGATTGTGCTCTCGAAAAGTATTCAATCAAGTGTGAACAAATTTTACAAATTTAAAGTCAAAATTTCAGTTTATTAATGTTTTATGTTTATTTTCACCCTCGGTGTACAGTGTGACTAAAAATCACTTCGGGGTAACGTGTGACATGCTATCCAAAATGTAAAATTAGATTAAATCAACAAATTTGTGTACTAGCAAGTAATAATTAATAGGTTGTAAAAAAATACATACGCGATTATACATTTAATAAAGTTTTATTTAAATAAACAAAAACATAACTTTTTTGAACTAAAAAACATCTAAATTTTTACTTGAGTATTAATTTTAAACAGAATACGTTACAGTCACAGTTTTTCCAACTTAATCTATAAAACTACAAATATGTTCACTTATAATTGATTATGACATGAAAATAAAAACTTAAGTTTGTATCATCAATACCAAAATTACTGCATTCTTAACAGAATAAATATGTATGCTCCAAATATTATCGGCATGTTACATTTTTTCCACATGTATCAAGCCTTCTTATCTTTCTTTCTAGAGCACACAGTATATCTCTACATCGAAACCTTTTTACTGGTGATCCTTGTAGTTTTTCAAGAGATTTTTGCAATTCTACTGCGTAGTTCTCTAAGAAATCTTTGGTTATGTCTTTTTGTGATCAGGTGGTCTTTACTAGAAATAAATAATTCATGAATAAATTTTCTTTTAAAAGTTTTCTTTTCTTCTATGCCATTATTGAACATGTGTACAACCATACCATTTTTTCCTGCCATTGAGTAAAGCAAAAAATATTCTAAGAAACTACCATTTAGAATTTTTTGAAACACCATAACTTCGTAATAACTTATCAACTACATCCATATCATGTTCGGTTTGATTATAAAATGTTATAATAAGTTTTTGCTTCATTCAAGATTCCCAATCGATTTTTACAACAATTCTGTATGTTTTTCAAGGTTAAAGTTATTAATAATATAGCCTGCAATTCTCGTAATCTGGTGCAATGGTAAAGTGACCGGATCCAAAACCAAATTGCTCATTCATTATACTGTTATTAGTGTTCGAATGATTTAGTAATCGTATTAATATGATCTTTTCAACCAATCGAATGTTCTTAATGCTGATAAGATCTTTTCCGGATTTTGGCAAGACAATGATTTTGGATATTTTCCACTGAACGGGAAAGTAACACATTGAGAGAATATAATTAACTATTTTGGTTAAATATATTACTGCTTCATATGGTAAATGTTTGACCAGCGTAGCGGATATTTTATCAACACCACGAGATGATTTATTTTTAAGTGTGCCCATATATTTTTGAAGTTCATTCGGTGAGGTAAGCGAAAATACACAAGAAGTTGGTGCCTTAACATTGAGTAACTGGGTTTTTACGTGATGAATAACTTTTATAGTAACGAGTAAGCGGAGATTAGGTTGCAATTGACTTATTAATATTGCATAAATGTAATGTAATAAGGTCTAACCTATCAAGTAATCTATATATCGATTCATTGATAGTAAGATCAATCAGTGGGAACGAGATAGTTTTCTCAGTTACATATTTGTTCGCTTTTTCATAGACTACTATTTATTAATGGTGTAAGAAATTACTGACATTATAATTTTTTCACTTAACTGTAATAACAATGAGTAAGTACTTTTTACATAGTAATAATGAGGTGTAAACCTGTATTTAGTCAATTTACGTTTATAAAAGTTTCTTACGGGAAGAATTTTGGTTATTTGTGCAGGTTATGGCTTTTTTAGAATACTAAGAATAGTTGCATGTATATAAAATTAACTTCGTGATGCGGGAGGCGCCAGTGTCTATGTCTGCATCTGAATTAATAGGTTCAAGTAAATTAATATTGTGATTAATGTACTTATTTTTTTAAAAAGAAAATCCATTTAGTTTTCATATAATAAAATTCGTTTTTGATAGTGAAAAATACTATTACCAAATGTTATGTATGATAATATAGTATTGTGATCTTAGGTCAAATATGAAAGTGAGACAGCAATACTACTGAAGCCCTCAACTAACATTAAATCAATTAAGGTTGGTTTATATTTGTGCTGAAGAGGGATATATGTAGCATTTCAATCAATATTTAACCTAGGCATTGAACAGTGCATTGCATTATTTCTACTGATTTGAAAAATGAAAAATATTTATCTTCGACTTAACTTATTATCACTTCTCAGCCTGTTGGGCACAATCAAAGTGAAGTACATATTCTTATCGGCTTAATTTACGAAATGGTACCGTGCGGATGAAATACAATCTGTTTAAATGGGGTATGGCAGAAGATGATCAATGCCAATGTGGTGAAAGGCAAGATGGGAACCATTTATTCAATTGTAAATTAATTGGAGCATTCGATCCATCAAAACTTTATAGTGATTTCGGCAGACACATTAAAATTTATAGATTATTGGAAAAATATTGGTATATAAATCGACCGGATACGCGAAATAAAAAAATATCTGATACATCTGAATTATAACCTCGCCTAATATCGCTTCTCAATCTGCTGAGCAAGATCGAAGTGTAGTATCTACTCATTTTAAATTATTTTAAAAACTAACTTCATATGGATCAAAATGTAGTATCTGTTTTTATCAGCTTAATATGTGCTAAAAATTGTTTAAATTTTTTAAAAAAATGTTTGTAATATTAATTATCAATCTGATACATTATAAAATTTGTTGCAATTAATTTTAAAAATAATAAATATACAATTTCTTATCGATATTACAATCGATAACATTTGATACCAGTCGTAAAATATTAGCATTAACGTTTATTGTAAACATTAAACTTCGGCAGAAGTATAATTTAAGGAAGAAGATCTAGTACTTTAATTATGTACAGTATTTTTAATAATTATATTTAGTCTTTTTAAATTAAATATCCGAGAAATAACAAGTTTAGCAACGAGTTTTTTGTTTCGATTTTGTTGATTTAGTAAATTCAAAAATACTGTTTCAAAAATTATTTTTTTTTCGGAAACTATCAAGCGCCAGGTAAAGATTCGTCATTTAAATTTTTGAAATGTCTGGCCGTAGTAAATCTGGTGGTGTAAGCTAAATAAATCTAAAACTAGGTCTTCCCGAGCTGGTTTACAGTTTCTAGTAGATCGTTTCCCTACATCGCTTGTTGTATAAGGGAAATTACACAGAAAATGTCGGCCACGGTGCTCCCCTTTATTTAGCGGCTTTAATGGAGTATTCGGCAGCTGAAGTTTTGGAATCGGCTGGTAACACTTCGAGGGATAGTAAGAAAACGAGAATTGTTCCGAGGCATTTACAACTGGCCATTCATAATGACAGTATTATTTCTATAGTCATTTGCTGTTTAGATCTCCAAACAGACAAATATTTTACAGATAATAAATTTAAATCATGATCAAAGAACTTTACATCAAACGGATTATGGTAAACGCATACAACATTACTGATGTGTGATTAAGTCGAATTCAAATGCACATTTTTTATAGATATTTAACAAGTATAGCAAGCATTCAAGCAATATGGTATTTTTGCGTAAGAAAAATGGCACCCAGTATTATTACGAGAAAAAATCCAAGCCTCATCATTGGTTTGAAGGATTTACCTCTGGAAGCCGCCGCATAATGTTTTAGAATTACTTGCATGGTTACTACTACCGTTACTATCGTAAATATTATTCATGTTATTTACAATCGAGCTGAATATGGATGTAGGAGATTGTATTTATAACTGATCCTTTGTTATAGTGACACCTTATTACATACATCACATTCTTTGAATCTGGAAACAAATTTTGCGCATTTAATTTGAACTGAGGTACAACTTCAACTCTCATGTTTACACTTTACACACCTAAGTGGCATGTAACAGGATGATGACACGTGTTCAAACAGCTTAGCAACCATAGAATTGCAAGACACAGCTGTGTGTACGAAATTTCCCCCAATGACGTTTGTACTGTACCGAAAGGGAATTTAACTAAATAAACTGACTATGCGCTGGAAGTTTAGATTTAAACTGGGAAACTACATCAACAGATGTAACCAGATATATGGTAATCTTAATTTCTGAGACACGAGTATCATCAGATAATATTTTAAACAGCATTATTACTTGTTTTTGATTCCACAACAAATGAGTAAAAAAATAATAATTACTGTTACAAGAAGAAGTGATTAATTAAAATCATCCAATGTGGAACATACATAAAAAATTTATTGCCACTGATTCGTATTTTAGATTAAGATTTCAGTACCGATTTTGACTGTGAAATAACCGCCCAGTAAGTTTGATTTTTATTACAATTATAGTCGACGGAATACGTGTTTTATCATCTTGTAATTTAAAAAAGAGTGTTGTAGACTTCTATATCATCGACTTTTAAAGATGAAAACTAGTTTCTATTCTGATAATGATGATTTACGTTTGCGGGTATTACTTTTACCTTTCCTACTGCTTCCTTCTGTTCAGCTGTTGTGGCGATAACGTCGAACGTTGAAGGCTGAGGATGGGGTAGTGTATTATCTTTATCTCTGTTGTCAGTGGGCGGTGCACGTCGTGCAGACAGGAGAGAGATGAACCATCACAAGCAGTGACGGAACATCGAAAAGAGTATAAGAGAATGAAACGACACGATAAACGAATTTCTCAAAAATGTTTCTGATTGGGGCTAATCGATCTAATTTTATTCGCTCGTTTTAGTTGACTTCACTGTCAAGTTTTTCAATTCATTCCTAGACATTATGTTTAGAAATATGCCCATCTCTGCATTATTGGTGGCCCATAAATCGATGGTGCTTTGACGACCAGCGTGTATTAAAGTAGATAGAAAAAATGTGTTTTTCACTTCTTTGTTCGAAAGTTATCGGGTGACTGCGTACGATTTTTCTCATTGGTGCAATTTTCGAAATCATCGATCAAATTATCAAAAATAAATACTGGAAAAATTGAAAAGCGGCTTTTTATTTTTCGAAACAGATTTCACCCCTCAGGTAATTGTGTAACAATATTCTCAGCTTTGATACGAATGTTCTATGCAATTCAATGATTTCTAAGAGGCACCATCGAAAAAAATAACGATGATTGATGACAAGAAAAGAATGGCGAACAATCATGTATTTGTAAAATAGCTGAAATGAAAATAAATGGAAACAGCAAGAGTATAAATGGGTACTGTTTAAATTTTATTTAATCAAAACTCTGTGCCATTTTCTTTCTGTTTCCATTTATTTTTTTCCATTTCAGTTATTTTACAAATACATGATTGCTTGTTGGTCAGTCTCTTTTTATACACACATACATGCGTATACACACATATATATATATATAACCCACAGGGCGCAAATTGTTGTAACTAGTCACCTTCTCTAGTAAGTAGTCACTCGACCGCCGTATGGAGCTAGTCACACAGGCGAAGAAATGAAGCAAGAAACACATGAGTTATGTACATTCATGCCATATAGGCTAGTAATTTCTTATTCGATGGACTTGGCGTTTATTAGGAAAGCTAATAGGAAAACGGAGAAAGGTTTACATGCTGAAGGTGTTCCTTTCATTAAATACCGTAAGTTTTTTACTGCATTAATAGCTGCAGACTATCAGTAACTCGCTCGTGACATACGTACCTCAGTTCGATGTGAATGCCAATCTAGAGCTAGTAAGTGAGTATTAGGCCCCTAATAACCGAGTCTCTTTGGCTAAGGGAGTAAACCCTAAAACAAAATTGCAGAAAGGCTAGAGAAATTCCGGTGAGCGATCGGTGTTCTTATTTTCGGAGTCAGAATGTGAAATATGTGACCAGCCGTGTGGAAAGATGGAACCAGCTTCCTCGTGGAAAATATGCTACTGGAACTGCTCTTAAATACCTTCCGAAGATCAATACTCAAAATATTGGAGGTAGGAAAATAAACAAATCTATGTTTTGCAGACGACACAACATTGGCAAGAGCCTTTTAGAGCGACTTGTCAAAATAAGCGTTGATTATGGCTTAGAACTTAACAGAGGAAAAACAAAATTAATAACTTAATGATTAAACATGAAATACACATAGACGATTATCAAATAGTTCGGAAAACATATATTTAGGGACACTCATAGAAGACGTAGGCGGCTCAACAAATGAGATAAAACGTCGAATATAACTAGCACGAAATGCTATTATTAGGCTGAACAAGGTACGTTGTGATTCATCCATGACAAATGCATTGAAAATGGAACTTGCGTAATTCTTCACGTTTTCCATATTTATGTACGCCTCTGAAACATAGATCTTGAAAGCAGCTGATAAAAAACGTATAGACCGTTTTGAAATATGGTGTGGCGACAGATGCTGAGAATACTATGCACACCGAAAAAAGGAAGATGACCTCGAAGACTAGTATATACGGAAAGCCACAGTTCATACAATGTGAACAAGAATCTGAAGATCGAGATCATTGGTGAAAATTAGTACAACAGATCAGACCTATATATATATATGTGTATATATATAATGGGTACTACACATGTTTTTATTTTAAACTTTATTTAAATAATAAAAGTTTATTTACCAGTTATTTATAAAAATATAAAAATCATTAGAAATTATTATTATAATTACTATTTAATGTGATTATTGACAATAAATATTTATGAATCATGAGGCATGATGAAAACCATAGAATCGAGTTGGTATATTCAATGCAAATTTTCATCATAGTAACATCCATCAAAAATATTTACACAAACCATATATTTTATTAAATCTTAAACAAAACTGAAAAATATTATAAAGAGCGCCTGGTGTTATACACATAATTAATTAACCGTTTTATATTAACTTAATATGATAGACTATCTCTTCAATATTTCTTACAATCGAGTGGATTACAACACAAAGCATAGGTAGCTCATTTTTTAACATTTTATTTATATTTTTAAAGATAAAAATTTTCAGAAATAAAAAAAAAATAAAAATGTGTTAGCAAACATAAACATTTATTGGGTGATTAAAAAAATTAATAAAGAAATACACAATAGGTACAATAAGATATCACATTTAAATACAGTATGGTTAACCACAAAAATTATGTATATATTTTTATGGGAAAACTATTACAAATACTAGAACAGTGTACAAAACATTTGTGATTCACACATAAAATAATCATGGACATTAGAAAATTTATTTCTGCATTATCTTACATACATCCCTTTAATCTACTTCAGTCGTTTACAACTATAGCCTACCTTGTAATATATATATATATATATATATATATATATATATATATATATATATATATATATATATATATATATATATATATATGTATGTATAAAGTAAATTTCTCACACTTATTTATATTATCTATTTCCTATTTTTTTAACTGTGTAACTACTTAACAGTCTGATCATTAATTACAGAGTTGAGTAATACAAATAACATAAAAAAGAATTGATGAAAATACTTAAGCCAGTTTAAACTCTTTTTGAATTACCGCTCCATCTAAATCAAAAATCGTTTTCGAACGAAGTCTTGATAACTAAGAAACATATTTATCAACAAAATATGGACGTATTAAAATAACAACGATGCAAGTGTAAAAAGATTACTTTTTATTCCCTCGCAGCTTACTTATTGGAACAATCAGTAAGCCCGAGGAGACAACAAAAAATGGCTGATTTGGTCTGGTCACCGAGTTAGCAGATCTCGGATCATGCTGATAGAAATTTCATGACAATACGTAAGTAAAAAAAATTCTAGTGGATGGTCTCATTGGTCAGTTCTAGATGGGAAGAAATTTATATATATATATATATGTATATATAATAAAAAATTTAAACGTGATTCTGTCTTTTTGCCTATATTTAAATTAAAATTTAAATAGTAATAAATAAATAAAATTAAGTAATATTCGCGTTTAAGTAGTCGGTTGTTTTCTTTTTTTTCTCAGAAATATGATCAGGTATGTAACTACTACGGCTGTCGCTAAAATTATACTAGATATAAGAATCCAAAAACAACAGCCTCCTGGACACGTTCTTCTATCGGGAATTGTGATGTAACTGTGGTCGCGAACGTGAACTACCATTTTCGGACCTAATTTATTAAAATCCAACCGTTTCCATTGTTCGGTCGAATATTGTATTTGAAAAGGTATAATCGGTCCTAAATGATACATATCGATCGGCAAAATTTGATCCCAAGCGTTCATTTTCACTTCGCTATTACTTACTGCCATGCCAGAATCAGATACTATGGTAGTTGTATTCAATGCCGGTACGTAGCCGACTTCTCGCGTCACAAAAAACATAATTTCGTACAACGTACCCGGTAATGTATATTGCCAATCTTCGCTTCGTTCTCTCGGACATATATTGCTTTCCAAATCGCATGGGAATAAAGACGGATACATTTTTTCGGCTAAAAATGATAAGAATTACGAACCAAGTGAAACAAAAATTAAAATTCGAAATAAATCGCAATAATTTGCGTATTTTATATTAACGCTATACTCATACTCAACATTCTGATCGTTAATTACGAAGTTGAGTAATATAAATAACATCGAAAAGAAATAAATTACATAAAAAAGAAAACCAATGATGTAAATAAAAATAAATTAGCTGGAAGAGAACAAAAAAAAAAAAAGCCTAAAATATAAGAAACAAGTTCTATAGCTTCGGATTAAATAATTGATTTCGAAATTCTAAAGATAAATTTATTAACTACTAACTTGATGAATTAATATGTAATTCAAGAACCATTACTAGTGTGAATTTATATGTAATAGTAGACATTAACCCTTTCCACCCGTGTATTATTTTGGACACACCATTTTTATATTACCATTTTGCACTTAATATATATTCCAGATGGTGTCATGCGGTTACTCAATATAAATCGTAGTTTATACTCCATTAGTTGATTACACTGCCATCAAATGTAAACAAAGTTGTAACTTTCAATAATACTGGTTAATTATGGGTAATGTGTTTTGAGATATTTCGTGTTTTATGCGTATTCAAGTTATTTTTTAGATAAGTGCATATTGTGACGAATAATTTTCTAACGTCGTCAGTTTATAGACATGTTTTTAAAATTGACCATTTTTAGTACAATTCGCATTGAAATCACTGCCGGCGGAAAAATTTTTTGTCGGAGCTTAAAAGTTTTCGAAAAAATTTAATTTTTGAAACCGTTTCCGCATTTACTAAATCAACAAAATCAAAACAAATCAGTTATTTATCGGATATTCAATTTAAACCACTGAATATACGTACTAAAAGCACTGCACATAAAGTATGAAAAAAAAAATTAACATAAGTTATACTTCTTCAAAACTTGAATGTTTAAAATAAAAAATAAACGTTAATATAAATAATATAATACCAATATTCTACGATTGGTATCAAATGTTTCCGATTGAAGCGCTCTAGTATGGAATTCAATTTTTTTTTTATTTAAAAATAATTTCAAACAAACTCTGTAATAAATTACATTGAAAATTTAATTAATTATAAATACTTTGAAATAATGTAAACATAATTTTTTAGCAGATATTAAACTGAAAATAATAGCTTTGATCGTGCCCAACAAGCTTGTAAATATTTAATTTTTAAAATTAATTGCAAACAAATTTTATAATTGTAAAAAGTTTAAAATTATTTAAATACGATTTTTTATAAAAAAAAATATATATTATTATTGAAATATTGCACATTTCTGTTGCTAATGTCAATAGTGTTTAAAATGGCGGTTACGTTGTATTTTCGTTTATGAGATTATAGCGCTGATTTGTCTGCTGCGTGTGTTCCATTTATATGCTGCGTGTGTTCCATTTGTATGGTGCGTGTGTTCCATTTGTATGCTGCGTGTGTCATTTGTATGCTGTGTGTGTCATTTGTATGCTGCTTTTTATTTTTATTAATTGAAGTGTTTAGTTTATTAATATTTTTTAAAAATTTTGTAAAGAATGTAAAATACGTTTGATTTTCTATCTTTGTGCAGACGTGCAGAGATAAAGACCGTTTATTAAAACGGAGTATTTGGGCTCCTTATATGTTTAATAAGCAGTGTAGTTCTCTGCGTATAGATAGAACGTCCGAATTCTTCGACCGTTCTATAAGAGTATATATATATTCTGACCATATCTCGTCTTTCAACAGGAGATATAGACTCGTGATGACGATAATTTAGATGAACGATATTCTTGCACGTATGTTATTCTATATTTTATTATCATGTTTTTTATAATTTAATTGTCTGTTTTCATTTTGTTAGATTAACACTTATTTTATCGTCAATAATACAAATCACATTTATGTAAATTTTCCCACGATATTTTTAATCACATTAAAAGTATATTTCTTTTCTCGCGAAAATTTTATTTACTTTTTTCGCATTTTTAAAAAAAAAAAATTTCATCACTAGCTGTTTTTATGCAAATAAACGGTTTTGGGGACATATGTATAAATTCAACGTATAGGCTGAGAGAGAACAAAAAATAAAATATAGCAAACAAGTTTGATAGCTTCTGATTAAATGATTTATACACGTATTTGATTTCAAAATCCTAAAGATAAATTTATTAACTGCTATCAACTTAGTGAACTAATAATTCGTAATTGAAGAACCATTACTAGTGTGAATTTATATATATAATAGTGTGAATTTATATATATAATAGTGTGAATTTATATTATATAATAGTGTGAATTTATATTATATAATAGTGTGAATTTATATTATATAATAGTGTGAATTTATATTATATAATAGTGTGAATTTATATTATATAATAGTGTGAATTTATATTATATAATAGTGCATATTAAACGTTTTGTGACGCACCAAAATTATTATCTATCTTAATATGCCGATAAAAGTAGCTTGCAAACTATAATTATTAAAACGTTTTCAGTATAGAAGTTAGATTATGGTGCATATTCGATAATGATCTCTAGATCCATAAGTTTACTGAAATGATTATCTAGCTTTATTGGCACACTTCAAACTATTGTGAAACGTACAGAATTACATTATCTGTGAAATATCGAGAATATTCTGAATATATATATATATATATATATATATATATATATATATATATATATATATATATATATATATATATAATATTAGAAAGAAAAATCAATAAAAATACTCGTACCTACGCAAAGTCCATTGGACGGTGTAGTATAACTGGGGCATTCGGTAGCCGGTTTACCATATTTAGGATCATCTAATACTTGCGTTGCATAAACGCAACCCAAATAACCACCATTCGAATCTGTGATAGCCAGCGCGCAACCGAAAAAAATTGTTTCGGTTCTTCTAAAAACTCCTTTGGAACTAACAAAGAAAAACAAAATTTTTCTAAAAGTTGAAAATAATTTCATTATCATCGATTACTCGGATTCGATATAAAATATCGAAAACTTTTAAATTATCGTGATAATATGCATTTCCAATTCTAGCCCTTTGAAAGTATTTCCACTCACACACTTTTAATTCATACATTATCTACATTGTATCAGTTACTAAATTATTAAGTCAACGATGATATAGCAGTATAATAACAGTTTTTTACTTTATTTTTCAGTAAGAACCATTAGACAATACTCTACACAGAGACTTTAACGTGAAATACATTAATGAAGAAATTCATTAAAAGATCTATCCAAGTTAAAAAATCATACTAATCCGGTGACAATTGGAATTCTTGAAAAAAAAAAAAAACAGATAATAGTAGAAGACTCAAACGCAGGAGGATCATAAACTATATGTTAATTCTTTCTAAATTAACTTCCACAAGTCTGCTGATGGCCGGATCCCTGATTTTCATCTCATCTTCACACTATCTCTAGTTGATGATAAATAACTTTTAAGATTTGAAGCAAAGGAAAAAAAATAGCTAGTATATAATACACGACACAAAATCACACGTAAATGTCAAAAAATTAGAACTATTTATAAAACAATTAACTTAATTCGTTAACGCTTAATACGTATAAATATTTTTACACACTCGTAATCCATGAAATTATTCGTCCGCAACAAAGCTGGCATTGCTTCTAATACCGCGGTTTGAGTCGGCGAAGATAATGAGATATACACCAGCGCCTCTTCTACCCAAACATCTGCGACTAAAATGTATGAACATATTTAATATAATCAGTAATCAGGAATAAAATATTTTCAATGCTATTTTAATGATTTTAAATAATATACTAATTAGAAAAATGGAGTATTATAGTTAAATATGCTTTCTTACGTGAATTACTAAATAAAGCGTACTTATATTTGCTATGTAATTGTACAGTTTGTAATACGAATTGTATGTAGTATAAAAAATACGGTCATTTTAAAATACACAAATAATAAAACTGTAATATACGAAAAATAATATTTTAACTCTATATTATAACGCAGTTCTAAATTTTATTTTTTTATATAGAAATCATTTTTATTTGGGCTCTTTCCTTACACGTTTCAAAGTGAATATTTCGTTAATTTTATGTATTCGTTATTATTCCAAATGAAGTGGATAAAATATCATTATTTCAGTTACAACAATGAAATAATAAGCAGATAAGAAGTAAAAGAATAAAACTCCATAATAATCATTAAGAGCAACTGCATTATGACCAGTAACGGTTCATTTTAAATTACACGTTACATTCTAATCTAAATTACATACACTTTTATTATTAAAGCTGTGAAAATTATGAAATATAATCGTCAAAATACATTAATAAACCACATCACGTTTATTCGTTCATATTTCTAACAACCGTAAATAACTACTTCGCACAGTTTCTTCTTTGTGTCAGGAAAAAGATTTTTATGCGTTTATGTTGTTCTATAGTGTCGGACAGATTGCTTCTCGACACATACGGAAAAAGCTGCCAGAGATTCGCCACTTCTTCATATTGTCTCCCGTTCGACCAACCATTGTTTTTAGCCTATTTAGTGAACACCATATTCCGAGTTTGACTCCTGAAGGAAGATGCTTCTTAGGTTCAATCCGTGGTTCACGATTGAACCTAATCTTTCCAGACATTATGTGGAGCAATAATAGGTTAATAATTGCCATAAAATTGTCGCGGGACTTCAATCTTCGTTCAACTGGTTTATGTCTAAAACATCATATATTGGCAATCCATGTCTTGCTCTTTCTAGTGCTGGCAGCTGTTTGCCGTCTAATTGTAGGTGAAGCAATACCGGTAAGCGCACGGATTTTATTGACAGACATCGGTTTTAAATACCCTGTGATAATGCTGCAGCTTCCGATTAACGCGGTATCAACATTTTTCGCATGGGACGAATAATGACGCGTAATTATAATATATTATTTCATCATTATTGTGATTAATTCATTTACAAAACCTTGGCTATCTTTAATAATAAATACATACATGCATATATATATATATATATATATATATGTATATATATATATATATATATATGTATGCATATGTATAGTTGTATATGTATATATGTTTAATATAATATATATTTACACATTGCTGGAACGTAAGTTCTGAATTTCGGTTTATGAAACAGGTTATAATCACAATTTTGAACTGTTTTTTTCGCTTCTTGTTCTAATGTTAAGTGCCAACTCTAAAACATATAGTTCAGTATTAAAATAATAATCATTATCAAATTTATAATAATACACATGAATAGACTCAAGTGAAAAAATTCATTAGATATTCAATCTTAATGGATAAAATTTTAATTAAAGGATAAATAAATATAACAAGTACAATAAGAAACGTTTTGAGAATTAAATTAACACACGCACACACAAAAACTCGAGATGATTAATTGAAAAAAGATGAAATTTTCGTGTAAGACGAAATTAATTTTAAAAAACAATCGTTTTTAATCATTTAATAAGTCAGTTGTTTATATATACATAAACCTTACAAATATTTAGTTGAGATACAGATGACTGAAAAACAGAATCGTAGTTAAATAACATTTAATTCATTACATGGCTATTTAGCAGAATTTAATAAATAATTTTTACAACGTCAATAACTGCGTAAATATTATCCAAATAAAAATAAAATATATATACTGAAATACTGAAACCATTTAAAAGATGTTATTCATATTGGGAATATTATTTAATAAATAAATATTTAATTTCCTATGAATTGCCATTTACGAATGTTGATTTATTTATCTAATATAATTAACGATATCGAAATTCGATAGAAATTGAAAAAAAAAACTAAAATATTTCGGTTAATATAAATTTTTATTTATAAAGATCATCTCGTTAAAAACCAAAAATATAAATTAGTTCAATATAATAAAAAAGTGTATTTCATAATTTGTTAAATACACGTTACAATCAATCTTACCATAGCATTCATGTTAGATATAGATTTGGCACCACCAGCAACTTCCCTTCTGAAATCGTTATATAGGGCGTGCATCTTGTATTTAGTTATAAGAGTTAATTGTGAATTCCAACATAACCAACCAGCACAACCATCTAACGGTACAAATATCTGAAAAAAAATATGTAGCGACATTATACTTCGTACCCGACTTATTTAACTATTTGAAATTTAGTCTTCTTACCGTCATTTTTATAAACAAAAAGTGTAAATCTTTGCACGAATCAAGAAACAAAAAGCTTCATATTAAATTGAGCGGGTTCGTGTGTTGAAATTTATGTAAGACAATATAATTGTGATTCACCTGATAATCTTCATTCGACCGATAAAGATTGAAAATTTTATTTTTACAAAACTGTAAATGAACGTAGAAATACTGATATTTATATTAATAAATTAAAATCAGAGAATTTTTGAGTGGTTTATGTAAAATATGATATAATTCAAGATGAGTAGTGCATCCCTCAAAAAACTGTAACAAAGTTATGAAGCATTTGGGCATCACATTATCCTTGATCTACAGAAATTCACTATACTACACGATATATATATATATATATATATATATATATATATATATATATATACATGTATGCATATATCAGCGAATATTGTTATGCCGAGTAATCTTCAAAGCAATCGGTGCTGTGACTCCGACTTATATTAGATATGAATTGGTGAATAATTAAACCATCAGGTTGTAGACGTGGAGCAAATAAAAAAGATAAAAAAAAGTTGTCGATTATTGGAGTATTGAGGAATGATACAGGCGGTTTTAACTTTCTCTAAAAGTCCATTACAGAGTAAATTTTACGACGACAAAGAGAAATATGGTAATCAGGTTTAGTAGCGAAAAAATTGCAAAACGTGTATAAGTCATAATCACAAAATATATACATACAAAAAAAAAATGAATTGGTTGTACACCGTTAACGAATCCGTCGTAGCAGTAAAACTTAATTTCACACAGGAACGGATCAATAAAAAGCACTACAAGAGATAATCAACAGTATTTTTCAAGAAAAAGGAGAGATATTTATAGTGCAATTTTGATGGAGACTGATGCAGTGACGGTTTATGGCTTATATTTATGCCCGGGCCTAGGCCGGTCCAATTAGAAGGATGGCAAAATTCGGAGATATCAAATCTCGAATTTCATAGATGAAAAAAAAAAGGACGTTAAAAATTACAACAAATTTCATTGTTTTCCTCATTATTGCCATTCGTCTGAGATTAATACAAATGAATTAGGGGAAATAACAGTAAATTTAATCTTATCCAGATGATTTAGAAGAATCATTATTCCATTTACAGTGTTTTATTTAAAGCAATTCTCATAACCTAATGGAAATATTAGCTATACAATAGATATTAGTGCAATTTTAAATTCACACGATCTCTGGGGTATCTATCCGAATGTGGACATTGTTTTACGTATCTATTTACGTATTCTCCCAACGGGGAATTGCGGTGGAGAACTTAAGTATCTTGATCTACTTGATAATTTGTAGGTAGTATACTTGATACAAAATCGTGGGTGGGCTTGAAAGACTTGTTATTAAATGTCTAGTAAAAAATTCTGTTTTTTCAGCATCTCTATCCCTAAGCGGTGGAACTCGACAATACACCCTTTTAACTTATCGCAATCAATGCAAAATATTGATGAAAGATGTAAATAGTCTAAAGAAGTTTTCAAGTCGATAATATGTGAGTTTTACGATTGGAAAAAAAAATATATCTATATAAAAGATTCTATTAAAATTTAACATATTTGATGTTGAACTTTAAGTGCGAACGCTGGCGTAACAAACGTGTCCCGGAATCGAGCAGAGCGTACAAAATGAATATATTACGCGATTACTTACATTTTCCTCGTCTGATATCCGAATACATATTCTCGATTCGGGCACTTTAAGATTCGGAAATGGTTCTGGAGAATATATTTTCAGACCAGTTTGTACGCCCGATACGGTAGCGAGAATCTTAGTAAATTTAGATATAAACTGCTGACAAATAACAACGCGCGATAGATTTGTGACGACAACTGAAATATTATATTTTTTAACGTGAGTTCCCGACGGAATATCATGGAAAATTTTGATTATATCGATTCGTGAAGTACGTATTTAAAAAAATAATACAATGTTAACCGTAATAATAATAATAGTAATCGTGAAAAAATAATTGGTGGTAATGAAAACGGTTATTTTAAAAAATAAAGCTGACTTTTAACCCTATAGTCATATTGTTACTTTATTAAGCAACGCAAATTCTATGGCATGCTATACAAGCTTTGAAAATGTTATTAACCCTTTCAGTCACTATGTCCATTATAATATGTTACATGAAATTTTAATGCTAACAAAATTGTTTATTTTCTGACTGATGTGAAATGTATCAGTTTTTGAACATATTTAAACATAATGAAAATTATCTAGGAAGTTACATTGTATAATAAACGATTTGTATAAAGTTTCTAATTTTATGTTAAAATTTCATGTGTGAATGATAGGGTATGTAACTTTACGCGCTACAGCGTTATATTAAATTAGCAAGGAAATTTTTATTAATTGCAATACTGTTATTTTTTTTTTAGGTAATTTGCTAAAGTTAGCATTAAACATCATGTATGACAGAGTATATACATATCTCATTTAGTAGTAAAGTGTTCTCCAAAGAGACTCAACCTTAATTGTTACATTATATGTAATGGTATTTTCCTTTTTAATCTACGTGTCTTTTAATGGTTATCATTAATTAAGCCTGTTGCTAGTGGATTCGGGTGCGAAATTAGACGCTGTTCACTTTACACACTTATTACATCTTTCACAGATTCTATTTTTAGATATCTATATAAGTCATTATTTCTAATGTACCAAGGTGCATTTTACGTATAGATTTTAATTAGAACCTTTCAATTTTAACACTGGCTTTTTAGATAAACGATTTTCAATGTGTTTGTATAAATATTACTAGAATTTAGACATTTCACGCGCGATCAAAAAATTTATTTAGAAACATGTCGTAACAAGAATAATAAAACGAATAAATATTAAATGGTGTAATTCGAAACAAATATGGCGAATTTGAAATTATTTACACACACGGATCAATGAAAGAAGACGGGCAAGTATGCAGCGGTATATAATAAAAGTAAAAAAACCTAAAATCATTTCTATTCCCAAAAATTTATTCATCGTGCCCAGCCGAAATAATAGCTATTTTGAAATGTACAAATAAACATTTTTCCGTGGATACTTACTTGATTTTATAATCTCGTAAATACTTTATATATAAGTATTAATTTGAAGAAAACATACTGTATTTCTTTAAAAAAATAAAAACACTATAAAGCATCAAAAACATTTAGTTTTTAAAACACAAGTTTATAGTTAAAATAATTTTTAGTTTGTAATATTCTAATAAAATTATGATTGGAAGATTAAAGAAATTACTTAAAATAGTACGGTAAAAAGTAAGTAATAAATTTTGTTAAATGTTATCTGAATTTTGTTATGTAACGTACACATTGGATCTTTGCTGAAAAATATAATTATTAAAGTTTTTGTGGTTTTAGATTATTAATTTCTCAAGTTTCAAACAATAACTAATATGTCCGAATTTTCACTTGTACTTTGTTGATAAAACATTCATTTAAAATTTTATCTTCAAAATTGTGAAAAAATCATTTACTTAACGAAACTTTAAGATAATCGATGATCAATGATTGTTTTATATTAACAGATCAGCGTTTATAAGCGTTATGTAATTGATACAGAACATTATTTAAAAAAATATATTATTGAAAATTGCTACCATTTGCTACATTTTTAAAAAATGTAGTTTTCGTCATTAATATTTTAGAGATTCAGAAGTCTATACGACTTTCTACCCTCGGTGAATAAAAAATAATGTACATACCAAAAATTATTAATCGATCATACATCATCCCGTGTTTTGGATATTATTTTAATTATTTCTTCATAATTTATTTAAACCACGTAAAAAATGATGTACAACAACTTCATCAGTAACAAATATATCAAAAACGAAGTAATTAGCCAGAAATGTGGTGATAAATAAATATGTATTTAATTTCGCGATGAAACAATTTAATTTCGTTTGAATAGTCTCGCATATATACGGAGGACCGATAAAAGAATAATGCGTAAGTTTTAAAGTTAAAATGAAGATAATTTTCAAAACCTAAATCTATGATTATCCAGACGAATCTTTTCAATTAATAGTATAAACTTTATCACATTATTCGTGATGAAGTTTTAATAATTATACAAAATAAAAATATTTAAGGAATTTTCAAATCCAAATTTCTGTAGGTAAATATTTAAATTTTTGTAACACTAACAGAAATTTTTAAGCATTTTTTCATGAATCAATTAATTTATAAATATCCGATTCGCATTAGGTTTCACTTTTAGTAACAATTTTATTGGCTATGAACGGATATTTTTTATATTTTTGGGGCTAAATTTTACTTGTAATAATTCTGGTTCCTTCATTTGAAATGTGTTCTACTCTATCATGGCGTAACAATTTTATGAATAACATCAATAAATACGCGAAACAAACGTAGGAAAATAAATATCTTACGAAATTGTATACAATTATTTTAATTTTTACTATTACCTGACATCTAATAAATGTTTCAGGAGTTTTAGTCATAAATTAAAACATTACTAACAAAAAGACTATTCTATTATAGTACAGTTCACATCCCACTGATGTGCGTTTATACTTTTTCATCGTAACCATTAGATACTATCTCCTAAGTATAACATGTAGCAAAAATATTAATTATTAAATGTCTAACGCGTTAGTTATCAGTAAACATTTGAAACTAAAATCTGTATTACAATAAAAAAAAATGTGGTTTCATACGCAACGTATATTTACGTTCAACAACCATTTTTTGTTTGTTTTACTATCATAAATGCAATCGGGCTTAGACAGCCAATAAACGATTGTAATGAAAGTATCGTCTGCGTGGAGTGACCATCTATTGACGACACTCCGATCTACCCTTGGTTGCTAGTTAAAATATGAAAGGATGATTAAGGGGATTGTTAGTCGTCTAATATTTTCGTTATCTAATAAATTAATGGCCAGTAGATTACTATGTTTTTCCAACTTTTTAAAATAATGTGTGCTACGTTCCACAATTACAGTGTTTACCGCTATAACCTGTATATTCAAGTATCCATGAATGTTATAATTACGAATGTACTACGGTGCGTTAACCACTTTAACCAATGATCTTAAAACTTCTGATTGGAAGTGTCGTATAATTTTTGTTTGAAGCACAGGCAGGAAATGAACTGTTAATCATAAATGTGGGTAAAATATGATAATTATAACTAGCTTGTTTGGCATTGTATTTATATACCGAAAGAAAGCTGTTAGTTATTCAACTTGTACTCCAGAATTTCAAGATAAAAATTTAAACATAGAACATACTTCAAGTTTTATCTTCTTCGATGTGCTTGTGCTTGGCACTTGTCAGTGTGGCTCAGAATTTGATAAATGTTGCCTTGTATAGTGTTGCCAGATCAAATTTTTTAAAAAACGGTATTGCGAACTTAAAAAAACGGTAGGCTAAAGCTATGGTTTCTTAGGAGTACGGTGCCGTTTTCATACAGCGGTAATAATACGTTGAATAACGTCACGAGAACCTTCACAATGGAAACAAAGGATGGTGTTTTTTTAAGAAGCGGCAACTGTTACCGTTGTAAAAAAAACACGTGAAATCGCGGCAACGTTGATTTTAAAGCGGTCGTCATTACGGCGATGAACAGTGTTATCAACGTTTTATCATTGTACGGTGATATAAATTATTAAATAATGAAAAAATAAAATAGATGATAAATTAGTGTAAAAATTAATAAAACAAGTGTTTATTAAAAAGAATGAAAAAAACAATAGATGATACAATTAGTGTAAAAATTAATAAAACAGGTGTATATAAATAATGAAAAAATATAAAAGATGAAACTTAATATATCTGCATCCACAATTTAAAAAACAAAACTAAATATATTAATAAAGCTAAATCTAAATCGTCCATTTTTAAAAAAAGTTTACAAGATTAAAAAAATGAACAGTATTTACATAATTGAAGAACGGTGTTTCTAACTTTAGACTTCTGGTTAGTGTTGGGAGAAAAAGAACTGAACGGTTCAGTCAGAACTGTTCTTATAAGCGGAATGAATGAACGGTTATGTAGAACAAAAAAGAACCGTTCTTTTAAAGAACGCATTTTTTAAAGAACGCCTTTTTTAAAGAACGCCTTTTTTTTAAAGAACGCCTTTTTTAAAGAACGCCTGCCAGTTCAGTAAAAATACAGAACGTCTTTCTGTACCTTTCGGCTATTCTCGGCTAATTTCGCGAGTTTGTTCGAACTTTCTCCTTGTCTTACTGCGCTTTAACTATATTCTACTTCATTTTAATTTTACTTAGATGCGTTGTTGTGTTGCGCACGTCCGGAAATAAAACACTGCTCTTTATATACCAGAGGCGCACACACATACATAAGTGTATGAAATGTATACAACGTCAATGACGAATTAGACTAAATATTTAAATACGTCTATAGTAAAGTACTATGGCAGTGATCGGCGTTCAACTGTTCATTTTTTTCACATAATTTTTTATTTTTATTTTTTACTACATCAGCAGTTTCTCCTTGTCTAACTTATTTAAGTATATTCAATCTCATTTTACCTAGAAAAGAACTACAAATGTTAACAGATTGCCCCGTTCATTGTTTAAACGTAAAACAAGTCCAAGGCCGTATATATTTAAAGCGTTCTTTAAAGAACCCTCCGTTCTTTACAGAACCGTTCGACCACCCGTTCTTTAAAGAACGTACGTTCTTTTAAAGAACCTACGTTCTTTAAAGAACCCTCCGTTCATTACGGAACCACTGAACAACCCGTTCTTTAAAGAACCGTTCATTAGAACCGTTCTTTTTGAGGAATAGAACGGGCGTTCACATTCTTCTAAAAGAACGGGAATGCCCATCTCTACTTCTGGTTCATAGTAAAAGCGGGCATCTATTTTTCACCGCTTTATGACGTCATTCAACGTAATATTAAGTACGCTAAAAAACGGCACCGTATTTCTAAGAAACCATAGCTTAACTCTGGTCTTGTAGCGAGCCATATTCGGATCATGACAAACTATAAACAAGGAGTTTATTTTTGAAATAAAAAGTAGAACCTAATGAGAAAAATTATTTAATTCTCCGTATTTATTGTATTACAGCAATATACATTTTAACCGACGAATAACTTACTATAAAAATATTTTGTAATGATAATAATTAATAAAGCTACTCGTGATAAATTACGGGTTATTTAATTATATTTTTGTAAAATAAATAACTTTTTTTTAAAAATCCGAACACATGTTCTCTATGCTTTTTTGTTCCACGATGAAATCGAAGGTTCTGCAATTTCAACTTGTAATTCCCAAATCATAATTCTTTGTTTTAAATTTGGTTGTAACATTATTGTTTGTTTTAGGCAATTTCCGAATTTTTAAATTTTTAATATTTAAAACCCGTTATTAATAAATGTCAGAATTACAATCTGCTCTTTTATTGCGTAAACAACTATCAGGTATTTAATTTGCAATGTGTACAAAAAACTGTGGCCTCCCTGCTGTTTTTTATTATCACTTGCCATTCGTATAAAATTATTATATATAGTTTTTGTTATTGCTTAAGAAATTTTACAGATCATGAAGGTTTATTTATAATATAGATAATCATTTTCGAACTATTTGTTGAATATGTTCTGTATATTTCATCGTTGCAAATAATTGTAAAACTTTTATTTAGCACATGTTCTTTATAATTTACATGTTTTTTTTTTTTTTTATTTCCTAGACTGTTCTAGTAATGGAGAAGTTTATTATTCTTTTACGTTCTTATATTACACAATTGTTAATTTAGACGAAATCGTACATGAAATACATTTTAAAAAATGTGATTATAAACGTTAATATCGAAAATGTTATTAATATTAAGGATAATTGGTTATGTCTGATTATACGAATATCAGAATGAGTACATATACATTAAGATATATATATATATATATATATATATATATATATGGTTACACATACACACGTAAGATATATATATATGTGCTTGCACACACACACACGTGTATACACGCGTGTTTAATATATATATGTAAGTTTATCTTCTTATGAAACATTAACCAGAAAATATTTTATGCACAGACGAATTTGGTTAAAAATTTGTATTTTTTGCCTGTTGTATACTTCAGTTACATTAATACGGATGACATTGGTATAATGTTATTTAACAAATATTTTCAGAGCTGAACAAAAATCCAGTGGAAGGATTTTCTGCCGGATTAGTAGATGACAATGATATATACAGATGGGAAGTGTTAATTATAGGCCCACCAGATACATTGTAGTAAGTTGTTAAATTATGTTATACGGTATAATTGTGTATGAATGTTAAACGTTTAGACTTTGTTAGAATCTTATGTTCAAATATTTATTATTGATCGCTCCCTTTGTCTATTATGTCGTATATGTTTTAATCAGGGTTATATTTATTTATTTTAAAGTGAAATTCTTTCGTAGGTTAAATTTGCTATAGATTACATTTTATAAATAATTGC
The DNA here is from genome assembly GCA_032883995.1 of Coronaproctus castanopsis. NCBI lineage: Eukaryota > Metazoa > Arthropoda > Insecta > Hemiptera > Monophlebidae > Coronaproctus > Coronaproctus castanopsis. The sequence goes on along the minus strand of CM065052.1, from coordinate 14,166,449 downwards.
ACTCGTTAAATTTTTCATTAGAAAACGTATATAAATTAAGAAGTATAATAGGTAATGCACATATAAAATTATATTAGATTTTTATGAAATGTATTTTTTCGTGTTGTATGTTTAATTATAGTTTATATTTTTAGTTTATTGGGATGTAAATAGTAAATAACATTTTCCGTGTAATGTTAGAGGTTATATATAAATGGTCTAATAATTGTACATGATTTTATTTTATCATTTCTATCTTCTACTGTATATGGATGTACTCGCAAGTAAATTTTGATGCAACTAAAATGTATAGTTAATAAAGTTATTAAATATGCCCAATAAACCATACGATTCATTTCTCAAAGGTAATGTAGAATTTAACTTATTATTTGAAAAATGTGTATTATGGTACAATGTTAAGTTCATGGTAAAGTTTTATGCGTTTTGTTAAAATAACATTCGGAAATATTTAAAAGTAATATAATTTATTTGATGAATGCAGTATAACAATATTCGTGCGTCGAATGAAATAAAAACTCTGTTTAATTGAACTGAGTTCTTATTAATCAAATGAGGTGTGCTATATGGTTCTGACCATAATAGTTTCATTGTTTGTACGTTTCAATAATTATCTACAGTTCTAATTTTGAATTTAAGTTCATTTTAATTTCAATGTAAAGTAAGACTTTAACACATGCTTTCGTGTATTCAGCACTAATAACAAATTTAGACCAAAAACATTTGTTTTAGTCATTTCATTGTATTAAAGTGAAATATTATTTATATATTTATTTCATGTACAATGCCCTTATTTAAATAGAAGACGATGATAAAAATGTTTAAATCGCGACAATATCTCTTACCTACCGAAGTATCGAATCCACCGTTTTATATGATTCCAAATATGTTAATGAAAATTAAGGCACTGATTTAAAGTGAATTCCATTTATATTATTTAAACCGATATTTTATATTATTATTACACTATTCGTAATGATATGAATCAGGTTTTAATTATTACATCGAGCTAAAAAAATAAGTAAAAATTTAATATGAAATCATTATAAAACGTGTATTAATATGCGAAATTTAGATAGACGCAATTGTGTTTGTATGGTAATGGAGTACATCCGAGATGATTTTATATATTTAGTTTAAATATTAATATTATCGGTATTATCGTTTTAGCGAGGGTGGATTTTTTAAAGCGCATTTACAATTTCCTAAAGAATATCCATTAAGACCGCCAAAAATGAAATTTATGACTGAAATATGGCATCCTAACAGTAAGTATAAATTTGTATTTATACGTAAATAATAAAGAGATAATATAGTTTTGTTATATAAAGTGGAATTTGTTAAACCGACTTAAATATATAATGTTAATAATGCAATTATTGTTTGGTTGTATTTTAATACTTTGACGTAAAATTATATTAGTACATATGATTGGGTTACGCATTTCCACGTTTTATCTGATTCTGGTAATAACATAAATATACGTTTTACCAATTTTGTTATATTTGGATCCGAGTCTTCAATTAAATAATTTTCATTGTATGTATACTAACATATATATGGTTATATTGATTTTTAATCACATTGAAATGAACGTTATTTTCCTTTATTATCGCGGATTTACCGCATTTTCACCCACGACACGAGTTTATATTCTATGAGGTGACTCAGAGAAGACTGACGGTTTTATTGTTTCATGAAAAAAACTACACCAAAATTTTTGAATGAAATTTTATTTAAATCAGGAAAACGAGAGATTAGCTTACAATCATGTATATCGTTCAGATGACTACCACCATTTGCAATGATACGTTTATTCAGTCTTTACAAATTTTCGAAGATTTTTTCGAGCATATGTCGCTGAATTTTTGAAATTTTTTCATAAATTCGAATTTCCAGGTATTCCAAATCTCCTGGACGTGTTTCGTAAACGCGGCTGTTAAGGTATCCTCATAAAAAATCGCGTTGAATTCTCTTCGGAACTCTCTTTGCATAACGTTTCACGTAAAACGCGCGCTCCTTGTTGTAGAATGCTAACTGAACAAAAACGAGTCTCGTGTGTATACTAAACGTGGAGCATGCGGTTTGCGTTGTAGAAGTGTTATCGACTCCGCTATTCAAAAAAAAAATCCGTCAGTCTTCTCTGGGTCACCCTAAAAACGTAGGCTACATTTTAAAATATGATTGTTACTATTTCGTCGGTTAAGTTGAAACGTAGTACTTTAACTATTACTACATTTTTTTTGTAATTATTCGATAACAGAATTTAACACACAAAATTATAGGTCTCTTTTTAATGTATTTAACCTTCTTCCCGAAATATAAATATTACAAAGTATTATCTATCCGTGTGCCTTTAACGCGTGATAGTATTACATATTTGATTCATTTTACGAATTACAGTTTTGAGATGTGAACATTAATTAATCTTAATCGTAAATTTTTCGAATCGATAACTAATTAAATTATTTCCTATTTGTTGTTCGTTCTTAAACCATTTCAGTCATGAGTTATAAATTTTTTTTTTTAACGCAAAATTACATATTTCGGTTTCTGGAATAATTAAAATAACTCGAGGACGTGAAGATCTGTCTCATGTTTTATTAAGAGCCTTGCTCCGGTCTTGTGGCTAACTAAACATTTCCGTCCCGTTCATTCTCTATATTCTTAATACGTCATCTGCATTTTTAGTTTTATTCGATTCATTCGTGTTATCCTAGGTCTGTTCCTTCTTCCAATTTTCCCTCTATTTGACCGTCATAAAGGCGTTATGGCGCGATGTCGCTTTTTAGATGATTAGGTAATTTTTTTTCTAAAATCATTTATAAAGCGTTCCCTATTACGGAAATATATATTAAAAATTTATGTACCTTATAATAGAGGACATTGAAATAAGACGTCGTGTCGATTCCTGTTTATTTTATTCCGAGTGTGTTTGTGTGTGTGTGAATCGTATATAGTTCGATTTTTTTTCGTGAATTTTCTCGACGAAGCAATATTATTCGATTTGAATTCCTTCGACTACAATTATTAGTGCCATTATCTTTTAATCGACCGAATGTAATACGTTTATTATTTAAAGATTAGTTTTAATTATAATTTTGAAAATACCCTCTACTACTATAAAAGTATACACACGCATAACTTTGAGGTTTTTTTCTTCTCGAAATTTTAGGATTTGTATATATTTTTACATGTATTCTTATCATTTCAAATAATCGAAATATCGTTACACTTCGTTTTTATTTGTCAAAACTCTTTCTGTCGCGCATGAAATTTTGACGCAAAATTAGAAATTATATGGAGATTATTTATTATACAATGCAGCTGTCTTATTTAGATAATTTTCACCGTGTCTAAAGAAATATTTTCAAAAAGTTGAGACGTTTCGTGTCAGTGAAAAAATTAAATCATTTCGTTAGCATTAAGATTTTACGTATTATAATGAACATAGTGACCGATGAAGGGGTTAATTCAAAGCATACTTCTTATGACATTTTTTTTCGTAAGTAGCTACACGGTGCGAACATATATTCGATTTATGAGTATAGATATTATGTTGCGTCATTTATTAGCACTAAATCATGTTCATCGAAGTCAATATATTTTGTTATTCAGCTGTGATGCGTAGATATCAAATTCTAATACATATATAAAGTCGTATATTGATCATAATTAACCGTCGCGGCAATTATATTGCGATCAAATTCCTTCACAGCTGTCGATCATCCCCCTTGAGTGTACCAAGTCTGATGTTGACAGACGTCGACATATTTGTTATGTCCGTCATTGGCCGACTTTTTCTTCTATGTCCGTTCATTTTTTTCCTAATACAACTGTTTTGTCTAAATCCCGTGCACGCATTATATGACCGAAAGATTTGCGCATTTTTCCCCCCCGTATGTATTATATTACAATAATTGGGCTTACCAATAGATGATGCGAAAATTGCTGTGTCATCGGCATATCTTAAATTATTCATTTTGACGCCACCAATTGAAATACCTGTTTCCTCTCTGCGATAAGGGCACGTCTCATTATAGAAGAAGAAAGAAAATTTATTGATAAAATAATTCTACACAGAACTAAATAATAGATGTTGTTTTATCGTTCCGAAAATTGTGAATTTCATAAAACTCGATCATAACTTAAATATAGGCGAATTGCAAAAATAAACTTATCGGTTAGTTTATTTTGCGGGAAAAATTCCACAAAAAACCCGCATAAAATTTTAATAACTTAAGAAATAAAGTAAACAATGTTTTATATAGTTAAAAGTATTAGTATTAGTATAAATAAATTGCTGGAATTTACGTAAACATTATAGTTTATCGTATCAAAGTAAAATGTGTTTTATTCGCTTGTATTTTTTTGTACCTGTGTTGTAGCGATTTATAATCGCACTCACCGATTTCCTTAACGTTTTTTATTAGTAGACATACGGAAATTATTGAAAAATTTTAAAGTACTGTTCATAAGGATAATTTAAGATATCGTTCATAGTTTTAATGCGCATATAACTAGTTTTGTTCAATATGATTTTGAGACGGTGATTTTTGCAGTGCTGTAGTTTATTTATATTACTCCGCAAGCGTATTTAGGCACAATTACTTGTTTTTATATTAATAAGTTGTTTACTAACGTCGATCGCCTGTTAAATATTGGAAATAGCACGCTCATTTTTTTCTATACTCTACAGACACATTCATTTATATGCTTTGTAAAAGTCAGTTTATTATGCAGTGTAAGACCGAGGTATCTAACGTCGGTGTTCCAGTTAAGGTGCTCGTTTTTGATTTTAATGTAATTGTTTAAAGCTGGTTTGCGTCTTGTGAATATTATGGTTTCAGTTTTACCATCGTTAATTTTGATTTTCCTTTTATAACATAATTTGGATAGCTTTATGATTCCTAATCTATTACTAATAGTATCTATGCGATATGATGACGTTAATAAGCCGGTATCGATAAATGATAGTGGTATTGTCTATAGTGGGAATGTCGTTTATATACATAATAAACAGAAATGATCCAATGATGCTTCACTGTGGTACTTCTGCTGTGGCATAACTAATTTTAGATTTATGAATTTTAATTTTTGAACATAAAATTTCCTGTTTGATAAATATAATTTGATTATGAAGACTATGGGAGAAAACCGTAATTTATTAATTTAAATAAAATCCCATCGCGCTAGCTTGTATCAGAAGCTTTCTTAATGTTTAGCATTGCTAATCCATTTATTTTTATTAAAATTATCAGTGATTTGATCACAAACTTTTACTAAGTGGTAATTAAATTGCGTCTAAAATCGTACTGAAAATTATTAAGGGTGTTGTTTGTGTCACAATGTTTTCCTAATCTAACCAGTAGTATTTTTTTCAAATATTTTACTATAATATTATCGAGTAGACTAAAATAGGTCTTTTAATCGTGGAAGCATCTTTACCAAGTTTCGGAAGGGGTATAGTTACCGATAATCTCCACAATACAGTATAATAACATAGACGAATGTGCGGTAATTAAATAACGTTGTGAGTGAGCAACTCTATACTCTTACGAGGTATGTTTTTAATCATTTTTACACTAATTCTATCATGACCAAAGGAGTGTTGTCATTATTCAGGGAGTTGATAAATTTTTTGACCTCTGTGGCAGATACTAGGTCCTCTACATTTGGTGTAAGCGTATTGTTTATTAAAAACGTGTTTATTGTTTGTCTTAACGATAGCTAGTAGACATTATTCTGTTCATGTATGTTTTCAAAAACTGCAAGTTCTTATCTTTATTCGAATAAACTGCGTTATCTCCACTAACAGATCTTATTAAAGGCGGCAAGAAAGTTTATTTTATTAATTTTCCATAACTGATTTTACTAATTTGAGATATACTAACGAACACGTTGTAATTTATAATATAGTTTTCTATAATGATATGAGTTTTCGTTTTGGCATCTTTGATATAATTTCCTATAATAATTTTTAATCTTTATTATTCTTAATGCGTTGGTGGAGATCGAAAATTTCTTAGTATTATTTCCTTATTAATTGTCTTTTTAGCAACGTTTCTGATAATAGAATTGAAATAGCTAATATATTTACTGATGGAAATAGGATTATGTAGAGTTGTTGGAATTTTAATTTTGCAGGCGCTGTTGATATTTTTTCCAATTTGCTTTAGAAAAATTAAATATGGATTCCGAATTAATTTGGTTAAGATTACCTTCGAGAGGAAACAGTCTCGCTATATATTCGGAGTATATGTTATATAAAAATGGCGATAGGTCTACTCTCGTATTGTATTGTAATTATCTTCGTAAAGTGATTTCACCAGTGTGGTAGTTTTGGAACACTAATTTCGGATAAAATCGCCCATAACTTGTTCCATATCACGCTGTCGAAATCCTTCTTATAGTTTATAAATTATATATATATATATATATATATATATATATATATATATATATATATATATATATTTATATTATATATATACAGGATACAGCAATATCATATATATTTTTTTTTTTCGTTAAAACGTTAAAATATTTTACGCGAGTATTAAATACGTTTTATCGATATTATTGTAGGAAGTTAATTTTGTATTCATTTTTATTTTTTTGTTTATTTAAATAGTATAATGCGTCTTTTATTGTCGTGGTATAGACGAGAAAGTGCGATCGTTTTAATAATATCATGTAGGCTACACTGAATATTTTTTAAATGTGTTGTCCTGTGATACGACGTTATTGTTATAATTCTTGTTCCGAATTTGACTATATAAGAGCCGTGTAAAATAATTTATGCACGATTTTTTGCTTTCTCTATCCAATATTTATACGCCGCATATATTTTTGCTTCCTCCCCTCTATCCGTATTTCGCGGGTTTTCTTTTTCAATTTTCCTAAATATTCGTAAATTTTTAATTCTTTTATATAGATTCTGTATAATTCTTAACTTCTATAAATTAAATTTTAATTTTTGTCGACAAAATCAAACGTCTCTTTGATTAAACCTTCAATTTTACTTCGTAGATTTGTTTATTAGTTCTGAATTTCAATGCGTTATTTTATTTTCCGGCCTTTTCGATCTCGTAAACGCTATTTAATCTGTTCATTGCGAGACACTCTGATGCAGTGACGGCTTCTACATAAAGGTTGCATAACCACCAGAAATATTCGGAACAGCGTAAAAATTGACGATGTAAATAAAATAGTTGAAAGTATTAATTGTTTTACGGAGACTAAAAAAAATAAGTGAATTTTAATTATATTTTCTCGTGTAATATATTATATAAAAAGTAAAAAATCGTTTAAAAAAATGCTCGAAATGCCTAGTTACAACGGTTGCACGGTCGATGCAACATTAAGATGGTATCGGAAAGCCGTATACAGATTTATACGGTGATTTTGCGCCTAATGCTACTACGTGTGTAGAGTTTACATAGGACTGTATTAGCGATTGCCGGTTGTAATCGTTTTGCAACCAAAATCCTTGTAAGAATTCGTGTTGTTCATAACACATGGGTGCGGTCGCATGCGCGTACTACCGTTCGACAAACGAACGAGTCTGGGACTTCTTATCTCTTTCCCAGATTAGTGTTTCGAATTTCTATCGACGTTTCTTTTACACTGTGTACATTTCCGCGTGTGAATTGTTTCATTGTATTTCCCCAGTATTATTACTGACCGACGTTTGTAGAATTTTTTCTTTACTGAAGCTTCATTATTATTTGTACGACAATATAGTTTTTTTGTATAAATTGCGAACAAATAACAATACTTAACTATTATACGTAATAGTTTTTATCGAGTTGTTTCGTTTTGGTATTTTAAAATTTTTTATATTTTTCTAATTGAATAAATTTTGTATTTATTCGCGCGAAAATAAACTTTTAATATATTTCGGTTTAACGTAATACGATTTTTTAAATTTCGGAATTGATTAAGTAATTTTTAGTTTTTCTGATTACGGTTTCAAAAGGTTCATTTGTATTACACTTTGTTGACTTTGATATTATTAATGTTACTTTGTGATAACAAATAAATTTTTTACGTGTGTATGTTGCGGAGAGGGACAGGTGTAGTAATTGCAACCGTTAGATTTTGTAACCGCGAGCCGTTACCGCTTCTGAGCTGCATAAAGATATTATCGCTGCGTTGTATTTTTTATTATCTGGCTAAATTGCACCTAAAAACCCAGGCAATCGACTATATACTCCTTCCTACTGGAAATATATTTTTTACTTATTTTAATTATCCATTAGTTTTTTTCCCCTATAATTGCACAAACTCTCCTATTTTTATTTCGAAACTATTTCGTATTTTACGAATTTAATTTTTTGTTAGTATTAAAATCGATTTTTTGGAATATTTGTATGGCGTATATAATTTGTCTCGTTAATGTATGCGATGTATATATATATATAATATATATATAATTTTTATTTCTATTATTTGTAATGAATAAATCCGCCGATTCCGGATTATAACTGTTTGTTTTATAATTCGATAATTATTTTCTATATAATCGACTTTGTGTTATAGTCGATAGAACTGGAGACGTATGTATTTCCATTTTACACGAGCCCGGTGACGATAAATACGGTTACGAAAAAGCTAGTGAAAGGTGGTTGCCTGTGCATACAGTAGAAACTATATTAATATCAGTGATCTCAATGCTAGCCGATCCAAACGATGAAAGTCCAGCTAATGTAGATGCGGCGAAAGAGTGGAGAGAAAATTATCACGAATTCAAGCGAAAGGTCGCCAGATGTGTTCGTAAAAGTCAAGAAGACCAATAATATACCTAAAAATATTAATATTAACAGCTGTACAACGCCATATCTACATAACGGTAAAATTGATTATATCGCAATAAAATGAAATTATACATTCGTCAGGCGAAATCGCAATATATCAATACTTTAATCGTAATAATTAATAATACTAATAATAATACTTTTTACTAGATATCGTTCGCATATACAGCTCCTTTCTATTAAGTTCCGTATTTATTTTTATTTTTATTTTATTTTTTTGAAATAGCGATATTAATAATTTAGTTTTGGCGTTGTCGTTGTTAATCGTTCACGAGGTTATTCATACATTTTATATACACGCGTAAATCGCACGCGATAATTTAAAAAAAAAATATTAATATCCTACGAAAGAACAACAATCCTTCTGCCGTTTTTTTTTGTGTATGTGTTTTTTACGACTAAAATTATAAGTGAAAAATTTGTATTTCTCAATTTTTTTACTTTTAACGATCGGGTAACTTCAAATTTATTATACGTTAAAATGTCATATATACGTCTGTATTTATTTTTGTCTATTTCTCGGTGTGTACGTGTGTTTTATCACAACTTAAATCGGATATTTTCCTAATCTCGAAACGTATTTTAATGAAAAAGAAAAAAAATTGTATCTATATGTTAAACAAAAATTTAATTTATCTTCATTTTTAATCTGTTCGCAAATTGTAGGGGCATTTAAATATAAAAACGTTTATTAATTTGGCGTGTTTCAAAATGATGAAATAATGCTTTATCTAACTCAGTGTGTTGTTTTTTTTTTTTGTGTGTGTGTGTGTAAATAATATCGAATAAACGTATATTTCTATCTGGTAATTAAGAAATCACGAGTATATTATGAGTAAGAAATGGTATAGGAAAGAAAAATGGCATCGACAATTTGTTATATCATTGCGATTTGTGATATTATTATTATTATTATTATTATTATTATTCGTGTATGTTTAAAATACGATACGATCAGCATTTACCTTATAGTCTGATGATAGTATGAAAAGAACTATGTACGTTGTTTAAAAATTTACTGCTCTCGACGATTAAAGAATTTAATTTCTATAATTCTGCGGATTATTTTCGCAATTTTATATATATATTTCCGCGATTTAATGTTCATTTATTGGGTTTAATTTTAATCCTAGTAATATGATTCAGTGTTCATATATTTATTTAATATAGCGTTTAAAGAACTTAAATATTAATATTCTCGCAATGTTTAAATGTTTGTATTAATGGGTATAAAACTTGTATCCGTAATAATTAACGGGAAATAAATTATCTGCGACGTATACTCTAAAGGGATGTAAAACGTTTAACGAAATATTTATTTATTTTTATATATATATATATAAGTGTAAGTGAAACTTAGGAAAATAACGTAAAAAATTTAACAAACTAGTCGAAGAACTTTATTACTCAATATGACAATGGGTTTTGTATCTTCACAAGCGTTGAACTAAGGTGAAATTTAAGTAGGTTTCTGTCCAATGTTGGCCTTCGTGGAAATAAGATGGCGAATGCGGTTACTCGATCGGATCGAACTCCGGCCATTGAGAAGCATATTAAACTTCAATGCGGACAGTTTATACCAAAGCTTAAGGAAATGTTTTACCACTATTTCCAGACATATTTCAAATTCCAACGCTTGTTAAAAGGTAAAAAATATGTCACTATTCAAAAGACAGTTCTAAAAGAGTCCTGTTTTAAACGTGGGCATTTCCTCCATAAATATTTCGTTTCTGTGTTTGTTAGATTAAGAAGCGGTCATAAGTGTACATCTAGTAATTTTGCCGAGTTAAGAGATCATTAGAAGTGGAGTTTGTGAGGTATGCAATATTGAAGATAATATTGAACATCAGATTTAGTCCTGCCCCAAATACAAAGATAGAGATAACTTTCTGTCTGAACTTCTTCTAAAAACAAGCTATAAACTATCAATACAACTTGAAGAGCTTATTGTGGATCCTAGTTCCTTGGATGCGCGAAAAATTATATTAATTTATTAAGGCTAATAATATAATTTCGTAGTCCGAACAGTTCACTTAAACTGGCCAAAGGTTAAAAGTTGGGCCAGAAAAAAACAAAAACCAAAAACAAAAAACTAGTAAAACTGATCGAAAATCCGAAATAGTGTTTTATGACAACTTGAATCGAGAAGATATTACGTCATCATCATATTTGTTTTTGTCGTTACCGTCTTCTTTCCTGTTACCTGCTATGTTCTAGATCGTTTTGTACGTTATTCGCGTTCTTTTTACTTGATCCATCCATGTTATCTCAGATCTGTACTTTTTTCTTGTTATCAGTTTTACTCGATTACGACGACTTATATCAGGTAGAAGAAACACAATGCAGATCTTTACCGAGTATAGGAATTATGATGATCTGCAAATTTTCACTGCGTTAGAAAATAATAAGGAATCCGGGCATTATAAATGTATACATAAGCAACATAACAGCTCTTCTAGGCAATTCTTTAAGTAATTTCGTTGTTATTAGGTCGTATCATAGACTTTTGTTATTGTTCACAATGTATTTCATCTCTTTAGGCGATGTAAATTTAGCCGGAAGATTTGATTGTAACGTTGAATACGATTGCGTTGCTGAATTTAAATTATTCACGACCAAACCGGAAATATTTGTATTAGGTGCAGTTTGCAGGAAATACATCACCTTTGAGGCGCCATATTTTTTATAGTTTTTTCATGTTTTTGCAACACTTTCACAGCGGACGATCGTTTGTATATAGCGGTGATAGGTTATTTTTTTATTTAATTGCGACCGCGATGCCAATTGACTCAGTCAAGATACTCGTATTATACAATTTGTTTAATGTTATGTTACATTAATTTCGAAATACGTTTCCTCATAGCGAGGTTACAATAATTTACAAACCTCTACAGTTCGACAGGTTTAAAAAACCATTCAATTATCACCATAGTTGCTCCCCCTGAGTGAGAAGATTGCATACATTCGTATTATTCGTTTTCTCGAGAGAGAGCATTTGCTCTTGTAAGTTCTGTGTATTCGTTGTCGTTAATACCACTGTTTTTTAATGTATGTCTTCAAGATTTTCCAAACATACTGAATAGTACCGTATTTCAATACGCTGATGATATTGCAATTGCAGTGCAAGATAACAATATTGCCGAATGTCAAAGAAAGTTACAGACGGAATTAAACATAATGAGTGCATATATGGGAAAATGTAATTTACGATCAAATCCGAACAAAACTGAAGTTGCCCTATTCCACCTTAATAATAGGCTAGTAAATACACAACTAAATCTGACAATGGATGGAACGCAACTTAATAACACGAAGAATCCGAAATATCTAGGAATAACGTTAGATCGTTCGCTCACGTACAAAACACACTTCACTAACCTAAGTCAGAAAATTAGAACACGCGTACATATCATAAGAAGATTAGCTGGTACGTCGTGGGGATCAACAGCTAAGACTTTGCGCATATCCGCTTTATCATTAGTTTATGCAGCCGCGGAATTTTGCTCGCCGGTGTGGATGAATAGTTGTTATGTGCGGAAAGTGGACGTTCAGCTTAACGAAGTAATGCGTATTATCTCAGCAACGATACGCAACACACCGACTGCATGGCTTCCAGTTCTTACGAACATTCAACCGCCTCATATTCGAAGAACCGACTCGTTGAAAAAGAACTCAGCAAAATTCAAAGAAAATGAAAATTTACTAATTACAAAATTTATAAGAGAAGCTCCTAAAGTTAGATTAAAATCTAGGAAATTCCCATGGACAACTTTGGATCAAGCACGATTTGCATTCGATTGGAAAGAACAATGGACCTCTAGGAATGGAACTTCGACGAAAGGAGTGGCGACTCTTGAACAGAATCTGAACTGGTCATGGTAAATTCGGTCACCTCCTGCAGAAGTGGAGTATTTCTGACTCGGCTAGTTGCTGTTGCGGACATCCCATGCAATCAATAAAACACATCGTTGAAGAATGCGAACTATACTCGGAAAATTGGATTACGGTTGAAGATGTACATCATCTGCGCGGCGGGAGTTTAGACTGGCTTTCTCGTTTAGAGCTCGATCTATAAATCAACATTATACGATACGATACCATACGATTAATTCCAGCCGTCTTCTTCCTATTATCGTTTTTTCAGTAATTTTTCCTTGCATTGCTACCATGAAGATTACATCCTCTCGAATTTTATGTGCCAGGTATTTCAGTTTTCGATTTTTAATATCCTCCAGTAGTCTTTGCCAATACATCGGAATTTGTCATATGTTCTGTCCACGATATCTTCAACAGTCTACTATAGCTCCACATTTTAAAACCATTTATTTTTTGTTCGCAGTCTGCTCCCCCATTGTCTACGTTTCGGAGGCGTATTTTAGCATATTTCAGACGTAATATTTCATTATTCTTTTCCTTAGATTTAGGCAGCACCTTTTTCAGATCGTTAAATATGGCAATTCTTGTTTTTATCTCTTTGCGATCTCTTCAATCTCTATTTATTTTCACTCCCAAGTACTTAAATTCATCTACATTTTCTATTTCTTGATCACCGATTTTCATCTTGACTTTTTTACTATTGCTTCTTGAAATTCCTTCCATTTTTGTTTTCTTGGCGTTAATTTTTATACCGTATTTTTACGCCCGTATTATTTTTTTTAAAAAAAGGCAAAACATTTACATCGTTAATTATAATTGGATTAACCGTCTAGATTATATTTCAAACGTTTTTCCTTGATGTAAGGAATTCATGCTACAAGATACGATTTTAAATCGTTCCAAATAACCATCGAAACTACCATGTCCCCTGATTTATGTAAAAATTAATTCTTAATAATTTCTTTAACCTTAGTCTTATGTTTATATCATAAATTTATGCGTTAATCTACCATTACACTGGTTTTTCCATCTTTCTTGCCGATGGTTTAAAAATAATTGCGTTAATGTGTTTTTTAAAATTTTTAACATTTGTGTGCTTTTCGTATCAACTGGAGCTCCGTCAACACAGTTTTATGCAAGGAGCCAACAATCAACAGTAGCATTCCTCTGAATTTTTACGAATTTTATCTTTTGCAGGATCAGTTATGTTTGTAATATAAATACTTGAGCAGGAAATAAAAATTGCTCGAATAATGCATTATTATTCTGCTATTATAATTTGCACCACCTAATTTAGGTTGTTTTTTGTTTTAATAATATATAAAAAATTTTGTTTGCTTCATCAGTTATGTATCTTACATGTTTATAAAATTTAAGCTTACGATCTATTCCTAGATATTTAAAATTTTTTACAATAGGAATCGGTTTATCATAACAATTTACAAATGTTAAGTTTGTTAATCATTTCAGTGGTTTCCTTGTTGCCAATCACCATCATTTCGTTTTGTTTTTTTCAATTGAAAGTTCAAGATCGCAATGTCAAAAGTGAGTGGTGATAGGTTAGACAAGTAATTTTTAAAAGTTTAATTTTCAATTTCTGATAGTGATTTTTTAGTGGTTTTATTTTATTATTTAATTGTCACTAGAATATCTTGTTTGAAATCATTTTTTTCTTAATCGTCTTTTTTCTACGGCAAGCTCCTTAAAACTAGGATGACTATTATTAGAGTTTTGTCGCTCATTTTTTGGTTGGTAGTTGCAGTCTGTATTTCACGAGTAAAGTATTGTACAGCTTTATCCATAGATGGAACTTTAGATTTAAATTAGATTCTAAATATTCTCCCAGTTTGCTTTTGAGTTATAAAGTGATATCGATTTTTCTTCGTGAATAAGTGTCACATTTAAGGTTAAAATAACTTGCGAACGACCAGAAAAAAATATCAAGAGAATAACGAATATTGTTACATCGATGTTCCACCTTTTGCAATGTAAAAATCCAGTAGGTCGGATAATTTATAAAGGTAAGTTTAGTTGACCTGATGTTTGAAATGAAACTTTTATTGGCGCGTTGCATATGGCGGAGTTAACCGTCAAACGAGTGAGCGATCCAAAAGCTTATACACAGGCAGACCAATTCTCTTTCCATATACATGTATATTCAGTTTACATATACAATGGTAGACATACGTGTGTATATATATATATATAATATGCGTGTTCATATCCTTTCTCTTGCGCGTTATTTCGTTCATATATATGTATCTATATTTATATTTGAACATTCAGTAATACTCTAAACGAATTATATTAATTATATATATATATATATCAGGCTTATATTCCTTTATTATTCTATACGTATTATTATTTGCTCAATTCATAAGGTTTGGTTCTTTGCAACCGTCTTAATTCGTCCTGCTGGATTGAAAGTCGCTGTGCCGCTGAATTTTTACGATTCTGTAGTTTTAATTCATGCTTTCTTGCTAGTTCCTTTATGAACAATAATACTTCTAGTACATGGAGATCTCGGTAGATATCATTGTTTTTTCGCATTGTCTGGCATTTCTGAAAACTTTGTTTTAGAACGTCTGAATTTTTTTATATTAGTTAATTTAGCACAACCCCTAGCTGACAACCATATCCCCACGTTGATTTTAGTATTTGATTATATACTAATAGTTTCTTGCTGAACGAAAGAATACTTCGTCTTCCGAGAAGTCAATTCATCTGCAAGATTTTCAACTTCAGTTCTATTTTTTAATTAATACGAATTGACCAATTTAATTTTGTGTCCAGATGCATACCTAGATATTTTATGTTATTTTTACGAGGTACAATCTGCGAATTAATTATAATTTGATAATGCTTGACTTTTCTGTTAGTAAAATTTATACGCACAGATTTCTCCTCATTAAGTGTTATTTTCCATTGGTTTGTCCACTTCCAAATACTTTCGATATGGGATTGTACATTCTTAGTCAATTCTTCTATACTATTTGGTAGCCATCACGGCAATATCATCTGCAAACATGGCTGTCATGACTTATTTGTCAGCAATAAATATACAATTGGATAAGAGTAGCTTAAATTTCACTTCTTTTCTGCGTCCTGAGGCACAGCTGTTTTTACTTTATCTTTATCGTCTAAAATATTTTTTAATGTTTGTCTTTGTCGGTGTCTTGAGCTCCGCGCCGTATGTTTAGAGTTTCAATCTCCATCCGCCATAAACTTGTTTCCTAGTAGATCTATATTATGTAGTTGGATATACCCAAATTTGTTAATTTATTGCATAGTGTACGATAAACGATTGATAATACTAACTGACCGTAAAATTGTGTCTACACTGACGTTGGTCCTCTTGTAGTTACTTTTTTTTATAACGATTAAGTTTATAATGCTTTATGTTTGTTCATATTAAATTCCAGCGCTACCTGATGGTTCCGTCCGGTAGTATTTTAAAGTAATCTTTGGCAGTTAAATGCGATTCTGAAATTAAGCACATGTCTGTAAAATTTACTAAGAGCTTCCGACTTTTCTGTGTCCACAAACAATATATTCATCATACGATGATATCCCACATTTCGAAGAATAACAAACGTCCTTTTTGGTTTTTGCTATTAAAGCGAGTCGTTTCCGAGCTAATATATTCCGTATGTATGATTTCTATAATTTATTTTCATTGTTCGTCTGAATAAATTTATTTTTTCCGTGGACGATTATTTGGTCATTGCAATTCTTGTTTTGACTTCCGTATCTTCCTGCATTCTTTGTTATACTTCTAAATAAATATTTAAATTATTCCACTTACTCTGAAGTGAGGATGTTGCAAACAAGTTCTAAATTTTGAACTAATGTGGAATGTAGTGATAAAAAAAAATAAACTAAAAAAACTAGTTAAAATAACTAAATTTTTATGTATAAAAAGACCACAAAGTTTTCTGTCTGTTAAATATATAATATACGAATTATAAAAATATAAAAAAATACTTAATTTAGACATACAATATTACAAAAAAAAAAAACAGCAAGTTGAAAACTAGATTTCATAATTTGAAGAATGTGGAATATAATGATTTTTTAAAATCACTAAAAATTTTCTTTATGAAAAATCATAAAACTTTTCGCCTGTTATGCCATTATCAAAGTGAATATTTAAAAAGATATAAAATTATAAAAATATCAATTTAAGATTACAATTCGCAAAAATCAGTAAAATGAAGAACAGTATTAATAAAAACTTCGGATTTTTTTATTAATACTGTTCTTCATTTTACTGATATTGCGAATTGTTAAATTAATATTTTTATAATTTTGTATTTTTTATATTTTTAAATATTCATTCGATAATGGCCTAACAGCCGAAAAACTTTGTAGTTTTCGTAAAAAAATCTTTTAATGATTTTAAATTCGATTTGATTAATAATCTGATAGTCATTCACTATTAGATTATTTTACAATCAAGTCAGTTTTTTTTGCTTTGTTGTTTTTTCTATTATTGCGCATTTAAATTAACTATTTTCGTACATTTTCTTTTCTTTTATTTTTTTTGTCTTTTATATTTTATTATTTATATAGATTTCTTATATTTTAATATATATAATGACCGTCTCTAATAACGGTTCAGTTTTATGGTCTTTGTATATATGAAAAATTAATGTTTTTTTTTAGCTACTTTCTTTTTTCTTGTTTAACTCCTAAGTTACTTATCGAATCCGATAGATTTGAAATTTTTTAAAACGTGTAGATGTAACACCTTAAAGATTTATGAGATGCTTTCGTTTGGGAACGTTTACGCATGAAGTGGACTATATATACATTTTTAGAACTCAGCGACTCACACTTTATGGGAAATTGTAAGAGATTTTCTTTAGTATTAGTCGTAAAAACGACTAATAGTTTATAATTGTCGATGTGACTTATACTCGGTGATTTGTCTTTATTTCTGTATTGCGTTAAACGTATGTCTATAATTTCGAAGTAATATTGTTTCTCCTTATATTACAATCGTATAACTGCGTTTAACATGTTACAATTGCATTATTTTTTAAGAAACCTTTTTCCAGGTCAAAGTCTATTTAAAATATTACGTTTATGTTGAGCCGGTTGTAATTTATTTTTTACTATTTTCATTAAAATTATTATTATTTTCTACGAATATGATATATATATATATACGTAATGATAAACATCATCGTCGTCGTACGTTGCTGAAAGTCATGCTATTGTACGTTTATTTTTACGTACAAAATGAGCTAACATTCAAGTCATTATTTATATGCAACGTAGATGCGCGCGCATATGATGTTATACGGAATGGGGTGGCACTGCCTTCCCCGTGATAATTAAGAAATAAATAATGATGAAAAATTTTCTATTCCGTGTGTTGGTTTCGAGCACTCTAGCAACTACAGTGACATTTTTTGTGAGCGGTGTTATAAGAGAAATTCTATATACGTGTGAAATGTAAGGAAGTATGTTTTTTTGTTTAATTTTTACACTTTTTTTTTCTGCAGTAGTTTATTTCCACATTAAAGTTCGTCATAATTATTTACAGGTTTTTTCATTATTATTTAGTTGATTGTTTTTAAAACATGTAGTCCTCGATCAAAACAGCCTTATGTACGCATCGAAAGGAGATGTTTATAATAGGTGATGGTCTACTGCACGGATGATCTGAATAAATCGTAAATTGCAAACTTTAACGGGCGAACATTTTTATGTGCGTCTATTGTTGATTACACGCTTAATTTATGATCCCAATAAACAATCGATTAAAAATCTCGGTAGCGTTAAATACGTCGCATATTTCAACGAAGTTATTAGTTTATAGTATGTGTTTTCAAGTAGTTGTGTTGAAATTGAGAAACTATTACGAAATAAAAATTAACACGAATGTATTGATTATCGGAATTCGTTGCAAAAGTTTAGATGGCTAAATATAGTTCAGCGATGATATTAATTTAGTTGCTTTACTTCTATCAGTTGTTTGTTGACACAGATGATAGTGAGCATGAGATTTAGATTGATGGAGGGGGTATTAACTGACACAGGGGATAAAATATTTAAATTTTTTACAAGTGTCGGTTACAATACGCTATTTTTAAATCTTGGTTGGTAAGGGAAGAATGTTAGTTCTTTGGGAGCTATTATATGGAAATTGTCGTGAAATGATAATTCATTTAAGATATTGCCAGTAGAGTATTTATTAAAACAGATCTGTAGCATTGAAATCGTCAATTAGCTGTACTTTTTGATTAAATCGCAATCAGAATTCGGATATCATTAGGAAAGTAATGTGGACAGAATGCTGACATATATAGCGAAAAGAGAAATTCTCTTGTTTTTATTTCTCGTGTTGATAATGTTATTATTATTATTGACAAAGGAGTATTATTCACAGGATTTCTGCTACTATTAGTGTAGATGTTGACTCCAATAGTTTCAATTCAAGATAAATGCCGTTTAATAAGAAATGCAATTTCTCCCTATCTACGACTTCTATCAGCTCTATAAAGATTTATATAATGGAAATTTTATGTTTAAATTACTATCTCAGATAACGCTACTGCATCAGTATTATAGGCACAGATGAAATGATACAGTTCCCCCTACATTTCTTTACAATTGAATTACAATTCCAAGCAACTGATCTGATTCCTTTAGTATTGAGCACATTAAAATAAATCTACAATGGTTTCTAGTATAACTTGGATTACACTGAGAATATACTTATTATTTCATGATTTAATAAATGATACTCGCGAATTCATCTTAGAAAGGTAGGAAATGAAAAATCATTAGACATGCTGCGATTCTTATGCATATTGGTTCAGAGTTTGGTACATTATGTTGGATCTTGAACTATTACTGGTGGGATGTTGTTGAGGGTGGATAAATCCTAGTTGTTGAAGAAACCGGCTATGACAGTATTTTCTTAGCAATGATGCATTCTTCTCAATTAGCCGGGTGATTATGGCAGTTGGCACATGTAAATGTATCATTCTCAGGACACAAAACAACTCTGAGTACAACTTGTACAATGTTCACGTAATGTGCAATCGTAAGAAGCATTTTCAAAACGTTCATATCTATAACATAGTAGAATTACATCTCATATTTTTCTAAGCTTATGGCGCAGGAGAAAAGTGTTCGAATATTCAATGTTGTTGTGCACCGGGTGGGAATTTTACAAATTACACAGGAAAGGGTATCAAATTAAATATATAGTTTTATTATGAAATCGAGTTACGGATGATAATGCATTAATCAGCCGTTTTAGTTTGTTTTCAACCTTGTATCTTATGAATGAGGAGAGTAAACTTCTTAGCACCATCCTAACTGGTTTAACGACGGGCAAAAGTCGAATAAGGAACATAATTAGCTTTTAAATATGAGATAATGAAGCCGAAATGCTCTTTTAAGGAAGCGAATAAAGAAGTTCTGATTCTACTGTAATTTCCGACTTTTAAGGTAGACTTAATTTTCGTTATTTAATATACATAAATAATTGATTTAATATCAACCTTTGCATCCTGGTTAAGTATCGTAACATTCAGTTAGTGTACAATTATGAGAAATGTGTTCAAAACGCTAATATCTATAACACTATAAAGTAGTACATTTCTAATATTTTTTCCATTTTATAACGCTTGCAATGATGACGTAATTTTATATATTTCCTCCCAACTATCGATCAGTGTGACTATCTTGCTATCGATTCTATGAGTCCACAGATCGGACTCGGTTAGATTAGTTTTAATTGTTGGACATATGATTTTAATCGTCTTGCCCACATTGAAGCTACTATCCGAGAAAGTACATTTGACTCGATTTCTCCTAGTATTGTTACATTCAGTAATCTATACAACGTTTTCCATTGAACCCAGTAATTTCTACCCGATTTTTATATCTTGCGATCGTTCTATCCTAGTTGTCATCGATTTCTTCCATTTAGTCAGTCAAACATTCTCTGTTTACCACTAATAGCTGTGTGTTATTCGGGAAGTGTCTCCGCGATTTTAGTCTTTGAGACAGAAATTCATGATCAAACAGGGGTGGCGCGTATCATTTGTTGCTTCTAATTTTTCTATTTCCATCTCTTCTTTTAGATGGAGGGGCGATGCCGCATGCTAATTGAAAGTTTTTCTACATTTGTCTATTTGTCTGCCTAAGGCATCTGGTTATTATTCTGCATGTACCATTTAATGCTATAATCACCTTGATATGAACTGATCATCCCCAGCTTGAACACGCATATTCAACTGCTGAGAAACTCAATGCTAAGGCTGATGGTCGAAGTACCTTTGGTTTTACACCCTACTTTGATGCCACTAACTTGTGTAAATTGTTGCGGTTGTAATTTTAATTTTTAGGTTCTCTCGCTGTTTTATTTAATAGGAGAGTGAATGGTGTAGCGACAAGTACTGCTCCAGTGATATTCTTCTGGCCTTGTCATTTCTCATATGCTGAGTTAAGTTTTAGGTTGAACATGATTTCCCCTTTCTAAAGCCAGGTTGTTCTGGAATTAGTTTTGGCATTGACAGATTGCTCAATCCTGTGTAGTACCAATCTTTCAAATATCATCAGTGTTTGAGATAATAAAGCAATCGGTATATAATTTGCTGCGGTTTTAGTATGGCTACAACATGTGCCTTCTTCCAGAGACTTGGTACCTGACAGGATCTAACAACCTCATTAAACATGTTTGTTAATCATTGTAATGATTGCGAACCCAATTGTTCCAGCAGTTCTGCAAATATTCCATCATCTATTCCATTCGCCCTCCTATTTTTCATGGTTTTTATTTCTGTTTTTATTTCTTCGGCTATAAATAGGGTAGAAGGAACTACTGATTTCTGCTTTTCTCCTTATTATTTTGTTTTTCTTTAGTTTTATTTGTAAAGTGTCATTCTTTAATATTTAGGAGACTATCTGATTTGGTGTTACATTGGAATAGGCTTGTATTTTAGTTTTTTTCAGCGTTCAATTTACTTAAGAGTCGCCAAGCTTAATTACTATTCTTTTTCATAATAACCCATCGTTTACATCTTTTCTGTGCAAGCATTTCCATGCGTTCACACTAGTCTTAATGGTTTCATCGTTGAAAGGGGAATCATACTGCAGTAAGTATTTACAGAATTTTTATTTTTTGTCATCATCTAGTCCTGATATGTATCTTAACCAGCATATGCGAGGAATACTTGAAATTTCTTGGATAGCGGTGACATGAGGATCGAGTGCAAGTATTACTGTTTCTATTCCATTGCAGAAATATTCCCATCTACCTATTCTAAAATTAAACCTTCGTTGCATGGGAACAGATACAGATGTAAGTTATATTCTGTATCTGTCGCATTATGGGCCGTTGTTGAGTCCTCGGTGCAGCTTCTAGTATTAATTTTTCACTCGTGTTGCATATGTTATCAGACACCAATGTTAAATCGGGATTATATATCTTCCTCCATTGCCGGCTCTGAAGAAGTAGATCAGTTTTGTATCATAAATTAATGCGAGATTGTTATTCAGAGTCCATTCCTCCAAATTTTCGTCATTAAATATGCTTCTCGATAACCCCACGTTAGACCGTGACTATTGAAATCTCCAAGTATTGTTGCGTATTTTTGCAACAAAGGTTGCATGTTAATACAATATTGAGGCTGTTCCCAGGTGAATTATTCATTGACGACACAGTTCAATGTTCTAATTCGACTGTAATCATTTTAATGTTATTATTAATTGCTGTGTTCCCAGATGGTACATTACTTCCATTCTTTACATATATGGCACTACCATGTTTTTGGTGTGGTATCATTTTCACTAACCTCATCTCTTTAGATGCAACACTGTATGAAGATAGGGGTCTCCTGTATGCACATTACATCGTACCTTCCGGTTCTACATATCTCTCTGAAAATCTCCGCTTTTTGAGCCGTCTTTGATAGTAGTATCTACTTCACCAGTTATTTTTTCAAATAAATAAATAAATAAATATATATAGTCGTATATGATTATAATTTACCGCCGTGACCATTATGTAGCAATTCCTCCACAGTTGTCGATCATCCGTCGAGTGTACCAGGTCTGATATGTCGGCATATTTGTTTCGTCCATCGGTTCATTGGCCGACATTTCCTTCTATGTCCGTTCATTCTGCCTGATGTAACTGACCTATCTAAGTTCCGTGCACGCATTATATGACCGAAAAATTTATGCATTTTATCGTGTACGTCTTGTGTGACAGTCGTTTATCTATATTAAGTCGCTTAATGATTGAAACGTTAGTTTGTTTATCGTGCCACTTTATTCCCAGCATTATGCGCCAGCATTTCATTTCAAATGCATCAACATGTTGCTGATCCGTGGAGTTTATTACCCACGTTTCGGAGCCGTAGGTAAACATGGAGAATACCAGGGAGCGAACAAGTTGTATTTTTCTATAATTACTGATATTACCATTGCAACTTATTCATAGCATTTAGACTCATCGCAGATCGTCTCTTTAGGTTTTGGTGGTGGTTTTCCTGTAATATAGTTCCGCGCTATTATTACTGTATTTATTATTTCTTTTTGTTTTCATTTTGTATACGTAGTAAGAATTTGTTCGGTATACGTAATAATATTGTTTTGACATTGATTTTGTAATTTATATTGCGTGCTAAATACACTTTTTATTTATTTATATACTTTATTTCTTTGCTTGATCCTCCTTTATTGTTGATCCGGACACCTAAAAATATTTAAATTCGTTGACGATTTCATATCCGTCTAATTATTAGATATGTTTTCATTATTATGATCTACTATCATATTTTTTGTTTTATTTTTGTTTATTTATACACAATCCGAATTCATGGCTTACTGTCGTCAGTTTATTTAAAGTTGTGCTTAATTCTTCCATAAATGATGCAAAAATTGTCGTGTCATCGGCATATCTCAAATTATTAATTTTGATGTCACCAATTGAATTACCTCCTTCCTCTGCGGTGAGAGTACGTCGCATTATACATCCATAGTATATGTTATATAAAAGTGGCGATAGGATACATCCTTGTCTTACATCTTTTGATATTTTGAAAGATTTAGAGAAATAATTATCTGCTCGTACTGTATTATAATTATTTTCATAAAGTGATTTCAGTAGCATTATAAGATGGTTTGGAAAACCCGTTTTGGACAAAATTCTTATTCCATATCACGCTGCATACTTTTGCCATTGTGAATTTAACCATTCAGATATGCCGCTATCATATGGGCCTAATGTATCATCTACCTTTCTATGGGACTTTTTTGCTATGTGCAGCAGCCGAGGTAGAAGGAATCGCCTTATCAACATTTGTTTTCATAAATCCTGTATATGTGTGTCTGCCTCATCACACACACACACACACACATATACAGTTGTTTAATTATTCTTTTAGACAGATCTTACAACCACTGTTTGTGTTTATATTATATATATATATATATATATATATATATATATATATATATATATATATATATATATATATATATATATATATATATATATATATATATATATTAAAAAAAAAAAACTAGGACCAATCACATTTCACAACCCACCTTTTTTTACATTTTGAAATCATAACAACGCATCATTCAACACTTAGATGAACGGTTATTGAATCATTAATAATGATTTAATCAACTTTAAATGAAACATGCTGTGAATAGAGAGAAATGTCATATCAACAAACTTCTATAATTTTACAAAGATTTTACCAGTAGTACGGATTTCAAAGCGCAGTCTTAATTACTTAAGGGAGGCATTATATTTATAATGAATGTAATAGTGCTGTGTAGAAAGTTCAAATGGATTATTTTTTAAAGTTTTAATTTTAATTTCTAATGCCATCATGTCGTTTCTATATCTTGTTTTGACTTTCATAATTGTTAGTTCGTTACAATTATAATTCATATTCTATGGAATAGATGAATCTTATCATTCACTTTACTACATTGTATTGTCTCGTATAGCGACACGGCTTAATATTGGTGTCGCCGCATCTTCGTTAAGTTGTATCGCCGCGGTCGCAAATGTTAATATTGCTAATACTAACAGTAAAAATAGTAATAATAAATATACTGCTGGCAGAAGTAGCGGTAATATCATTTCAAATATCGATATTACGAATACGAAAGGAATTAATAAAGTAAACTGAATAATATTGTACATCTTGGTTCTAATATTTTTTTTTTTTCAAAAATAGTATATTTGATAGAAATACAATTTTATATTATGAAACTTAAAGTGACAATCCAATTAAGTTTAATGCCACTTTAAATTCCATTTACAATCTTAACTTACATTTTTAATTCGATATAATACTATTATCATCTAAAATGAATAGTGAAATAACAATATAAGAACATTAAATCTTTGTATATCAAATTATAATTTTTTCTATTATTTATTTCCTCAATAGCTAACATGTTGATTTCTTTATATTTACTATTTACCAATTCTTCTGCTTTACATTCTATTACAATATCATTACAATTACACTCCTGCAAGATATGATAAACCGTATTCGCAAAATTACATCGAATACAGTTATCAGTTTCAGCAATACCAAAACGTTTTAAATAAGTTTTGAAACTACCATGTCCAGTAATAAATTGTGTGTTATAATAATTGGGAATAAAATAAGTATTACGGAATCTATCATTTATATTTGGAAAATACTGATACGTTAAGCCACTATATGTATTCCACATGATTTGATATTGCTCTAAATAATATTGATTAAGTACTTTTTTAAACTGTTTATCGTTTAAGTGTTTGCCTTCGTATTTATATTTGTTATTAATATAATCTACTTGATTAAATTCGTGTGTTAAATTAATATTGTTTTTAATGTAAAATATGGTTCTAATAATGTCAACATGAATGTTGATAACGAGCGTACGACACAGATAACGGACACAACATGTCAAACAAGAACTGGATGTGATCGGGAAATCGACCTAACAAGAAATCCACCCACATATTCCTGTACAGGGTAATCAATTATAAACATATGGAACAGTGTATCTCTTCCATCATAAACAAAGTTGAATCCACTTGTCAGGCTTTAAATGACAAAAAACTTAAGAAAAAAGTTAACAATGTAGACAGTTATCGAAAAGTCATCAGATATTTGAAAGATATAATCTATCATACTTATCAGTTGAAACGAGCGTATCGTGTCGTTATTAAAAATATACACCATACTATGCCGCTAGAGGAAATCAAAGAAGCGTTAAACAAATATGGATTTGAAACGAGAAAGATAATAAATGTGCGACAATAAAAACCAAACAACCTTTACCAATGTTTTTTGTAGAACCTCGAACCTAACGTTAACAATAAACAGACATAGGATATGCAGTATCTGCTGAATATGAAAATGAAGGTGGAACCGCCGCATAAGGTACTCGATGCCAAATGTTTGGCGATAGCAAAGCGTTTTGTGCGCTGTCATTCATTTGTGTGAAGTAAATATCAGTGCTTTGCTTGTCAGATGGAAAAACCGTCATACTGGCCAAGTGATATAAATAAACGTCAGCAACGCAATTAACGTGAGTCAGAAAATATTAAGTCTCAGCAGCGCAGTGATACAGATCCCCATTACACCGAAATTGACAAACAAGAAAACTAATTTGTATGTTTTTCACTGATTGCTGTGTGATGGATTGTGTTTAGGGGTGAAAGAACCATTTTACTAGCGGAACTGTAGAAATTGATTTGTGTACTGTTGCAAGAATTTATATTGATTCCAAGAAGGATGTAAATTAAAACAGTTTATAATTGTGAATCAACTGCATGTTTTAAACTTTTCTAATTATTATAACAAAAAGAAGTATGTTATTTTCATCTGTAACATAAATAAACAAAACAAAATTTGTAAGTGTCCAATCGCTTCTACATATTTGCAACTTTTTCTTTTACCCGTCATTAGTCGCGCGGTTGACATATGTCATCCACTGTCTATTTTAAGTTATAACTTTTAATATATATAAAATCTGAACATAACCCGCTTATGTACTATATAAACGTTAACAAACACGTATAATCAGTTAAATCATTGCAATGTGTATACTTTTAATAAAGTCTATTAAACATGCCACGTGAGTAACCAGTAAATTATTTTTCCATATTGAATTTTTTTGATGACTAATCGGGTAGATGAGAATAGGCAACGGCGCGGGGTAATTTCTTCAGATATATACGGCGCCTTTGATAATGCTTCATATGACAAACTTCTTAAGAATTTTGTGACCGTCTTACCGGTATTAGTTGAACAGAAAAGCTGTTTACTACTCCTATGATAATAATATTTATAAACTGACAGCTATGAAAGGGGTTCAGCGAGCATCATAGGACCTACATTTTTTCTATATTAAATATTCCATCACTACATGTTCATACTTATTCTGATAATAATGGTGATAGAGCTAATGATAAATATTTTACTGCAACACAGTCACATTCTTAGATTCAATGAATCGAACACTTTTCAGTCTAGATTTACATCTTCCAAAACTGTTACTGTTCCAACTTATTATGATTATAGACAGTTCGATTTAAAGATTAGAATTGGTTCGAATGATATTCAACAAGTTAAACCTTTTAAAATGTTGGGTAATTTTATCTCTATCGTTGTTATTCCGTATCGGTATAGCTGAGTAGCGATTAATGTACGCTCGTGCGTGCACGTTTCCCTATCAGCGTAGTCATTTATATAAAACAGAATTATCGCGTATGTCTGTACTATCATCTAATATCGTTGATCGGATTTCTATTGTTTCGATTACGACGGTCGTGTCGTTATACACGTATTGTCGTTCGTAAAATTAGTAAACGCCGAGTCATATTATGTCTCAACAAATGGATACGTCGTCGGGTAACCCCGCGATGTATATTACCCTACAACAATATCAACAGTGGCAGGAGGAGGCGAGAGCATCTAATGCCCAGTTGCAGGCACAAATAAAATCTTTAAAAGAAATGAACCAGAATCTAATAGCTAGGCTTAAGCTGTATGAAGGAAAAGATGTTGCTAGACCACGCACACAAAGTCTTCCTACAATACAGACAGTTAATAGAGCAACAACATCCGAAGCTAAAATCTTAGAACACAATAGTATAACTGTTAATAACCAAAGTGTGAAAAATAAGGAAACCCCATTATCTGCTAAAAAGATTTTACCACCGAAAGTAACAGTGAGCGGTGTGAAAAATTTTACGATGTTTTATAAGACAGTTGGTGAAAAGCTCGGTAGTGATAACTATATTTATAAAACTATAAGCAATGGTGACGTTGTTGTCTCTGCAAAAACTGCCGATGCGTTTCGTAATATCACCGATCTTATTAAACTAATGAATCGCGAACTTGAACAGAGTAAAAATCATCCTCTTCATGGGATTTCTTATCATACCTACAAACTTAAAACAGACAGAACATTTCGGGTAGTAATTCGGGGGCTTCATCCCACTACTGATTTAGATGAGCTGAAAAATGAATTACATAACATGGGACACAATGTTGTAAATATTGTAAACATTTCTAAAATGATAAAATTACGTGATAATGATAATAAAATTACCAGTAGACGTAAGAAAACTTATCCTTTATTTTACGTAGATCTTGAGCCAAAAGATAATAATAAAAACGTATACGAAATTACACATCTCGTTTACACTTCAGTTAAAATCGAGGAACCTCACAAAAATTTTGCAATTCCACAATGCAAAAGGTGTCAAAGGTGGAACCATACTAAGCAAGGGTGCTTCCGCCCAGTTAAATGTTTTAAATGCGCTCAGAACCATGAGTCTACGTCTTGTAAGTTAAAAGATCCAACAAAATTCAAATGCGTTAACTGTGGGCTTAATCACACAGCCAACTATCAAGGTTGTCAAGTTTACCGAGATGTTGAGAAACTGCTAAAAAGAAAAAAACCGTCCATTGTGCAACGGGTGCAGCAGAAGAAAACAGACATATCCGGTAAAATACAAAATACTGTAACATACGCTTCGGCAGCAAGGCAGGATATTGATGTTCCAATAACGAGTGAACAGTCAACAACACAATACAAGGAAAATTCACAAAAGAAGAATATGCAACTGACGGAGCAGTCATACAAGGACATCATGTCTGCTCTGAATAATTTAACCAAGGAAATGGCCTCCATTTCTAATCGGCTGAGTAAATTGGAAGGGAAGCAATCTCAGACAGTTACTAATAAACGTAATAAAAATAGAAGAAATGACTGAGAATTCACTTAGAATAATCACGTGGAATGCAAATGGTTTAAGAAATCGTCTTCTTGAATTAGAAACATTTCTTCATTTTCATAAGATCGACATTGCTCTAGTGTCGGAAACACACTTCACAACGAGGAATTGTCCAAAGATTAAAAATTACATTATCTACCACACACCCCATCCTGACGGCGGTGCTCACGGAGGATCAGCTGTAATTATTAAACAACAAATACAGCACTTTCCCGAAAAAGAGTTTTGTGAAGAATATGCGCAGGCAACATCCGTTGCTGTTCAATGGAACGGTACAATAGTCAACATTGCTGCTGTATATTTTCCACCTAAACACAAAATAAAAAGAGATAGTTACGAATACTTCCTTAATCATTTTGGTCCGCGATACGTGATAGGTGGCGACTATAATGCTAAGAATGAAGCCTGGGGTTCAAGGTCAGTTCATATTAGAAATGAGAATATGGCACATGTCAAAGGTAAAGAACTCCTACAAGCAGTTCACAGTACTCATAGTACTTGTATTTCTGGAGGCAAGCCTACTTATTGGCCAAGCGATAAACGAAAACGACCTGATTTAATTGATTTTTTCATTGTCAAAGGTATAGCTACTAATTATGTGCTATCAGAAAACATCGAAGATCTCACATCAGATCACTCTCCAGTATTGCTCACTATTAGTTCTACAGTGATACAGAGAACAAAAGAAAGGAGTATGCTCACGAATAGATTCACAGACTGGGAAAACTTCCGTTTGGAACTTGACCAGCGAGTGAACGTGAAAGTACGTCTGAAAACACCCGACGAAATAGAAAAACAATGCAATAATATGATCAAAGCGATTCACGAATCTGCCAAAATTGCAACGCCCGAGATTAAAAATAGCAACAATCAGGAGACAACATATCCCCTCGAAGTACGTAAATTAATTATTGAACGAAGACGTGCTAGACGCATTTGGCATCAGTCACACCATCCGTCGGATAAAAACACTTTCAATAGGATAAGCAATAAACTTAATAAGTTAATAAAGGAGATTAAAAGGAAAACATTTAAATCTTATCTAGAGGAGCTTAGTCCATTCGCGGATAGGGACTATTCGCTGTGGAAAGCCACACGAAGAATGAAGCGGCCATGCGTCAGAGTTCCCCCTCTCTTAGATCAAAGAGGGAGCTGGGTCAGGCGCAATTGTGACAAAGCAGAGTTGTTTGCTCAACATTTGTCAAATACGTTTCAACCGCATGACATTACATCGGATATGAGTCCTACAGTGTCGTATAAAAATAATGTGGACTTTGTTTATATTACCCCTTTGGAAATTGCAAAAGAAATTCTGAAGATTAACGCAAAAAAAGCTGCAGGTATCGACGAAATTTCTCCGGCATTGTTAAAAGAATTATCACGTAAAGCAGTGGTACTGTTGACGTACATATT
This sequence comes from Coronaproctus castanopsis, assembly GCA_032883995.1. Taxonomy (NCBI): domain Eukaryota; kingdom Metazoa; phylum Arthropoda; class Insecta; order Hemiptera; family Monophlebidae; genus Coronaproctus; species Coronaproctus castanopsis. The sequence goes on along the minus strand of CM065052.1, from coordinate 14,136,047 downwards.
CAACGCGTGTTTACGTCTTGAATATTTTCCGAACTGTTTCAAAATAGCTAACATTATTATGTTGCATAAAAAAGAAAAACCAGCGGAAGAAGTTACTTCATACCGCCCAATTTCACTTCTCCCGGTGTTATCGAAACTGTTCGAAAAATTATTATTAAAGAGACTAAAGACTTTTGTTGATCTCCCTGATCATCAATTTGGCTTTAGAAACCAACATTCGACTATAGACCAAGTTCACAGGGTTACATCTATAATCGAAAAAGCGTTCGAAGAAAGAAAGTATTGTTCCACAGTCTTTCTAGATATATCGCAAGCGTTCGATCGTGTTTGGCACGAAGGGCTAATATTCAAAATGAGTAACATTCTTCCAGGGAACTTTTGTAGACTTCTGGAATCGTATTTGGCTAATCGCCAGTTTCGGGTGGCACACGAAGATGCTGAGTCAAAATTCTACCGTATACAAGCTGGAGTTCCACAAGGCAGCGTTCTTGGACCTATCTTATACCTCTTGTATACGCTAGATTTGCCTACAGATGACGAAACAACAACTGCGACTTTTGCTGATGACACCGCCATACTTTCGGTTAGCGACAGTCAAGCTGAAGCCGCAGCAAAACTTCAACGCGCGCTCAATCGAGTTAGAAACTGGACAGTTACATGGAAGATCAAGCTGAATGAAACTAAATCTGTCCATGTCGTTTACTCTTATCGCAAAGTCGATGCGCAGCATAAGGTTTATCTGGGTGATCGAGTTGTCCCACAAGCAGAGTCAGCTCGATACCTTGGTATACACTTGGATAAGCGCCTCACGTGGGAAATCCACATCCGATCCAAAATCAAACAGATTAAGGCTAGAACGCGTCAACTGTACTGGCTTATTGGTCGGAATTCTACGTTGGACGTATCGTGTAAGCGTTTACTGTACCAACAAATAATAAAACCGATTTGGATGTATGGCATTCAGCTATGGGGATGTGCTAAGGCTGCAAATCGTGACAAGATTCAGACGAGACAAAATGTCATCCTGCGTATGATAGTCGACGCATATCGATTTTCGCGTAACGATGATATACACCGCGATCTTCAGATCATGTTCGTTAACGATGTAATCAAGGAGTGCGCTAAGCAGCACGAGAAACGGCTTTCCCATCATGTCAACGTAGAAGCAGTGAAACTTCTCGACACACGATTAGACATTAGACGCCTTAAGCGTAATAAACCGCAAGACCTAGTCTTGTAGGCGATAAACTTTTTTATGGAAGCTTTAGCCAGTGGGCTAACAGCTTCACACTCGTTTGTATCACGTAATAAGATATGTTCTGTGTTATGTGATAAGCTTTATAATATAGTTACTTATTTAACGTTAAGTTAAGATTGTAACAGGTAAATTTAATAAAAAAAAAAAAAAAAAAATATTGAATTTTTTTGATGACTAATCGGGTAGATGAGAATAGGCAACGGCGCGGGGTAATTTCTTCAGATATATACGGCGCCTTTGATAATGCTTCATATGACAAACTTCTTAAGAATTTTGTGACCGTCTTACCGGTATTAGTTGAACAGAAAAGCTGTTTACTACTCCTATGATAATAATATTTATAAACTGACAGCTATGAAAGGGGTTCAGCGAGCATCATAGGACCTACATTTTTTCTATATTAAATATTCCATCACTACATGTTCATACTTATTCTGATAATAATGGTGATAGAGCTAATGATAAATATTTTACTGCAACACAGTCACATTCTTAGATTCAATGAATCGAACACTTTTCAGTCTAGATTTACATCTTCCAAAACTGTTACTGTTCCAACTTATTATGATTATAGACAGTTCGATTTAAAGATTAGAATTGGTTCGAATGATATTCAACAAGTTAAACCTTTTAAAATGTTGGGTAACCATTTTATAACTATTTTCTTTCAATGCACATTTGACTCATATTGAAAACATTGTTATGGACTTTAAAAATTCAAAAGAATGATTGGACTATACTATAAATACAAATCAATTTATTTGAGCACAATAATTATACCGCTTGTTATGCCTCAACTACATATTATCATAAATTGATACACAAAAATTTTATTACCCAGCTGGGATATATGAACAAACTCATATAGTTTTACCTGACTAAAGTGTATCAAATTGCTGATATATTGATATGATAGTGTTCACTGGTTTTCACTTGACGGTGGAGGTATGTTCCATTCTTCCGATGTATCATTGAAAGATTTGAATGTGTATAATAAGTGACAGATGATGTGAAAAGATGTGCCAGATAAAGCAATCGAAACAAGATACTCAATAATCGTGTCATGTCTAGCTGATTACTTTAAGACTGATTAATACAAACGCAAATCCTCATTGGACATCGCAAATTTAACAAATATCTCCGTTGTATGTTTAGTTCACGCACGGGCCGATGCATCAAAACTAAAAATACAGGCTGCTTTCAAGTACATAATCAGAAATTGATATCTTGGCTAGTTATAATCTTGTATTATATTTTATAAATTGTATATATATATCACTTAAATATTACTTATAATTACGCAAGTATAATTTTCTTTCATTTCCATATATTCTCAATTATATATTATAATTAAATTATAATTAACATGCGATGTACTTTCAATCTATTATTATTTTTAAAAAAATCAATGAAACTTATAAATCGTTAGATCACATAAGTTACAGTACTAGATCACATGAGTCACTATATTGTATAAATTGCTAACTCGCTAAAATCCCTCTATTGCATAAGTCGTTACTAACTTTAAAGTTATTATGTCTTGTCAATATGTTACTTCAATTAAAAACACTTAAATAAAAACATAACTTTATATAGTATACCGAATTATTTCAAATTTTATAAATGTATGTCCGGTTGAAAGAAGGATATTCTTAGCATATACAAGTATTATTAGAATTTAGTATCATTACAAAAAAGAATGCGAAGTGAGATCTATAAAATAAAATTTCGAGATTAGATAAAAAAAAATCTTGATAGTACACATATATCTATATCGTATCATTATTGCCATTATCATCGTCAGTCGTTCGTTTCCAGCATCGTGATATTATGGATCATCATGAATAAGAGCATGTTCAGTTTCTAGGATCGTTTCCAGGTCATTAGTATTAACATGGCGCCAACGATTTTTCTTCTTAGTTCTGTCTGTATATCATGTCGACGTTTACCTCCTCTCCAGTAACCTTCCACTATACCAATCATAATCCTTTTTTTCATCCATCCTGTCGTGTAATATGTCCGGCAAAGGTATCTGTTTCTGTATCACGTTTTATGGTTTCTGATCCAATTTAACGTTTTGAAGTACGGACGAGTTAGTTCTTTTCAATATATTCAGAACGTATAATCAACCTTTGAATTCTCGAATAATTACAAATAGAGCCGAGACAGCAGCTAGCACCTAGATGGGGACTAATGTTCATGTAGTATGTAATAAGACAGAAATACTCGGGAAAACATTGACTCAAGAGGATGTAAATGAGAAAAAGAGGACAGACACCGTTGAGATTCACAAATCGTATGACCGTAATTTCAGATTCAAGATTACCAACGTTAATAAGATCTTGTAACAACAGAGAAAAATGGCGACAGGTAGACTTTTAATCCAACAATTCAGGATGGTTGATCACAGCACCCGCAATTAGACTTACGGCTGGAAAGATCTTCATAATTTTAACGGAGAGAACAAACAGCTCTGTCTCGTCATAGACAAAATACCTGTTGCAATATTACGATTTACGATTTAGTCTATATTAGTCTATTACTAGACGTAAGCCTAACACAGCTCCTTTCATTTGTTCCCATCTTGAGTCTACTTAATCCAGTTTTTCGAATCCGTAATCTTTCTTATGTCGTCATCTCAACGAATTAACGGTCTACCCTTCATCCACTATTAGCTACCATTGTAAAACACGCTTTGTCCACTCGTTGTCATTTCTTCAGGCTACATGACCGGGGGCCAACTTAATTTTAGCTCGGCCATTTGTTCCACTGCGTCATTGAGATTAAAATATGTAACTTAATTTTCCAAACGTTACAGAACTATTTTTCTATTTATTTCCGCTGGCGTTATAAGCTGCTTGTTAATTACGATTCTCTGATCTAAATATACGTAGTGATGTAGATTTTCGATAGGCATGTTGTTTATCGCTAAATGTATGTTTTCATCGGCATTTGTCGTTACTGATGATGATTAATTTACGTGCCGTATACTGCTAAGTGGCCAGAGACACGGACACAGAAGCTATAGTTGTTGAAACAGGCCGGTTTCACGTAGGAACGATACTGTTGTACCGGCTGCATTTGGCTGCAAAAATCGTCCATATCGGATACGTTCAGCCTTGTACATTTGGCAGTGTAGCAGAAGGTGTTCTATTGTTAATTTAACATTGCTGCAGTAACAAATCGGTGGTGATTCTCTTTTGATCAAGTGACTATGAGTGAGAGTCGTATGTCCTAGTAATATACGACGAATAACTATTTCTTCATGACGCGTCAACGAAGGAGGAGATCGCCATAAATTAGTATCCAGTTTAAGTCGTTATTGGTGTTAATAACCACATCATATTCCATTTCGCGCGGAGTTGTTCGTTTATTATGCTGCGGATATCTTTTGGATGATCTATTGGAAGATCAGGAGCACGCCGCATATATAAGCCGCCTCTGTAGCTGCTGTGTCTGCTGCATCGTTCCCAACAATACCAGTATGAGTTGAAACTCATATAAATAATGGTTGAGGGGAAAGACCGGTAGATAGGATCCTGATTATTTCTTCGGCCACCGGATGCTGATTTTTGCGCTTATAATTACTGATGCCGGTGATTACAGAATGAGAGTCGGTGGCAATGATAGATTATTGAGAATTTCTTCCAACAGAATCTTGTCTATAAATTACAGCTAGTTTTATAGCATAAAGTTCAGCCGAGAGGATTGAAAACTGTGTAGGTAGTGGAAATCTGATTATTATTTCGTTGGAGGACGCTGTTGTACATCCTACACTAGAATTTGACTTAGAACCATCTGTGAAAAGCAATTGGTGGTCGTTGTATTGATCTAATATACTAGAAGGATTGTTGCGAAGATCTGTTTGGAATAATGAAAGATTTACACATTCAGTGAGATCCACGGCGGTAATGCAATACAGTTCTGATCTTCTACTTTGATGTCTTTTTGATATTGCTTGTGTCCGACGATTGTTTCTGGGTAAGATTCATTTCAGATCGATGGATTGATTCAGGTAAATTTGGAGTACTTCTTATGTGTGTGTAAAAATATGACATGAGTTTGGAACGGCGAAATTTGAGTGATGTTTCGTCGAGTATGTTCAATAGGCAGCGAAGGGAGTCGTACGAAAATCACCTAAACATATTCTCAGGGCAGCGTTGTTAACAGTAAAATAGATCCTTTTGCATTTCCATAAACTACAGCAGCGTAGTCAATTTTTTGGATTTGTATTCTTTAGATTTATTTCATTGGAGTATCTATTTAGGTCAAGAATCATCTGCTGTAGTTTTACGGCGCTCCTATTCATTAGTATATTATTCGTGAATCTGAGGTTATTTGGATATTCTTTATATATCCGGATGTCCATTGTGTATTCCATTTTAGCTCCTTAAATATGTAAAATAAACATTGTGTCACCTTGTCCTACGCTTGTTCTTAGTTATATATTTTCGTATCTTCCCACAGCGTTACTCGCATTATTGAAGATTTATATATATATATATATATTTCCAATAATATTTATGTACTAATTGTTTTTTCAAAACCGACCATATCTCTTATCGAACGTCTTTTCGAAATCGGCAAAAGTCACAAGAGTTTTATTATATTATTCACTCTGTTCGATGGTCAGCTGTAATAGACTGTTTGATCTCTGAGCGTTTCGTTAACTTGTATATTTCTAGTAATAGTGTTGCTATGTATGAAACGAAAAATAACAGTCACGAGAGTTTTATTATATTATTCACTCTGTTCGATGGTCAGCTGTAATAGACTGTTTGATCTCTGAGCGTTTCGTTAACTTGTATATTTCTAGTAATAGTGTTGCTATGTATGAAACGAAAAATAACAAACCAATGCGCTAGATTTATACATTTATTATCGATTTACAACGCGCAAAACAAAACAAAATCGAAATATTTTCTTATTTGATACATAACGCATTTAACAAAAATTACGCTAAAAATGTCAATATATACCTGAGCATGCAAGTTTTGAACTTTGTTTACAGAGGTACATTTATTACCGAACCTAGTAAAGAGCGCGTTTAATGAAATATAGGTTCTTAAAGTTAGAAAAAACTAAATGCAAATTCCTATATTATATCTAAATTATTTATTTCATATATATATATATATATATATATATATATATATATATATATATATATATATATATATATATATATATATATATAATTCTATCATAACACTCATAGTAAATAACAAATTATAATATACAAATAATAATTCAGTCTCATATTGATGCAACAGCACCACATATAATTTTTTATTAAGTTGATGTATTATATATATATATATATATTTGTGTGGATGTATATACATAATTTGTAACAAGGGAAATGTAAATGATTACATTATATTTAAATTCTAGTATTTCATGTACTATTTATATTTAAATAAAAATGATTACAACAATTGGACAAAAATAGTACAAATGGATAAAAATTACAACAACAAAAAAAATTAAACAGAAAAACACATTTCTACTTCAATAGTTATTAAACTTATTATTAAACGCAAATTATAATCACAGAAACATTTATAATTAATAATATTTAATTTAAAAAAAAAATGATATATAATTAACAACAAACGAAAATAGATATAAAATCACAGAAATATTTATAATTAACAATAATTAACGAAAATATACATTATACACGAATATATATATAATATATATATACACGAATATATATATATATATATATATATATATATATATATACGCCCATTATACACGAATATATATATATACATATATATATATATATATACACAAACATATACATATTTATTTAACTTTTGTATATATTCATTTATCGTTTCGATTTGTACATATTTATTGATCGTTATCTTCGTCAGTTTTTATCTTTATTGGTTTTTATTTTTTTTTTTTGAGGGGAGGGTGTTGAATATATATGTAGCACCTGCGCGTCCCATATCACGTCCTCGTCGCGCGCCTGGAAACGTAACGTCTGAGAACATAGGAAATTGTTGGCCAACTGCGCGTTGCACCTCTCGCCAGATGGGTAGCAATAATAGAAGAAATCTCTACAAATCTTAAATGATTCTAATATTTTTCCTGTACATTTATACGTACCCAATTCCAATTTAATTTTGTCAATGCAGTTTCTATCGTCTCGATAAATAATTTTCGTGGCTACGGACGAACAACCTTATTTTCATTTTATTATTTGGCGAAAGTTCGCGCCGTTGTATATTTCTGATTTCAATTTACAACTTCTCCTTATTTATGTAACGAATCTAGAGTACCTGTGTCAGGTCCTGGTGGTCCTGCGACGGTACACGTCTGCTGCTAGAGTAACCGCACTCGTCTTACCACTCATCATCATCGCGGCTCGTTCCGAGCATTATGATACTGTTGTATTTTGCCGCCATTCGGTCCGATCTATTACTTCCCGCATTGATTCAGCTTCTGCAATTTTTTTAAAACTCTGTCGAGACATCTCGTTGGAGGTTCCTTCTTTTACGACGACCTTCAACCGTATCAGTCATGTTTATTTTCCCTAGTCCATTTTGTCGTATAATATGCGCGGCGAAGGTTTTTGTCAGTTTCTGTACTACAATTTGTAGTCTCTGATTCATCTTTACTTCTTGGAGTATGGACGAGTTAGTTCTCTTAACATTCACTAACCGAATCAAATGCGATTTTTCGTAATGCACCAAAAATAAAGGTGCGGTCGTATGAAGTTTAATATTTTTACCATTTCTGTATTAACGTTTCGATTGTTAATAGGATATCGTGTTTTTACTATATCATCTAAATTTTAAATTCAGCTTTCTCTCTCTGGACGCACTGATAGCGAATCGATCGACCGAGCTATTAAAATTTATTATTATTATTATTATACGGGTATAAAAACAAAAACAAAAAAAAGAAGGTTTATGAAATAGAGAAAACCTTATCGTCGATGTGTAATTATTTAAATGTTCCATATCGCCTTTCATTATGATAAAAATTCCTCCAAAGTTCGTTTTTTATTTTAAATTTGCTGTTATATATATATATATATATATATATATATATATAAAATTATTTTGTGCACAGTATTTATAACAGCGCATCACTTCCGCATTTTATCATCTCCACTACTAATCTTGCCACCCGGTGTTTTATTGTTACTTAATATTTGGGATTTGTCTTTTAAGTATTTCAAAGAATAATTTCCTCAAGAGCATCCCATTTAGAACTATTTATCGGTATCTCGCATTGTCTCATAGAATTATCTTATATTACAATAAAATATGTATAGGTACGTAATCGTATAAATTGCCCACAAACCTAGCGGTTGAGGATAAATGACGATGATGATATATATATATATATATATATATATATATATATATATATATATATATATATATATATATATATATATATAGTTCTATAATGGGTGATACACAAAAAATAACTCGAGGTGTACATAATGCAGGTTCTTGTTATAAAAAATCACGAAAATCGCTTTTTAATACATAAATATGTAAAAAAAGCATACGTTTACGAACTTTAAAAGTTCAATAAAAATCTCATTTTAAATGTTTAGTACTTCCTAATTGTATACTTCATAATAAATAAGTAAAGATAGGGCAAAACTTTATCGTAATTAGACCCCTTAAGAGCTACCCACTTGCCGGAGACGATAATGCGTAACTACCTCATGGGTAGCAAGCTTAGGTAGAACTTCTAATTGTTATTTCTATTATTATTATATGTGTTCTTATAAGTATAAATATTACGTTTTTTATACCATTTTTGTGAATGTGTACGCATACGTACTAATATTGGCGATTATATTTTTATTACGTCAACGTATGCGAATGTCAGTACTTGTGTGTGTACATGTGTGCACGTGTCTATGATATATATATATATATATATATATGGTAGTAGTAGTAGTTATATGCATGTGTGAGTATATTAAAAGTGAGTATATTTACGATCTTGTCCTTTGACGGGCTATTTGGGAGCTAAATGTAGCATTCTGTAAGTTCATAGATGCAAAAGACATTAAAAAACAGATAAAAATGAAAAAACGAAATAATACTTTTAACCAGCCGAGCATCATCATTTGTTTCATTAATTCAGTAATAATAATAACTAATAATAATAATAATAATAATAGAGTTTTAATTTTAACCACTATCGATTTTATTATTCATCGATCAATGACGATTATCTAATTTTTGTTAGATCATTTATATTATATTATTATAATCGTTAATATATCGTTAATTATTTAGCATTAGTCATGGTGATTATCTCGAATAAGATTATTATTATTATCATTAATATTATCACTCTTCGAATTGGGTCACCTATGGACAAACAACAAACTTTTTCTTTTCCTTTCTTCACAGTAGAGTTTCTTCATAGTTATACTTTTTCTTCCCCTACGTCCGTCCGTCTTCATATCGTATCCATATATTTTCCCTTCCCAAAAATCAATTCAGTTAGCTTTAGAGTCAGCAAGCTGTCAATTGTTATTTTACTTACAAACGGTGTACGTCTCAACAAGTGTTTCTTGTTAATCCCCGTAATTCGCATCTTGAATCAGTAGTACCCATTTTTTTTTTAAATTTTCCTATGTACGGCCACATTTTATACGGTTTCCATTTATTCCAGTTGATAGTGTCGCGCGGAACCGTTTAATAGAAAATTAATTAATTGTATTAAAAAGTAAAAAAGTCGACAATATATGGGTGAAAAGGAAGAACAACGTACAAAATTAGTATAAATAGCTATATAATTATAAATATCTACAATTATTCTCCCATATAGCGACATTTTTAGAGAAGTCACCATCCGCGATTAAGATGTAAATAGTCCCCACAGTATCACGTTGAGTAAGCTGTAAAAGCACCCCCATTATTAAAAAAAAAAACATATTATACTTATTATTATAAATAATACGGTCGTTCAAGAAGTTAATAGAGGAAATCATCATCATCGTCGTCTTGTTCGTTGCCGAATGTCGTGACTAGCCATGATCAAGATAGATGCCGCTTGGACGCAATTCAGAAAGACAGTAACACCAACGTTGAACTGAAAAGGCCTCATACAACGGTTGATTAATGATATCAATAGTGCAGTTTTATGATGGCTTAAAGAAAAACGAACTAGTTCGAGAACTGATACCCTTTTATTTAGACCTCATACTGGGCACTTCCGAGTGAAGGTTTCTCCGCTGGTTTTCATTTATATTTATGACGGGTCATTCTACGCGGGGCTATTCTGTTGACCAAAAAATTTCTCGAAATCGCCATCCCAACGTGTGTATGTTTCCATCAATAACCATTCGGTTAGTTTCTTGGTTCACCGATCATCTTTGCATCGAATGACACGTCTTCCTCAATTCCATTTTAAAGTGCGGATTTACGACATTTCTGATTCAACTCATTTTTGTCTTTAATAATAGTCTTTAATTTAATTAATTTGGTTTTGTCCAGTTTTTTTATGTTCAGATTGAACTTTCTGAATTATTTCCACGGGTTCTCAGGATACTTTCTTGTTTTTACGTTAGCGAATCCCGACCAGGTTTATACATATATATACTACGTACATGTTTATATACATACTTTCATATATGTATTTGCGTTAACAACCATGTTTGCGATATATATATATAAAATTCGCGTTAGGAAAAAAGCATACGATAATAAATTCGGACGTTAAAAAATTTCATTTGGATAAAAAAAATTATTTTTTACCCTCATTCGAAAATTACAAAATGGCGTTATGTTTTGATTTATTTATTATTATTATTATTCAAAAACAGAGTTTTTTAACGCGTATAATAATGTTTCCTTAAATTAAATAACGCGAAAATATCGTATTTTTCATTTGAAAATAATAACATAATTAACTATACTATTTTCAAATAGTAGGCGTAAAATTGAATTGGCCATGTAATTTTATTAAATTTTTATTAGAAAACGGACCTATTTGTTTTTAAAGATTCGTCTAATAGAAAATTAATTAATAATATTAAAAAGTAAAAAAAGTCGACAATATATGGGTGAAAAGGAAGAACAACGTACAAAATTAGTATATAATAAATAGCTAAATAATTATAAATATTTTTTATCTTATTAAGCGCGAGAAATATATTAAGATTTAATAAATGTTAGATATTAACACAAACAACAACAGACAAAAAACATTAATATTACAAAACTCGTAAACGCTGTTTTTATTATTGATCGAGTAAATAAAATATTTTTAAAATATCGAAGAAATTAAACTGTCCGAATGCAATATACACGCACAGTATACACGGTATATATATATATATATACATATATAATAAATATAAAATTGTTGTTATTAATGATAAAAACAAAGTAACGTCGAGTATTACAATGTAATTTGTAATTTCGTTGTAAGCGCTTATATTTAAAAATAAAGCGAACGTTCGTTTGTCTGGAAATATAAATATCTATAAAACAAAACAAATCGACAAATCTTAAAAACAACATTTGTCATACTTCCGTACCATCTTCGCATTCATCCTCGAACAAAGGTCCGTTCTTTTTGGGTTTGGGCGGAGGCCTCGGAGGAACTTTCGGTTTTACCATCGAAATGGTTGAATAATTGTTACCGACTCCGGTAATGGCCGAAGGACGTTTTAAAATACCGGTTTCGGGTATTCCCTTATTATGATTAGGATTATTATTACTGGACCAGCTGGATCGTCTTTTATCGTTCTTATGGAGTGACACGAACGTAGGCGATGTTGACGATGTTGGCGATGGTAAAATTTGCGACTCGTTTAACGGTAACGGTTTAATAACTCCGGACGAGGTATGTCCGGACGCGTTTTCGTCAACTATATTATTACTATTGCTAATATTATTATTATCGATCGAAGGAGTATAGGAATTCGGGAAATTATCGGCTTGTAACAATTTACTATTATGAGGTAACGTACTGCTACCGCTATAAGACGTAATCGGTTTATGCGGTAAGGGACGATGTTTCATCGTAAGATTACGAACGTTAGACGATAATTCACCGGATAGTTTCCGCGGTAACGACAATACGGAACTACCGTCGATCGTTGTTCGAGGACCTAAATTATCGTAAACCGGTTCCGCTTTAGCTAGTAACGACGTAGCAGTAGCGCTGCCTTCTAATAATGTAGGAGTAGGAGCGCTAGACCAACTCGGTACACGGGGTCTACGCGGTATCGTAACGTATCCTTGTCGTTGAGATATAATCGGCGCCGTTAAAGTTCCTAAATTATACGGTAACGTACCGTACGAAGACGAATAAGCGGTCGGACTATGTAACGGAGAACCGGTAACGTTTTTGTTATTATTGTTATTGTTAAATAGTTTGAAATCGTTCGAATTATAGGCGACACCGGTCGTAGACGATGATACCGGATTACGATCATTCGAAAATGCAAGTAAATCCGGCGGATGATGATAATTATGATGATGATGCGGAGGATGATAGATATTAGCAGATTCCGATCTAGTTTTTTCGGGAGTTAGATAAGTATATTGAGACTGACGAGAAGATAATCTATCGGTCGAATCGCTCGAGCGTCTTTCGTCTACCGATTCACCTCCGGTAATACTAGACGAGCCTGAAACGAATTAAAAAAGAAATAGAAATAGATATATATATATATATATATATATATATATATATATATATATATATAATAAACGAAAAAATAGAACTATTTTAAAAATATAAAAATATTTAAACAAGAATAACTGAAGACGGGAGATTATTATTATATATTGCAGATTTTGGTCATGTGGCCAATCGATTTCATTGTCTTTTCTCGCCCACTAGTTGACCACTCCAGCTAATGAGTAGGTTTCACGAGTTGTGCGACCTTCCAAAGGAAATAAACTCGATTCGCATGAAAATTTATTTACTGACGCTTTAGAAATATATTAACTCTTTCAGTCGTACATTATAAATTGTTGATACTAAATTATAAATTTTATACGCGGGTGTTTATATATGTATATATAATACCTCTTCTTAGGTGAGTTGTAGAAAATTTTCTATATATTAATAGAAATATTTTTGAAAAAATTGAGATATTTCACGTCGAGCAAAAAATAACCTAATTTTTTGCGTTCAAATTTTACGTACCATCGTGATCGAAAAGGCTAACCTTTCGTACACCTCATCAATGTTTTTAATGTTATTATTAGCGCTATGATAAATCAGTTCGATCTTTTATCCAGTTACGACATTTTTCTCTATTTCCCGGAGGATTTCCCATTGGAAAGAAACCAAACAAAAATAACCTACCGCAGCCCCGAGAAATCATTATTTTCTACATACATTCTTGCCAAATGGTGTATAGAACATCATCGTACTTTTTGTCGCTTTATTTTATTCCAAATAGCAACGTATAATACAAAGTATAAAAATACAACGAAAAATAATGAAAGTTTTAAAAAATGAGTTAATCTGTGTATACATAATGCATAAAATGAATAATATATCACTATCTTCTAGTCTATGATCTGAAACGACCAATTCCGCAGTAAATTTCAAATTTGTAAGTGTGAACAGTTTCGGCATCACATATAGCGCATAGAACTTCCAATACTTCGCCGGTTTATTGGGAATGTATTGCACAAAGTTACAACGGCCACGGAAAGAATGCAATATTTCGTTAATCGTTATTCAGAAAGATGGTAATTCTTTTCGCAACACTCATCCCAGTTTATCAGTGGCGTCTCTCTTAACACTGAGAAGCTACTAAAAATTTGAATCGGTTAAGTCGTTGGAATAACCGAGTGGCTAAGAGTACGGACTTCTATACAGACGGTACCGGGTTCGGATACGATCGACGACGCAAAAGTATCATCATTAGAAAATAGAAATATAAATAATCCTAATATTCTCACACGGAATTGCAAACCACCACGCACAGCACCTATGCGCGCTAGTAATAATATAGTACACTACAAAAACACACGGAGCTGCATTGGAGCGATTACAGTCAGTTCTGCCGGGTGTGTGTATGCGTGTTCAACTGCACTAGCGTCATATTACAATTGCTTTGTACGCTACTTACACTATGCAACAAAGTATGCATAGGTAAGTAGTCGCATAAATTGCCCACCAACCTAGCGATTGAGGATAAATGAAAATAACTGAATGTGACAAAATAAAAATAAAAAAAAAAAAACAATCCTGCGGAAATGCTAAAATTTTGAGAAAAAATAAGTACACGTATGAAATGAATAACACAAATACAGAAAGACCGCGCGCGGTACAGAATAAATAATTCGTTTTGCTAGGATGAATATGATCGATTAGCGAGTTACCGGAAATGGTCGAAATATGACTGGCCATATCCGTTGGAAGATGAGGAAGGCACACTTTTGTGATTGAGCACTTTTTGCAAACGCGTCACGTAACAACAAAAAATTGAACTGCAACAACACGGTCCATGAAAGGGTTAAAAATATACAATGCATTGTAAAAGTAAAAACTTACAGTGGTATATCCAGATTTTTGAAGTGAAACTTCTTTTGGCGCGTTGTATATTGGTAGTTAATAAAACGAACGAGCGAGCGAGGCACATAGGCAGACCTATTCTCACAGTGTAGTCGGGCTCCTCCTCTCTTTCCCACACGATGTACTCATATAGGTGTATATTCAGTTTACATACATACAGACGTGTACAGAAATTATGAAATCATATTTTTTGCGTGTTTGTATTCTTTCTCTCGCGTATGCGCGCACGGCTATCCGTTATTTCATTTAAATCTTCACTGCACAAAGGATGCATGTGCGATGTAGATTTAAGAACGAAAACATTTGAGTCATCACCACATCCAGTGCGTTTCTTTTCTATGTGAAATTTGTACGAAATCTCGAGTTTATTAAATAAGTGTAATTTTGGGAAAACATCTTTCAGTTTCACATCTTTCCTGCGTCCTCAGGCACAGTTTTTAATGTGAAACTTCTATTGGCGCGTTATATGTGGAGAGTTAACCCGTAAAACGAGAAAATGAGCGAGCGGAAATAAAAATAACGGACACACACACATATATATATATACCACCACCCGTCTTCAAACCACGTTTTGTAGCTTTATGTGTGTCGACTTATACACATATATATATATGTGTGTGTGTTTATATATATATATATATATATATACCCGTACAAATTAAAAAAAAAAAACTCTATCCTTGCGCTCCGAGGAACATGTTTTTTTTTTAAATTTCTTTTTATTTTATCGTTACACACACGGGCACACATAGAGAGAGAGAGAGAAACGATAGAAATAAAAAATAAATCATCTTACCGATTACGGATCCGTCGTCTAATAGATTTCGATTCAGTTCGGTTAGTTCGGTCGTACTGCTAATAACAATGTCGTTACTAACAATCGGCGTAGGCGAATCGCCGTATTTACGAGGTGGCTTCTGAACCGGATTAATATTTAATAACGTTTTTCGTTGATCCGAATCGCCGAATCCGGCTACATTCGACGGATGACGGCTTACGACTCCGTTCGAATAAACGTCGTTATTAAACGGTTTTTTAATACTAACGCTATTACTACGACGGCTACTATTACTATTACGTCTCCAACAGATACAGCACAATACGATTAATAAAACCAGGGCGCAAATTATACCCAACAAAAGACAAACTAACAATAGCCATACGTCGCCGGTCATTTGATCGGGTCTTAAAATCAGATCGGCTCCTCCGAATTGTTTAGTTATTAACGTGTAATTTTTTTCGTCTATTCCACCGACGCTGTTAGCTACGCAATTATAGTCTCCTTCGTCTTGTACGCGGAATCGATTAATCGTTAAATTTAACCAAGAACCGTCTCGATGTAACGTATATTTACTACCAATACTACTGTCAGTACTGTAAAAAAACCCGCCGGACGTATTATTATCGATTATTTGCGAATTATAAGCCCAATTCGTTTGCGGTTTCGGATCGCCGGTTACACGGCACGATAACGTAACGGAATTACCGGTCGGAACTCGTATTTGCGAACCGCTCACAGACGGCGTAAGTACGATCGGTTTACACGCGAACTGTTCGGACGAAATAGAAGTCCATTCGGAATTAGTTAAATAAGACGGTTCTTTACAAGAAGTTGGCGCGGTATATAGATTACTTCGGATGATCCAGTCGCGGAACGAACGTAATTTACAATCGCATATCCACGGATTATTCTGTATTTCTAGACTGTTTAATTTAGTTAACGATTCGAACGTGGTAACTTTTAAATGAGTCAATTGATTACCGTCTAATCGTAACTTAGTCAATACCGATATATTAGTGAAAGTTTTCTGACCGATATACGATACGTCGCAATCGCTCAGATCGATCGTTTGTAAAAAAGCGTGATTGGAAAATAATCCGTCTTCTAATTTCTCGATCGGATTACCGGCTAACGATAGTACGCGTAATTTTTCATTATCGCGAAACGTATCGACGTGTACGACGTGTATCTGATTACCGGACAGATCTAATTCGATTAAGATTTTCAGCCCGCGAAAAGCGTCTTTATGCACTTCTTTAATACGGCAATCTTTCATACGGATCTTCTGTAAATTCGCCAAACCGACTCGCGTAAAATCGTCGCTCATTAAAGCGGCTATCGGATTAGCGGATAATTCTAACGATTGAATTTCGTTACTTAATTCGGTCGGTAATTTCTTTAAGTCTTTTTTCGAACAATCGGCCATTTTACGACCGGACATCCATTTACAGGAACACGGCGAATGACAACGATCCGTCCAATCGTTTTCGACGGCTAATACCGCATCCATAATACAACTGCAAACGGCTAACGATAATATCGTCGTAGTAATTTTCCAATCGGCCATCCCAATCTAATTTCTTACATATCGTTCGTTCGTCTGGAAAATACAATTATATCGGTTAATTATATTTTTAAAATATTTATATATTTTATATATATATATATAATATATTTATCAGAAGTTATTCCTAAGTGGATAAAAAGCATGAGGGAGTCAACACGAGTAAAACGGGAAAAAAAAGTTCATCAAAATCCCGACCATTTTTTGAAGGAAAATGCCGTTTTGACTATACATTGCATATGTGGATTTTTCAGGCATTACAAAGGATAGAAATTTGTCCATTTATCGTGCGACGCAAGTTGAAGGTCTTAAACGAAAAAAAAAAATCGCTAACAAGTATTAATATCGATTTTCAAATACTTTCTACCCGATGAATTTATTATAAATCCTAATATAAAACCAAAGTCGTTAAAATGACGTCATATTATATAATAAATTTAAATATACGATGTTCCTGCCTGAGCGGTAACAGAAAATGCGTGGTAATAAGCGTATAAAATGACACAGCGTACTATCTATAAGCGACGACTTCAGATGGGGGAGCAGTTGTTGCCCCTGAAAGTTATTATACCGGGGGCCACGCATCTTCAACGGTTATTAATTAAGGACTTTGCCCTTTCAATGTTTATTATTCGAGAGTTATAACCCTTCAGTACCATAAGTTAGATAAATAAATTTATTTTCTTAATGAAAAAATTTAAATGGTTTTCCGTCTGTTTATTGTATTTATATTTTGCGTATGATTTGGTTTGCTTCTTGGATGTCAGATTTACGTTAATAGGGAAGTAGAATGCTATTGTCAGCATTTATTCCAAATTGTTTGCATTGACTGATGTTCTATTCTCAGAAAACCGTTGATGATTTCCTGTTTTTCTGATTTTATATTTCTGTTGGTTTTTTTTAATCCCCTTTTAAATCAATCACGTTCTTATATTCTTAATTGTTGAAAGCGAACGGCACAGTGCATAAATATTTTTTCTGTTCATCAATAACCGATTTTATTTTACATTCTCATGAATACGATACTATTCAACTTATTAAAGCGTGTACGCATCATTTGATGAATCTATCATTTATGATCAGATGCTACTAAGTACTTCATATTGTATATATTGTATATGTGAATACATGTGTATGCATATATATATATATATATATAGTTATATGTGTTTTATAGTATATCTATGAATATTGTATATTTGTTTCTTTTTTATATACATGTTATTTCCATAATGAAATATATTGCATAGGTTTTTGATTTTTTTGTAATTTTTTCCCTGTATTAAATATTGTTATTTTTCCTTTTATATAATTTATTTCATGTTCTCATAATTTTATTTTAAGCACTAATTTTTTTTTACACACTTTCCGGAACGTTCACACTGGTATATATATCTATATATATATATTTACCATGTTTGTAAATATGTTTATTATTTATGAATAAAGTTATTATTATTATTAAAATTAAACTGATGGATAAATTTATAATTAAGACAGGTAAATAATTCTCAGTTTCGAAGGAGCTGGAACCCATTAAGAGTCAAACTCTAGTTTTAACCTAAAAATGCATACATATTTTAGCAACGAGTCCCGTGATTGCTACAGATTGAAAGAAAGGGGAACGCTTACATCTAGCAGTGGATTGATATATGCGCATCGTGATCGCGAGATATATATATAATTTTTACATATAAGAAAGCAATTTTATTAACGAGTTGTGTTTATGGAACATACAAAAAATATTCTTTTGCCCACTAAAGTTTTTTTCAAGTCGGCGCACCTGCTACTACCTCTGCCTGCTGATGCGCTTACCAAGCTACCAACGCTCTCAACTGTTATTCCATCGATTGGTGGAGGTGGTAGAAGAATGTACATCATGTAACACTATAGATAGTCCGTATATCTCATAGGTGTTAGCTGTTTTTTTAGATGTTTTTTTAGCTGTTTTTTTTTTGTTACTTTTTACCGCAATTTAATGTACTTCAATTAATTATTAACCGCGACGTCCTTCCTATTACCTGAATATAACAAATCTGGGTCAGCGTGATTTAATCTTATCTTTAATCTTCTCAGGCTAGTCGACCCAGTGGAATCGTTAATTTAATGCTTCTCCCTTTATGTTTCTTATCCTCCATCAAGTTCATTTTCCCTTGCCTAATTCTTAGCACCGTTGGTTGTGGTATTTTATACCAATATAAAGGAAAAAAAAGTTAGTAATTCATTATATATGTTTTTGTTCTTATTATAAGTTTAATGGAATTTGAAAATAACTTTTTAAATTATTTTGTTACTTCATGCAGTTCAGTAGACTGGTGCAGGTGTTGGAGGAATGGCCGGTAGGTAATATTATAGATAATATTTGCCAATCCGTGCAGACGCTTATATGTAAGGCGTACGCACGTTTCTGATATTTGTCAAAACTGACATTTTTTATCACAAGTCTTTAAATTTATGAAACAGAATTCTACAGATTAAAATGGAATACATCGCTCTCAATTATTAAAATCTACATAAATTTACACACATACACACACATATATATGTGTGTGTGTACGTTCGTGTCCAGACCATTTTATTACTATTATAGTAACTCGAACCAATACTTTGCTAGTCACAGAACATAATTCGCGTTCATAAAATTAGTCATATTGCACCGAAGTCCGGCAAGTCTGCATTCCAATGAGTGGCCCATCGACTGAATGTATCCGCAATCGCAGCTTGGATTCTTTGTCAATGACCACTTCAACATATTCTCTCCTGTTCGAGCACACCCACTCATATTCTGTTCAGTGTGCTCCACATTACCCATCCAAGATTGAATCTTGATGTACGGATTTCTTGTGCATCTTGTATTTGAATACCCTTTATTCTGTTGTCAACTTTTATGGGTCTAAGACAACCGGCAATTAAATGCGCCGTATCGTTAATAGCCATATCAACCTTTCTTGCGTTGAATGTGACCGTACAGGGAAAGCATATTTAGCAGTCGAAATGCATAATGCCATTGCTGATGTTTGAACTACTTCTGGTTTTGCTCCCTACGATGTTACGGTTAATTTTCTGCTAATTACGTTTCTTATATTTGCTTTCTTTTTAACATTTTAACAGTGCGCCGGAAATGTCAAGCTTCTATCCAATGTGACTTCCAAGTATACAGGATTTTCTTGTCGTTCGAGAATACTCCTTTCCATAACACATTTAATTTTCTTTTAAATTCACTGTTTTTCAAATGGAAAACACATACTCGTGTCATTGACAGATTTAAGAACTAAACCATTTAGAACACATGTCATTTCATATACCTATTTTCGCAATCCGGTATTTTATATATACATATATATGAATGAATGAATGAACTTTATTTGGTATAACTATTTATCTAAACTTTAATATTTTATATATATATATATATGGCTATTCATGTTTTTGATATTATTTTATTAAAGATGAAATGACTTTTTTATTATTATTATTTTTTTTTAACTGTCTGGGAATCTCCAAATTGTTTCCAATTATATTAATGATCGGGGCGATTCTATGCGGGGCTCCTCTGCTTTTCTAAAAATAGTTTCTTGAAATCGTCGTCCCAACGTGTATCTCGATTTTCTCCTCTTTCGATACGCCAAGAATCATTCCATTAATTTCTTCGACCACCATCGATCATCTCTGAATTTTTATATATATATAGTTCAATTAGTCGACGATCTATGTAATAGTGAAAAATTTAATAATTTAATGAGGACTATAGACAGAAGAAAAAGAGGGCACGGAAATCAACATATCGAATAACGAAAGGTGGAAGAAAGATGCGAGAATTTATTAGTCTTCGTATCGGTCGTAAAATCCGGAAGGAACAAAATTCAGGAAAGATGATTTTACGAGTTTATTTTTATACGGATCTTTCTATAATTTCATTCGTTACGTAGGAATACAATAAACACACACACACCAAAAAAAATCATCTTAATACATATAGACCATAATATGCGTCCACAACCACATATATATATATATATATATATATATATATATATATATATATAATATTATATATATATAAATATACTCATACAACATTTGAAATATTCGATTGATGGAACGAAATTAAACGTATCTAAGCGGATCTTTTCTGCCGTGTCCAGGAGAGACAGACGAAAAGACATAAAAGTGGGTATAAAGTTCGGAAAATGGAAATGACTTTTTCTTCACGACCCAACTGCACCGTAAGCTTTTGTTTTTAAAAGAGAGCGAATTCGATAAATTGCGACTTTGTGTTTCTATTAGGTAGAATTCACACACACAAGCACACACGTGTATATACATACATATATATATATATACCAAACCTGGAAAAGAAAGTTTTATTTGGTTACAAACGATTTTCAAACTTTTATAAAAAAGCCAGGTAATACCGAACACAGAGACCGCACACGTCCTGTTACGTATTACTTTTTAACAACATTCCGAACGGCCTATATATGAGAAAAGTTTTCTATCTGTTTCTGATTTTGTTACAATCGTTCCAGTTTTATTTTTAAAAATAAATTAAAAACCAGAGGTGCATACACACACACACACACGCATACAGGTTGCTTATATTTGTATAACTGGATGTTCACTCATGCGTGTAATATAGTTTTAAAGGTTTACAAATTTACAATGCCAATCTGGCGAAAAAAAGATCTGCACCCAGCCTAGAAATAACAAAAAAAAAAAACTGATTTAAAACTATAATACGAAACGTAACGGACTTCTATTTCAATCGTCAATTACCACATTATTTAAACGTGAGCATACACACACACACACACACACATATATATATATATATATATATATATATATATATATATAATATGTTTGCATTTCGAAACTGAATTAAAATTAATTCAGAAGATGTAATTTATTTCGTATATCTAAATTCTAAACACGTGTTTATAATAATTTTTGTTATTGTTCGTATCATATCACTTATATAGATTCGGAAAATAATTTATAAAATGTTACCTACCTGTAATAAAGAAATGAATAAAAATATATTGAGATAGAAGTATCAACTGTGTCTATTAAAACATAAGTAAAAAGTACGGACATTGAATAACGTGTTTAACTGATTACTTTTGCATGAAATATACGTAGCGCTCATCATCTGATTAGTTATTCGATTTATTATGGACCGATACAGTGGCGCACCCCCGGAGAGGGCTACCGGGGTTAAGCCACCCGGACGGCTTGGAAAATTATAAAATACATGTCAAGAAGGCGTCTAACTTGTAAGCTCCAAACAATTTTGCAGCTAAAATGATAGTTGAAATAGAAGATAATATTTTAAACAGCCCGCGTTACCACTGATAAAGCCTCATCTTGAAGAGCATGCAGAACAGCCTAGATTGTAAAAAATACTATTAGAAAACATTCCTTACATTCTGTCTGCTAATGACATGGAAAATCCAGCTGATTGTGCAACGCAAAGAAAAAAAATGACCGTTGGTTGGGCCGTTCGCATTCTAATCTGACCCTCCAGGTCATGACTAGTACGTTTTTTTTGTTGTTATTACTTGTTTCATTGTTGTTTGTGATCGTTTATAGTTTATTTTGCCTGTTGAATTTTGTTACACAGTTTTTTTTTTTTTTTTTTTTTTTTAAATCCTGGGTGCGCCACTGGACCGATATGTATATACATATATATATATATAAGTTATTTAGTGATCAGCATAACCGACTAAATATTCGGGTTTTTATTTAGTCAGATTTAATATTTAATTCTTTATTAGTACAATGTAAAAACGGTGTGAAAAATGAAAATATCTCACTAAATGATAATATGTTATATATAACGAATAACGGCTATAAAATAAACTAAAATATATTTAAAATAAAGTTAAAAAGTAGATTAAGTTGAAGTGTGTAACTAACGGATAATCTAGAATTGTATGAACTATATGAAGTAAATTAATCGTACAGATTTTCGAACTCCATCGATAAATTTAATATTTTTTAATACAACACGAGTATCTGTATTCGGTGTTTTACAATATAAATAAATTTATTATAGTAAAAATACAACTAAAAATCACCGTATTCGAAATCCGACTAATTTTCAAAAACATGCTAATATCGACAAACATACAGACTTTCAGTCGGTTTAACAAAATCTACTCGATATAAAATAATCTAGAACTGTATGAATCGTGTAATCGTACAAATTTTAGAATCCCGTTAATAAATTAAATATATTTCAACGCAACGTGAATTAATCGATGTTTTGTAAAATCAATAATTTATTCTAGTAGAAATATAACTAAAAATCGTAGTTTTCAATATCCGACAAATTTTCAATCGGTTCTAGAAAAACCTACTAATGAAGATATTTTCTACGTTCCGTATCATTAAATTACTTAAAAATCATATTATAATTAATTTTATACTCTTATTATTAAATCCGAAGTGAACATTGGTAAACACAGTACACGCAATAGAATATTTCAGTCGAAATATGATTACTTTATTTCAATCGAACCAAAATAACACGAATAATTGAACCTACTAGATCGTTAACCAAATTTATTTCCAAAAAAAAAAAGTATTCATTAAAAAATAAATAATTTTTCGAAAACTACGTTTAGTAAAGAAACGTTCAAAGTTCGAACGAGTTCCGTTAGATAGCGTAAAAGGTTATCAACGTGGATAAATCGCGATTTCCTTTTTTTAATTAACGAATATAATTTCAAATTTTTCTACGATATCGAAAATATTTTGTTATCGACGTTTATTCAAATTTCATTTTTAATTTTAAAATTTATCGTACATTAAGCGTTTATTGCATCGTGTTACGTACACGATTATCTCTTTATTATTATTAAAGAACGATTGGTTTCGAACGAGACTTCTTATTCCGTATGTCTAGATTGTCGTTTTCTGTGAGGGATTTATTTAATTTTTCCAGTACATTTCGATTTAAAATCTATTAAAAATTTTATATTTTTAGCGGTTTCGTTAACTTTCAGTCGCAATTCTTATACGATACGCGGGGAATTTTAACGCTAACAGAACTTTTTCTTCTTGTTGTACCATATCTTCAATAGATGTTGGTAATTGTCCGTTTGGCTTCTGATCTGTCAGACAGCGTTCGCGGTAAGATTTCTGTATTGAGACCGCGGTCCATTCCTTCATTGTTTTCAAACCAACTTCCCCTTTTTCTTGCAACGTTTCCTTCAATGATCATTTGCAGTAGGTAATATCTTCCATTTCTCAAGACATAACCGAGATATAGGCTACTTTCCGTCTCTCTTTATAATAGTCGTCGGTTCTAGGTTTTTTTTGTTTTTTTTTTTTTTCAATCAATCGCAACATCCTCCAGTAAAACCACATCTCGAAGGCTATTAAATTTATCGTAGATTTTTTAATTGTCCAGACTTCTATTCCATATAGCGGTATATGGACCATACATAACATTTAATCAGCCTCCATTGTAGCGTTTTATTTGCAAATATTTTTCCCATTTTCAAGAATATGGTCTTGTTCATTCTGGTGGTCCTTATTTCTTAACCGGGATGCACTATTAACGTTACAGTCTAACTATTTAAATGCGTTAGTTTTAACGAATAATTTTATCGTTAATTTTTATCGATACTTTCCGATCTTGCTAGAAACACTAACACGACTTTAGTTTTCTTACAATTCATCAATATGCCCATTTCGGCTGATTTCTCATTAACCCTATTAACCATCCTAACAAAACTGTATATTTTAAAATAAATCTCGATTGACGTATAATGTTACGAAGAAATCGGAAATTAAATATTATTTTATATTTTCACCTCGTCGGGTCGTATTTGTTTTATTTAAAATCTTATCACGAAATTAATAATAAGCAACCGGAAAGAGTTAAAACGATCGTAATCAGTTCGGTTGCGCTAAATTATCGTTCGAGAATACGAACGATCTTAACGTATCGCATTAGACGGGTGTAGGTAACTACTACCAAACTAGTGTAAATATTCAGACGATTGATTACATACAACCAACACAATTTACGCGTTAGTTTCGGTTTCGTATAATTAATTTAGGCATTTAAAATTAGGACAACAACGAGCATACACCTTGTTGTCTGTCAGATAGTAAATCTAAACTCAGCTGACCGCGTCAGGTTCTATACTAGACGACCGTGACTAGCGGTAATTCGGAAATTCGATTATATAACAATAATAATAATAATAATAAAAGGGGAGAAAAAAATACGTCTATAAATTTCATTTCGCACTAAGTACGGAAACTACTCATCATTGTAAATTCGGCGATTTTATTAATATTGGTGGACGGCTGCTAATTTAAAACATCAGAGTTGTCTTACTGGATTATAAACTTAGTTTCGCAAATCACATAAATCAGCGTTCTATACGCTGCAAAAATTGCATATATTATTTCCATATTCAACGGAAGATCTACTAAACGCTTATTCTATCATAGTATTGTCCCGCCTAGGATTCTATATGCTCGTACTGTATTTATCTGGTATCGACAAACTACAGAGGCTACAAAATTAACGCTTCGGATTTATATTAAATAAGCCAAATTTGGCTCGGATCAAATCGACGCCTGATATTTTATACTCAACCTATATTCTTCTTCTTGGCTGCAATGAGTGTAAAACTGGTCCCGTTTCTGGCCGAAAGTATTAGTTCGTCGGTTGACCAGTTCGTCCAATTTTTTTTTAATTTTTCATCTGCGACATTCTTCTGCGCCCTTTTCGTGCACATCCTTCTTGTATAATTAACTGTATCAACTGATACTTATCGTGCCCCCCTCGTTATGTATACGCAAATTTATTTTTCTCGATGATGGTTAATATAGCTCTTTAGTTTGCCCTATTTCTTTCTATTCGCTATTCGATATACGATCAGTCCACGATATCTTGAGCATTCTCCTGCATCGTTGTGCTTTTTAATGTCCACGCCTTCGCTCCGTATAATAAAACCGAATATACATAACACTTAGCCATTCTGTATCTTAATTATGACATTCCTCCATGATCAATTTTATTAATTCGTGTTGTTTTTCTCAGTGACGCTGTTTCGACAGCACCTTTCTGTAAGCGACATGCCTGTCTGAAAAACACCACGATAGTACTTTTGATGGTACAGATTTATAAATTGCTGGAAGCGAATTGAAATTAAATAAAATTGATCGAATTTTGCGATGGATAATATATTTTGCATGAGGATGCAGATGCTGTTGATTCTGTCGGCAAGTCTGGAATTTTTTGTTTTATTATCGTGAATCAGATGTCAAAGTTATTTTTTTCTACATAGCGTCATTTTTGTTATCTCCTGTTGCTTGTGCATCGTCGTGTTGTATTTGTCCGCTATGTTTCGTTCTTAGGATCTTCTTCTCGATCTTTTCAGAAATTTCTAATTTTGTCAATCCTATTCTTTTATATCCCCCGCACATACTCCATTCATCGTCATTTCGTTATTAGGTTTCCGAAGTATATTCGTCTATTTTGTTTTATTAACACTCCGTCTAGTTTTACGTTTATTTTTTTTTATCTTCTATTTGTTTATCACCGCGTTGTAGATTTTTAAAATTTGATTCGTTCGATGTAGGGCCTGCTTTCTTGGTTATATTACTTTAATAATTTAATTTACACTACCATTATAAGATCTAGGTTAGTTTATGCTTGTCCGATCTGTTGTTCAGTGTCCGTTAGTACCTACAAAAAAAAAAAACAAAAATAAAAAACTCCAGATAATGCAAAACCGGTGTTGCAGAATATCATTAAATACTCCTCGATGTACTAAAATACAAATATTCCTCATATTTATGATTATATTTATAAAGTATCAAAGAAATTTTACGACAAATATATCCTGACAATAATTCAGGTAATCCGGGATTACAATACGCTTGATCTCAGCATGCGTTACACTAGATAATATAAGCATCGTATTAAGCACCGATTTCTAATATACCATCAGATCTGTGTTATGGTTTTTATTATTTTTATTATTTTTTTATTTTTATACGAGTTAAACTAAATTTAATACACCGCGACAATAGAAGTTTCACTTCAAAAATTAAAACCGTCCGTCTTCTCTGGGTTACTCTATATATAAAGATAGAGTTTGTCCTAATCTTCAGAATGATCGTTTCCGTTGGTATTAACCGACTGCTAACGGATCCAATTTTTAGAAATTTATTTAATTAGATATTTCGTAAAACAAAATCTTACTTCATCTGACAACTTATTGGTACATAAGTCTAGTGGAAAAAATACGGCTACTCCAACGATCGAGAAGGTCTCTGGATAGAAATTGACCGAGCGGCGATAAATGAATGTTATCGTAAATAACGCTCCTATTTGATAACGATAACGATAATAATAAAACAGGTACAAGGAGGATAATGGAGATCGATAAAAAAGCAGAATACGTGACTTTAACCGGAATACTACTACTACTAATAATAATAATAATTTATAGATTTATGGAGTCATACGTTATTATTTACCGTTGATAGAGTTACGTGCCCTATCGGTTCAGTCCTCGCGATTTATATAAAACTTAAGTCGTTTCTGAATTCGCCTTAAACTATTTTTATCATCGCCGATAATCGTTATTTCTACACCGAGAGACGTTGCAAAAAATTTTTTCGACGTCTGCTTTTTCAACCGGCCAATATTATCCCTAACCTACCGCGGAACAACCGTAATAACGAATTAGATAAGCCGACTGCTAAAAATGGGAACCACAATATCTACCAACTTTTTCTTTTGTCTCCCTCACACGCGTTATTTTTAAAACGAGGCTATCTTCTTCTTCTTTTGATGGCGTCGTAAACATTTATCGTTCTAAACCCGAATAGTTTTACTTTCCTACCGCCTTTTACGAAGTAGTCTTATAGTGTTACCATTCCACAGTTTTAATACGATCCGACTATCTTCTCTACGTATGTACGCGAGCTAATAACGCGCCGTGTTTCCATCGACCGAATTTTTGTTTCGATATGTTGATGACAACTCACTTAAGAATGTTTAACATTCGATACTAGATCATAATAATAATAATGATAATATTATTACCATTGTCGTAATAATAAAATTACCATGGTCAATTTTCCACTCTTAACAACAGCACTTGTCCATTCGTTTTCTAAGAAAATTGGATAATAGTGGAAAAGTGTATTTTTTTTTTTTAGTTTAATAATCGAATTTAACTCGAACAATGCAAATGAATATTAACATGAAATAAAGTCTCTTTCGAAAAACGAATAGATTGAATCCTACAAAAGCACCAGGTTACGATTTAATCACTACCTAGAAAAGGCTTAATACTTCTAACCTATATATTCAATGCTATACTTAGACTAACATAATACTATCCAATCCAACTGAAATTTTCACAAATTGTGGTTATTAAAAAACCAAACAAATCGGCAACAGAACCAAGCTCGTACCGTCCTATTTCATTATTGCCCACGCTTTCCAAGTTGTATGAAAAACTAATTATAAAAAGAGTACTACCACACGGAGTATAAAAAACTAATACTGGATCACCAGTTCGGGTTTAGAAAAAAAAAACATAGCACAGTCGAGCAAGTTAAAATGGGGTAGTTAATATGAATGAAAAATCCACGGAAGAAAAGTTTATGACGCGATATTTCTAGATATACGCCAAGCTTTTGACAGTGTCTAGCATGAAGGACTAGTACAGAAAATCAAACATTATTTCTCATATCGATTGTCAAAACTGTTACAATCTAACCTGGAAGAAAGATACTTTTGCGTTAATATATATATATTTTTTTAAATAACATAATTACAACTGGCCACATCTAGCAATTTTTATGAAATGCGAAGTAGCGTGGGAGGGGTCAACACCTATTAGTGCTCCCCAAAGAATTCCAGCAGAAATTAGGATAAGTCAAACGGTTCGTTTTAATCGGCGTATCTAAAGACTGTTATCTAATAAATTGATGGCCAGTGTATTTGAATGAGACTCCAAGCGCCTTTTATACTGCTCAACAGTGCATTTGACTTCGTCTTTAACATAAGGAATGAGAAGGTCACGATGTAATGTATAATTCGAAACATACCAAAAGGAGGAGCAATGAGTAACCTAATGATCTTATTTTGAAACCGCTGTATCTTATTTATATGGCTATTTTTTATGCAGTCCCACAGCATCAGGCCCCCCGTATGTCCACACAGGCTTTAACATTATTTTATATAAATTAAAAGGTTATTTTCAAGAGAAAGACTGGAGTGTCTGCCAAATACAGCTGCTTCAATTTTATGTCAAGATGTTTTCTTTTCTGCTCGACATGTCTGCCTAACGTTAATTTACTGTCGAGATGCATCCCCAGATACTTAACGTAATTCTGTTGAGAGATTAATTCCCCATTTAATGTAGTGGGTGGACAGGTTAAGTTAAATATGGTGAAGAAGAATCTCAAATTTATCCAGTAAGATCAGTTGTACCTCGAGGGACTGGGGTCGTTATTCTATATAATTTATACGACAGATATTCCCACTACTGCAAATGTTGAAATGGCAACGTTTGCTGATGATACAACTATCCGTGTGTAGATAGTTCCTTTGTAGAGACGGATGTACAAACCTGCAATCAGCAGTTGAAGAAATAGCAACATGATTTAAAACGCGGAAAATTAATATTAATGAGGATAAATCGGCTCGGCTAATATTTACCAACAGAAGAACTGCTTCAACAAGACCCATAACCGTAAATGGGACCATAATCCCTCAAAAAGAAGAACTGAAATATCTTGGGATGAACTTAGATCAACGGCTAACACGGAGTAAACATATAATTAAAAAAAGGAATGAACTCAACATTAAATGGAAACAAATGTTTCGGCAACGATCGAAGACAAGCTGTTATTATACAACCGGGTCTTGAAGACAATTTGGCTATACGACGATTGTCAATAAACAATACTGCTAATAGCGAATGCAGAACAAAATCCTCCGAAATATTGCTAATGCTCCAACGGTATTATGTAACTAATCTTACACTTCACGAAGATTTTAAGGTGAAATCTATAAAAGAAGAAATCGCGATCGTTGCCAAAAAATATTTCAACCGTCTGGAAAAACACACTAATCAGACCGGATAGAACGAAACCTCTGGACTTAATATTAAGCGTATTAATATATATATACAGTTTTAGCATCCATCACTGGATGGAATGCTACTCACGATATAGTATGCATATAAATTACAAAACTTACCAAATAGCATTAGCTAGGTATAAGTTAACGATAGCAATTAAAAAAAAAACCTGTTGCCTTTTCAGCTTCTTGAATTTTGCGAAATTACACACACATAACGTTACCACTTTCATTAATTTTCAGTCTTTTTTCCGGATCTAACCATCAGCTTGCTTTTTCTTCGATCATCAGCACGAGTACAAAAAACTAGAACTAAATCTATCCGCATGATCAACCAACTCTAGCTTTTTTTTTCACAGATGCGTGTGCAATCTTGAACTTGGTCTTAATCGTATTCTCGTCGTTTTTCGAATACTCTATATAGCTTCTAACCCACAACTACCGCGTCTTGGACAAGATTTTACGTACTGTCGATACGTGTTCACATACACACATATATCCTTACACAATACACGTTTCGTTTATATATCTTTTCAAACGTTTTATGGTAAAATTAATTAAAATAACAAATTAGTTTTTTTTTCTTTTTAATAAATTAATTTATAGGTAGGATACATAGATCGTCGTGATTATATATATATAATATATATATATATATATATATATATATATATATATATATATATATATATATATATATATATATATATATATATATATATATATAAATAAATGGTATGTAATGGTCGTTAGTACACTGGTATTTAAATCGATGACGTTAAATACGCGTGTTAAGTATTTCAATTTTAAATTATGTTTTTTACTAAATAATTAGTTATTTGCAAAATTATTAAAAATTTCCTTTACAAATAAAACAGCTACTTTCCTTCAGCGAGCAAATGTTTTCATTTTATTTAATGAATTTATTCTTCTTATCCAGTCGTAAATGTTATGCGACTCAATCAAATTATATTAAAAAGTAAATTAAAATATATACCCGATTGTAAAAAAAATCTGTTTTTATTTAGGATTTAAAAAAAACAACAAGAAAATGAACTATATTCAGCTAATATCGTCATCGTTGAATATTATTTCAATATAAAAACATACAAAGACACACACATATATAAATACATATACACACGTAAAGCAATTCAAAAATTTGTTGTAGACCGCGAACCTGAATAATTATATCAAACCCACGCAATACAGGATGCTTTACTGTTGCACTGCCCTAGCAGACCAATTGGATAAACAGCCGAATTGATTATAGAACTTTTACAGTAAAAAACTTTCGTCCTAAATGAAACATCTACACAAGTCATACAAACAAATAGCAAAAAGAGATACTTACTAAGAGTAAGTGTGTGTGTGTGTGTGTGTGTGTGTGTAAATATTATTACGCTTTCAAGTTAAAATAATGCCCTGTACGCTATTCAATATGTGTTTTTACATGGAAGCTGACCTCATTCTACCCAGAGTCTTATAGACTTTATTTTTCGTTCAGTTCATCTATTCGGTATCCTAGACTTAGTAGGTACGCTGGGTTGAGAATACTAACAATTTGCTCAGAACGTAGACGTCATTTTCTTAACAAAATTAAAGTAACCAACTTACAGTCATATCGATCGTATTAATAGCTTTGTTTCAACTGCCTATGACATATGTCGAGAAGTGTTTTATTTTTAATTAATCGCTATACAATATAAATGCTAATAATTTTTTTTATATATATTAAAATAACACTAATCTATTTGATTGCATGGACAGATTTATATATATATATATACACCATCATCGTAAGTTTGGCAGTCCTAGTACTGATTTTATTCCATAGTAAGTAACTTCCAGCCCAACCGATTCTCTGCAGTTCTTTTCATTTTCCAGTATTGATCTGCGCCTGCATCATGCAACAATGTTGTCACGAAAGTGCTTCGTGGTCTATCACGACTTCTTTTCCCTGGAATCTGTCCTTCTATTACATCGTGTAACAGACCACCATGTCGGAGTACATGTCCCACCCAGGTTAATATTCTTTTCTTTATCGAATGTAATAAGGTCCGTCTTTCGTCAATTCTTTGGAGAACTTCTTCATTCGAAACTTTTTCGGTCCAACTTATTCTTTTTATCTTCCTACAACACCGCATTTCAAAAGTCCGTAATTTTTGAACATTCCTTTTGCTCAGTGTCCACGTTTCAGCACAGTAAAGCGCTACAGGCCACACGTAAGTTTTAACAATACGTTTACGTAGTTTTAGCGGTATTGACTTTTGGCATAATATGTTTCGCTTCTCTTGCCCGGCTAGCGTGGCTAATCTAGTTCTTGCGTTTATTTTTGTATCGCAATACAAATCTTCCGTTATTATTTGACAGAGATACTCGAAACTTCGCAATTGTTTAAATTTTCTGATTATTAATTTCCGGTTCAAAACGATTAGGATGTTTACCAAACATAATGATTTTAGTTTTATTAACATTTATTTCTAATCCAAACTGCTTTCTTGTATCATTTAAGGTCCGTACAATTTTTTTTTTTGTATTTTCGGAGACTCAGCAATTATAGCTTGATCGTCTGCAAATGATATCGTTTGAAGTCTTTCCCCACCTAAGCGAATTCCATGTGTGGTTTTCGCTAAAGTTATATATATATGTGTGTGTTAGACGAGAGCAATGACGCAATTGGTACGGTAACATGGTGAGGGTGTCTAAAAAAAAAAACTAGTTAAAAAAACGCAAAATACAAATGATTAAAATATTTTGGAGAAGAATATATATATATATATAAAATGCGTATACATATAATTTAAAAACACCTAAATTCCAGTTGTATTATTAAATTCTTTCGTTATGTTATAAACGTAATAAAAAAAAAAAAACACGAAATAAAAATAAAATAAATAGGCCGTAAAATGGAAGAAAAAGTAACGATTGTCAAAAAGAAAGTGCAAAAATTTTGTAGCTCCACGCGGAAATAAAGTTTGAGTTATCGTTCGCAATTTGCTTATTCCAAGATGAAAAGCCCAGCAGCTTTTACGAGCTATGAAAATTCGAATAATGTTTATTACTTTTGCATATAGGAGCGCAATATTTATATGGAGCGATAAAGCGAGCGAGGAAGTAACAATTGAACTGATAACAATCACCGGGTAACATACGCGCCATGATAAATAAACAGAGTGTAAAGAAATCATAAAAATGCTTCTAAAAACGAAAAAAAAAAGAGTTACGTCATAGCTCCGTATTTTAAAATAAAAATAAAAATAATAATAATACAATTCTTTAAAAGTGTCCTAAACGCGTTTATTTCGAAAATGAAATAATTCTAAATAATACCGACAATATATAATCGCATTTCTCTTTATTCCATTATGCGCACCTATCTGTCAATATGCGAGTGTATATTACGGAGATAGAGCATAAATTCAGGAGAATAGCAGAATAGGAGATCAAGAAGAACACGATATATAAAAGTTTACAAACAGAACTTAAGAAGCTGACGGTAAATTCGATCGGAGTAACATCCCCGAGCCTATAACATAGGATACGATGGTAACTGCGCCGGTACATAAATTAACACTAGTGAAAACAGCATCGAGCACAAGGCACCTTTGCGATTATGATGTAAATCTTTGATTAGGAACCGAGATTCGAAAATAATTGTTTCAACCAAATGTGGCTGGTTGCGAGAATAAAGTTGACAACAATGACCATAATAATAAATAACACCGTTTCAATTCGATTCAGTTTATTTGCAATAGAATCGACACTACTGAAAACAGCATTGAAGCACAATTTATGACTCCGTTAGATATTTGGACGTGGACCGAGACTAGAAGACAATTGTTTCAACCCAAGTGTGTGGCTTATTTCGAGAATAAAGATGACGATAACCGTAATAATAAATAATATTCCGATTCAATTTATTTTCATAAAATCAACTGTACCGAAAATAGTGTTGAACGCAAAGGTACACCTTTTCCGCTATATCTTCGGTTATCGAAGACGATGGTTTCAACCAAATGTGACGCCGGAGAATAAAGATGACGCGCACAATAATAAATAATAATATTTCATTTCGATTTAGTTTATTTGCGATAGAATCGACACTACCGATATTTCGTTTTAATACGTAATACAAAATAAGGATCATCTCGTGGGAAATTTCGTACATTTTTAAAAATTATACATTTCGAGGAACAAAATTATACTGTTTATTAATAAATCACTATAAGAACAAAAATAATAAATACAATAATAAATTGACACGATAAATAAAACAACAATAATAGCAATAATAAACAATCGTATCGTAGCAGGAGAGCGGTTGATTGAAGAAAATGAATGAAATCGCGGGATGAGAGAATGAGAAATCGAAATAAAAGAACATTATTAACAGAGAAATGTAAGCAACCTCGAAAAATAGAATTTAGCAATATATATATATATATATATATATATATATATATATATATATATATATATGTATATATATATAATGTATGTACATATACATTTTTATAGAATATGAACGCGGTTAAGGGTATATAGGTGAATGGAAAAATATTAATTTACAGCCGAGGCCCGAAATTGAACAATTTTTCTCGGGTTCGAAAATTAGGTATTAATATAAAAAAGTATGTGTAGCAACTGCGACCTAATCCGAAAGAGTATAATAATGAAAATAATAATAATAATAATAATTACAATAAGAAAGAAAGTTTCCATATTTCGGTAGTCTAGCTAGAAGGCATTTTCGTATGTCATCATCCGGTAAGGTTGTAGCCGCGCGTTAATACTACCGCGAAATGGTATAGAAAGACTAGTTACCAAAATACACTATATAACCTGCACCCCGATTGTAAGCTCTCGAAAAGGGCCTTAGGAAATATTTTAATACCTTAAGTTATATATATATATACTAACGAAGAAGCTGAAGGAGTATTTGATTATTTCGGTTGTATTACTACCGACTAGCGGTAGATTATTACAATGTAGGACATATATATATATATGTATATATATATATATATATATATATATATATATATATATATATATATATATATATATATATATATATTGTACGTGTTTATACTATAGGGGCTAAGACACAAATAATTCGCTACTATAGTCGGTAAAACACCAGTTTATTCAACATATTTAACACACACACACACACACACACACGTCTAGAATAAAAACGCTTACGAAGATCGCACGTTTCAGATTTTACGCCCGAGTATAAATCACCTGGGAATGTAGGAGTAGGGACAATAATGAAAAAAAAAACAAACAGAAATTTAAAATCCCATACCAGGTGGCAATCGACATTTGCCCAAAGTACTGCTGGAATCAGTCCCATACATTTCTAGAAGAAAACCACTTTACACTTTTAGGAGCAGATCCGCGCTTCGGCTTTCATTCATTCGTTATCCTATCTTTTAAAATACGACTTTTTCTTTTTTTTTTTTAAATTTTTTTGGCCTCTCTGTAAACGATTTCTTATACACTTCAAAATTTTAAAGAGTGCAAGAAAGGGTTACTACACGATACCGTCGTCCGGAATTTCATTCGATTTGTTAACAGAGAACGTTTCGGTAAACAAAATAAATAAAGAAAAAAAACAACCGCCATTAAAAGCGAACCTTCGATCAAAGGGAGAGCGAAATTTATCCTTTAAGGGGTGTCAACAAATACGTATATACACACACACACACACATATACATATATATATAATATATACATGTATGCGATTTTTCCATTTGGACATTCGGTCGTTCGTTGATACCTCTCGAACAAACATAGTTTCTTTAGGGGATTTTGTCTGTATATGTTGGAGAAACAAAGTTAACCTTAAGACTTTTCCGAATTTAAGTTCGAACGACAGGATCAGTTTTCTTCCAGATGATAATTAAAAATGGGTAAAACCCTGAAAAAATTACGCGTACGAATACCGGTTACTTTAACCACTATACGCATAAATGTGTAAAATAATATATATATATATATATATATATATATATATATATATATATATATATATATATATCTATATATATATACTATAACGTTTCCCGTCGCCGTGGTCAGCCAAGTTATAACGTTTCCCTGGGAGATGGTATAGCGTAGATTTCCTATAGTGTTATACACCCTTAGATAAAGCAGTACGTTATTCTTTATCTGGGTGGTCCAGTTATGACGTTACCGGGAAGGTGGAATTATTTGATATTCAAATCGTATTGTACAGAGCAAATTTTAAATATCGCGGTCGCCAGTACAGAATACTGTACAGATTTAACTACTAACTTATTTATATAATGTATTTTATCAAATTTTGGCGTGATATACAATTTAAATTTGTTTTTATAATTTTTCTTTTTTTTTTTGTAAGTTAATTAAAATTTTAAGGTGATTATAAATTTAACGTGATTAAAATTTTGACGTACACTAAATTTCTGCGTGTAGAATCGACAACTAATGATATTGTGATCGAACGACTAATATTCGTTTTAATTCGATTACGCTTTTATTTTTATTATTATTATTATTATTATTATTATTATCATACATGCGATAAGACAAAAGACAATCCATAAACGGTTATTTATATACAAACATATCGCGAAAATAACACAGACCGTATTCACACAAATTCATAAAAAAATATATATACATATAAATTTATCACATACAAAAGAAAATTAAAGTGATCGATGGCTTATTCCGGATAACGAAGGTGTGTACAATTATTATCACAGTCGTCCTAATTCCGTACCCATACTGTATATTTCGTTGGTAATCCGCGAATCTTCTTCAAAATTAATTTTTTATTCTGACTAGAGTTTACTCTTTAACGCGGATATATCTATTTATAACATGACGATTTTTAAAAACGGATCTTTTAATTTTATTTCTATCGATCTCGTCACGTACGAGCGGTTCGGTTGACTAGACAATCTATTACGAGAGAACAATTCGATCTACATAACGATTCTAATATAACGAATATCTTATCTTTAAACTATATAGATAAACGATCATACGTTGCTGGTTCTACACGCAGTTTGTTTCTAAAATTCCCCTGTTAACCTGAGTATTATCCATTTTTGACGTTATTCCGAACATAATTTCCTCCTTTATATATTTATTATTATTATTATTATTATTATTATATCCTACTTGTAGGGGAATAACGTAATGACACTGATATATCCATATATACTTATACGTCAGCAGCCTATTATACACATATTATTCTTCGCTAAAATTTTCTATTTTTAAAGTTTATTATTATTTTTTTAAATATATTTATAATTAATTTCTACGGTACCTCCTAGCTCTTAACACGCCATTATATATATTTATATATATATATATATATATATATACATTAGGTTGCGGGGACGCAGTTGCTAGAATTCTCGACTGTCAACTCAACGATCGAGGGTTCGAAACCAACACGCGACATCGAGTTTTTCATCATTATATATATATATACATATATATTAATTATCAGTGACACCTTACTCCATATAAGATCATAAGCGCGTGCATCTGCGTCGCATATAAATAGTGCCTTGAATGCTAGCTCATTTTATACGTTAATAAACATCGAGTTTTTCCTCATTAATAGTGGACTCCCGATTATCCGTGGTATTGGGTGGCGTGGCAACCGCGGATAATCCGAAAAATTTTCAAACGGTCAACAAAACAATTCAAACCAAGGCAAAAAGTTGATTTATTATGTACATTCGCACATGCATACATATATGTATACATATCATGCAATTTATAAAGTAAAGAAGGTTTTAAAAGTTACCTGTAGATTTCACAAAAAAATCTGTCACGAATTTTTGTTTTTCGAAATCAAACACCTTTTCTTTACTTGAGATTGAAGTTTTTTTAGTACCATTTGATCACAGAGCGAAAGCATCTTGTTCCTCCAGATGTTGGATAAGTCCTTCGATGTGTGTTAGAGCTGCGTCGTGGCTTACTTGTGTCTTCGTCTTATCCTCTTCTTCTTCCTCACTCTTCTCCGAAACCCTACCTGATGTTCTCTAAACAATTTTTCAAAGCCTGCATCATATTAATCCACTCAACAATATTTGCTTCATCGACGTCACTTCCTCCTATAACGGATTTCGCCAAATTAGCTAAATCACAAGTAGAAACTTCTTTTTCTTCTATAGATTTTTGTAAAGTATTTTCCACATTAGGTAAAATTTTCCTCCAGGACTTTACTAACGTAGATTGTTTAACTGACTCCCAAGCAGTATTTATATCATAAATGCTGTCAAGAATTGTGTAATCTTTCCAGAAACTGTGAAGATCATCCTTTTTTCAGTAAGTTTGTTCTATACTTTTTTTTTTCATTAACGGAATCACACCCTGGTCCATTGGTTGGATAAGAGCAGTGACATTGGGAGGCAAAAACTTTACGATGAAATTTCTATTTTCCGATTTTAAAACGTTTTCCCCTGGGTGAGATGGGGCA
Organism: Coronaproctus castanopsis; assembly: GCA_032883995.1. Lineage (NCBI taxonomy): Eukaryota > Metazoa > Arthropoda > Insecta > Hemiptera > Monophlebidae > Coronaproctus > Coronaproctus castanopsis. Next base: position 14,097,272 of record CM065052.1, on the reverse strand, counting down.
TTGTCAATCAGCAGTAGAGCTTTCTCTGGTAAATTCTTTGACTTCAGATGTTCTTTGACTTAAGGAATAAATTTTTTTTCAAACCACTCTTTAAATATTTGCTGGTCCATCCAGTCGTTCTTCTGGTTAAAGTAGTGTACAGGGAGGTTTTCAAATCTTGTCCCGTTAAAGGATCTCGGTTTTCTTGATTTACCAATCACTACCAATTTTAATTTGTGAGAGCCTGATGCATTGCTGCACGTCATTATAGTCATTCGCTCTTTACTGGACTTATGTCCTGGAGCATGCCGCTCGCTCTCAAAGGCCAATGTTCGCGTCGGCAAACATTTCCAGAACAGTCCGGACTCATCAGCGTTGTACACTTGATCGTATGAAATTTCCTCTGATTGAAGAAACTCTTCAAAATTGGTCTTGAAATTTTCCGCTGCCCGTATGTTGCCACTTAATTTCTCGCCGTGAAGTCCAATCTTTCTTATCCCGTGGCGCTGTTTGAACCTTATTAACCAACCTGATTTTGGGTCAAATGTTCCTTCCAAACCTAGCATCTGAAAAAACTGTTTTGCTTTTGCAGCAATAATAGGCCCGGAAACAGGAGTTCCTTCACTTCTCAATTGACTTACCCATTCTAAAAGTGCCGCATCTAATTCTTCATAAATGCTCTTTTTCATAGTTTTTCTTTTTTTTTCATCGACGAGGAGTTTTCTGATGTGGATGCAAATTGAATTAATTTATCCTTTTGTTTTAAAACGTCTCTAACAGTGGATTCTCCTATTCCATACTGTAAGCTAATTTGCTTTTTTGAAGCGCCGTTTTCAATTTGTTTTATTAATTCTAGTTTCTCTTGAATTGATAAAACCACTTTTTTCCTTTTATCAATCATTGTAAAATAAAATAAAATAAAACTACGAATCACGAAACAAGCACACTTTTATAATAAATTTGGCAAAACTAAAGTCACCATTCAATAAACAAACGAGTTACCTCCTACGGTCAAGTTGACAAAACTGACGTGAACGAGACAGTAAAATGTTAAAACGAAAAAAGTAAGACGAGAGTGCGGTTCTGAGAGTTGTGACTCATACAGATTTCCGGTAACGATGACTAATGCACTTAAGTAAACGAACGTTTTTTCTCTAGAACAAAAAAAATCAATCCTAGAAAGACCGCGGATAATCGAGAGTTTACTGTATATATATATATATATATATATATATATATATATATATATATATATATATATATATATATAACAATTATCAGTGGCACCTTACTCCATATAACATCATAAGAGCGTTGCATCAGTGCCTTGAATGCTAACTCATTCTATACGTTGTGTACGTTCGGAAACTATTAATACGACGATGATATATTAATTACTTTCCGAGTACATATGACGGATGAATTCCTCGTTTGTTTACTTATATATAGGCAATTTAGGAATTTGTCGATTGTCGGCACAATCCGGAAAAGGTTAAGCCATTCGTCGAAATATGATATAATAGGTACCGGCTAAGATTATAGTAGATATGGGTATAAGGAATGGTGGCTGTAGAAATTGAGTATTTAAAAATTATTCCGATATAAGGGACGTGGATTTCAGTCAAACACGACGTGCTAGTCTGTTGATTGGTCGTTTAACGGTCAAATAGAAATCGCGCCTTGTGCATAGAGTTTACGTTTTTTGAACCGACACGTTCGTAGTTATACGAAAAAACAGAGTAGGTAAACGTGTTTTCTTTGCTTCAAATCTAGAACTAATAAGTTATCCACGAACTAGCTGGTGTAAAGAAGATGACAGACTCGTCCGATACAAGTCTCGCGGAGTAGCTAATTTTAAATGAATAATATACATTTACTTTTGCGGTTGAGTCTTCCGCTATTATCTGCTTCTTGAAGAATTCTGCTTGACAGCGGATTATTATGATTTTTTAGCTCGAATAAACTCGATGAATTTCTCCGTTTATGTATTTAATGTCGAAGTCCCTGTGTAAAGTGTCGTTGGACACATACCACTGCTCAGTTATTAATACTTTCTTTCGATTAAGATCACTCGGTAGGAAAAACGCCTGACTCGATAATACTTAAACACGTTTACAACCGTATTTTCCTAGAAATATTTGTCGGAAAATAATCATTGGTTATATAAATAAATAATCTGTCATTTTTTAATACAACTTGTGAATTTGAATGAATAGGTGAAATCGATTATTTTATCAATTTTATAAATATGTTTTATTTTATATTTCAAATAAAATAAACAAAAATTAAAATATGTAACCAATAATAAAAAAGAAAAAAATCAAAATATAAACGCGACATATTATTTATAAAAAGCCGAAAACAGGTAACAACAAAGGTTAACGGTAATAACGTAGAAAACAGAAATAACAAATGCAAATAAACGGTTAAGGTTCAAATTAACGCTCCGGTTTATCAATCTCGTCACAGACACAAAATATTAGAACGAAACAAAATTTTTCTGCTTTTACGAGACTAAAATTTGAAAATTAAAAAAAAAAATTAACTTTAACCACGAATCTTTTTTTTTTGTGAGATGTGAAAAAAGTACAAATCATCATTTTCGGCATTTATTTTAATTTCGACCTTTATTTTATTTTCAGCGCTCTTCGGCGGAATAACAATTGCTTCGGAGAATCAGTGAAATTCAATTGGAATTTTTTTATGGTCAGACATGTAGCGAGTAGCGAAATTTTTCGGTAAATGTCGAGAAGTTCGCACTATACGTATAACATTCGAATATTTAACGCGATCGAGATGAAATTTTTGATAAGTACAAAAACGAAATTTCCAAAAATTGTAAGGTCGGAACCCAAAATTATTTCCATTCGAGCCAGTTTTAGTTACTTGATAAATTACAGGTAAGTACAAAATTTCGTTCAAATTGTCAAAATCGTTAACGAGATAGACGAGCATAAATACATATAATATATATATATATATATATTAAAGAATTGCTCCTTTAATAAGATAAGATTTATATGTAAACATGTGTAAGTGTATGTGTGTGCGTGCATGACACAATATTATTAATATATTAAAGGAAGAAAATACAAATATACACAGATACGAATATTCTGTAGTGAATAAGATATTAAAGTTTTTCATAAAATTGCGAACATTCAAACAGCGCGAGATCACTAGTGGTATATATAGTAAAACTGACCTCTGTGGACGTGAGTGATAAAGATGAAGTTTTTTTTGGAGGGTGGATGATAAAACAACCTAACCAGGTAGGTAATACATGGTTAAAGTGAAATAAAAGTGACAAAAATATAAAACAAAAACAAATTTTCCCGTACAAAGTGAAGGTTATATATACAGCATTATATTTATGCACGTATATAATGTTCTAGACTAGATTCTCGGAACTTTAAAATTTTAATCTTGGCATATTATATATATATATATATATATATATATATATATATATATATATAATATTTTACTAAGGGGACAATCTAGTACAGTCCACAAAAAAGAAAAAAAAAATTGAAACGGCAATTTTATTTTTGAGTATACCTCGTTAGATTGCATTCACTTTTCACCGCACTTTTACGCGTTTCGCTTATTTTTACGAGTTTTGTTTTGATGGAAGTGTCGCGCAATTTAACCTCTCTCGAGTTTTGTTGTTAAAAGTCTTTGTTTGTTTAGAGGGTAAAAAACGCAGAATACTTTTCGGTTCTTTTTGCAACGATATTAGTAGTAGTGTCATAGTAATAGTATAATATAGCGTGATGCAGTCGTGTAAATTTTCCTCGGACTAGTAACCACATTCAAACTGACGGGGCATGGTGAACAAGATTTTTTTTTTTTTGTAACGGAAAATCAACAAAATCTTTGTGGACGCGCTCATATCCGTCAACAATAACAACAACAAATGGATCACTTCGCGAATAACTTAATCGGTCTCTTTTAATACCGGTACGAAAGAGGATATTTGCACTTCTTTATACGTACATCCATTTGGAAATGACGATAACCGAATGTGACAGAACAGCTCGAGCGATTAAAATCGAAGAAGAATTTTTGAACAATAATTTTTTCCTATTATTATTATTACGGCATGTAATAGTATATTTATGTTGCACATTGTTTTGCGAAATACGCTTGCAGTAGATGCATACATGCATGGCTTTCTATACTTATACATTTATTTACGCCGCATTATACGGATGTATATAATTATCGGCTATTCAGTACATACTTGTATACGGTTGTATGTAATTCGAATTTGCGCGTAAATGTTCTCAGTAAATAACTGTAAATATGTTATTAAAATATTTGTAACATCGTATAATATAGTCGAATTAATTATTATTAATACGTTGATTTCTAGTAATATTTGCCCCACATTTTCGTCCACTTGATGTTATCAAAAGCTTGCTGGTAATCTAAAAAACAAAGCAGTCCCGGAATGTTATATTCGTTACGTTTTTCTATTATTTGTCTTATATTTAATAGCTGTTCACGTTTGCCTCTTACAAACCAAGCTAGTTCTTCCGAAATTTGTGGTACGCGATAGTATTTAAGCCGGTCTTGTAATACATATAGTAACTGGCATGACTAATCAGTGCGATTGTACGGTAGTTTCCACAATCTTCTGTAGAGCCCTTTTTGAGTAGTGGTACATATACTAATTTTGTCCACTCTTCTGGCCAGCTGCCAGTTTCCCATATTTTTTGACAAATCGTATGCAATACCTTTATTCCTGATTCTTCCGTTGCTTTCAGCATTTCTGCAGTTATACCGTCTACTCCGACCGCCTTTCGATCTTTTAGTTTCTTCAATGCGACTTCTATTTCAGCTTTCATAATTTCAAGCTCAAAGTCCTGCATTAATACTGATATTTCATTGTCGTACATAAGGTATTGACAATACTGACGCCATCTATATTATATATATTAATCGCTCAAATATAAACACACACAGAGTATGTTTAGTTATATTTTTTAAATTAGTGTAATACTATAAGTTGGGCGTACACTAGACGAGTAATTAGTAGTATAATTGGAATACCATGTTATCGACTAGTTATTATACATAACCAACTTGAATAAATAACTTAGTTTTCATACGGAATTCGAACACCGGACCCGAGGAACACTCGTGACCATCTGTAACTGATAGACTAATCAGTAGATTCATATATAAATATGTACGATGTGCGCAGTGATTTGTTCAATTCGTAACGCTTACCTTTTTCACGTAATAGATTTTATTTTATTATATTTTTTACGGTCGAAGAAAATGGATTACATTTGACACACCCCCGATAAATATTTCTCAATTTTCTCATTATAATTACTGAAATCTTTTACTTAATATGCGCATAGTAATATATACATATATTATATTAATAAACAAGTGCCTACAAGTAAAACTAAACAGAAAACACATTTTTGAATCGCATTAAAGATTTTACCAAGTATTCACAAATATCGTAAATAGCGCGTGAACATCCGATTATTTCGTCTTATTTTTTCGCGTTTTTATAAGAAAATTAATTAACCAGACGGATGAACGATGCTTAAGAAGCGAGTACAATGTGAAAGCAGAGGATACAGCCGTGGATAGAAATAAGCGAGTCGTAAATTAGAAAAAGAATTTAATTCTAACCGGGAAAACGGAACTAACTTAGAAAGGTTTTTCTTTTTATCATTAATTATATTCGTTTAATTTAAAGAGACTGATACCGTTAATTAGGACGACACACACACAGGCCCCGTAAACACTAAAGTGATAAGGGCGATAATAATATAATAATAATTTTTGAACGATTAGGACGCCGTTTAAACATTTAAACATTAATTTGATATCGAGAAATATATATATATATTTTTATGCGTGTTATATAGATAGTACATATACGGACATTTATTTAAACGAATACAATTTCTTTTGCTTATCGATGAAGAAATACCTGCTAATATAATCCGAAAATAAATACAGATAAATATTAACAGCGGTATGATAATTAAATATTGATAATACTCGATTGGTTGTAATTTGTTCATTCTTATCAGACATACACCGATTTGCAACATCGCTTTACTCCGCAAAATATTCTCCTCTCGCACGTATTTAGAATTACGTTTTCGTATTTATCGATAGTCGTAATTTGTCTAGATAAATAATCAAACAAAACGAAAAACAAATAAATAAATAAACAAATATTTAGCAAAAATTCGTGGATATATCTCGAGTGACGCATACATTACTACTCTATGTATTATCCGATTACATATAAGACGTATAAACATACAATACACACACATATATATATATATATATATATATATATATATATATATATATATATATATATATATATATATACACGTTATGATATTTTTCCATAATAAATAAATAAATAAATAAATAAATAAATAAAATCCTTTAAAAGAATGGTGGTATCCGATTACATATAAGGCGTATAAACATACAACACACACACACATATATACACGTTATGGTATTTTTCCATAATAAATAAATAAATAAATAAAATCCTTTAAAAGAATGGTGGTATCCGATTACATATAAGGCGTATAAACATACAACATACCGCACACACATACACGTTATGGTATTTTTCCATAATAAATAAATAAATAAATAAATAAATAAAATCCTTTAAAAGAATGGTGGAATTTTCGATTAAATTTATTAATTTACAAAAAGTAATTCGAGTAAATGAGGACTATTATTATAGCGTATACGGAAAAGGTAATTTCGGTATGTGCAATTTACTAAATTAAAAAGTCTCCCCATTACCAGTCTGACGAGGAAATAATTTATCGATTTAAAATTATCAATAAAATTGAATAATTTGAAAAGACGTGTGAAGAATCTTGACTATCATATAATATATATATATATATATGACTATTTTTATTACAAACAAACGAAAAATAATCCATCAATGAAAAATAACTTATGCCCTACTACTACATCGCACCTTTAGTTTATTGTATAAAATTCGGAATATTCGTCAGTCAAATCTTAATCAGTTAATGTACGAGGTAGAGTAATTTTCTCTCTATAATATGCAGAGCCGTAAATTATCATTATTATTATAATGGAAATATTTAAATTATCTTTTTTTTTAAGTAGATCGAAAAATTATTATTATTATAGACTACTTATTTTGTTGACGAAATGGTAATTATTATTATAACTCATTATTCCTGTATTATGTTCGCGTTGGTTAATTTTCGTTTTATATTTTATTTATTTAAATTTTTTTCAACTTCGGCAAATTTATACTATGCTCTCTCTCACACACACGCGCACACATATATACGCACATACACACATTATATATAAGAGTGAGAGTTCATAGAACTAATTGAATAGAGTGGACTAGAAAAAAAAATCCAATTAAATACAGGCTCGATCGAACGATAGTAGCCATTTCAATATTTTTTTAAATAACCCAACGGGATACTGTCCGTACTAACTCATATTTCTATAGACGTGGACAACTTCTCTAAAAATATCGCTATATCCGGAAACGGGTGTAAATTCTCAAGATGAAGATTGTGCGGAGGACCGTTACACGATGCGCGCAGTAATTTAAGATATAGTTTAGAGCGTAATGTTATTAAAGGACATTCGAAGAACACGTGATCAGAATTTTGCACGTCCAGTACGGATAGATCATTAAGGAGTTTCTCTTGGCTTTGCAAGGAACAGGAGACCCGGCAACAAGTACTGCCCGAATCGCAATTCGATACAGGCCATTTATGTTTCTTATTCTATACTTATTTAGTTCGATAACAACCGTTTAAATACCAAACCGAAACGCTATACAACTGCGATCAGACCGGAAACATTTTAAGAAGAATACCGAGTCTATCGAAACGAGAAGTGTCGAAAATATAGAGTAACCGATATGGAAAAAGAAATTATCGCGGACGAATTCGGAAAACAGGAATTCCGATTCCCTACGACGATATGCGTTGCAGATTCGTCGGAACATTATTGAATTAAAACTAAACATAAACGGCACGTGATTGACGGAAAACCGAAAATGACACGAACTGAAGGATTATACCGTACGCAGATATATAGAACAGCGATTATTAACCGGAAGAGAGAGCTGACAGTTTGTGGACCGAAGAAAGGAAAACGGTGAATAGATCGAGAACCATCAGAATTTTATTTAAATGACACGATACAGGAACAGATTCTGTTAAGTACCGCTTAAGAGCAAGTAATAAACAAAATTTTATAAAAATATTAAGTTACCAGAAAAGATATATAATAAAGTCTGCAATAAATGCGAAAGAAAATACACGTATAAAAGAATGTGCAAGAAAAGTAAATGAAGATACACGGCAGTAATGGGACAGAAAATAGTCGGATAAATGCACATCGTATATAAATTAAATTATGAAGAAGGAAAAGCACGAATGAATGAATGAATTAATTATTAAAATAAATATTCCGCAATCAATCTGTGGACATCTATAAATTGCTCAAATGATTTACTCGCTAATACGATCTTTTCGACCGATAATTTGCTTTTGCAGTCACCACGTGCACATCAAATTTTAATAGTAAAATTATATATTTTCTAGTCGATCGCGAAATGTCTCAATTCTAATTAAAACGTTGGAAATCATCTAGAGTCATCTAAAAAGCAACGTTATATAATAAACAGTCTGTATAAAATTTATCATTTTCTGTCAAAATTTCATCATGTGTGTAACTGAAAAAGGATTATAATGCATTTAATAAACTGTTGGGACGGATGTTCTTAATAGTGCTAGGATCTTCTCCGGATTTTGGCTATTTTCCACTGACCGGGAAAGTACGTGTTGCTAAGCACGATAAATACATTATCGCTTTGCGCGGTAAATGATAGATATCTTATCAATACAATCTGGATTATTTATTTTTAAGCGCGCCGATACATTTTTGAAGTTCATCTTAGGAGCGGTAAGCGTTAATATAAACAAAAAGTTGATAGTAAATGGACTTTTACACGACGAGTAACTTTAGAGTGAGCAGTACGCGGGTATAAAATGCCAGTTTATACGTAAATGTGACGTAATAAACTCTTAAATTTATATATCGGCTCATCGATAATAGAATCAGTCAGTGATGGACGTTAGACTTTTAGTTATTGGCTCGCTTTCCATAGACTATTTTTCGTTATTTGTTGGTGTCGATAAAGAAAATGATTAGCCGACGAGAAGGTTCTTATCCTCTGATTTGGATGTTATTTCCTGAGAAAAAATTCTTCAAACAATCCGATAATTCGTATAAAGTTCGATAATAATATTATCACCGTGAAAATTCACTATATATATATATATATATATATATATATATATATATATATATTCTTTATTCGAATATCCCGTATTAACTCTAGGATTTATAAAATTTTTCAAATTTACACCCTTCTTTTAATTACGTATATTTTCTACCATGTCCGAATTGTATCATGACGGCGTAAATTTTAGCGACGATTCGAATTTAACATATTTTCGGCGCATTAATTAATTATCCTACGAAACTTTTCGGGGGAAAAACCACACCTCTTGCACCGTCGGGAAATAAATTAGAACTTAGAAATATACCTCGAAAATATAAGTTCTAAGCTTAGATTCACTTCATTACCTGAAGATGATCGAATAAGTTCGATACACCGATAAATCGTGCGCTAAGTTATCTTTTATACGTCTATTTTTTTTTTTTTTGTTATTTTCTTTTTATATCGTATTTTATTTATTTTCTTTTTATATCGTATTTATTTATTTTCTTTTTGTTCGCTTCTTTTTTCCTGCAGCCTTACAGATTTGCGTTTGATTAATTTTCCGCATTTAGTAGTACTATGAGGGCTACTTCAACTTTAAGAACCACTCGTTACGCGTGTCTCATTATGAAATAAAGCTTTTATATTACTTTTTTTTTTTTAACCTATATCGGTCCACTGCTGAACGTAGGTCTCCCCAATCAATAAGTTGGGGAGAAAATAGCCTAATCTCCCGTGCCGGCCAGGCAAATTGGGAGATACCAACAACACACACTGAGCCGGCGGTATCCAACGTTGCTTAACTTCGGCAATTAGACGGGAAGCCGCCGAACTCAATGGACGGTGGTTTTTCTGTAGAATTTTTTTTCCTCCGTTATAAATCGACATTAAAGCTGAAATTATACACTCCCCCCCGTACTTAACCAAAGTACAAATCGCGTCGATTTCTTTCGCATATCGTCAGGCAAGAACTCGGGTATATTTTACAGACGGATCCTTACGATTCGCAAGTTTTCGACGCTTTAAATTATTACGAATGAGGGAGATTATCGCGCGAAGTGCAGACCGTAACAAAACGGAATGTGAAAATTATGCGACGAAGCTCTCTATAGAGCTAGAAGTCGAAAGTTGAATTTTCTATCACAGCGTGTTAGGGTCTGAATCGAATTTGTATATATTCGCCGGAGGATGATTTATTGCAATCGCGAGAGCTGGTGAAATGTCGTACAGCATTAATAAGATAGACGGCAAGATAAAAACGATCTTCTGACACTTTCCGAACATTATAGCGAACTATGTGTAAACGCTAAATAAATACACCCCGATATTATATTATATATATATATATTTATATGTATATATTACATATATGCAAATATTATATATTAGATACAACGTCGAAATGAAGCTTTATAATGACAAAATAAAGGGTGAATTCATCGTTGGAACTTATTTTGCATAATGCTGCGTAATAGAATTGAAATTATGGTTTAGTAAATATGGCCAGAAGTTATTGCATAATTCAAAATTCCCGTTTATTTATAGATACAATACATAGATATATTTATAGATACAATACATACATATATATATATATATATATATATATATATATATATATATATCCAGATAAAAACTATTAAACCGCACTATACTACAAAATGCCATCGCTTATAAACGTTACTTATAATAACGATAACCCGGAACCAACCTTGCTTCCGTGATATTTCGAACATTATTGTTTCCATTCGTCATATACATATATGTATGTGTGCATTTTAAATGTCAATTGTGTTCTCGTGTTTTCCCCCTCGATATATATATATATATATACATATGCATATGTATATATATATATATAAAAATAATATTTTATTATACGTAATATATTTCCATCGCCATATATTTTACGATAGATAACGATAATATAAATATGTTTCAGATATAAATTAGGGTAGATTTTTGCTAATAAAAGATCGAATTTAGAGTAAAAATTTAAAATATTCCAAGTTACTCCGAAAAATTTATTCTCAGTAAAAACCACGTTTGATTTATCAGTAACTGTTAACGTTCCGAGCGAAGACCTCGTCATCAGAATTGAACTAAACCAAATATACAGATAATCAAGAAAAGAAAGGGGCCGTCTATGTGCATAGGAATAAGGGGCCCAAGCTTAGGGTCTCGGGCTATGAGAGGGAACCCCATTCAGTGATAAATAGTTACGCATATACGTATATATATAAAATATTTATATATTATATATATAATAGATTTAAGCCACGACGAACAACATTATTTAAATAGCATTATCGTAAAATTGATACTTTATTTTGTTCCGGTTATTTTATATTTTTTTTTTTTTTTACCCAGTTTTCACCCTTTGGCTAGTTTAAGCGAACTATTCAAACTATAAACTTATATTATTTGCCTTAATATAATTATATAATCGAAGCACATCCAAAGAGGTAGGATCCACAACAAAAGTTGTATTGGCAACATATTCTTTGTTGATAGTTTAGACAGAAAACGATTTCTATTTTTGTATTTAGGGCGGGTTCAAATCTGATGTTCGACGCTATGTTCGATATTACATATCTCACAAACTTCATTATTGAACATGGCAAGATTATTAGGTGTTCAGCTTAGTCTGACAAACACCGAGACGAAATCTTTATGGAGGAAATTCCCATGTTTAAACCGGGACTCTTTTGGAATTGAACGTTGAATAGTTACATATTTTTTACTTTTACTAGCTTTTTAAATTCTGAATATGATTAAAAAGAACGGTACATTTCCTTAAGCTTTAGTATAGTTAACATGCTTCTCAATGGCCGGGGTTAGATTCGATCGAGTAATCGCGTCCGCCATCTGGATTTCCACGGACGCCGCAGGGACCCACTTAAACTTCACCTCAGTTCCACGCTTGTGTAGTTGCCAAACCTACTGACCTATTGATACTTCTAATATACTAATTGTAAATTCCGGGAATCTAGACAGTTGTAAGAGAACACTCTTGGAATCAGTGGGTATTAGGATTTTTTTTCCCTATCGTTCGCCTCTAATAATAGTATTAATAATATTTTCTCGAATTTCCCCGACATTGTCGACCAGCAAATTTTTAATAAATATTTCGAATTGTTGAAGAACCAAAAAAAAACAAATACGTTTATATAACTTTTTCCTGTGTAAACAACGTTCAGTTTTCATTATCAAAACTCGTAAGTGTTTTCGAAAAAACAGATGACTATGGTTTACACGGGGAAAAATTATAAACGTACATCAACCACGAGTTTTATATTCAAACAAAAAAACAATTCGTCAATTTTTACAACATATCAACACAGAAGTAAAAAGGACCTCTCCGTGTTCCACGCCATCCGAACGAGCCCAGATAGACTTACCGATGTTTAACTACACTCTGGTATTTATAATTCCCCGTACATTTCGTACCCATTTTTACAAATTCAGTTTGTCCTTATATTTCGCATATTTTTTACACTTACTTCTCAAAACGAAATTTACGAACTTTCAGTTACGAATTCATTTTATAGGCTATGAAGTGCAATTTCCTTTGCCACATTCTTCTTATTATTATTATACACTTAAGAGGATTCATTCATTAAACAGACTCTTCCTTCCCCTTCTCTCACTCTATATATATACACATACATATATATATATATCTCCATCCATACGTATATATACACATACATATACATATATATATATCCATCCATACATATATATACATATACATACATATATATATATATATATATATATATATATATACACACATAGAGGGAGATTCACATGTTATTATTTTATATCCAGAAAGAGTGTGATTAAGTTAATTGACCTTTTGATGAATGATGTGTACAAATATGGGAACATCTCCATATTCATTTTTGTCGGAGGTTAAAAAATTTGAACGTCATTAATATTAGAAGCAACTGTACATCTAAATTCCATAGTAAAGGTTAAATGTATGCAGTGAAATGTTGCAATGTCTATAGTACCGTAATTATGTTTTCTACGAATATTAAAAATGACCGGAAATATCAGAAATATATTCTATATATTATACACGTGTATATTTATAATAAACGCGTAATACATAAATGTATGTAAATCCACACACACACACATATATATATATATATAAAATCTTCCTCTTGTGCCATATCTTCAATAGATGTCGGTGATTACCCGTTTGACTTCTGATCTGTCAGATATATATACTTTTTTTATACAATCTGTTCGTTTGAACATTAAGTAGCATTGCTATACATATAGATTATGATGGAACGCTTCCCAATGACTGCCATTCCTCGTTTATAGATTATTTATTGTGGTATATTGAATTTTATATATTACTGTTTACGGACGGAATTCTAGTTCGATCTGGCTAAGTCTCTTCAACCGTCTGAATCGCATGCTATTCTGCGAGAAATCAACTTCCAATCGATTGACGTGGTTTGTTAGTCGATGAAAATGTCTTCTTGTAAAGGTTGCATGTTACTTCTTTGACAATCGAAATGCGGAGGTCCTTGTATATATGAATAAACCATGGTGTCGCTAAAACATCTCGCAGAACTTTGGACTGGAATCTTTGTATAAATTTTAAGTTTGTATTGCTTGCTGTTCCCCAGATTTGAATACCGTATGTCCGCACAGGTTCTAAGATTGTTTTATAAAGTAACACTTTATTTTCAATTGAGAATGGTGATTTTTTTTATTCATTAGTCAATGCATGTCGCGGTATGTAATGTTTAATTGCTTCCGTTTTGCAATAATATGATCCTTAAAGGTGAGCCGTTGGTCGAGGTGTAATCCAAGATATTTCCCGATACCTGACTTTGGAATTATCTGTCAGATAATGTTCGCAGTAAGGTTTCTCCTCATCATTACTTTCTGTTTTCAAATCAGGTTTCCATTCCCCTACCTGTTCACCGTTTTCACGTTTCCTTCAACGATCACTTCCAGTAGTAGGTCATATCTTCTATTTTTCAGGACACGATCGAGATATAGGTTACTTTCCGTCTCTCTTTATAATAGACGCCGGTTCTGGGGTTTTTATTTAATTGCCGCATAATTTTCGTATTCGAAACCTTAACCGTCCATGATAATCGCAACATCTCTCGGTAAAGACACATCTCGAATGCATTCCCCGGTTATTTATCGATTTTTTAATTGCCCGGACTTAACCATCCTCCATTTTGTTGTCCATTTAAGCGTTTTATTGGTGAATACTTCTTCGATTTTCGAGAATATGGCCTTTCTTGTTCAATTATGATCTTTAATTCTCATGCACTGTTAACGTTACAGTCTAACTATTTAAATACGTACTATTTATATGATTTTCGTTGTTTTAATTTAAACGTATTTAATTTTATTGTTAATTTTTATTTCTGGATTTCGGCTTCTTTTTTATAAATTATATATACATATATACGTGTAAACGTAAGAATATTATCGAAATAGCTTTAGATTTCCTGATCATATAACGTACTGCTTTGTGTGAATGGTTTCTTCGCTTGTTTTGAACACTTTCATCTAGATCGCTGCGCAGTTTTAGTTTAGACGTCGCGATAATTAATTTGAAAAGTGTGGAACGTATAGTGATTTTTAAATAATAACCAACGAACAAAATTATTAAATCGTTCGCAATAAATTTTTCAGCTGTTAAGTTGCAATTTTTTGTAAATTCTATAATTAGTATGTTTTATATTTTTTCATGCTTTCTCTTATTATATATATATTTTTTCTGTAAGTTGCACATATTTTTCGATATTTTAATTTCTTTAGAGCTTGATAATGGCTTAACGGCCGAAAAGCTTTGCGATCTTTTTATATAAAACTTTAATGGTTTGAACTACCTTTTTTTTTTTTTTTTTTTTTTGTAGTTTACTTTAATCGCATTGACTAATATATACAGCGATGATGCGATCGATTCCGGGGATAGGTATTTGTAAAATTCATATCTATAGATAAAATTTGCTCGAATATAAATTTTTTATAATCGGTTATTTTTTCGTTTCATCAACGGCGTGATTATTCGATTTTAGAAAAAATTTCGAATTTAATTAGAAACTGCTAGTTTTATTATTGTAAAAAATGTAAAATCGATCGTCGGGATCATCTCGTTAATTTAATAAAATAAAATAATACGATAATAAATTATTTACTATTATTTTCCGTCCAACTAATGTATGTTCCTCCCTAGTGGTAATTTTTAAACCCGATATAATTTTTTAATTTAATTACGTATTCCTTTTTTTTTTTTTTTTTTTTTTTTTTTTGACGGGTACTATGTACTGCTGCTATGGCCAGAAGCACCCGTATGGAAAAATGAATGTTAGATTAAATTGATCATGCCTATAGCTCGAAGAAACTGAAGTGCTGCTTCTACAGCAGTTGGGTCATCAGATAGAACTGTTTTGAATGAACTACCATTGAAGTTTTGGGGACGGTATACGGAATATTGTGGGCAGTCAAAGAACAAGTGCCGGAGTGTTAAGGGGGTTCGGGCGCAATGAGCGCACCGAGGTGGATCTGTTCTACTTAGAATATAACCATGAGTCAGTGCAGTGTGGCCAATACGAATACGGGAAAGTACTACCTGATCCTGTCTGCTTTGCGCCGAATATTTCCAAGGAAGAGGAAAGGAGCGAATGGATCTAAGATGATTCGTTGGAGGAATTGCATTCCACAGATCACAAAATAATTTATTTGCTATATATTTGATGGAGGTGACTGCATCTGCCTCAGGTATAGGTATTAAGGGATAAGGTTGGATATTTTCAATATTTGTATAGTGAACGAAACGTTATAGCAAATTCGGGAATGCCTGAAAAGTGGGAGGATATAAAAAAACCTGTTTTACGTCTCGAGCTGGAATCACTTCTTCCATCTCGGAATAAGCTATATACATTATTAAAACTGTTTATAGACTATGTCCTGGTTTTTCTAATTCTAACAAAATACGAGCATAATAATCAATTTAATATATTAAATTAAATATATATATATATATATTTAATTTAATATATTAAATTAAATTAAATACATATATATATATTTTTTAAATACATACTACAAACCCGTACCGCAGTTTATTATTCATTATTCGATTCCCATCTACGACAGAAGGAGCATTACATATCCTGCACTTCTATTAATTAAATGTACGACTTCATCATATTCTTTACAACCGGTCGTTCGTTTATTACGTTTTAGTATTAATTACGTAAATTAAAATTTCACCTTATTTCGTTTCTATTATGTAGTAATTAATATAGATGTGCAAATAAATAGATATATATATAACGATGTTCACTTGCGAAGCGAAACTAATAGTTATCATTAAATCGATAAAAAAAAAGTGAGCTTAATTGCCAAAATTAAAAAACTACATTCAACTATGTCCAAGTATACTTTTGTGATCATGTCTGTCCACTTAGAGGGTAACCACGAGCACGAGCCCCTCGCATTTGTCTCTCAATTATTAATCGCTGCATCGAGTGCACACTCCGCGAACTATGACCGAAAAATCGTAATATTCTTGATAGAATATCTTTGGACAGCTTACTTTTAGCTTCCGTAATATGGAAAATATTGTTTCCTTTGCTGTTCAGGATATACCATAAGCCTACAATTTCGAAACTATCGATATGCTGTATATCTTTAGTTTCAACGTCATCCGATGCGCATGTCAACACGGAAAACACCAAATACTACACTAACTTCTTTTTCGCCGCATTCGTGACTGTCAGACCACATTCCGTTTAATCGACTCGTGAAAACGGTAAAATTATCAGCTAAGATCATATGAAGTTAAAATATTGCATACCGTGTTGAACCAGAGCGTTACTTCTCGACTTGGTCATATTGAAGTTTGTAATAATCATTATTTATTATCTGCAATATTATTTTTATGAATCATATTATTATTATCACTAATCATTAATAATTAATAATATTATTAAAAGTTTATAGGTTTTTTTTTTTTGTCATAATTTTTCAAATTACAACTGGCCAAGCCATCCAGCAATTGGACTGGAACGCGAAATAACTTGTTAGGGGTTAGCATCCGGCGATGGACCCCACTGAAAAATTTGGCTACATCAAACGGTAGACTACGTTTTAACCTACGATCATCTAGACTAGTGTCAAGTAGATTGATCGCCAGTACGTTTGTGTGGGTTTCCAAACGGCTTACATATTGCTTTACAGCGCGTTTTTTTGTCTCGATGTAACGTATGATACGTACCAAGGTAGGGAGAGGATGAGTCTTATGGCTATGAAACCGCTGTATCCTGTTTATGTGTGTATCTTTTGCACAACCCCATAACATGTCCAAACAGGCTTTATAATTATTTTATAGAAATTTGTTTTCTAGTGATAAACTGGAGTACCTGCTAAGAAGCCAATTTAATTTGTGCAATTTTATATCTAACTGTTTTCTTTTATTTTGGCTAATGTGCTTCAGCCATGTCAATTTACGATCCAAGTGTAGGCCTAAGTATTTAACATCTTTTTCTTGTCTAATAATCATCCGATTTATTTTTAACGATTGATACGTCAAATTTCGCAATGTAAAATCAACCTGCGTGCATTTACTTTCGTTTGATACGCCAACGTCTCAGCCAGTTTTCAACATTTAACTGAATTTTTTGTAATTTATTAGAAGTTTCCCTATTAATAACTAATAACGCTGTATCGTCGGCAAAACGTAGCTGTTATCACGTTATTATCAACTGGAGAATCGGCAGAGTAGATTAAGTAAAGTGTACCAGACCTAAGACACTTCACTGAGGTACGCCAGCAGATACAGGATAGATATCGGAGAATTGATTTAGGATTTTAACCTGGCATGTACGATCTTCAAGGTAGGATTTTAGAAGAAGATAGCAAGGATGCGCGGTAATATTTTTTAGTTTATAGGTAAGATCAATAATAAAAATCCAATTAAGGCACTCGCGTAAATTCGATTCGAACAAATTATTTATAAACGTGGAAATATAATTAAAATTAGGCTATAAAGAAACGTTGTCATTTTTAAACTTTCAGAAATTAAGTATTCCAAAAAAAAAGAACCCATTTTATTTTATTACAGTTCACTTAGTTAACTTTCGTTTTATGTTTTTCTCGTAAGACCGTTTGCATATTTCTTATTCGTTGCGCAATAATAATACACAATACGTAAACAATACACACATACATATATATATATATATATATATATATCTGTAATTAACCGTTAGACTCATTTGTATCGCGTCATTAAAATGAATTATTCCGGTTCGTTTCTAACCAGTTGAATTACAACACATCCTGATATCGCACACATATACGCAACGCCTGCACTAGCGACAAGCAATGGTTTTATTTTTCTAATGGTCTATCCGTAAGGGAACAAACCTAAATTACCGCGTCTGCATTTGGGAAAACGATACAATGAGACGTTATTACCGGACGGGACGTTTAATATTCCGCCATATTTTTTCCCCATTTATCCCTATGGCGACCCCTTTAACGCCATCATTCCCATATATGTTTGTACGTATATTATATATATATATATATGCTCTACAGTGGGCACGAGGTAAAGAGAGGAATTCGAAAGGGACACGCATTACGGATTCGCATGTGAACTGTACATTTTTCTAATGACTTTCACCTATGTGTCTCTCGGAAAATGAGGATGCCGTTAGAAAGTTTTTTATTTTTATTTTTATTTTTTCGTTTGTTATTATTGTCGTTGTTATTATTTAAATGTTACAATTCCCTGAACAACGAGAATTTTCAAACATTACAGCCGATGTTAATTAATATCACTCTACTCCGGGTCTCGCTCGTAATGATAATTACTCAACCTCGCCGGACTTTATCGGGAACAAAAGCAAAAAAACACTATAGGGAGGAATTAGCCGAAGGTAATGTGGTGTTCATTTTATTCTAAATTTCTAAACATTAATAACCACCTCAAAGTCATATAATAACTACCTCAAAATCATATATATATATATATATATATATATATATATATATATATATATATATATATATATGTGACTTTGAGGTAGTTATTAATGTTTAGATATTTTTGAATATGTATATTTTCTATCGAACTTTCAGCATAAAAATGAATTATTGAAATATTGGACCCACGGACTAATAACGTTAGCATTTACGTTACGTAAATATACTTTCATTAATCGAGGTATTTCGATTATTAATCGACGTAATAACATTTTTTTTAAAAGTGTGGAATGTAGTGATATTCAAAAAATAAATTAAAAAATTACTAAAATTTAAAAAAAAAAACAAAGCTTTTCGACCATTAAGCCATTATCAGGTGTATATAATATATAAATATACACGGTATAAAAAATATTAATTTAGAACAAAAATTTACAAAAATGAGCAAAATAAAAAATTGTACGTATAAAATAATCTGATAGTGAATGTGATTTAACAGCGCAATCTACAGTCGGCGATATAACATTTATCTATAAACGTAACGTAATTGCCGAGAAAATCTAGATTTAAAAAATTACATTATTAATAAATAAATAAATATATATATATATATATATATATATATATATATATATATATATATATACATAACTTACACAAACAAATATAATTTTTACTTATTTTTATTTTTCTGTGCCGTTATGTTTTTGTATTTAATTTTATAAATAATTTTTTTGAATTTCAATAATTTTTATAAATTGTATATCTAAATTAGTATTTTTTACATTTTATATTTATTATAAATTTTGTATATATATATATATTTGCAACACGATAGTGCGGAAATATTTAAATTCATTTAATCGTTGTAAAGAATTAAAACAAAAAATCAATAATATTAATCGAAATTACATAAAAAAACCCTCAATTTTTATTATATTAGACGGAAGTTTTCATTTATTTTATTTTTATGTTCGTTTATGTTTTATGGTTATCGGTATAAACTTTATGTTGCTGATTGTAGATTGTGTTGTTTATCACATATTTACTATCAAACTATTTAATAAATACTGTCTTTTTTTATTTTAATTTTGCTCATTTTTGTAAATTGCATATCTAAATTAATATTTATAAAATTTATATTCTTTTATATTGTGTATATTGGTAATAACTTAACAGCTGAAAAGCTTTTATAAAAAAAATCGTTTATTGATTCTAACTCTTTTTTCGCTGTTTATTATATATATATATATATATATTTTTTTTTTGAGGGCAATTTCAAAAAGTCGGTAAAATATTAAAAAAATATATATAATAAGAAAAGTAAATAAAAAAATGAAAAATTCGATCGTAATCTTTCTGGAAGGAATCTGTAATGATCATCGTGACTGACTAGACTATATTTTTTTTTAAAATTGGTCAGCATTCAAAACATTAATTATGCGCAACGTTGATGGTCTACGAACATAATAAATGACGTTTACGAAGATGTTACCGCTTTCTCCGGGATAATTAAGAGTTACGAAAATGGCGAAATTTAGCTGGGAACGAACCTTCGTTTCTAGTATATGTCATCGCGGTATAGACTGTTAACAGAATACTACAAAAATTAAGTTAAAATACTCGATAAATACTATTGTATAGGAATTTAAAATTGAAATTATAATTATAGGCTAAAACAAATGATTAACTTCAATGAAAAATATTCTAATCGCCAGGTATTTATTTTGATGATTGAAATGCACGAATTATTTCATGGCATATATTTATTACGTGTATATGGTATACGTAATAATATTTGTTTAAATATATATATATATATATATATATATATATATATATATATATATATATATATATATATATATATATATATATATATATAGCGATGAAGAATTACTTGAAACAATCATAACGAAGCTTTTTGACACGCTATTTTTAAGTTATAAATAATTTAATTAGTAACAAAATAAATTGGTCGTATATATATTTTTTTATTATTCACTTAAGGCAATTCTGTTATATTGGTAGTCAGTGTCGTCAGAAGTTCTCGATACTTATATTCATCGCATACACTACCATTCATTATAAATGTTGTCGATCTTCCTTTTGGCCTTTTGCCTTTAACTTGATTCTCTATGACATTCTTTATGAAGTTATTACGTCTTATTTAACAGTTTTATTTTATACGATTTATTAAAAACCTTTTTCGACTCTTCTTCATTTGTGTCTCGGTTCTTTTCTCATTATTCCGCGCCAGATCCACATCTCCAATTTTATTTACCACGCTGTTAAGCGTCAATTTTCGCAACCCCCCCCCGGGCTTATAGGTGTGATCACGTTCAAGATAAAATATTCTCAAACGAGAAACAACGTAAGCATTCACATGGCAACGCTCAAATTTCATTCAAGTCACGATCAATCCGAGAGAAATTTGGACTAGTCGAGACTTAACCTGTTCCTGCGTGTACCGATAGTCAGCTTGTATCCGTTGTTCCAGGAAAACAAGTGAATCACTAATTGCGTCGATTTTTTTTTATATTAAAAGCGCAATATGTCCGAATTTGATTATTGACGATTCAAGATGCAGCCTTTAAATATGAACGTCACACGTTAGCGTGACCTATAGTGCCCGATCAAGTGATTGAGCACACTCCGAACGTATGTGCTTTGTAATGTATACCTTATTATTGACTTTTATTATTATTATTATTATTAAATGTTCATTTGATTTTAACTATTCGTCTTTTACTATCTGTTGTACGTATTTTATATAATCTGTCATCACACTTCCTAGGTCAGCTGTTTGTGTAAGTTGTGCCACAATATTTTTGTGTTTATCTTATTATTTAACGTGCTTTTACTGATCTTCGTTACTTTCGTTTTCTCGTTCCTTTTATTCCTTTCGATTTATCGGTCGTCATTTGTTTCGGCTCTTCTACGCGTACGTTAAATAGAAACGACGAAGATTACTTCTTCGCGTATTGTTAACTTTTATAAACTAATTGTTGAATCCAGTGTTTGATGTTACATATTCTAACCTTTCCTCTTGATCTTTGTCCAAGTATTTTTCCTTGTACTACCAACATAAACAGCGCCCCTCTTTTCGAAGTTTATGACCTATATAGTTCAATTTTCTTGCACTATCATCAGCCTGTCTGTGTTGCATCGCTTTAACACCTTTTCGTTGGAAATGAAATCATTCTATGATATCCTTAACAATCTTCGATAAGTCTACATTTCGAACGTGTCCAACATCTTTTTGCATTTTGCGTTAATAATCGACGTTTCGACCGCATATTTTAGCACAGGCCACAGGTAGCATTGCACAATTCTTTTCCTTAATTGACAACTTCCTGTTCTTCAAAACGGTTTCCAGGTTCATGAAAGTATACTAATTCTTAACAAATAACGATCGGTCTACACAGTAGATTCGGTTTAAAATTCGGACGCTCGTCAATATAGATATTATTACAATAACCCCTACTATCTATGATATATCTTACACAATCATAAATATATAGGGTGGTGACCAAGAGAAGAACGGATGGTTTCGTGGTTTTTGGAATAACTGAAAAATTACTAGATCCAAATGTTCGAATGAATTTTATTTAAAAATGGAAAAACGAGAGATTAGCATAATCATTTGCGGAACACAATATCCTTCAGACGACCGTAATATGCAACGATACATTCATTCAGTCTATTTATAAAATTTTCAAACACTTTTTCGAGTATAATTCGCTGGACTGTTGAAATTTCTCCAGAAATCCGACTTTTCAGGTTTTACATATTTCGTGAAAGTGTTTCGTAAACGCGGCCTCTTAAGGTATTCCCGAAAAAAAACCCAAAAACCAAAAACATTTCTTCACGAATAAATGTAAAGAACTAATTACATTCTATTAATCTATATAATATCGGAAAGTATTTCTTATCATTGTAAAAGGGGAACGATTGATTATCATTAATGCGTAGTATATTGATAACTATTATAGAACAAAAAAATAATAGGATCGCATAAACAGTTTAGTCGCAGAAAGCTGCAGACGGATTAAATAATATATTAATGAAATACTAGTCATAAAATTATTTTAAATTAATTTATAATATTTTATCTGCATTTTTCGTTTTAGTAACCTAGTACGTATTTCTTTTCAGATGTTCTTTTAAATTAGAATATTGTCTGTTGGCTTATTATCCGTTTTAGTCTTTAGAACAATCAGAATTAATAGTTAGTTTAATAATCGATTAATTCGTATTGCAATTAGCACGTCCCGTCGATAATGCTAAATGAAGATTTATCATTGAACGATGGGTACTTTGTGAAAAAAAATAATAAAATACTAACAAACCGACATTAGAGAAGATATCTGTATAACGCCCCTGACATTTTTCCATATGATGACGTCGAGACTTAGCACTATGTAAAACAAAAACCCCGAAAGCTATGCGTGAAGACGTTGGATTGAATAGAAAAAGTTTTAAAAGTGATAAATCGTCGGAAAAAGAAGAAATCGTTAAGATATGTGGTCAATGGGGAATTTAAATGGACAATCTCAAAGTTCAACTTCAGATAATTTCACCAGGGTCGTATCATCACACGCATTCCCGAAGACAGGACACGTACGATAAGTAATTAATAATAATAATGGTAAAATGTTATATCGTTATTGTTATTTTAAATATTTTTAATCAAACAACAAATTTACATATTTACACTACAGCGACAAAATAAATAAAATAGGTTGTTAGTGCGATGGAAAATAATAATAATGACTATGACCAAGATTTAGATAACAATAGTAATAATGAATTAAAACTTTTTCAAGCAAGAATTCATTCGGTGTTCGGTTTTTGGGCAATGAAGTCCCGAAGAAACGTTACTGACAATACACAATGGAAACCGATTAAAGTATTACCACGTTCGTAGGAATATTCCGTCGAGATTATAATGGAAAAACTTCCAACGAACAGAAAATTGGAATAATAACTGGCGCTGTAGAATATATATATATATATATATATATATATATATATATATATATGAGAAGCACCACTAGGGCGAGCTTCAAAAATTGCCAACTTATAAATAAATAAAATAAAACGACCGTTGCGCATAAACTTTGCCGTTTGTTTAAGAAAAACTGAGTAAAAATAGAAACAGTTTTTCGAAGAACAAAAACGGTCTTGTCTCGTTTTTAAAAAGTGCGGTTTTGGTTTTATTTTATTTCTGGCTTACTCTTGTTGCGGTTTTGATGGAAATGGAAATTAATATTTTTTATTTTCCAGTGACAGAACAGGAAAATAAAGTCGATTGATTTTAAATAATCGACGCAGAAAAGAAACAATTTTTTATTTAAAGTCGATTAAATAAACAAAATGAAAAAAAAAAATTAAATTAATAAAACGAGATAAAGAAAATTAGCCTAACGGTTATATATACATATATATATATATATATATATATATATATATATATATATATATATATATATATATATCATCATCATCATCATCAGTGTATCAGCCTATAGGCTGATTCGCACCATGTACCAATAGCTTTCATCTAAGTCTGTCGCCAATTTTCTTATTTAATTCAAGCCGGTATTCCACTTTATTTTAGCATTACGTCGATGAACGTCGTTGGTCCTCTACGTAGCTTTTCCCCCATTGTCTTAATAATCTTCAGGATATTTTGATCCTGGCTTAATGCACGACCTAGCCACTTAAGTCGCCCCTTGTGGATATTTTTTATAATATACTTCTTTTTTTTTCATTTAATCTTTCTAATACTAGTTTCTTGTTCATTTTATCTACCCAATTAATTTCAAAAACGTCTAATTTGTCCCCCGATCTCTTTGCTTTATTGCCCATGTTTCCGCAATAGCGCCACTGACCGTAAGTTTTAACCGAGATTTCGCGATGTTAACACGGAAATTGTTTTAAAGCGTAATAAGTATTTATCGTTAATTGTTGGTATACTTTATCCAAATCGGCGCTATTTCTGTAGAACTTTGACATGGCTTTCGGTTGGCTTTATACAATGTACGTTTTTGAACACCGGTATTTCGTAAAAAAAAAAAATTATATTTTATTTTTCTATATTCTACAATAACAACAACAACAACGTATATTTTAACATAATTACAGTGAGTATACACAAACCAACAATTTTAAAATAATAATTACGTAACGCCCAGGATGTCTCGCCGTACATCAGAAATAATACCAAGACCGTTAATAAATAAAAGAAGTAATTATACTTATACTTATAATGACAGCAAAAAATAATTGAAAAAAAAACTGTACAGCAAAAAACAAAAAATTAAGATAGTAATAATAAAACAAAAGAAAAAACACGTTAGACATTAAATAAATAAAGAAGAAATATTAATTTATAAAATAGGAGCCGCGAAACGTTACAACAGGTTATGTTTGAGCCTCCTATGTTTATATTTACTACACATAAATTGGAGTTGCCTGGAATCGTAATTACCAATGGTAGAAATTAAACTATTATCGTGGACTAAGCAATCATCGCAGAACTTACGCGTTAAATTTAAGATATGGTCCTTAATATAAGGCATGTTTAAGGTAGCGTGCATGTCAACGATTTTGTGGTATCTAGGGGGACATTTAGCACACATCTGAGACACCTATTTTGAAATACTTGTAACTTATTAAAATTTGTATTTAAAATAAAACTCCAAGCTGGACAACAGTACGTCATTATGGGACGTATATGGTATTGAGGCTATGCCTCTAAATAAAAAACATTTTAACCGATACGAAGCTGTGGAAATGTGGATACATAGAAGGATGCTGAGGATACCTTGGACAGCAAAAATATCCAATAAAGATGTCTTAAAGAAGGCGAATACAGATCGACACTTACAGAATATTATTATAAAGAGAAATGTGTCATACTTTGGCCATATCATTAGAGGTGCAAAGTATGAAATTTTACAGATTATTATACAAGGACAGATAGAAGGAATAAGAAGTCCGGGAAGAAGGAGGACAGATTGGCTGAAAAATATCAAAAACTGGACCGGCGCATCTTCAATACAACAATTAATGGCAGATGCAAGACAACGTAAGATCTAGTTGGCACATTGGTGACCGCCTATGCTCTCTTGAGTATGGCACATAAAAGAAGAAAATAAGTGTTTTATACAGAATTAATTTATTATTTACATTAAGAAATGATATTCTATATTCTTACGTATTTATTGAAGTCATCTTCAATTTCAGCATTTTACTTCGGATTTATGATATTTTTAATGCATTGTACTTTCTCTTGATTTCGTTCGATGTATTCATTGTAGTTTCAGCTTTCTTCTGACATCCGTCATCTTTAAGATATTGTTCGTTACCCGCGGTTTGCGCTGTTTATTTTTCTTTCTCCCGCAACTTTTTCCGCTGCTTGAATTGTTGAGTTCTTTGACCAATTTTGTTCTACATCCGTCATTTGTTCTTTTATTCGTATAAGTGTTTATCACTCATTTCTGTAAACTTACTTTTAACTGTATTACCGTTTAGTTTTATCAGGTTCCATTTAGTTGATCTATATATTAAAATAGGACGTTCAAAACTGATACGTGATGTAAGTTTCAGTAGTATATGGTCTACATCAGCGTAAGTACCCGGATATGTCCAGTATTTTACAGCTTGATTTCTATAACGTTATTTAACTAATAAACGCGTCGAGTTCTTCTCGTGTCGTTTGGTGCTTTCTAAAAAATGTAGCGCCTTTGGTATGACATACTAAATCAAGTATTAATTATTACCATTCGTTCCAGCTTACAGAAATCGACTAGGCGTTGACCACACGATCGTTTTTCTCGCCTAAATACGACAGTTTTTATCTTTTCCTCCAATAATCACTGCGTTATCACCCGTAATTATTATATTATTATCCGGTTACAGTTTCTCTTAATAAGATTTCTATCTGTTGCGTATACAGCGTCTACCGCTTCGTCCTCTGTGCTTGACGTATAAACCTGTGTTATTGATATATTAACTAATTTTGAAAAATTCGTTTTTCATTATATTAGCACTAGTTGCAAATAAAGGGCCACTATATATATATATATATATATATATATATATATATATATATATATATATATATATCACAAGAGCACTCAACTGTAACTCCATGGTGGAAGATTTGATCAAAGTTAACGTTATAATGTTTTTTATCATTCAAACTATTAAACGAGGCAATGCCACCATGACGTCACATACACTGAATATAGTTAATTCCTTAAATGCTAACTCATTACCCTTTATGTATAAAACTAACAAACAACGGGCAAGTTACAATATTCATGAACGAACATTATACAACGATTTTATATATATATAAAAATAAAACTACATACACACACATATATATATATAATATATATGGATATATACAGATACACACAAACTGCGTTGGTTGGAGGTAATAATGTACACGTTGATAACGATATCCGGCAATTTTTCTGAAAAATAAAGAGGCCAAAGGTTTTTTTCATCGTCAGACAACTTGGTAAAGACGAATCCACCAAGCTATTACATTTTCAATTTCGCAGATAATAACAGTCGCCTTAACTTTAATTCCATTTCAATTTCCCCGAAAGCCTAACAAGTCTTTCGATAAAACAACCTATATAAAATTTATATACCGCAATTCAAGCTCAGATTACACGTAATAAAATTTAAAAGCTCGAACTCCTTAGAAGTTTACAAATATATATATATATTGTGAAGCACGATATAAAGTTTTTTTCTAAACATTTTTTAAACAGAAATTACTTTCAACAAAATTTAAAATATCTCGTAAAAGTACATTTAGACGAAGTATGAGAAGTATATTCCATCAAGCGGGTTGGGGGTGATAAAATATAATATTGTCTCTTTAACGGGTACATTTTAAAATATCGGCGATTATCGGGAATTCCATGTTTATATTCGTCGAAAACACCTTAATAAAATTTAAACCGGCCCTATTATCGAAAATAATAAATTTATATTTAAATTAGTTATGTGCGGCGAAAAATCCATCTCGTCAATATAGTTCGGAAGACTTTCTTACTTTTTAAAGGATACGAGACAAAATTAATCGATTAAGCTCATAGGCTGACCCAGAGAAAGCGGACGGTTTCGTTGGTTAATAACGGAAAAACTACTAGACCACAATTATTGAATGAAATTTTATTTAAAAATGGGAAAACGGATCAGCTTACATAATCATTTACGGAGCGCAATATCGTTCGAACGATCGCCATTTGCAACCGCATATAGTCTATTTAGAACGTTCTCGAAGACTTTTTCGAGCATAGGTCACTGGATGATTTGAAATTTCTTCAGAAATCCGAGTTTTCAGGGCTGCCAGATGTCGTGGACGGTGTTTCGAAGACGCGATTCTTAAGTTATACCTACCCAAAATCGCGTAATTTTGAATTATTTTCGAAACTCTCTCGGCATTGTGATCGATTCAATGTTCCACGCAAAACTTTCATTATAGGGGAACTGGGCAAAAACGAATCTCTCAAAATAAAACGGTCCGCCTTCTCTGGGTCACCTTATATTAGTAGTTTCGAATTAAAAATTTTATTTAACTGGTAATTTTAAAATTAATTTTATTAAACTATAATTCGAATTTCGTTTATTTTTCTATTCGATTAATATATCGCGATCTGTATCTCTTGGAAACGAACGATACGCGTATATGTCAAATTTGAAACGAACCTCGTACAATTTACAGCAACCTTTGTCTAAGCCGAATAAGAATTAAATAATCCTATGCAACAAGAAAAGATAATTTAAATATATATAGAACGAATACTTTGGGTTTGTAATTAGGTAGGCGCGAATGTATACATAATACGCCTGTCTGATAGTACTTACGACGGTAATGACAATATAGTAGTGCATAAATATAATAATATTAACACGCATAACCATTACAGTGTCGGTAACGGTGATAAAAAAAAGATTAGCGCAACCAAAGAAAAATAATTAATTATAAATAAATAAAAAAATATAACACAATCACTAAAAGTTTTTAATCGCGAAGCTTTTCGACAGTTACGTCATTTTCAAGCGCGAACAAAAATTATTACATCTTTTTTAAATATGAAAAACCAGAAATTAAAAAAGATGTAATAATTTTTGTTCGCGCTTGAAAATGACGTAACTGTCGAAAAGCTTCGCGATTAAAAACTTTTAGTGATTGTGTTATATTTTTTTTTATTTATAATTAATTAATAAAATCACTACTCTCCAATATATTCAACTTTCAAAGAAAAATAATCAAAATAATCGTAGTAATTCGTAAATAATCTTAATGTTATATGGGTACATTTTTTAAAACGATCCAACCTGACAGCTTAGTCTACTTTAAAAACGAAGTCTGTGCCATTATTTGTATTTACATATTAAAAAAAAATAAATAAATTGGTATAGGCGCAAAAATTTAGAATTAAGGATTTTGGAATTTATTATATACCAAATAACGATATGTAACATTATAAGTCTTCATATATATATACAATCCACATCATCTGTTGATAACTGAGAATTATCAAGTGATGAAAAACTTTATATCACAGGTTATGATCGAACCTCAACATCCGTGTTGACAGTCACGCGCTTAAGCAATTGTGCTACTGAGGCATATATACATACATATAAATATAATAAATCAAGTATAGTGTACGAGTTTTTGGAGGGTCACTTTAGAGAATAATTATCAAAACTTTAAAGGGCACGCTTATGTCATTGCCTTCCTCCTGCACGATAGTATATACACATATACACATGTATGTATATATATACACATATATATATATATGTATATATGTGTACATCGATTATAAACATTAATTAAAATTCGTTTTAACTTTTTTTTTGTTCAAATTCCAAAGATGTGTTGTAGTTTTCAATATTTCCGTGAAAAAAAAAAATACCATCAGCATAGTTCAACGAACAGCATTAGTCCTGTATAAAAGGTGAATACGTATAAAAATTCCGATATTTTACAGCGGCCAGAATTTTTATACCTTGAAAAAAAAAAAGACATACTTCAAAAGAAAAATTAAAAACAGAAAAAAAATATGAAAGATAGTAGGGCGCATAGACTAAGAACACAAAGAAAACTTCGCAGAAATAGAGGAATTTTAAAATTTATATTTTCCCATCACGATATTAATAATAATAATAATGAAATATATGATAATAATGATGATAATTACAATATTAATATTAATAATAATAATAATGGCGATAAAAAAGAAAAAAGAAAGATAAAAATCGGAAGTAGAACATTATCCCGGATAATAAGGAGAAAGAAATAGTAACTAAATTTTTATCAGGTTTCCTCCTTCTCCTCCTCATCATTGTCCAGGGTAACCCATTTTCCATCCGAAATTTCTAGACGTCTTTATACGAAGATAGTTCACCCCGTTTTTAGATCGGTAATGGAAATTTCTCAAAAAGACCGCGAACCTCTCTATATAGAATGCTATCTCCAAGTCAGAATGAAAGAAGAAATAAGCCTCATGTAAGTAGAATATACGAGAAGGCTTTATAACGCGTAAAAATAGCGTCGTAGAAAAACTTTCAACTTTCATCGGAAGAATTCCACAACGAGCTTGGAAGAACGCAAAACTGTAATTAGTTTAACAAATATAAAAGTATAATATTTCTATACGTATTACGATATATATATAATATATATATATGATTTATATTGAACATAACTTATACACATAATGAATCATGTACATAAAAATACACACACACATACACACATGTATATATTACATACATATATATATACATGCGTGTTAGTGAAACCAGAAAATAAAGATCAAGTAAAATAGAAGCGTCCATCCGATACTGAATTGTTGTTGTTCTTTAGAAATCTGGGATAAAATATCATGTTTTGGCACAACTTTCACACATAGTAAATTTAATTTCGTATACAAATGGCGCCACCCAATTTCTTCCTCACATATCGTCGCACGTATAATTTCTTACAGTTAAACAACTATTGTATGTATGTATGTATATATATATATATATATATATATATATATATATATATTATATGTAATATATAAGGTCCTTACATACTAGCGCCTGTACATTGACCTACAAAAGTTCACTCAAAACAAATAAAATTTACAATTATATTGGAAATCTATTTGAATTTTTCTTTTCACTTTCAGATAAATTGCAATCTAGCTGAAACAGTTAATAAACAATTGAGATGGAAGGCATAATAAGAGGAATCGTGACGCGTGTAGAATGATTACCCCCCCACACACACGCACACTGGTGACATTCCATACTATCGCTACCAGTTAACGATTGCAGGAGATGGAGTAGCTTGGTCGCTTTATTATCTGTAGCAAAATTAATAGCCAGCGGATTAGAGTGTCTATCTAGTAGTCTTTTCGAGTACCGAGCCTTGTACGTTCGCATTTCATCTTTGACTTCTGATGACCTTCAGATATCTGTGAAGATGATCATTTCGAAAGTATCAGGGTGCGTTAAGTAGGGATCGAACGCAGTACTTTAGATTGGAATCCGTGAATAATTTTAATTCTTGAACTGCAATTGAATCTATCGTGTTTACTATTCTCGTTTAGTATAGCAATGACACATACGTATACATATGCTCTTTATATGCGTAAATAAAAAATATTGATATATATATATATATATATATATATATATATATATATATATATATATTGGCGATCTATTAGTTTCATGAGTAGATTCGTACCGTATGTTATGACTGATATTAGATACGTTCCATTAGGAACGTGTCTTAAATATGACATATATATGTATATGTGTGTGTGTAAATATGGTAAAATACGTGCCCGAATTACGAAATTATAATAAGTAATTCAGCGCTTATAAAGAGTAGAGTTTTAACATTAATATTATTATTATTCGGAATTCGAAGATGTCCCTCTAAAGTATAATTTAAGTTTTGTAGTAGTATGTCATTTCCTACTCTACCGACGAGATTTATCGAATACCGGAATTACGTCGATTTTACAGGTTATTCGATTATATGAAAATTTCAAGATTCAAGTAGGAAATCCGGAGAAGTCAAATAAAAAGAACTGCATAAAAATAATGGTTATAAGTAACGATTTTAGCGTTGTAGTCTTTTACGAAGTTATTGTGGAATTTAAAAAAAATTAAATTGTATTGAAACGAGTGTTAGTACGTATACAAGCAATCAAAAATGTATTCGTAGATGAACGACCTTTTTTTACGGCTAAAGATCTCTGCTGTCCACTAGAACGTAATCGTATCGGTACATGCAGAGAAATATTCTTTGCTTGAATTCGTATAGGCGTATGCCCGCTAGACCGTAACATTACCGGCCGACACCGTAGAATGCGTGTACAGTCAACATTGGTCGGCGAGAATATTTTGCATGCGTCAGTTCGCTCACCAATTGGTTTGCGCAGGCATACCTTTGAAAAGTGAAAATCTAGGCGTTCTTGCACTGCGATTTTTTGCCGAAATATGGAGGATGAACAACTGCTAGAATGTGTTCGCAATTATGGGTTTATTTATAATTTACAACATTCAAAATATATGGACAATATCAAGAAAGAGATCCTATGGAAGTGCAGAAGACTGCTGATGAAATGAAACAACCTGGTAACATTATTCTTCGTATATTACAAAACTGTACCTATTTTCCATATTTACAAACAAATTCAAATGTGTTACATACGCGTTTCATACGAGTCGCATACGAGTCGCATACGAGTCGCATACGGGTGTGGAATGCTGTGTTCAACCGTTGTAGTGGGCATGATAGTAATCGGAAAGTTTTTACGCGCGCCTGCTACGGTCATGGTAAGATACGTTCTGGTGAGCATACATCTTAAAGGAACAGCTCCTTTTATATATATGTATATATATATATATATATATATATATATATATATATACCTATATAAACTAATTCATTATAAAAAATAATTAAGAATTTTTATAGGATGATTAATCGCTAATAATTTTATTACAAAACATTTGAGAAGGTATATAAGTACTATATAAGAATATGTGTGCGTGTATGTGTGTGTGTGTCCGAATAAGTCGAAAATCGAATAGACAGTGTATAAAATCGTGTCAGAATAGCGCTACATAGAGTACTTGAAAAATTGAGAGATTACGATTGAACGCAAGATTGCGCACGTATCTGTGAGAAAATACTATAGTTGGTTGATCGTGAAGATAGATGAAGTTCTAGTCCTGCTGGCACTGGTCTTTGCGATTGAAGAACAAGGTAGCTGATGGTTAGATCCCGAGAAAAATACTGAAAATCAACTAAAAAATAATGTCCGTAGAAAAGTATTTTCATATATATATATATATATATATATATATATATATATATATATATATATATATATATATATATATATATATATATATATATATATATATAGTGTGTAATTACGCGGAATTCAAGGCGCTGAAAAGACAATTAACAGGTAACAATTATTAAAATATGCGTATATTACACTGTCCATTCGCATTAAGCGAATCATTTTTACTCTAATTTTTATTAAAATTATCATATTTGATACGCCTATGTATATTTTACATCATCGTCATCGTATTGTTCGTTGCCGTAGGTCGTGACTAGCTATTGTACGTTTATTTTTACGTACAAAATGAGCTAGCACTCAAGACACTATTTATATGCGCCACTACCTTCCCCGTGATAATTAAGAATTAAATAATGACGGAAAACTTTCTGTCACATGTTAGTTTCAAACGCCCCGACGTCGAGTTGACAGTCAAGCACTCTATTAAATATTGTATTATTTGATGTTTATTTCAATTAAATAATTTTTATTATAAACTACATAATTATAACAGAAATCATTTAGTACAAATTGCATTTAAAACCACAATACGAAGTCCGAATATATCACACTGCCTTTTGAGTAGTTCCATATAGGGACCCCTAGTAGATATATATATAACACACACATGCACGTGCGTGTGCGTTTGTGTGTGTAAAAGAGGTTCTTCCGCTAGCCAGACCAGAATTTCTAATACCACATGGGACAAAAATCTTTCATAGTGAAAATGATCTCTATCCAGTGCAGCTATCCATCCAATTGGTCGGTAAGTGAGTATCAGTTTATTTGGAAAGTAAGGAGCTGTGGAATGCAATGACCACCCACCCCTGTCGTATTGGCTTACCCAGAATACGTCGTTTGACTAGCCATCGATCATTGAGATCCAGAAGAACGTCCCCTATTTATATATATATATATATACACACGTACATATATACATATATACATATATATATAATCATTATTATTGTTACTAATAATAAAAATAATTATATTATTATCGATTATTATTATTATTATTATTATTATTTTTCAATAAGACACATTGTCGTATACAAGCAATTTATGCTGGCCCGGTGGCTTATTGAATCTACTAAACGATATTTAATAAACTATAAACGCCGTCGTCGTAAAACTTTGATTTCTTACGTTTTAAATAACGGCTAAAGTGTCTGTTGAAATGTTTATCTTAAGTGGTTGTTGTTTGATAATTAATTAATTTATTTAAAGTTTTTGATTGTTTTTGATTTTTATCTTTTACTATACTTATTTTAAATTTCAGCGTTCGAAATAACATGACGTTCATTTTTCGTTAAATCATTTATTTACTACTTTATTACTATTTTGATTTATGGAAAATTTGTTTTTAGTATGTTTTGTTATTTTAAAAATTTTTGTCATAAATTTTTGTATATAGTAAGATTAATATTTTAAGTTTACGTTGTGTGTTATTTATGTTAATCTTGATTTTTGTTAAATCATTTAAATCATTATTGCTGTACCGATGATTAAATTTTGTTCATAAGTATTTCATCATTAAATTTTACATACAGAAGATAAGATTTTGCGTTCGCTTTATGTTACGTTTTTCTACTTCGGGTAACCCTGTGTATTTTATAATTTATAAATAACAAATAGAGCTGGTACTCGCGCATTTATGCGCATAACCAGTTTCTTTAGTGTTCTAATGCAAGTTTGAATCGGTTTTTGTTACATGAATCGGTTTTTGTTACAATTAATATTATTATTATTATTATTACTATTGTAATTGAAATTGAAATTGTATTAAATTGTATTGTATTGTATTGTATTGAATACAAATAAATTTGATTTGATTTGATTTGATTTGATTATTTCATATGAGAACCTGAAACCTCATTTGAAATATGTGGATACGGCGGCAAATGTTGGGTGTATGGTGGACTGAAAACAGAAGAACAAATCTCTCAATACGGACAGAAATAGACGAACCGATGGTATGGATCGCGCGAAATTTTTTGTACATATCGTAAGAGAAGAAAATCTAGAAAAAGTGTTGTAAAGCCTTGGTGCAAGAGTAAAAAGTGCCTAATCGTTGAACAGATGACTGGTGCAATTTATTACGGTAGCAACAGCAAATGGTCGGAATTGACTGAATACAAAATGGACGGATACGGTTAAAGGAAGATCCGAAAACGATTTTATACAAATTTATCTGTCCTCTAATTAATAGAAATATATATAGACGTATATTTTCTAACCGTTTATTTTTTACAGTATTTAATTACGACGGAAAAAATAAATCATCGGTAAATTCTTAGAACATGTAATTGTTGACGCGCATATTACGTTTGTTTCCTAATAATTTTATTCCGGTAAAACAAAATTCCAGTTAAATACCACGGCTGCTCATTTCACATTTCGATCTAATACGCGCGGCTTCTGGACTGGTACAAATTCGTACACCTGATTCCTCACGGATAAATCACGTGGGTCGCATTCCTATATTTACGGGTTGTTGATAAGAATCGAGAAAAACCGGTTATTCTGCTTATTATTAATCAAAATATTACATATAATTAATTATCATTATTATTAGTGCTATTACATTTTTTATGATTATTATTATTGGTAATATAATAAAAATAATAGCGTTATTATTAGTTCCATAATTATGTTGGTTATTGTTTCGACCTTGACACTATTTTACCTCTCAATTACTTTAACGCAACCGGCACTCGTTCGTACCAAATAAGAAAAACCGTATTATACCCGGAAATCTTCCGGTCTTTTGTTACACATTCCGAGAATAATTCTCCGGGGTTAGGTTGCGAAACGGAATGATCATTTTCAAACAGATTGCTCAATTCAATCACATCTGAGGATTAATGCGGAAGAGAATAATGCATATACTCGAACTAACCGCGTTAATCTAGAAATAACGAGGATCTCTTGGAAACGATCTACGTCATTCCTGGCGAATATTTAAGTTCTAAACTATTACATAGTTACGTTAAATGCGGAAAATACTAAGAAATAAATAATAACGACACCGACAAAGAAATTTATAATTTTTAGATTGTGGAATGTAGTGATTTTTTTTACCAATAAACGTTTATTTTCTTGAAAATCACAAAGCTTTTCGTCAATTACGTCATTATCAAGTGATATTTAAATTAAAATAAAAATTTAAAAAATAAAAACACAAAAACATAAATTTAAGATCACAAATTTAGAAATACAAAATGAAGAATAGATACTTAAGACAATCTGACAGTAGACAGTCCGAAAAGCTGTGTGATTTTCAAGAAAATAAACGTTTAGTGATTTTAACTAATTTTTGTAATTGAATTTACAACAATTTATGATGGCGTCAATACGGTAGTGTAAAATTTTCTTGTAAGACGCATATTTAACAATAAATATTACTTTGTTCAAGTTCTGCAACTTTTAATATAAAATTTTTGTATATATATATATATAGGCGTATATACACGCACACATATGTACATACTCATAATAAACGTATGCAGCTTACCGCTGAAACATCACGCGAATAAGCGCGCCACTCTTTATATATGTATGTATGTGTGTGTGTGTTTGTGTAACCAGTTTATACGTAATGTAGATATATGCTTTACGAACGTTTGTTTATTCGGCGATATTATTATCGGATAGTTATAATTACTTTCGTTAGTACATCTTTTTCAATTCATTCTTAAAATCTATCTTTACTATTTTTGAATAATACGAATCCCAGTCGATCATTTACAGAAAAATAATGAAACACGTCGTTTATTTTAATTTAATATTAATTACTTAATTAATTAATAAA
This sequence comes from Coronaproctus castanopsis, assembly GCA_032883995.1. Taxonomy (NCBI): domain Eukaryota; kingdom Metazoa; phylum Arthropoda; class Insecta; order Hemiptera; family Monophlebidae; genus Coronaproctus; species Coronaproctus castanopsis. The sequence continues at coordinate 14,059,783 of CM065052.1, read as the reverse complement.
CGAATAAAATAATATCATTTCGTTTACTTACCACCGTTCGTATCTATTTTCGAGCTCTTTGAAAATTTTAAATTTAAATTTGAAGCGGATAGAATAACTGAAATAAACGTAAACACCCAGAATTATTCATAGAATTATTTATACACATACACACACACACACACACATATATATATATATAATATATATATAGTGGTGGGTGTAAAAAAATGAAATGAAAACTTATTCATCCGTATTAAACGATTATCACGAAAAACTATTATCTCCTTATATCGCCCGAAAATAGCGTCCGTATATAATTATATATTTACACTACTATATAAATATAAGTTCGCGTATAAAAATTCGAATCATATCCGCGTGCTAGATTCCATATCGTTATGAAAATGTATCGCGTAATACTCTGTCTCTCCAAGCAATACGGGCTAGGCAAGGCAATATGGCGGGCCAGACACTTGAAAAGAAAAAGGTTGGAGGACGTACGGATGGTTAAAAACAAAACTGAAACAGATAAACATCAGTCATTAAGTAAATTGGTTTTCTCGACAGCAATCCATCACCACGTCGTTACCTTATAGCGCCCGTCCTGCTTTATTTTTTCCGCTTAGAAATATTTTTAAATGTGCACATACCAGGTAAGTATTTGTGTATCTACACGTGTATCCTGCGTTTTTTATTATTATTATTTTTTTTATACAATACATATCTACTTATATATGTGTGTGTATGTTTAGATACGTGTATATATATATATATATATATACATGTATATATATATACACATATATATAGTACTGAATATATAGCTGGAATACAATCAATTAAAACCAAATTGTCCGCACAAACAAAAAAAAAAAAAGTCTCTAAAACAGGTACGCAAGAAATATATAAGGGGCGGATAATCGCCGAATTGGAACCATTCAACAGACTTTCACTTTATCAACGTGGTTCAATAGGCAACGATTTACTTTAAAATCAGACCGTTACACACTATGTAATATATAAATATACATACATATATATATATATATAAAATATATAAAACAATGTAACGAATTAAATTGTTAAAATGACTTTACGCGAATCAGAAGCCTACTTAAGATTTTAACCGTTCTGGATGAAGACAATTACTTTTAAAATTCTACCACATAGTATGAAAACAATTTTTATTATCCACGACAAGCATAGCCGAAAAAACTATCACCAGAAATCTCAATTTCAACCGTTGAGCTGTATGCAGTGTATACCTAGCATTACAGGAGATATGGAGAAATCGCGCGCAGATCATCAATTCATCATATTAACCATCCGAAACATATTCAACACCAACTCAATTGTGCAAAAAATCCACCAAATCTTAGCACACCACCGAAATAGATATTCAGTTCATATGGATCCGGAACCATAAAGGAATAAAAGCAAACGAAATATTGTTGATAAGTTAGCAAAAAGTTCAATCTCGCTGCTATCAGATCCTAAAATAACGAAATCATATTAACAATAAATGATCTAAAGACTAGTTACAAGAATAAAAACACTGGAATTCCGAACGGAGGTCGACCTCATCGGCAAACCACCTCAGAAATATAAAAGGAAAGAAGATCAAAGAATGGAAGTCATCCGATCGAAAATGTCGAAAAGAGGAAGTAGTTTTAACTAAGACTTGGCCATGTAAACCCACTCATACACCTATTCAACTTAGCACCGTTCCTTCCTGTAACACTCTTCAAATCACTTTTCAGCATATCCTAACAAGTCATTTATCCGAATCCCGTCAAAAGTTTAACCTCTCCGCTAATCTATCCCAACTATTGTGTAATTATCCTTCTATTTCTTCGTCGTTGTCTGTTTTCGTGACCCACATAAGCATTTTTTAAACTATTTTTTGCTATTCAATTCGATTCCGGGCCGTTTCCGTCAGTTAATGCGTCGATGATATCCTCGTTGTATGTAGAATGTAGTCATCGAATAGTCGGTAGTCCTCTATTTCTTTTTCCTTAATCCCTGTATGATTTTCCAATCCATTTCGACGTATAACATGGCCGAAAAATCTGAGAGCTCTTCTTTTTATCTTCTGTACCAGTTTATCCCTTTATTTCCAGATCTGCCGAAATTGATGTGTTAGATCGATATATGCAGTCCACGGTATTCTGAGCATTCTTCTATAACAGATCGTTTCGAACGCTTCTAACGACATAAAGTTTTGTTCAGCGTCTATAATTCAGATCCGTAGCTCACTATCGATTAGCGTTTCAATTAGTGTCTTCTTAATTATTATCCGTATAGAGTGGTCTTTCCCCGTATTTTATTTAATTTTCCTAGGGCACTTTTAGCTATTCTATTGTGTAATAATAGCCTTCATTTGAACGATCTCTTTCTATTCCTCAAGCAATGTAATCTATATAATACCATCTAAACAACTTTATATGCATTCTGTTTAATAACCTCGTAGTATAATAATGGTATATATGTATATATGTGTATATCTATATATATAATATATATTTTTTGTATATATATGCATGCATGCATATGATTATTGTTAAAACTTCATCGTTCTATGCGCAATTTAATATGAAAAAAAAAACATGTAGTAACCTAATTTATATTTATCGGTATTTCTAGCCATTAGTAAAGCTGTTCGTATGTTCGTAGCACGTATATTAAAAAAAAACAAACAAAAAAAACGTAATAACAAATTAGCAGATGCATCGCCATTTAATGTAATTATGAAACTTATCACGTATTACCCGACCGCTGTGCCTGTAATCACGTTCGACTATAGTACGCGCTAACGAAATAACTAATTACTTATAACGTCGCGTACGTATGCATTAATTTATCTATAAAAATTCGTTAAAGTGACCCAGAGAAGACGGACGATTTTGTTTTTTGAATAGGGTAACACTGCTACATGTCCAGTTTCAGTTACCACGCCATCCTATAACGAGAAGAGGCGCACATTTCAGGTTGAACGTTATTTTCGGCGTGAATCGATCACGACAGTGCGAAGAGAACTTTGAAAAGAATTCAAATTGTATATTTTTTTTTTTTTTTTTTGGTGGAGATACCTTAAGAACCGCGTAACGGGGGCGAGACACATACACGAGATTTGGATGGTTTCTGAAGAAATTTCAAAAATTTTGTAAAGGCTGAACGAACGTATCGTTGCAAGAGTCGGCTGAACGATATACTAGTTTTCTTATTTTTAAATATCATTGAAAAATTTCGGTCGAGTAGGTTTCGAGTTATTCAAAAAACAGCAGTCCGTCTCGTCCGGTTCGCCGCCCTATATTATTCAAAATTATTCAAATCGTCTCGGAGGCACGATAAGTAACCACAGTCAATGTGTGGATATATAGTCGCTCCGATCGAAAATTTAAAATTTAATCGATATTTCGGAAAACTTCAGCTACACGATAATAAAAGGTTTAAGAAGTTATTTTTCTCTCTGCAGACTTAATCGAAATATTACGAATTACTCGTCGGACGTATCGCTAAATTTTATTTATTAATACGATTCCGTACCGCCGAAAAAGAATGTTTTTTTCTAACTTATAAAATAACAAAAAAAAATAAATAGAAAATTGGGGCGCTAATTCAATTTATCCGTCATTACTATTCTATATACCTTTTAATTTTAAATCGCGAAAATATTAATTACCTATAACAAGCAGTACCCGATACTCAATCAGTACATCATTTACATACACAAATTTGTGCGTTGGCATTTATAGGAGCATGTTTGATTGGAACGTGTATAGAATTTTCCTTATTAAGCTTTATCATAGTAATTAATATGTACATATATAGAAAAATTAGTTGTTATTTTACGTGATCAATTTTTCCACTGACCTTGAAAAAAATCATTCTAACAGATATATAGGGTCATTTATATAGCGCACGTAACCCTTTATTTTCTGACCGTGATATCCCTGCCGTTTGTCACGTTCATTCTTCAATTCTTTTTAAAATATTTCCCTTACATTTTGTCTTGAAACCGATCTTTTCTCAATGTAGCTCTTAATTATCGTATTTTCAACTATAAATTTGTGTTATGTCTGTCCGATTTCATTCCAACTTTTTTATTTTTTTGTATTACTACACTACTACTAATCGTACTTTTTTTTTTTTTTTTTAATAATGTATATATTTGATTAATTACACGCAATTTTTTTCTTCGTATTATCGGTTTCAAAATTACTTTCGTTAAGTTCCCACCGCCTTGGACGAATTTATTCTTTTTATAATTATTACGTATTATTATTGGGTTTCACCGACGGGTATTTTTTTCCTTATAATGTTATATTTATATATACAATATATAAAACAAGCGCGATTAATATATTAATATATGTGTAAAATATATAATAATTCATGTTAGTTATACATATATTGTTTTTATCTTTACAGTCTCTAGTAGCATCATTAAACTGTATTTATTTTTCATTTTTAATTTATAATATTTTCATTGACGGTTCGTTTGTTTTTCTTAATAATATTTTTACCCTTTTTTTTTCACTTTTACGATTTAGTATTGCATTTAACTTTTTCGTTGTAAGAAATTTGAGCTCAACATACTTTATCTCGTGCACCGGTAATTTCTACATACTCGATCGTTTTGTGTCGTTTAAAACATTTCGTTAAAATTAAAAACATTCGTAAAGCATTTTGAAATAGACGACTTACATTTACCGAACGTACTAATGATTAGTGTAAATAGAACAATACGAAAATATGGGTTTTTCCTATTTCCCATATTTAATAAAACGTCTGCACCATCTACGTGTCAAATGTTTTTCTTCTTCCTTCTTCATTAAGCCTTCTGACGCCAATATTTGACGTAGGCCTTTCCCAATCTTTTCCAACGTTGTCTGTCCCGAGCTTCACGTACCTGTGTGTACCCGGACTTGTTTTATTAGGTCATCTCTGACCATCTTTTCGGGGGACTTCCTTGTCCCCGTGTATGGTCGCCAGTTCAGTATTTCCTTCGTCCATCTTCCATCTGTTAAACGTGCTCTATGTCCTGCAAAGTTCCATTTGTTTGTTGCTATTACGGCTGCAACATCTTCAAATCCTGTTTTTTCCGGTATATCGATGTTTCTGTCCTTTAACCTAATTCCCAGCAGCGTGCTCCATTCGTCTTTCCGCCTTCCCGATCTTATCCGTTAGTTCTTTTGTTAAAGGCCAAGCGCTCCGTAACTCAGCACTGGTAACGATGCATTGATTAAATAGTTTAGCCCGGTTTGCTGTACTAAATTTTACAATATACAAAAAAAAAAGTAATTTCACCGAAATTACTTTACCCCTGCCAAGTCTGGTGTTATACTAGCGGAAGTAATATAAACCCGGGCGAAGACTGACAAACCAACGTCTTCGAATAACGCGTAAAAAAATTCCCTTATGTAGGAGAAATAATTTTTAATTTTTATAACCGGAAATTTTTTCGACGTTTGTAGATATTCCTATAGTAAATCCTATGGGCGATTTACCAATCTCTACGACACAAGGTATAAAAGATATGAGACGTATAATTATTTTCCTGTAAAAACCCTAAATGTCAACAAATAAACTATGATACTTATAAGTTCAATTTGATAAGAAAAGTGTGTAAATGTTCCCGCAAATTTTGCATACAAGTTCTTTTTTCATAAATATTATTAACTTCGATTATATTTTTACCAATGTTTTTTCTGGAGAAAATGAAATAATTGTATTTTTCGCATAACGTAGAATTAACGGCTTAATAATTAAAGAATTTTCAATTTCAAGTTCGCACGTTTATTTTTCACCACTTCCAGTTCTTAGTTGCATATTATACGTTTCCATCATATTCTCAATAACTACAGTCTCTTTTTCAATATCTTTTACTCGTCCATCGATTTATCTAGCGTCCTCTATTTATTGGAATAATACTGTAGACAATCTTGCTAGAAGCGCACTCGAGAATGCAACACACCTGTTAGGGACGTTTTATCTGAAATTAAGTTTTCGCGCCGGGAATTTTGGAATCGCGCTTGGATTCAGTCAAACAATTCAGGAATATTCAAAATGATTCAAGTAATTGTTCGGTTCTTCGATTTCACTAGCAACGTAGAAAACAGGATTCTCCTTATTCGCATTACATCTTAAGGCTTAATTAACGTTCTATTCGTACACAAATTTTCCTCATTCTGTATATCCATCCTTGCGAGGGAGGAAAACCACCTATTTTTCAGTTGCAGTTATTATACTGATTAAAAGATTATCGTGTCACGTCTTATATTAATCCTTTCCCAACTAATCTCAGATGCTTGCTCAGCTCACAAAACAATTAGCGTATACGTGATCTTAATTATCAGCGCGTAGTATAAATATGTAATAAGACATATCATCCGTTTCTTACAGCTCTGGATGGAGAATCGCTAATGCCCGTATATAAAAACACCTTCTCTATAATCTATCTTTTTTCTTCTACTATACATCATTCGGACCATAAAATCATAATATATACGAACTTCGGTATGCTCTTACTAATAGAATTCCTTAAGGTAATATCTTTACTGCTGGACGTAGGCTTTCTCCATTTATTTCCAGTTATTACGTATAGAGAAAGACCTACGTGATTTTTCTACACGCGCCTTTCTGCAATCAGCGCAAGACATCACACGTTCGTATATAATATACGTATATATACGTATACATATAATTTTTAAATATCTATTCGTCCATCCTATTATTCCACTTATCCCGCTCCTATCTACCCATTCACCGTGCATGAAGTGCCTGGAAAATACCCGAGAATTAAAAAAACAACCCCACGATTTAAATTCGTAGAGACATTCACTACCGGATGATGCCGATGTTTACGTCCACACCCAGTTGATGAGTGTACCCTACCTGCGGAAGTTGAATAGTGAAATATCCGCTACCTAAAAACATTTACAAAATCATCCGCGAACGGTGTCTTCCTACGTACACGCCCCTAATACGTAATTTTACCGCTAACAAATAACGGTATAATAATAACTATTATTTAATTCGCTAATTCGAATATTATTTAATTTCGCTATAAATAATTCGTATTTTATTAAACGGACTGATAACATTACAAAAGACGAAGTACAAAGTAGAATTGAAGAAAATTGCTTTACCGGATAAAGAAAAAACAGTTATCCTGGATGGGTGGTATTTTTCGACATGACGGGTTATTACGAGTCGTAATGGAAGAAACCAGCCAATTTTATTATATGGCATCGAGGCTATGCCTCTAAATAAAAAATACGAGACTGTGGAAATGTGGCTACATAGGAGGATGCTGAGGATACCATGGACAGCAAAAATAACCAACAAATATGTCTTAAAGAAAGCGAATACAGACCGACAATTACGAGGAGAAATGTGTCATACTTTGGCCATATCATTCGAGGTGCAAAGTATGAAATTTTACAGATTATTATACAAGGACAGAAGGAAAAAGGAGTCCGGGAAGAAGGACAGAGTGGCTGGAAAATATCAAAAATTTGACCGGCGCATAAGATGCGAGACGTAAAATCTAGTTGGCATCTGTTGAGTATGGCGCATAAAAGAAGAAGAAACAATCTAAGAAGAAAAAGGACTTGGCCGATAATATTCGTGGCCATGTTAGTGAAGCATACACAAATGGACAAATATTCAAAGATGATCAACCGGTGCAAATGGAGAGCACATGAAATAAAACCAGTCTTAGGACTGTAATACCGATGACGAATTATTAAAGTACGAAATTCGATCGATGCCAAAAAACTACATCGTCCTGATTTTTAAATATTTTCCAAATAATAAAAACCGAGAAAAGTCGATGTAATGTACTAAAATTACGTCAAAATTCGGATGAGTGTATACTGCACGATATATATATATATATATATATATATATATATATATATATATTTTATTTTACGTTCACCCGATAATAATAGCTTAATAAGGGAAAAGCTTTGTAATTTTTTTACAACGTTTGGTGATTTTAAATCGTTTCTTATATATAAACGTGATACGCAGAATTTTAACAAATGCTGTGCCAGCACAAAGAAACTTTGCTAATGATGCGGTCACTTATATTTTTATAAAATTAAGAACTAATTCTGAGAATTGTATCTTATTACGATTGTTACCAGTAACAACAGCAGACCAACTAAATTGAAAGTATCAGAAAATTACATTTTTGACTTGTACGCATAATTTAATTCAAATGAACAGTTTTTACCGGACGATTATAATAATAAACGTAATTATTGTAACGGTAATTATGTTACAGTAAACACACACTAGTGGCGAGTTTATTTACGCGCGCAAGAAACACACACACAACACACATATACTCTTGTCGCGTATAAAAAAAAAACCCCGAACGTTAAAAATAAAATGATTTTAAACATTTTACAAACATTCTTAATAATTTTTTGACGAGATGGAAAAATAGGAAGAGAGACTTCCCTTTTTCATTTTAATAAATTAAACAAAGTTGAACGATAATAATCAGACGGCGGAGGACTGAAAATGCAGTCAGTTCCAATTGTCTGGAGGTCGAAACCATTAGTATACGAAAAGATGGTCATTAACGTTTTCAGGAGGTGGTGACCTGGAAGATCATTAATATTTTTGATTTACTTATGTCCGTCTCCTTTTTCTTAATATATTATCTTCGTCTTCTCTTTCTAATTTCTTTCGTATTTACTTTCCTTTCACGAGGAAAGCGGCATTATAGTTAATTACTAGGAAAACGCCGGTTGTATAAAGGTGAAACCCCCGGAATAAAAGAAAATAAATTCGTTTTAGTAATCATTACTAATCATTACATTCAGCTTCAAAATATGCTAAAAACTTTATGAGATGTATAAAATATATATATGTGTGTGTGTGTGTATAGAAGAGTATGTGGATGTGTGGGTGAGGAGAACTATGGGTAATAATAGTAATAATATAATATTATTATCAATCATCGTTTCATATTTATTATTATTAAAGGTTATTATAATTTTTTTAATATGGCTCCTGAAAAGGAAAACCGCTTTATTTCTGCAATCTTAGATGTAAACTAAATAAGCAGTATTCGTAAATAGCATAACACGCGCCGAGGAATCGCCCAACGGCTAAACTCTGCTAATTATATTATTTGGTAACGACCAACTGATGAGGTTACGTTTCAGCCTTCTGAGATCTGAATAGACAAAAGTGTCAACGCCTCTCCGGATTCGGATGGTAAGAAAGCCGTTTCCGATGCTATCGAGCGTAATCATAAATATTACTTCGCTGTAGATCTGCATGGAGTACGTCATTTCGTCGAAACTGACGAGCATTAGTGTGATAGGCCGAAGAAATTTATTTCGAACTGTTTCGATTACTTTTCGATTCGATTCTTACATCCTTCATATTTGTATTTCGTTATTGGACGTATAACAGTTTCGTATATATTAGGAGCTTGTTCTCTAGCTTCTATTTAAAGATCAATGTCCGATGGTACATTTGACGTATTTTACTTCGTATTTCGGTTATGATCGATATTTTGAATCCATATGCATACCTAAGTATTTCGTAGAATTTGCAACTGGAACTTGCTGGTTCCGAATGCGGATAACATAACACGCATCTCGCTCGCGTAAAGCAAAAGCGACACGAACAGATATGTCTGTTCATTTAACTGAATTTTCAAAGGCTTCATCCATTCTGCTATGTGATCCACAGCATGCTGCGGATTATCATTTGATAAAACTTGGAAATGACACTGTTAAAACGTCATCAACAAAAACATTGCAGTTGTATCCTGTATCGATGGTATTACTATAAGTACAAGACAGATCCTAAGACACTGAGAAAATTAACATAAAAATAAGATGCAGTGCTAAATAAAATGAAAAGCCGAACATATTTGGTTAATGCGATAAAACAAGAAATAAATGAGAAAATGAACATAAAAATAAGATTACGGTGTTAAACATAAAAATCCGAATATATTTGGTTATCTCGATAACAAATGATGCGAGAAATATACAGGATATAAAAGAAATAATAGGATTGACATTTAAGAAAAGGAAATTAACATCGAGACGTGTGAATATAGAAATTAAGAGAAGAAATTGATGGAACATTCGTTTTACTTTATTTCTCGGTAGATGATAGATAAAAGGGCTAGTTGGAGGCATTCGAAATCTAGTATTGGAGCAGAATATAAAGAATAGGAAAATTAGCGTAATAAAGAAGTAGTTAGATTAATAGGCGAAAACAGAAGCTAATTAGGAAAATTAAGAAAAAAACGATACATACTGGGATATAGGTCATATTGTCAGACACAATGAATATTTAAAGCAAATAATCAAATTAGAAAGGAAAAGATCAAGAGGAAGGCCAATAATCGAATATATCAAATCAATACAAGACGATGGTACAAAACAATATGATATAGTAACGTGAAAAAAATGGCGCTATCCAGAGAGAATTCTGTAATTTCAAATTTAGTTGTACACCAATCTTAAGAATTTTGATGATGATAACAATTATATATATAGATATATAATGCAGCAACTTTTATTTTAAGTGTGAGGTCAGCTCTAGCAATTCGTCCCGATTTATAAATGTTAATTAATTATAAATTAGTCATTTTGGGCGTCCTATTTATATGATTCAACTTAATTTGTGAAAATTAAACGCTAAAACGAATTGCGAAGATATTTTCCGGAAAATTTGTAAAATCTTCTTCCTACTTTTATTTAATCGGTTCCCCCCCAGAACTCTTGAAAAATTCGAAGACACACACACTAATACATACGCACACGCAAACATTACTATATAGTTGTGATTCTTTTTATCGAGTTCGCATTTTTTAGAAGTTTCGAATCTCGAATTTAGAACTTTTATAGTTAGCGAAGACGAGCGTAACTTTTGTTTAGGAAAGTTTTAACGGAAAGTTCATGTGAAAATTTTATTGCTATTTGTATATATATATATATATCGTTAAAACAAACGCACGACGCTAGAATATAAAAAGAAAAGCACGATTTTTTAAAGACAAATTAGAAGTTGTTTTACACGTACTAAAAATATGTTAATTTAAATATTTAGCAAGCAGCAATAATAATAAATACGATTATATAGTGATAACAATAATAGTTAATAAAAACAATAATTAATCATCGATAAGTAATAATAATTTTAATAAGAATAACATTTTAGGAAATTCGTAAATCATAAACATCGTAAAGAATTTAATCGTAAAATTAATATTAACGAAAATTACAATATTTAGAAAGAAAAAAAACAACAAAACAGAATTATTAGAACAATTGGAAATAATAAAATTAAGCGATGAAAATAATTCATTAAATTTGGTATATAATACACTCGTACTATTTAGTTACTTAGTGTGGAAAATTGTAGTGGTACTAGTTGACAAGCATTGCAGCCTTGAAGCAGATATACAAAATGTTAGGTTGTTATTAGTTAAGTGTATATATATTGGTTCGTTTCTTACTTTTATTGTTATTATTACTATATATAATTTATTTATCATTATTTTAACTTCGAAAATGACGTAACTACCGAAAAGCTTCGTTATTATTAACTATTAACAATTATTATCGATTTATAACGTGTTATAATTTCTTTTTTATGAAAAAGAACGCTACTCCATATCACTTCTCATATTCTTCTTCAGTATCAAATCGATTACCGAGTATCCGTTGTCTCAGATTGCATATTTGTGCGCTTATGCTATGCGGTATCAAGCCTATTCTGTGAAGTAGATATAAAATTGCAGTGGCTGCACTTCAATTCTGGTCGCTCGTTGTTATCGTTATTCGTTGCTTGGCTTTTGTTATTCTTTTTTCTGACGTATTTACGGCCCTCTGTTCGTTCGCGATTTCCAATCATTCCGATTTAATGCAACTTTTTCCCAGACTCCGCTGGTGTGGTTTATTCTTAATATCTTCAAATCGTCCGCAATTACGTTATCTTAACTTTGGGCGTCCCAATGGTCTTTTTACTACGTTGGTTAAGACTCTATAGAACAGCCTTTATGCGTTCATCATCCATATGGATTACATGGTTCTATCAGCATCCCGTTGTATTCAGTATGTATTCGTCGGTTTTCCTATCTTTCGAAGTGACGTAAAGTATTTTCCGAACAAATGGCATGATTCCTGTGCCTTTTTTTCTGCTTTCTGATTATTGGCTATGTTTCGCCGCCATACAGCATGGTCGGAATCATCACACCGATTTATAAACCGATATCTGGATTTTAGTTGTTAAATCCTTGTTATTAAATCGTCTGCAGCTAGTTTGCTATATGCTGCACAAAACTGTCATGCTATTTAAAAGGATTAACCGTGCGTAACTTATTTCCGATTACCTCGAAATTAGTTCTCCATTTAACTGTATTCTATTTTCCTCCGATTTATCACTGTACATTTCCGCTAATTGCGTTATCATATTTCGGAATTCATCCGCTTTTTTAAGATCACACAATCGTCAGCATATTGAAGACAAGCAAGCGAAAAGGAACTAATGGCAGTTTTTACACTTTATATTTAGTCAAATTGTACAAGCCTCCGTCAAAACGAAATTTAATATACTCGTAATTCTGCGCTTAAGTTTTTGATTAATCAAGCTCGTGTAAAAGTTGAATAGCGTTGAGTTAATACACGCCCTTGTTTTACGCCTGTGTTTATGTCGAATTCTGTTGTGCGCCCGTTATCACGTAAAATACTACCCGTTGTTTGACTGTGAAGAAGTTTTATTAATTGCAACAAGGTTGCCGACATCCGGCTGCCTTTAGGCAAAGCTACGCTATTAACGGAATCGAATGCTTTCTTTACGTCTATAAAGGCCATATATATATATACTTCCATCAGTTGTCTTAGGGTAAAAATCGTGTCAATTACACTGCGATTTTCCCTAAATCCACGTTGCTCTTCAGGTAATATACGAATTCAACAACGATTTTAGTCGTTCTCGAAGGTTCTTACCGGAAATTTTGCTTACGTATACCCACATAATTTTGCGCAATCAGCTTTATCTCCATTATTTTGGTTGCTTCTTTGAAATCCTTCGGTACTGATTTTTCCAGCTACATAATGTTAAAAAGTCTATCCAGATAGCCAAACAACCCTTTCCCGAATTTGAAAACATCGGCAGGAGTTCCATCGAGCCCCGGCGACTTGTTTTTTAAGCGCTTTATTGCTTTTTGCACTTCCTCTATTGTTGCTGGATCTTCTAGGCTCCGATTAATCTCTTTCCTTAATACAGTTGTTACTCCATATACATATACAATAATTATTATTATTCAAAATGGCCTTTATAATAATTGTATTTTTTTTTCATCATTATTATCGATGTTGAAATTGTTACACTGTAATCGGCATTTATTATAGTTCAAATGAAATTAATTATTTGGTACTGTTTTCATTAACTCGTTTTATCTCGTATGCGTTACGGGTATTAATTCGAACAATCGGGTGATGCACAGCCTGTATTAAATAGGATGGCTCTTGTATCCGAGTTTTATTATATACATGGACAATTTTACATAATGCATTTTGAAAACACCGCACCGTTCGAAAGACTGAAACGGTTATCGAAAATCAGATTCGTGGAAAACATTCGTTTTCGGTTTCGCTTATCAGATAATAGGGGGAAAATAAAAGGAGCTAGTAATCACCTTTTAAAGAGATTATTATTAATAAATCTAAGAAATATATTTCAGATAAACTAATCCTAATTAAACCGATATAACATTCCGAAATGGCGTCTGTAAAAATGAATCTTGTGCAATGTCGTAATTATTACCAATACATATACACACACACACACGCGCATATACATTACATATCTTACTCGTGTGAGTTTTATACATAAACAGAGAACGGAAAGTTCAATCATTAATTAAAAAAACATAACCAACGTATACCCGGATAAACTGAATAGTAATTATCATCGTTTATTGTATATAAAAGGAATTCGTTACTTAAGAATCGCTATCAGTCGGTCCGCTATTTATAATTTCTTATCTTTACCAGACGTTCAGCTCAGTTTTTAGGCTTTTTAACTAGGGTGAAATTTCCGGCTCCATCAGTGTGACCATTAAAATAATTATGTCCGTTTTTTTTTGTTTTTTTTTTTTTTACCTGGAAGTTGATTTATTTATCATTTATTTATTTATTGTAACGGAGTCCATACAACAGCTGAAAAGCCAATTACAGCCTAGACTTATAATTAGTAAATAGAATAATAATTTAAAAATTATAACTACACACACACACACGCGTTAAAACACGCATTAGTTATACTCCATTTATATGTTCCTGCTTCAAATGTACGCACGTATATTCCCGAACAGATTAATAAACGCGATTTATATACCAACGGTGTACAGCAATGTACACACACACACCAAAAAATAATACAAATCTCGGAACGATCAAAAATATTTCATAGCAGCAACAACACATTGAACGTTTAACGAATATTAACTAAAATTCGACTAATTTTCAATCGGTTCCTGCATATAATCTGCTAATATCGATACACATCCGACTACTTTTTAATCGTTTCTAACAAAACCTACTAATGTCGGTGCACGCGATTCGATATTAAATCGATTTGGTCACATCGTCTACACTGCGTAGAAGATTGTCGATGTTAAATACTCACTTTTCACTTTTATATATATATCACGGATAATTTGACTCTATTTTCCTTTTCCGTAGAGTATAGATTTCGCCAACTATCGTGAAACTCGCATATTTATGGCAAGTACCTAGATATTTAAAAATTTACACCGACTTTAACAAATTTAACGTATTTATTATAATAGGGATCCCGAACAAGTATATTTTGAATACACACTAGTTAGAGTCAACGGCGGGTCCCTAGGAATTTCTCCTAAATGTAATCAACGTATAGATTTAAGTGACTCCAGAAATTATATTACTAAAAAAAGAAAAAAGAAAAATACATTTCGAAACAAGCAAATTACTTTTTTCCACATTTTAAAAACGGTGCCAAATCCCTATCCCATTCTATTAATACCCCCCCAGGATGTGCATTCTCCATTAACAATTTATGCTATCCAATACGACTAGATGATTCTTGCTCTGTATACATGATGTAGAATTATACGGTATATTTTTCTGTCTTCAGCACTTACTCCTAAATCCCAGTGACACCAAAACTTTACAGACTCTCTTGCCGCTGTATTGGCCCTCCAAAACACAAAATCAAATAATTAATTGCACACAATCTCTTCTTTACAAATTATCACAAGATACAGATCCAGTGTCCCTCTTGTGAGTTCCAGATCATAAGGGAATTTTAGGGAATGAAGTAGTGGACAGGACAGCCCACTCTATACTATGTTACCCTACAACCTATATAGCCCCGCCGTCTCCAGTACTAAACACAGCCCTCAAATACTTCTTCCACCACAACTGGCAACAGAAGTGGAATTCATACCACCGTACTTCCTGGGAACCACCTGCCAATTTAACCCGTTCCAAATACATAGCACCCAGCTTGGTCACATCACTCTCTCATGACCATCTTCTCCGATGTACTAACCCACCCCAGCTTTTTGTTCCTTTTGTTTACTCTCGAAACCCCCTCTCTTATCTGCCATATTTTACTTTACCGCCCTACACTTCTCCCAATATCCATCCGCGCACTCTATCTGCTTTCCTCTCCAACAGTTCTTCAACTATTCCCTCAGTTATACAGTTTCTTTCCTCCTCTAACGTCAGTTATACTACATCTAACTGTTAAATCACCAGTGCCGTAATAGCCTCTCGGTAGTTAAATACGGCAGTATAAAAAAAAACAATGTAAATTAGCTATATTGCTTAAAACGTTAATGAAATATCGAAAATTTAAGAAAAGACACAGATACGAATCAGCTGATTATGATGATGATGATGATGATGATCGTCTAAAATTAAAGACTTCAGTCAGATGAATTCACACGCCTACTACTACATTCCGAGAATGCTCGTGACTATTATCGATAAATTCCGCGGGACACCAGATCTAACAATCTACAGACGCCTACGATGACCACGAAGGTATTATATATTTCAATGTTCTCCCGTTTGAATTGAGTAGGGGAAGTGAAAGTAACAAATCGTAGAGAAACGATAAATAAAACGAAGATACAAGATGGGAAAGCATGAAACCGGTTTAAAAACGTCCTATATGGATTAGTAAAAAACTGCATTTTAGAACGTTGCTAAAACAACACTCTGTTATAAGATTTTATGTGTACGTAAACCACATCGGAGAACAGATATGAAGAATTACCTGAATATAAAGTACATGATGATGATGATGATGATAATGATAATAATAAATAATGCTGGAAGAACAGGATACGATTGAGCGTTATTTAATATAGTAGACAGTATACAATAGAGAAGATGTGATTACATTATATGGCATCTTAAGAGAAAGTAATGAAGAAAAAATCTACATACGTATATACATATAAGATGTTAGTAATATCATCTTCTCGATTTGGATTTTTCCATTTTAAAATTAAACAGCAGCACATTGACACCAAAGAGTTCGAATAAACAAACGCATTAGGTGAATTAAAAAATAGTATCAACTTAATTCGTAGTAGAAAAAACAACCAAAGACTCGGTAAATAATTTCAAGTTCGAATGTTAAGTATTAAGATAGGGTGAAAAACGAACTGAACTATAAAATCGGAAAAACAAGTTAAAATGAAAATTTCTAAAATATCGTGAAAAACGCCAGAACGTCCACATACCGTATTTTCAGGATTTTACAACGAGAACTATACTACTAATAGCGAGAGAGAGACGAGATAAAAAATCGAAGCAGACGGTAAACAAAAGATGATGCAGAGTAATCTTAAACTATATGTGTGTATAGAAAATGTTTATTGCTGTATTAGAATTTATATTCAGAAAAATAGATTGGAACTTAAATAAACATCAGTGCTAAACAACTAAAATGGGTGATGACGGAATTAAATGCATATTCGAAATAAAGAATAAATTTATACAAAATAAAAATCATGTCGAACACGAACGAGAAACTAAGGAAAAAATTAGTGCCATAGATATGGAAACATTAAATGAATAATACCTCGGACAAAGAATTACGACAGACACGAATATGTTAATGCTGGCAGAAATAAATCGTAGAATATATCATGGGTAGAGCTTTTGGAAAACTAAACAGCGTACTCACGAATAAGTACGGATGTGTTTGAAAAGGAAATTATATAATCAATACTTTTACCGGTTCTTATATACGATTCGCAAATGAACATAAGCAAGACCAAAGTAGCGCAGCAAAGACTATTATTGAACACAATACTATCTAAATAAATCGATAAGAGAGAACACCGGACTACATGATGCTGTGGAGCAAATAGCGAAAATAAAGTGGAGATGGGTCAGACACATAGCCGGAAGACTGGGTAACAGATGGATAAAATTGGTGTTGGAATAGTGGCCAATTGATAAGATGAGAAACAAGGCCGTTGGTGTGATGGCTTAAAACGAGTCGCAGGAAAAAATTGGATAAGAATAGCTGAGAATTGTAATAACTGGAAACAATTGGAGAAAGCCTACGTCCAGTATTTGACTGATATAGGCTGAACATGATGATGATAGAGTATACATATATATATATATATATATATATATATATATATATATATATATATATATATATATACATATATACACTTACTTTCTACTTTATGCATTAGCTCAATAGACCGCTTTATCGTTTGCTGCAGTTAGATCATCTGCATCACAGTTCAGATCTACCACTGAACATTAGAGCAGGTGATCAAAAGTTTGTGTTCTCCTCTGCAGTTGCACTTATCGTTTTCTTCTAGGTCCCATTTTCTGAGGTTAACATTGCATCGCGTAGTTCAGTTCTCAGTCTATTGAGTGATTGCCAGACTTTCCATGGTAAGTTCTGACCAAGTGGTAAAACTTCCTGTAACTTGACTGAATTGTTCGGTGCTGATGCAGCTTTGTTCCACACACTAGCTGTTTCTGATTTGCGATATATATATATATATATATATATATATATATATATATATATATATATATAATAAGGCTGAAAATAATAAAAGAATCGATACATGAGCATCGAAAATCGCACAACATACTCAATAGAACAAAACTTAACTTTTTGAAAAAGAATCCTGCGCAATAAAACTAAATTATTCATAAAGGTAAGATGTTATTAAAAAAGATAAAAGAAGTTTGTTAATAACTATGATCACCGGAGTCAAATATATTCATTTATTTTAAATAAACGTGCGGAACAAATTTTTATTATGACAGATTATATACGTACACACGTGTGTGTGTGTGCGCGCGCGCGGGCGCGTGGTACTTGATTTAATTTACGCTTTCAAATAATAGCCGTATGTCCTTAATAATTGATACCTGTCGTTATACTATATCGATAAGGTGTGTGAAATGCGTGATTAATTCTCAAACAGTATGGATTGCGAAAAATTCAATGAAATATTTAACAAGGCCGGCAAAACGAAAATTGCTAAATCACCATGGTCCTGCCTTAGGGTTACAGCTCGGTCCTCGATAGGAAAAATACAATTTTGTTTATATGTATATACATATATATACCAAACAAAATAAAATAACATCGACACTCGTGGCCGAATATAGTTGTCTGCGTGGAAATGAAAAGAATTAGTGACTGCGAAGGTATAAGATGAGTAGAATGAATAAAAACCCCCACATATTCAGGAGCCGCTACATATTTTTTATGGTTTTAATCATACTTGTCCTTTCAATTACTAACGTTGCCACAGGTGCTTTTGGCGTAGATGATTATCGACTGTAGTTCATTATTTACAATTTGTTCTCAGTCACTTTCTAATTTTATTAACTTAGTATCTGATCTTTATATATTTTCTGCGTGATCCGGTTTGCATGCGTTTACATCCAAGTTATTCCTCATATAGTATTCCTCTTTGGAGTCCAGTGCTGTCATTCATTCATACGACAAGAGATAAGGTCCGCACCAATATCCAGACTCAAATCGAGAAAATCACCTTGGACAATGGATGAATTATTAGCAGAAGATACGAAAGGTTTTAATAAATGGAAAATAACATGGGAAAGGAATTTAGAACACACAAAAGATTACAATTTAGCTGTCGACCTCAGGAATGAAGTTAAAGGAATAGATTTATCTAGGAAACTATAGAAGACACTCAATAGAATTAGTACCGGAGGGAGGAAGATGCGGATATTTAATGCAGAAATGGGGTATAACGACAAGTGCTGCGTGCCAGTGCGGAAATCCAAGACAAACAATGCAGCATATATTGGAAGACTGTAGTGAATTTGTACCTGTAGGTTTAAAATTAGACGACGTTCACAATCTTAACGATGGAGCCATAGACTGGCTAACAAATTTGAACTTAGACTTATGATGGGAATTTTGTCTAATTATATGTAACCGAGGATTATACGACAAGAAGATATATATACGCAGATAGTTGGATGGATATAAAAAAAAAATATTACAACAAGCGTGAGTGACAAATGTAAAAAGTAAAATATTTAAAACATTGTAATTAAATAAAATATAACATTTTCGGCTCTTTTTTACATTATGTATAATATATATACATATACATATATATATATATATATATATATATATATATATATAAAACTTAGAAATATATACAATTACTTAACACTTTTTCACTATTCAAAAATGGTTTATTGAATAATGCAGGTCAATTTTTGTAGGGGGGACACACACAATTGAAAGTTGTTTTAAAATACACGGAGACAAATTGATAAAAAAAAACTTTTTCACAACAAAAAAATTACTTTTCATTATATGTTCACGCCCCCTCCAAACACCTTTCCATCTAGGTGTACACAATACATATAAAATATATATGTACCTGTATTGAGCGTGCGTATATGTGAAGTATTGGTGTTGCGATGACCATAGAACCTAACAGACCCGCGTTACTTTTAAATACTTATCAAACACTTAATTCACTATATCTATGTATATGTATAAACTGCAACGCTATTTTCCAAGGTTTTTTTTAAAATTTAAATTGTGTACAAGTTTATTCCATTACATACCCATATATATATATATATATATATATATATATATATATATATATATATATATATATATATATATATACATATCGTGTCACGAGCGAGCGCACGTTTACCTGAAGGTATCAAAAAAAACCACTATGACCTATTTTTAAGTTTTTTTCTTCTCAATATCAAATTTTTCGTTTGCTTACTTTTAAATATACGTACAGTAAACGGGCAGCTTAACGAGTGCTTATACAATATATAGGCGACTTCATAAAGCCAGATTTAAGCCATGCATTCTGCGCCTACGTTCGTTCGGGAGTTAACGACACGCAAAGTCAACAACACCGTCTTTTGGAAATTACTAAATACGAAAATATTCGGAACAGCGAGCCGATTAAAGACGACACGTCGTATAAGGTCAATCGAAGTTATAACGAAGTAGTCGGATTAGTTCTCAGAATATGCTTTTAGCTTTATGCTATAGAGCTTCCCCTAATCCAACCGTTATGTACAGACCATATATATATATATATATATATATATATATATATATATATATATATATATATATATATATATATATATATATATATATATATATATATATATATATATATATAGGCTAAAATAAGCCTTAACCGCTTGAATGTACGCTAAACTGTAAAATTTATTACGCGTAAAAGGAAGACGTAAATGACGGAAGAACCTTTGCATATATACACTTACATCGACATACATACATACACATATGTATATAATATCCGTGGGTAGGAAGCGGGAAAAACGTTGGTTAATATAAATCAAAGAGGACGCGCCTTACGATAAACGTTCGGAATTTTCAAGCATTTCTTTTTTTCTAACAATAGCGGCTTTAGTTGGGGCGTCCGATAAGGAAAACAAAACGAGAGACCAGCTGACATCGCTGCGGGACCATTTCGGACGGAATGGAAAGTTTAATTTATATCGTTGAAACTGAAGAAATGGCCGGAAAATCTCGTACGGAAAATATTCCGATAGGCCGGAGGAACACACCTGTTAGGAGACTAAGTCTATCATTATTTTACTAGCTCGGTTTTGGGCTAATAGCCACCGTGTTGATAACGGTCGTTACGGACTTTTTAAGCTTTTCGAATGAATTGAAATAGCCCGCACCGCCGATATTAACTTGATTTTTCTACATAACCCACGCTGCTATTTTATTTTACGATATATATATATATATATAATAAGAAACAAAGAATTTGCATTGTGAATTTCAACGTAAACAACTATGGATTTCTTATTAGGAAAATGCAGTTTATTTGTTTTTCTACTAATACAGATAGGTGTGCAGCAATTATTAACATTGCTTCCAGTTTTAATCAAACCACTGACACAGAAAGTGTTTTGTGTATATATATAATCTTTAAAACATCAGTCGAGGTGTGAAGAATAATTTTAACTCAACAGAAGATTGTGATTTTTAATAATATGTAGTACTATCGTATAATGCGTTCAAACTTAAATACGGCAATTAGTACTAACACCGTGTATAATAAAAATTGAGCCAGCGTGAAAAATTCAACTATATTATCCCTTCCGCTTAATATAATTCATTAACCGTTTACGAAATTCTTGAGCTGAAATGTCAATAAAGGCGTGGAAAGAAATTGAACAATCGCGGACCCGTGTATAACGATTGAATTCAAATATGATATACTGACTAAATTCCGGAATTTCAACGAACTCCGTGTTTCTATCACTCGTCACTTAAAAAAACCGCAAAACTTATTCAGGCATTGGAAGACAACCTCTGATAAATCTATTCTAAATAATTCCGAAATAGTTTAAAAACTTTATATTTAAGAACCGGAAGTATCAAACTTATTTATCGAAATTAGCGACGCGGACATTACCCGTAAGTGAAAATCGTGCGGCACAACTTCAGTGCATTGCATCTGAAATATATAAATATATATATAAAAAAAATAAGCGTACATTGAAATAAACGATACTTTCAAATATACGCACACAAGCACACATGCATATGTATTTATAATGATGTATATATATATATATATATATAGCACAAATTTTTCGGTCATATAATGCGTGCACGAGACTTAGACAGGACAGTCACACTAGGAATAATGAACGGACATATAAGAAAAGGTCGGCCAATGACCCGATGGACGAAACAAATATGCCGACGTGTTAAACTGTGAATACCAGATTTTGGACACTCGGCAGATGATCGACAACTGTGGAGGAATTTGATTGCTACATAATAGTCACGACGGTCAATTATGATCAATATACGACTGTAGAGATATATATGTTCAGAAAATTCAACAACATCTCGGTCAAATAATAACGGAAGGACTGTACGGTGATACAGAAATAAACTCGAGAATTAGATTAGCTAAGTTAACCCGGCAAAAAAACCGAAACATTTTATGCCAAAAATCAATACCGTGAAAACTGTGTAAACGTATTGTTAAAACATACCGTGTAGACTGTAGCTCTTGACTGTGCCTGTTACGTGGACACTGAACAAAATGTTGAACAATTTTCAGACTTTTGAAATGTGGTGTTGGAGGAAGTTACAAAGAATAAGTTGGACCGAAAATGGTACGAATGAAGAAGTTCTTGACAGAATTCACGAAAAACGGATTTTATTACCTTCGATAAAGAACAGACGATTAACTTGCGTCTGGTACGCGATGTGATAGGACAGATTCCAGGGAAAAGAGGCCGTGGTGGTAGATCGCGAAACACTTTCGTGACAACATTGTTCCAGTATAAAGGCGCAAATCAATATTGGAAAAATCGGTTGGGTAGGAAATTACCGTGGAATAAAATCAGTATAAATAAAAAAACTGCGTGTAGATTTAATCTTTATATATATATATATATCAATGTGCATATATATGTATAAAAGTATATGGCAATGTTGATGAGAAAAACTAAATAGATATATATGTATATATATATATAAAAACATAAATATATACACATATGTATGTGTGTGTTTGTGCATATATATATATATATATATATATATATATTTGCAAAAAGGAAGGAATAAAATACACTAGCATGTTCCGCACAACCATAAATTTATCTCGGCAATGTTTTTTATAGCAACTTTATTATACTAACGCAGAAAGCTAATGGGAATAAATTAACGAGCGTGTGCGCATAACTTTCTGCGCTCCTGTTGTTACCCTCCAAAGTTAAGTTAAGCGAATGCGTTAAAAGTTTCCAAATGAAAACAAGACGGAGATGACAATAATTAAAAGTCTATAATAATTACAAAACCGGCATGCTCCGATGTAATTCTGTACTTCAAATTGAACGATATATATATATATATATATATATATATATATATATATATATATATATATATATATTTCACTGCATAATATTTCTGACCTGCTGGTAGCTTCACGTAATTTCCATTATGAGGGCTGCTTTAGTTTCCGGATTTTATTATAAAAGTGGCTTCATTTTAATTATCCGACAGAGACGTCGCTAATTAACGAGATAAAATGGCTTCGGACTTGGTCGCTACCGCAAACGGACTTTAACGAACGCGATACCGCAAAACAGCGAAGCAAATAAGCATGGTGCGACAACGGCTGACATTAAATCTATTCGCGCGCCCGACAATCGTAAATCGCGGACATGTCATAATATTTCGAGTGGCCGGCAATTATTAGTCGTCTCGACGACACGGTCGGTAATTTCTAGTGAGTGTCAAGTGAGCTTAGTTTTAGAATTCAAAAGCTATTCATCATTGACAAAAAAAAAAGAGGCATTAATCGAAAAGACGAGATGACGACGTCGTTTTATCGTGACTATATAGGATTCTGTACCTTGTCAACGAGCCTACTATATTGTGACCCAGA
The DNA here is from genome assembly GCA_032883995.1 of Coronaproctus castanopsis. NCBI lineage: Eukaryota > Metazoa > Arthropoda > Insecta > Hemiptera > Monophlebidae > Coronaproctus > Coronaproctus castanopsis. Next base: position 14,035,785 of record CM065052.1, on the reverse strand, counting down.
AAAGACGGACTGTTTTGTTGGTTTTTCGAATAATTCAAAAACTACTCGACCGAAGTTTTATTTAAAAATAGGAAAACGCGAGATTAGCTAATATATTCATTTGTGGAACACGGTATCGTTCAGATGACCCCCGTCCTTTGTATCAATACATTCGTTCAGTCTTTTTTCGAAATTTTCGAAACGAGCGGTTCTTCTTGTTATAAAATGTCGTGATAACTGAAACTGAAAAAAAAACGAATTTCTTCTGTGTACAGCAAACGTGAAGCACGCGTTTTGTGTTGAAGCAGTGTTACCAACTGCGCTATTCAAAATACAAAATCGTCCGTCTTCTCTGGGTCACTCTATATTTAAATATGAGCTTCTGTATGTACGTACACAGAGCAATCACCCGTACGAAAATGAAAGCCGAGTTTTTCATCGAACGACGAGACTCTGATTCGGCACCTAAATATTAGTAGGTAAAGTATTTACGCGTATGAAAACTTCGTCTACCCAACACGCTGAGCAGCATATTTTTACCAGAAACCTGTCTAGATTTTGGCGTCTATGTAAAAATATATATATATATAACGTATACACAACTGTCTCAAATTTATATCAACGATACGGTTAAACGAATATAGGGGTAAATTTAACAAGATTTTTCTTCATATCGAATGGTTAGGAAAGAAAGGTACTCTTTGAACGATTTCCGAAGATTGAATTCGAATCCCACATTATCCCGGGGGGGCAATAATTTTTCAAGTAAAACGAATCGTATCTTTTTAGGGATGACATGTTAAATTTGAAAAATAAACAGCGTAAATATTAAGTATCGCTAAAATAATTGTAGAAAATATAATAAATATATATTTTTTAAGCAGAGACTTTGTATAATTCACCGTGTATAAGAAAAATTGAGCCAGGGTGATAAATTCATCTATTATCCCTTCCGCTTAATATAATTCATTAGCCGATTACGATAACATTTGTAATTCTTAAGTTGAAATCTCAATAACGGTGTGGTAAGAAATTGAACAATCGCGGACCATAACGACGCTTAATTCGGTTATGATATACTGACTAAATTCCGGAATTTCAACAAACTCTCATGTTTCTATCACGTGTCACTTAACAACGAATGGGCTATAACTCAGGGCTTTACTTTTTCTACGTCGAAAACCAAACATATCTCTTTCCACAAAAAACATAAATCGCTCGCAACTTGTTTACAAATAGTCTCGACTCAGATAGCAAACACAGACTCCCTAAAGATACCTAAAGATACTAGGACTAATTTTAGGCAAGAAGCTGAACTGGGAAAAACACATAAACCAGCTGAAAATAAGTTGTACGCCAAAATGAAATATGTTGAAAATGCTTAAGCACATCTCATGGAGAGCTGACAAAAAAAAGAAAAACACTTACTCTTTTATACAAATATTTTATGTTAAGTAGAGTCGATTATGCTAGTGTAATATATGATATTATACAGCTGAGCTTATTGCAATTTATAAAAGTCTAAAATACATTCTAAAACAAACGGATCCTAACAAATATATTGTATGCACTGATTCAATCAGTGAATTGCAGTATATCCAAAATCTAATTAAGAATACAAACAACGACGCTAACAACTTAAAATATATTATATACAAATTAACCTCGCAGAATAATAAGTTAGGCTTCGTTTGGACACCAGCTCACTCGGAAATTTTATATAATGAAAATGTAGATAAAGCAGCTAAAACAATCCAGGGGAACCTGAAAATAGTTAAAGCCACCCACTTAACTGATTTACATCACAACCATCAAACAGAAAATCACAGCGCTGTATCAGAACTACTGGGAAACACATACACACCTGTATCAAATAAAACCAAAGTTAGGATATTGGATGACAGCACACCAAAAAAACAGGCGTGAGGAAGCGGCTTTAACTGGATTACGCCTAGGGCGTACACTACTCACGTCTCGACATCTATTGAACGGAGATCCACCACCTGTCTGCTGAACGTGTAACGACCAACTAAGCTTACACCACATATTACTAGAGTGAAAAAATTACGAAAAAGAAAGGTTAACTTATTAACGGATTATACAATAGACACTCTACTACCAGGATAATACTCAAACTATCGAATACTTGTTTAGAGTTTATTACAACCACCGGAATAATTAACGCAATATAAACTCAACAACAGACGCAAATGATCTTAGCAATCGAGCGTCTATAAATAATAGAAGAAAAAAAAATCTGGAAACTTATTCAGGTGTTAGAAGACAAAGTCTGATAAATCTCGTTGAGCCTAGTAAATACCCGAGTTCTTTGTGGAGAAGTTGCGTCTGGAATTAATTTTCCAGCATCCGCGAGACGTGTCGCGAACGACGAATTTCGTATGTGGCGTATATCGCGTTTTTTAAATGCGACTCTTTACACTCTATGAATATAAAAGTAAACGAATCTCTATTTGCAAGGGGATGACTGGAATCTTAAACTTAAATATGTACCCTAACCAGTTTGCAGAAAATATTCAAAATCGATTAGAGTCGCCTGAAGAAAATTCCCAACCTCCAATCTCATTACAACTACAGGCTCATCGGAATTAGAAATAAAATCTAGAATTGAAATAGTGCGCGTAACGTTTCAAAACCTAAGTAACTTTCATCAAGATGTTAACCCAGTATTTACGTTGAAGAATAGTTAAGCGCTATTATCCACGCTATAGTACGCGACAGGAACGGGGGGGGGGGCATTAAAAGCTGAACAAATAAGACGATTTTGAGACTTGGCTTTACAGTCGATTACTAGCAATATCGCGGACAACGAAAATAACAAATAGAGAAGTTACGAAATGAACGAAAACGATTGGGAATTAATCGGATTGGTAAAATTAAAGAAAATAAATTATCCGGATCATTTGATACGTAATCACAAAATACGAGCTACTCCAATTAATACTGACTGGAGCAATAGGTGTTCGTGGTGTCGGCCGCAGAAGGACATCGTGGGTTTCAAATATCTGAGAATGGATTGCGGTTGCCGGAATCGGAAATATTTTCCATTTAGTAAGAGACCGAGAAGCGTGGTTTGAAGCAGTGAAGGATTTCGAGAACGAAGATGACTGAAGAAGAATAATTTTGGTCAGTCTATAGTAAAAGGTAAACGAGGTTTAATAACGACATGATTTTATATTCGAAAAATATACTTTACACACCTGCAACACCGCCCCTCAATGTTTTTCTTTCGCACGCACGCACATACGAATATACATATAATATATCTATATCTATATTAATATATAAAACTGTAGCGTCTCTGTCTGTGATTTGCGAATATTTTCATTATAATCACTGCGTTCGGCTATTAAAATCAATTTTTTTTTTTAATTTTTGTCTGTCTGTCTTTTCCGATTTAACTAAAAAAAAACATTAAAGCAATAATCATGAAATTCGCATTAGCCTATATTATCGGAATCGTTCAAAGCTTTGTTTCACATTGATATCACAAATAGGACAGAAATTACAATAATTTAAAGTTTTCAAATATCGTTGTCTCTTTTCTTTTAACAGTTTTATATATTAGTATATGTGTATGTTGAAATTTGGCTATAATTTTAGCAGAGTTATAAAAGCACTTAAATGGGATTGGACGGGACATGTAGCTAGAATGAAAAACAATAAATGGACAAAAGCAGTCACAGAATGGTGTATCTATAATAAAAGAAGACAAGATAGACAAAAATTAAGGTGGCAGGATGATATAATTAAAATGCTTCAAAATAAACAATACCATAGAGTAGCTGGAGACCGACTCGAATGGGACCGTTTGAGGGAGGGCTTTGCCCAGTATCAGGGCTAGATAATAATTATGCGTTAAATGATATATATGTAGGTACGTATATGTATGTATATATGTGTATATGTATATATTAATGTATATTTAGAGTAAGTTATACAAATAATTAGAATTATTATCATTCACTATGGCTAATAATAATAATAATAATAATATGTGTATGTGTATATACATATATATATATATATATATATATCCGTCGGTTATTTCAGCCACGCCCCTAACACAACAAAACGTGATTTGTATTATTGCGGGTGTTGGTAGTGAAGGTACATTAGAGCCGGAAAACGTGTTAAATTTTAAATGATTTGGCAGAGATATCGCTGTTTACGACTTTTTAAAACTTTAAATTATTGTAATTTCTGTCCTATTTGTGATATCAATGCGAAACAAAGCTTAAAAACAAATAATTACACGGGCGAAGCCGTGGTTTACTTCTAGTATACATATATAAAATGTCGGTAACTATATTTTTCAACTACCATTTAAAATATGGAAATTATATTAGAAAATGAACATTATAGATTGAAAATTTTACAGTTAACAGAGTTAACCTATATTTTGTATTGACATAAGTGACGTAAGGTGACGAGTCTTCTAAAGCAAATAAAAGATACCGGAACACGTAATTGTGCACGCTATAACGTATTGGAGAGAGTTGAGTGGAATTTCCGAGAGAGACAAAAAACGGTGTAACGACTAAAAGAAACTTATGCACACACACACACACGGGTAATCCCCGGTTTACTTAATCGATAACCGATAATTGAAATTACATTCAGGTGATACATAACGTACATTCCTATTGAAAATGATATAACGCGCGCGAACACCTACTCGTCGCCTCTTACCAAACACGCGTTTTATAAATAAACAAAACACGTACGTACTTAATATAGTCGCGTAAGTGCGAGTAGATGAGACAACTTTGAAAAATTAAAAAAAAATAAAAATAAAAATAAACAAAGATAAATGTAGTTCAATTTACACAGGATGTTTACAATTACGAACCACCGTATACATATATATATATATATATATATATATATATATATATATATATATATAATGTGTAAATAAAGGATTGTCTTACGACAAACAATAGATACACTCTCTCACACACACACATATTTTAATATATATACATACGAATACATATATTATCGTTTTGGATTTCTTTCATTTTTAGATGGCAGGGGATATATTCGTTAATTTAAAGTAAAGTAAGTGTATTATCTACATTAGTCGTAATATAACAAAATGACGTCTTGAATACTCGGAAATTATAATATATCCGATCGAAATGTTGGTGTTAAAAAAATTATCTAACACAGAATAGAATAATTAAGTACGATGTTGGTTTATTTCTGTCCATTTCGCAAATATTGATTTAAATCGGTAAATAAAATAGGGACACACGATTGTGACTCGTTTACAGATACAAGAATGTGTCGGAATATAATGGAACGTATCATTCGCATAATAATTCAGGCTGCGCAATGCATATTAATTCTACCAACCGCACGTTCATACATTCATACATACACACTATATATATAACAAAAGTGTTGAATTCGAAAAAGTAAGTCTTAATTTCAATCAACTCCATATCCACCTATACTCCGAGATCATGAACATGAACGACCCATTCATAATATTATCAAGATAATTTATTGTTTACGCCAAATGATAATGTAATGCAATAATTGACGGAAACTCCGTTACACGTATATATTTATTTATTTATTTATTTATATATTTATTTCTATCTCTTCTTTCTTCTCTTCACACATATATACATTTACACACACACACACACACACACACATACATATATATATAATTAATTATTAATCTAAATTAACGTGCCGTGTGTAGAATGTTGAAATTCTTCAGACATATTATTCTAGGGACGGCATTGAAAAGACCCGTTATTCAGGGAAAAGTACGCTTATCAAATTAAGATAACCGCCGTATATCCGTACGATCTAAGAAGTCATGCGCCATACGGTGAACATAAATATATAGAGAAAACTTTCTTCAAAGTGAAAAATTCAGTCACTACGCTCGAAATCGAGCGCACGATTGGATAATGATGCGCAACAACTAAGGTTAGAGGCACAAGAGAGAGGAAGTTAAATCAAGGAGTAGAGTTGAGACATGCGTATGAACATGATTTTCATTTTAGAAGGAAAGAAGAAGTGAAGAGGGAAGGTTTAGAGACAAACTGAGTAAGGAGTACAAAAGAAGGACATGACAGACGAGAAACGTGATGCTATACACACGGTGCACTGAGAAGCCGGATTTCTGTTGATGAGATGTGAATGGGTGAGTCTTAGTCTGCTGGGAACAACGTCATCTTCGCGTTTTGGAAGCGAAGTCTTTTTCAAGGTAAAACGGAATTCTTGATTTGGCGAAGTATATTCAATGAGCAGGTCAACTTTTGTTGCCACGTACGTACATCAATAGCTGGAACTGGGACGTTTGGTAATAATGTAGCGGCCTCCTTTGCTGCTCTATCTGTCAGTTCATTGAGCTGGTATTCCGACATGAGCTGTAATCCGGATGTGAATGGGTGAGTCTTAGTCTGCTGGGAACAACGTCATCTTCGCGTTTTGGAAGCGAAGTCTTTTTCAAGGTAAAACGGAATTCTTGATTTGGCGAAGTATATTCAATGAGCAGGTCAACTTTTGTTGCCACGTACGTACATCAATAGCTGGAACTGGGACGTTTGGTAATAATGTAGCGGCCTCCTTTGCTGCTCTATCTGTCAGTTCATTGAGCTGGTATTCCGACATGAGCTGTAATCCGCGGGAACGAGATTAATTGGTTCGATTCGAGTAATAGCCGCCGTGCCACTTCTTCGACTATAGAATTGTGATCGTCGTTAAATACAACGTGTAAAGACTTGTGAACCTGAGAGTCGGAACGTACAATCGATGGCTGTTGAATGTTAGAGCTTATTATTATGTATATATGATCACAAACGCGTTTAGTAGTCCGAGCTACTGTCTTCGTTTAACAAGTGCCACGAAGAAAAAAAATATAAACGTGAAATCGGAATTACGCGGTCTTCGTCGGCGAACCGTACCGTACCGTACCACATTCGATAACTATATTTCGCTCGAGATAGAAATTACAAAATTCGATTTTTGGTCACCCTACCGAAGACGATGAATTACCTAGGCGGCATTAAACATATTACGGGTCACTTGCCGAGATAAAAACTATCCTATCTTTTACATTACAAAATTTCGTTTAAATCGGTTGAATGGTTTCGGTGATTAGTGTAAATACGTATCGTGACGAGATTTCTTCTATATATATTATATATATATATTATATATATATATATATATATATATATATACAATACATACATACATGGATATTTAATAGAGAGTTATACACATTGTCTTTATACACAGCTAAAAAAAGTGTGTATAACGTGTTGGTATGCCAGGGATTCGTGTTGTTTGATCGGTTCTCCACGGATATTCTGGTTGACCAAACTATATAATACATGAAAGTATACTCGTATACAAATATTAATTATTATAGGCAGCGACAATTTCGTAATTTAAATGTTTGTGCTTTTATTTGTACATGATTGTTATATGTTTTTGATATATATATATATATATATATATATATATATATATATATATACATATATATATATATATATATATATATATGTGTGTGTGTAATCATCATTCTCATTTCTCCTCAAACGTTAAGTTTAGCCAAACATCATAAATTGTAGCTAAACAATAAATTTCTTAGCATACTCATATAGTTAAAATTAAGATAATTCTATTTTTTTAAAATTATGTTATAAAGTTTAATGGATAAATCGCTGTGGAAGTAAAAAAAAGTTTAGCTTGGGCAGCATCTCTTTTCTTTACACAGCTTTGTTCTTTTATTACGGTGTACCATATATATATATATATATATATATATGAATAGGTGTATTCGTTACATGATATTCATATACTACAAGACTGTGTAAGCGTACCTTATTTGTTTACTTTCTTTTCTTTTTTTTTATTTATTAAACCTTATAAAATGTATGCAATCTGTTCCGCTGAATAATACACAGCACTGATCTGTTCTACAGCTATAACGGAGTGGTTCCCAGCGGTTGCTATTCCTTAATTTATAGTTGCCATCATATGAAAAACTTATCGCTGATTTGTTCATTGTGTTGTTCATCACATCTATCAAATTATTTTATAAATAACTGTTTTGAACTATGCTATTTTTTATATCGTACAACTAAATTAAGGATTTTTTTTTTGTATTTTATTGTTTTCCCTTTTGTATTTTTAATAAAATGTACGTCCTTTAATATTTTTTATTATATATTTTATGTTTTTTTTTAAATGTTCACTCGATAATGGCTTAATAGCCGAAAAGCGTTTTGGTCTTTTTATATCAAAATTCAGTGATTTTAACTACATTTTTGTTGTTTAATTTCTTTTAAATCACCACATTCCACACTGTTCAAAATAATAATAATAATAATAATAATAATGCATACAAATATATATATATATATATATATACACACGCAATTAGACGAAAAGTGTTACATACCTAACTCGTAGTAAAGGATGTTGTTCAACCGCAAACGTTATAAAAAGGAATCTAAAAATAAAACTCGTAGAACGCAGCGGATGCACCTACAATTCTACCGCAGCTTGTCCTCACCTGACCTTTCCGTAATAATCTGTAATGAACAAAAAGTAAGACCGTATTACATTACCTTGCAACCACTGTCGATATTGTTTCTGACAGCTGGCTCGCTATAACCTGAATCGGTTGTCAGTTGTAAACGGGAAAAAGATTTTATACCCGTATGTCAAATAGGATATACCTTCAAAAACACACACACACACACATACACACATATATATATACATATATATGGAGACTGAGAGAGATAAAATAGTAGCATATTGGAAATAAATAATCGCACATATATACTAGTGATGGGCATATAATCGAGTAATTAGTAACACCTTTTCTAAAAAAAATACCGACTAGTTATTATTAGTTCTTTTTATTTAGTCATATTTATTTAAATACTTATCGTTTTTATGATTAATCAGCTTTCAGAACTGTATAAGAATACCGTTGCAGCATTTTATTAATCTTTGCTTGTCTCGTCGATCATTTATGTTGCAACCGAGCCAATCGGTATTTTCAATTTTCTCCACTTCATTACCGTAAGCCATGAGTGTATCCTTGTAGGTGACTTCCTGTTTGTTTTTCCAATTATCACATATATTTTGTTTTTCGACACATTTAGCTGTAATCCGTATTCATCAACCACGACAGTAATTATATACACACATACATATATATATTTGATATACCTACATTATATATATATATATATATATATATATATCCAGACACACACACACATACATATATATATATATGTATAAGCACTTTTATTCATACATTATCAATTGTGTTTAATTGCAGATTAAATCCGTCATAAAAGCTCAAGATATTTGAATATAAAACTTAACCGATAATTAGTAGACAGGATACATTAAATATATCGGGAATTTCATTCCCCGATATTATAATTCCCCACCACCAGTTACACGGACGTTTTATCGAGATTTATGTCTTGAAAAAACAAATAAACCGGATTATTATTTGATCCTCATTTAAGACCCATTCCCCCAGACCACGAATCGCGGAGGTGCGGAAGTAATTACGTGACCTTTTCGTTCAGTAAACTGTTGTGTTTTTTTGTATCTGTGTCGTAAAATAAAAAAAATAAAGATAAAAATAATTTCGTAACGTAATAATTTCCGCCGAATTTCACTGAAAACTGGAGCAGGACGCTCGGTGCAATTATATAGGAAAATTAAATACATTCGACTACGTCGCATTAAATTCCTTAAAATTCTTTCAAATTATTATAACGATATAATTATTTAATTTAATCGATAGTTATTATAATCCATGTATAATTAATTATTTCTTTTCTTCTAACAGATTAAATAATACCGTGTGTAGCCGTTGTGCTACGGCACTGGATATTTAATTATATATATATATATATATATATATATATATATATATATATATATATATATATATATATATCAAACATAAATAAAGAGTAAGGCCTAATATATAATCCACAAGGAACCCGCGACCTAAAAGAAGAATAGATAGCCAACCTCATTCGTACCAGCCGTATGAGGTCTAGAAGGTATGCGCTGTGAACGACACTGGGATTTGAATCGAGCATTCATTTGTAAAACTGGATTTTTATTCGACGAGTTCCAGTTGCGAAGAGTTAATATAGAGCTTAATGTTGAAACTGTTATATTTGTAATAAAGGAAGCTTTGGTCTAGTTACGTTGACTAATGGAAATTAGCAAAAATAATCGTAAATTGATAGAAAAGATAATTAATCGTAGTAGAACGTATTTAGTAAACTGAGGATATATATATATGTATGTATGTATATATATATATAAAACGAAGGAAAATATAATTTGCTATCGTAAATAGTTACGGCTAACCGGAATACAATGATTTGGGTAGGGTCACCTACAACAGGAAATAGGGTGACGCGACTTCAATCTAAAGTAATATCAAATTGTGGGTGGGTTTTAGACGTCTAATGAATACTTAAATAAACAACTTTCAGAAAGACAGTGATAAACTTGATATATATATATATATATATATATATATATATATATATATATATATATATATATATATATATAAATAATCAGTAATACTACTACTACTAATAATAATAATAACAATTCGTAGTAATTATCATTCATAATTTTCACATAATGTTCTGCGTGTAATATTTTATTGAAACGTTCACGTACACAGGAAGTTAATTCAGTATAAACGTAACGTATCTTATAAAAAAATATTTTATTATCGGCGTGGGCAGAAGTCGTTAATCCGCATAGAATTTCGTTAATCATTAGGATCTTCATTTTAATGTAATTTTAATTCTTTTTTTTTTCTTTGCCCAGTTATCACCCTTTGGCCAGTTTAAGTGGACTGTTCGGACGATGAACTTATATTATTGGCCTTTTTAAAATTATATAATCTAAGCGAATTCAAGGAGGTAGGACCCACAATAAGCTCTTCATGTTGTATCGGAGATTACTAGGTGTACAGTTACGGCCACTTCTTAGTCTGATAAACACGGAGACACAATATTTATGCAGGAGATTTAAACCAGAGCTCTTTTAGAATTTGAATAGCGAGATATTTTTTACCTTTTAACGAGCTGTTAAATTCGTAATATAATTGAAACGAATAGTAAAACATTTCCTTAAGGTTTGGTATCAACTGTCTCCATTGTAGTTTAACATGCTTCTCAATGGCCGGAGTTCGATACGATCGAGTAACCTCATCCGCTATCCTTAAATTTCACCGTTGTTCCTTGTCAAACCGATTGTCGTATCGATAATGCTAATATACTCATTGTAAGTTAATCTAGACAATTGTAAAAGAACATTCACGGAGTAAGTGAGTATTTTTTTCCTTCATATAATCTAATGGTAGAAACAACTTCGTATATATGAGGGCGTACAATTCTATAAAAAAATTAATTTTCTTTTTTTAAATTTGTTTTTATAGGAATTGTGATACTTAATTGACAGTTTAGGATTCTTCGGTCGTTTACATGTACAAGATTTATCGTGGAATATTTCGCATTTCTAGCAAGTTTCGGCTATCTTATATATATCGGGACCATGAGTAAGAAATTGAATTTTTCGCATATGTCACTCCGCTAGTGAGGATGTGACCTGTTTCACACGTTGTTAACCACTTCACTAACTTTTAACGCTAACGAAATTGTTTATTTTAAAATTTATCGACGTAGAATATTTCAATTGAAAAATATCCTTTTTATATAACGCGCCAAAAATTATCTCGATGATATTTTTACCATCTCGAGTTATTTTAGTTCTTTCCGATCGTCCGATTCTTAGTTATTAACTCGTTACAGTGCCGCGTATGCGCATCACATGAGCTATTCGTCGACCATGCAGACTAGATCGTGATGGACAGCTTCATTGGTAACGTCCAACGGCATTCAATGTATTAGTCTTAAAGTCTTCCTATATCAGTAATACCGACTAAAATATTTAAAATAACTTATTAACGAAAATCAACAGTAGGAAACCGGGCTCACTCGTACGTACTATCCGAATAGGGAATACCGAAAGTATATAAAAACTGAGGAAGGTGCCTGTTTCGATGGACGAGTGGAATAAAATAAAAAACCAGACTCATCGATTCGCACTGGTTACAGCTACGAGGAAGGTAGCATGTCGAGAAAAGTGATCCGAAAGATGTTGAAGTCGCATCCCGTTATTAAATACTATAAAGGATGTGGAATATATATGAATACATAAATAGCTATATATTGGAAAGCCGAAATAAGGTGTCAGGTGTAGAAAACTCATATCAGACGCGTCAAAACAGAGGTCACGCTACTCAGTCACTGAGTTAACGATTATAATGATAATGATGATGATGATATATATACAAAAGAATTACCGCGCGCGAACATATTAGGCGAATTTAATCAGTTACGACGGTTAAGCCGATTTGTTTGGAACTCAAATATAAAACGATGATCTTTTTAAATGGCATACACACACACACACACCACTCACGTTCGGTTGATTTTATTATATTACGATTATAGCGCATTTTCAGGTAAAGTTTATACTTTTCAAGATGTATCGCCTGATGGACGGATAATAAGCAATATTCGATACGCGGACGATATTGTATTACTGAAAATTCTCACGAACGGCGGACAATTTTAAACGCGGTCAAACGGCAGCTAGATTATAAATAAATGTAGACGAGACAAAGTTGCTCGTTGTTCTAAGAAAACAATCGGTAACCGGTTACAAAAATTGACGGCAATGCCGTAGAACGAGCGTCCGGTTATCTTGGTAGTTAACGAACAACGAAATCCAGATATATAGAAATTAAATCTAGGATCGAACAAGCGAGGCAAGCTTTCGCAAGTATAAAATGAATTAGAAACGCAAACACCGAAAGGACACATCCGATAAAACATCTGGAAGCATTTGAAATGTGGATCATTCGTAGAATATTGACGATATCGTGTTGGTGTACAAAAGTTAAAATATTCAACGGTAAATGACCATCAAGAGACAGCTCGATGCAAAAGAACGGAATATAAATTACCTCGGATACGTTCTTCGCGGAGAAAAATATTCCTTACGTTCGATATTGGAGGGTAAAATAGGAGGAAAGCGTGGAATTGGATACGGAGCCGTGTCATTGCAGAACGTCCGTAATATATTATTGAAAAGCTACGTAAAGAGGAACGCGTTCGTTTTATGTAACGGTTGTTTTACTGTCCGAAGAAGTACACGGCAACCCAAGAAGAGAGGAATAATCTTATGGATAAAAATTATCCTTGTTATTATTATTAATTCCTCCGAATAAAAATTAATAAATTACTCCCTAATAATAAATCCGATTCCGGCTTCTATAAGGCCTACTTACAAAAATTTATTTTCCTTCCATCTCAAGTACAGACTGCGATTAAACACTCGGAACTGCGCACTAATTTTAACAATGTACAACTAAAAACTCTAAATTCCGGATGAATTTATTTTTCCGGTTATCGTTTGGCAAATACACATATATATATATATATTTATATATATATACATCGCTTCCACCTTATATAGTTAAATACACAGTTTTCCAGCGGTATCCCTTACCCCGCGAACAAAACACAAATCTGTCATCCGGAAAATACCGTCCTAGTAGGAAAAGTTTCATCGTCTTTCTGATTAAAATATTCGACAGAAATCTGCACGGCTGTACCGATTGTCGACAACTTAGAATGGTAATATTTAAATATATCTCGCTCAGGGCTTTAATTCTTCTTTAGACCGACCACGAAAACAGAGGCGAAGACAGAATCAGAAAGCATGCTAGGAATAAATGAATTTTAATGACCGGTGCCCGGTATTTCTTATTTAATTGGTTACGCCTTCCAGATGGTATTATAAACATTAGCTCGTCCCTACGGTGAAATAATTCCGCGCGTTATTTGGATATTCTTTACTTTTCTTAATTTTTATTCCTCGGCAATAATGGAATTAAATTCTAACGTAATGCATTATTAATTAATTAAATTTTCGATTCCTTTTTCTTTTTTATATATATTTATTTATAAGTAGCCCGCGGTCATATTCGGAAATGCACGACGTGCCTTTAGGTATAATCAATGTATTATTTGATTCGTCAACGATACAACGTCCTGTTTCAACGTCATCCGACACGGCACTATTTTAATCATATCCGGCTAAATAGGATTTGTTTTGTTATTAGACGTGACCGTTAACGAAAATCACGGATCACTTAACATAAACGGAGGTAAAGAATTTCTTACAGAAATATACGCGCGTATATATACATATATATATATATATATGACAGGGCTAAATATAATATTTACGATATTTTATATTTAGTAGCCGACTCTACAGTCAAAAATTAGTTACGTAACACCGACCGTAACCGACGACTGGAAAATTGATTGCTTAGTAATAATTCGAAAGGTTTATAACCGGAAATATTATTAAATTACGAAACTTTATTTAGAAATTCCAATTCTATTCTACTCGGTGAGACTCTATTCATCACTGGATTTTTCTTCTAATTCTTACTTACAAAACTTACAACCATTTACATCCCCATCCATTCGTCTTCACTCTTCTACCACATCCGTACATACACATACATACTTCATGTAATTCTTGCACACGTACATATATAAAAACATATAGGCTCACACTATGTTCACACGCATCCATATATCCCGCAACATATAGGTTATTATTAAAGGCAGAATATAATAACTCGCCGCATTACCACGATGCACGATACCGTACAGTAGAACAGATTGATAGAATGCCAAATAACGTCTGCCGGTTTAATGATTTATTGGTTAAATTAGTAATTTCGTAATAATTCATAAATTTTTTTAAAGAAATATTTTATATCATGACTAGCCCCACAAGTTCAGACAGATCGTCTTTATATTTATTACTAACTACTTTCATTCACGTTAGCGGGCTTAACTTTGAATCTAATAACGTGTGTTAAACAAAAAGGCAACTTTCACCCGTCTATTTCTGTCTGAACTAACCGAACCGTAATAACACCCGCGTAGTAATAATAATAATAATAATAATAATGGTAATAGCAATAAGCGTGCAGTAATAATGATAATAACAGAGAGTATTAGTAACGATAGTGAAATGAATATTTACTATAATGAAGTTTTTTTTTCAACAAATAATCTAATTTCTTGTGTATCTTCATATATACATATATACATATATATATATATATATATATATATATATATATATATATATGCGTAGTATTAACGTGTGTGTGTCTGCGCTGAATAATGAGGAGAAAATGAAATTTGTTCATTGGTATATGTAAACATAAATATATATATATATATATCTTATGTATATACACACCCGTATATACATATGTATATATAAAATATATACATAATTATTTACTTTTTCAGATACAGGTAAAACATATAGTACTTTTTGTTATTTGGAATGAATTCAAAAAGTAGGAACTGCTTTTGAAAGAAAAAATGCGAAATAAAAAAATCACTCGTCGGATGGGATCAACCGTGAAGTTCTGCAAAGATTTAGGTCTAAAGTAATAAATTATTTCACTTCGAATTTCGTCGAAAATCAATAAAATACGCATTACACACACACATCTGTATATATATAAAAATTCAAACTCCCATAAATTTTAAAATTACAATATTTGTTTAGGAATGTGTCCATCCGCGGGATTTTTAAAATCTTCTTCTCGAATACTTTAATATTTATACCGAAAACGGGTAAATCACTAGTGGGCACGTAACGGTATTAATTTTAAATATAGAATAACCCCGTGTTGTAGAAAATATAGGTCGACAGACGGATAAATGGATAAGAGCAGAGATTATATGGCCAGTAATAATATAGATGCTCTATGGGGCACAGGTTGTTGTAGCTAGAATCACCTTCTCTAGTCACTAGTCACTCGACCGTCACATGGTTCCAGTCCCACCAGCGAAAAAACGAAACAACAACCATGTGAGTTCCATACGCTCATGTCATGCAGGGTGGTTATTAACTTGGCGCTGATTAGGAAAGCTAAATTGGAACTCAAAATGCATCGTTGATAAACGGAGGCGGGTTCACTTGCCGAAGGTGTCCTTCCATTAAATACCGTTAAGCTTTGTACCGCATTAATAACAGCAGACTATCAGCAACTCGTTCGTGACACATGTTCCTCAGTTGGATTGGTGAACACCAATCTAGAGCGAGTAGGCGAGTATCCGACATCTTAAAATCAGGTCCTTTCGGTTAAGGGAACAAACCATAACAGAAAATTCTCCAGAAGGGCATCAGAATCTACTGAAACTTAGTTCTCAAGTAATAACTGGCATACAAATAAATACATCATCGTGTATCACGTGTTTGAATACCCCTCTTTCTCCATCTGACTGTATACGTCTGGGTATTTCTTTCGTGACCTCAAGGAAGCTATTTCTCGACTTTAAACGCTCTTTTCTTGCAGCTTGCCTGTATACTGAATGACGAGAATCTCGGTTCTTTCCACGTCAGTTGTGACTTTTGTTCTCCTATCAGAAGATGCCATTCTACTTAAAAAATATTAGTTTTCAACTGTTGTAAGACAACCAGTAACTAAACTGTATCCAATTAATTTTTTGCTAATTCTGTTTCATGTTTCTACTTTCCTTTTTAACATTTTCACAATGCACTCGAAATGTCAAACTTCTATACGGTGCGACTCCCAAGTATATACGATTATTTTCTTGACAGATCTTTATTTAATTTTTTTTAGATTCACTGTTTTTCAAATGGAAAGCACATACTTGTATCTTCGCCAGATTAGGAACAAGCATTTTGATCATTTATTGAATGTTCAAAAATTTCGGTAAAGGATGTTTCAATTCTTAAAATTCCTCTTATAGACTAGCAATGGCAAGATCATCCTGAATGAAATAACTCATTTTCCCTTTTTTTTGGGCTTGTTATTTGTATAAACATTAAAAAGCAAAGGTGCCAAAACGCTACCTCGTGGAAGACCGTCCTTTTGATATTTCAATCATTTTCTACTATTTTCATAAATGTGAAATTTATCGTAATTTCATATACCTATTACAGCAGTAAAACACGATTCACTGTGTCATATGCTGCCTTCAAAGTAATCGTATTTTCTTCAAAACCATTCTCAATATATTATGATAGGTTATTGACTTGTGTACCGCATGACCTTTCTGATATAAAACCGGCTTGCATCAATAATTTTTTCATCAACTATTTCATTTATACGTCCCACCAGCACGCGTTCAAATATTTCGAAGATGTGAAGTAGTAATGAAATAGGTCGATAACTTTTTGTTTGCAAAGTTTCAATATTGCTACGACATGACTTGACTTAGCATTTCACTACAACACACGATATCGTTAAAAATATCTGTGAGATACATTCCAGTTCTAATCCCAAAGTGTTTTATCTGGTCGATATTTATAAATTACTGGCTACCATATTTTAAAATCGAAACTGTATTATATACTTTTTCAATTGTAAATGAATTGTGGAAATTCTTTATCTCCATTACCGGGTTGCGTTCAATTTTCTGTTTCGGACCTTTGACTGTTTTCCATTACGTACTGACTTACAATTTAATTTGGAGTTACCTGCGTGTTTTTCACTGTTCAACCTTTTCAGAAGTGTGCATGCTATTCTGCTATTCCTTCACATGTCTGTTTCTTCAAATAAGGTTATCCTTGTCTTCTTGGACATTTGTCAAATTAGCAGTTGGTAATATATTTTGGATAGCTTCATCTAGTTTGATTTTAAATTCTTTCCAGTTTGCTTTCCCGGAAACCTTCGTCTGAAAAGCTGTAGAGTTTTATCGACCTGTATTGTGTTTTTGATATTGGCGTCAGCGCATCGTTTACACACATATTTTCCGCTAATCGTGATGTGAAGCAGGTAATTTTGGATCTTCGATCAACAACAGTTCATTAGCTTTATTTCAATCCATAAGTTGATTGTATTATCCTACGCATATCTCCATTGCATACTATAACCGTTAAAATCGCGAATTAAAAAACTTTGTTTCGTCTTAAAATTTTGTGGCTCATGAAATCTAAAATTATTTTTTGGTCGTTTATACACACAAGTTGTCGTGCACCCATCAAGTTCCACAGTTATAATTTCAACATCATCTTGATCTGTTATATATACCGAGATAGGTTTTATTTCCACCCTACTAAATACCGCACTCTCATATTGTGTATGTGTTCTGGTCACATTCAGTTACATTTGATTAATTTTGGTTATTTGCCATCCAAATCGCGGTGGGTTTCTTGAACACAGAGGATGTCGCATTTAGAAGTTTTACATAAATCATGTTAATAACATCTCATTGTTCGGTGTTAAGCCTTCAATATTAATCGAGAATATCGTCAATTTTGGTTATGAAAAGAATCTTACGGGATGTTGGTCGATGGAAGAAAAATTTCTCGTGAAAATCACGAAATTCTATTTTTATTTTTTCTATTTTGTCCAATGGCATCGCTTCCGAGTGGCACAGTATGAACGTATTTGTCACGCCACCCACATATATATGTGTGTGTGTGTGTACATAATTTGAACAGTGGAATACAGTGATTTAAAAAAAAAATTTAAATCATTATTTTTTTATATATAAGAAGCCACAAAGCTTTTCTGCTATTGAGTCATCATCAAGTGGACATAAAAGTATATGCAATTTATAAAAATTATTTGAAAAACTCTTAAAGAAAAGAATTCAAAAATTCATTGATGAAAACAAAATAATCCCCAACCACCAATTTGGATTTAGAACTGGCCACTCAACAGTCCAGCAAGTCCACAGGCTCGTTAATCAAATCGAAACAGCTTTTGAGGAGAAGGAGGTCTGCTCAGCGGCCTTCCTAGATATTCAACAAGCGTTCGATAAAGTCTGGCACACTGGTCTACTATACAAATGTAAAAGGGTCCTGCCAGTACAATATTATAATATTATAAAATCCTATCTAGACGAAAGATACTTTCGAGTCATAGTAAATAATGAACAATCTCAAATTCAAAAAATTAAATCGGGCGTAAAAGAAGCGCGCTTGGACCCTTGTTGTACTGATATTCACTTATGACATACCGGTACCAAGGAATGCGAGTGTAGCAACATTTGCTGATGACACGGCAATAATGGCCTCACATAAGCTTCCGCAAATATCAAATAAAATCTTGCAAAGTGCAGTCAACGAAATTGAAAATTGGTCGAGCAAATGGAAATTGACAATAAACGAGTCCAAGAGTACCCACATTATATTTACTAAAAGGAGAATTGTTCGCAAAAGATATAAAATTTTTATCAAAGGTAGGAAAATTGAACAAAAGTCGAGCGGTAAAATATCTAGGAGTTCACCTAGACCAAACTTTAACATGGGCTCAGCATATTAGAGCGAAGAAAACGGAGTTGAACATAAAAACTAAACAGCTGTACTGGTTGCTTGGTCCACATTCACAACTTCATACTATAAACAAATTACTACTGTACAACGTAGTATTAAAACCTGTATGGCTATACGCAGTGGAGCTGTGCGTCCAAAAGCAAAGTTAACAAAATTCAGACGTATCAAAACAGGGTATTACGTGCTATTGTAGGAGAACCGTGGTACGTCTCAAACCGTACGCTACATGTAGATCTAAATATAAAGTATATAGACGAGGTAATTCAAGAAGCAATTCAAAAACATATATGGAGACTACAGTACCACACAAACCCACTAGCAGATAATTTGTTGAAGAAACCAACAAAGGTCAAAAGATTGAAAAGAAGAACGATGATGGATTGGATATAGCCTATAGCCATTTCAAAATAAATTGAGACCTTGCTAATGGGCATATTCTTAAGAAGTCATGGTCGTTCTCAAGAGACAACATCCGGTTGATGACATAAAATTGTCAGTACCTGATAAGAAGAGGATTAAAAAAAAAAAATTATAAAAATTATAAAAACAAGAGAAAAAAGTAAATAACTAATTTTAAATGTAAAATATTACAAAAAAAAAATTGGCAAAGTGAAGGAATTTGTTAGCGAACGCGGTAAACAACACAATCAACAAATCAGCAATATAAAATTTATATTGCACTACACAGCCAGAAAAAAAAACATTCTGCCTAATGTAAAAATTAATTAAATGCATAATATACTTCTCTTAAAGTTAATCCTTCATTAAAATTTAAAATAATGTTTTAATGTTTGTAAAATTTTCTAATTTCGGTTATTATGATCGATGTTGTTTCAATTTTTCCTAATAATGATTAAGTCGTGGTTCGTATATGAATTTAAATGTTCTTTAAATCTTATTACGAATCGTCCTCCTGTTTCCATGTGTATTTTTTTTACATTGATTAGGATTTAATTTATATATTCGTCAATTTTTTAAATCTATTTTTAACTGCTATCTGGTTGTTACTAATAATGTAGTTTCCTGGACTTTTTATATACAAATTTATCGTTATTACGTAGTTTACCGTTATTTATTTTATATATATATATATATATATATATATATATATATATACATGTATATACATAACTGGTAAATTGATATATCTACATAAAAGTGAAACTACAAAAAATTACATTAAATATTGAATAATTCTAAAATACTAGATGAATTCGTATAACATACTGTTTGCAACTTTTAAACATCATCAAACAAAATAAAATCACTGACTATTTTACTCTTAATTTCGATATTTTTCAACTTTGTTTTGCCTGCGATTCATCCGACTAAAGAAGAATATGACAATTTAATTACAAAAATTAGTTAAAATCACTAAACCTTTACTTTCTTAAAAAATTACAGAGCTTTTCGGCAATTACGCCATTATCAAGTGATATTTAAATTAAAAATGAAGATTTAAAAATAAAAACACGAAAATATAAATTAGAGATCACAAATTTATAAGTATAAAATGAAGAATAGATACTTGAAACATCTGAGATTTTTCATTTAAATATCACTCGATAATGGCGTAATGGCCGAAAAGCTTTGTGATTATTCAAGAAAATAAACGTTTACTGATTTTACATAATTTTTGTAATTAAATTAATAGAAAATCACTACATTCCACAATCTAAAAATTAAGAATATGGTAATTCATTATTTATATAGTACGATTGATTTACATCAGGTTCCTGAACATTACAGAAGAATTTCATTAAAAGGTTAATATAATTCGCGGATATTATATATATATATATATATATATATACACATAAAATATGTTAATAATTCGCGGATATCACATATACATGTATACGTCGAGCATACACGGATGCAAAACGCATAAAAGCGTATACATAATTTCAAACGTTATTTAAAGAGATAGGGCAAAGTTATCTTAATGACATTTGCCCAACACGGATTGCATTCATCATTTAAACTCTTCTAGATTTTATCTCAATGTAAACAGAGTTAAAACAAACTTTCATCATTACTGTTATTATTATTGCCATCGACAATCATCAACATCAGCACCGTCATTATCAACATCATACAGGCTGTTCCGGTGTAAAAGGCAATTCCAAATGTTAACTTTCTCCGTTATTGCATAACGAACGCAATAACATTTCGAAAATGATGACCATTATTAATAACAATACACATTCTACATTAAATTCGCCTTAACCGTGGAATGGATTTAAGCTACAAATATAAATACCACATGCATATACACAATTTGAATATAGCCTAAATTATTAATGAAATTTTTCATTACATCTATATATCATAAATATGCAATTAAAACAATTTATGTTTAGAAAAAGTATATAAAAAAATTAGTTCTTTTTTAATTCCAGTTTGACAAAATTTTAAACTCTTTCTATTACTCACCCTTTTTTTTTTGTTTCTTTCTGTTACACACATACGGATATGTACACAACGTGTTACACACAAAACACCGCCACACACACACACACACATATATATATCTATATATATATATATAGAGAGAGAAGTGAGTGTGTGAGAAGCCTAGAGGGGGTTAGAGGGGAAGAGAGAGTGACCCAGAGAAGATGGACGGTTTCGTTGTTTTTTTAATAACTCGAAAACTACTCAACCATAATATTCGAATGAAATTGTATTTAAAAATAGGCAAGCGAGAGATTAGGTTACAATCATTTATGGAATACAATCTCGTCCAGATGACCGCCACTATACAATATATTCATTCAGTCTTTTTACAACATTTTTGAAGACTTTTTCGAGCGTAGGTAGCTGAATTTTTGAAATTTCTTCAGAAATCCGAGTTTTCAGATCTTCCAGATTTTCTGGACGTGTTTCGTAAACGCGACTCTTAAGATATCCCCGGGGAAAAAAACGCGTAACTTTCAACTTTTTTCGAAACACTCTTTGCAGTGTCGTGATCCATTCACGCCAAAAACATTAATGCTTCAATGGGAATTCCTTTCATGTTCATAAATAATTTAATTTAATGTTTCAAATTATAATTTTTTGAATACAGTTGCTCTCGAGAGCTATCGGCTGGCAATAATGTTGAACACCTGTATATTGACTTTTAAGATCATTTAACAATTCTCAAAATTCTCGATGATGCAGTACTGACTTTTTAATTGTGTTTATGCAGTTAGATATGACAGACATTACATTTTCTAGCTGAATAGCTTTTGCACATAGATTTTCTTGATGCATGATGCAATGAGATACAAATAATTGAGAAAAACTCTGTTCCCTCATTTTTTGTTTAAATAAAGAAATTACTCCCTTATTTTTTCCTATCGTTGCGCTGTTGTTATCCCGGATAACGTATTTAGTGGTAGATCAAACTTTTGCGTTGAATTTTCTACCTGTTCAAAAATGTCTGCTTCGGTAGTAGCGCTTTTTATTGTATTTATTGACAACAGTTCTTCAGAAACATTCATATTTGAATCAACTGCTCGAATAAATATAGACAATTGAGACAAGTCGGTAGTGCTCTCATCTAAAGCTATTGAATAATAATCAAGTTGCGATATTAGGAATTTCAATATATTCTCCACATTTTCATCGACGCGTCTCGTTATAGTTCGCCGCGATAAAGAAATTGAATCGATAATTCTCTTCCTTTTCTGGCATAAGTAAACCCACAAGACGTACATTCTTTACGAAACCCTCCATCTGATTAAGGTTTTAATTTTTTTGCTATTTGTAAAGCAACAATATAACTAGCTTTAGTATTATTTTCGTTTTCTAACGCGCACAATGATATTTTGTTGGCATTTCAAAGTTTCTCAAATTTCTTTGTTTTTTCGATACCCTTATATCTGTCCTAACATGCACGTTTCATTTGGTGGTGTCTGTTTATATTAAATGTTTTTTTTTTTACAACAATAATTACATTGAAAATTAAACATAACGGTTTTTCAAAATATGTTTCGAAAAAAAATATTGCACCTTCCATTTTTATCTTGGAAAAATCTGTTCTCAAAATCAACTTTTCTTTTTTCCAATGTCATTTTACTCTAAAAAGCGAATACATATTTATGAATATTGTTATTAAAATTCTTAAAGTAATTTTGTTATTTCTTTTTAAATAAATAAATGTCAATTTTCAAATAAATAGTTATTTTTAAAACCCTGCAACTGCTCACTTAGTTATCGCAAACTATTTTTTACTCTTATTTAAAATAGTACAAAAATGAATTGTCTCTGACGGACATACAACGCCAATGACGATTTGAAGAAAAAAAAGGGGACATGGAATATGGCTTACCGAAGCTAATTCAGCGGCAAAACGTAATAACCACCGTGTAACCCTACACTCAACGATAAATGAGAAATATTCAACAAACCGCTCAGTAAGATGAGAATGAGAAATTAGAAGGTTAGATTTTAGCATTCCATCATACACACAGATAGAACAGAATATACTGCGCAAGCGAAACAGTTATAAGTGGGAACATTTGATATTAAATTAGCTTTTAAATGAATGTTAGTTTTAATATTAGTACTAAGTTATGAACCAACACGTTGCCATACCTTTAATATTAAATTTAAAATAGACGAATTACATTTGAAAAATGAAAACGTTTATTTATAATTTCGTTTAAAGATCTTCGGGCCGGATAGAAACTTTACACGGGCCGTAGTTAGCCTGCAGGCTGGGCGTTGCCCACCGTTGGATATTAGTAATATCTTTACGGAGTTTAGGCATAATTATAATACTAACAGTTTTCCACTGTGTAAGTAACTTGTTTTGAGTACACTATTCGCAATATTTGTCAAATATACAATTGCCTTACGAGGTAAATGTTCAATCACTATTGCAGAAAGTTCATCATCGCCACAGGATGATTTGTATTTTAACTTTGTTATGTATTTATTAAGTTCAGAAGATGTAGCAAGGTAAATTAGCGAAAAAGTTGGAAGAAGTAGTTGATACCTAACACCCATATTAATCTTACAGTAATGAGTATGTGGAATTATATTATGACTTATGACTGGTACCTATATCAGAAAAGTGAGAAGCCAGTATAGTTAAAGCTTGTCATTTAACCTATATACCGGCTGATTTGTTACCGGATTATTCAAGGGCGGTAAAGATTGACTTGGTCTGAATAAGTTTCTATTAGTTTATCGTAGGTTATTGTTTATATATATATATATATATATATATATATATATATATATATATATATATGTATATATATATATAAATTGGATATATGTATATATATAAAACTGGATATTTATTTATATATATATACATATATAAATAATGATTTAACGCTTAATCAAAGCCAATTCAATAATAATTTCGGCAATAATGAAAGAACGACAATTGTCGAAGGGTAAATATCATCATTCGAACAGCGTGGAACCTTGAAAGGTTTCTCTGGACGTAAGGTCTAGCAACTTCTTGAAGCCAGTTATTACTCATAGAGTAACTTATTGAATTCGGACAATTGAAATGAGTCATCGAGTTTACCCTGATCGAATACGCGTAATAATAATGGGGACGACCGCAACGACTATAATAACATAACATTAATAATAATAATAATAATTTTAATAGATAGAACAATAAAAATATAACAACAACAATAATAGAAATCATAATAATAATAACAATAATAATAATAAAAGTCATCATCATAATTCCTCGATCTTGTTAAAATTGGTCGACAGCTAATTTGAAATGTTAGAATTCTCCGGATAGCATCTTTTTCTTACTATATCCTGTTGCTTTTACTTTGTTATATTTCTTGACTGTCGATTCGGACGATCAAAATTGGCTAATTGTTCATTATCATATAATTCTTAAATACCATCTATTCCGTGTAACATTGTATGCGCCACGTTGCATAAATAAGTGCTTTCAACGCTATATATATATATATATATATATATATATATATATATATATATATATATATATATGTGCGTGTGTTAGTGTATTGATGTAGAAATGCTGTATTCAAAGACATTATCTATGACTAAAGAATTGTCCCGGAATAAAACTTAATAAACCACGTTCCCCCTTGGGGTACCGACGCAGTATACTTGTACTTCCAAGGAGTTGATAATGAAACGGCCTGTAGATATGTAGGTTAGCTGCGAATAATACATTAATCAAATAAGCAGTCGTGGATCAAGAGCGAACACTGGTGGAAAGTCTCAAACAAGCGATTCCAGCAGTAGGAAAGACAGGATGAGATCCGGTCTATAGAACTCGACATTCCTACGACTTCGAATTAACCCCCGGCCAGTTAGGACTACCTGTGCAAATATTTTTCACCAGCTGAAATCGTAGGAGGAAACCGCTGCCTTAGTGTTTAGGTTATTAACCCAAAGGCTAAGAGAGTAAACGCTGAAGGAAAACAGGAAGCGGGATCAGCAGGCTTACTCTCTGATTTCAAAATTTAATTATATTATTCTTTACGTTACGAAAATAAACGTAAAATTTTAAGTTACTTTCAAATATTACACTCAAATATTTTATACTCGTCGCGCGTTAAATATTAATATTGTAACTTATTAAGTTAAATTTTTTATTAAATAATATATGTTTAAATTTTAACATATTAATTAATATTTATGTTATTTTTCCACTTCCTCGTATGCGTTACCGCATATTATGTTCTTTTTCGTGTTTATAATAACGTATGACGTTTAAAAACGAATCTTAAATGAGGTTGCTATCGAAATTAAATTTAATCGATAAAATTTGAAAAAAAAAAAAAAAGGATTAACTGAAGAAATAAATTTTTCGCAAGTAGCATAGCTATATCACATTATATATGACAATTTAGTTTTTCTTTCAGATAAGTTTCACTAAATCCAATAGGTGAATGCTGGCGAAATAACCACCGTAGCTTTATTAATTAATATTAAAAATCTAACAGAGAAAAAATTCGATAATAAATGTTTAAACCTTACCAGAGGGTAAATCGCCATATCGTAATATATATCCGGATTAAGGTTTAAATTTAACCACGTCTCGTAAATAGCGAAACTTAAGGTTTAACTCGACAAGTTGTCTACACGCGTGTACTGAAAATTTCTCTCTTTGTACTTACTTTTTGTTTCCATTTATTCCGCTACAATATACCGTTATCGGATTGTCTCATAAATTAACCGAAGGAAACGACCATCGCGTGATATATACATAAATTGGTGGTCACAAGGGAGGGGAGACCAGGCTTATAATGGTTACTTTTTAAACGTTAATATAGTTAATTTCGTCTATCTCGTTGGAAAAATTTTTGCGATTGTGTTCAGTTTACACGAAATTTCTCGCGGAAATATTTACTCTTCAATAGTACGATTTAAACCATTATTAACAAAAAAATCCTATGCACAGAACTTTACTTTTTGTTTATTAATTTGGCGTATATAAACTACAGGTTCGGAAGTTATTTCTAAAAAATGACTCGGGGTGATATAAGTTAATATTCCATTGACTAGATAATTTTGTATGTGTTACATAAATATTTTTAGAATTGAAACATTCTACGTCAACCTATTATAATAATAGGTAGTTTTTTTTGGGCGTAAAATGTAAAAACGCGTATATTTGACATTATATTAAAAAGTTATAATAATATTTAATAAATGAACAAATACCCTCTCCATTTATGAAAGTAACTAATAATATAAACTGGTAAATAATAAATATACAAAATATGTATTGATGGAAAAATCAGACAAACAAACCATCACAAATGAAGAGCAGTAATTTAAAAAATTGTAAATATAAGTTTAATTTTATATAACGAAAATGTTCATTTATAAGTACTGGAAACGAAAGCAAACAAATTGTAACGTTATGAGAATAATACATTGTGTTTAATGCGTTCATGCTTATACTTAGTATAATACTTAGTTCCCTGGAATCGTAATTTCCTATTGCTGGAAGTAAATTAGTACGGTGCGCACTACAACTGAGAATAAATTTTTGAGATAGTTTGAGGATATAGCCTTTTACATATGGTACCTGAGAACACTATGCATATATGAAATTTTAATGTATACGAGGACATTGAGGATACATCTAAGACATCGATTTTGGACTAATTGCAATGTATTAAAACTAACATTTGAGACTGACGACCAAACTGGGCAAGAATATGTTAAAATAGGCCTAATGATTGACTCGTAGATTATTAGTTTACTATTAATATTTAAGTGAGATTTACGGTTGAAAATGGGTTAGACTGAACAGATTGCTCTGCTCGTCTTCAACGATGCATGGTCGATATGTTTGGAAAAGGTTAGCCTGTTGTCTAAAATAACACCAAGGTAGCGAAAGTTTACATACCGCATAATGGATACTATGGCTGAAAGAGTTAAACAAAAAAATTGCTTCTAGTCGGTGTCGATTGTTTAACCCGGTACTGAAACAAACAAATCGGCTCTGAATTTAAACATCAAACGAAAACCCTACGTCTAACGATGATAGGACTCATTTACGAGGTGTGCAATGAAGTGCAGCCGGAACATCTACTCTAGTAAAGGTTCAAAGGGGACAGTCGAAAATACATCGTACCTGCACCAACGAGAGATAAAATATGGCTCACGGATCTACTTAGACTATTTGATAGAAAATTCTTTTCGACGAACTACAGTGGAGCTCAAATCTAATCATTATATGTATATATATATACACCAAACATTCCAGCAAATCTTTCCAGATGTTTAAAAATGGTGCCATGACGCGCTTTCAATCACCTACAATATACATGGATGATCCACGGTTCACTATTATCGTCTGATATCTCATCTCGATCAAGTATTTGACGTGTTTTAATGTTAGTCTATTGTCTGGCTAGAGTCACCAAACTAATAATATAGTCCTCCTCTTTCGTATTTTCTCCTTAATATGCACCTATACAAATAGGCAATAAGCACATGAGTTCAGTTAAACACATGATGATTGTCGGCGTAATACATCGTTTACAGGGATGCTGTTCGTTATGATAATTATTGACGTAGAAACTTAACGTCTTATAATTGTCATTAAATAGAAAATCCAATGTACTAAAAAAGATTTTTACACTTGTATAAATAATACTAAAAAGTTGATTTTTAGTTGGGCACAAAAATTCACACACACACACACACACACACACACACATATATATATATATATATTAATAGCAAAAAACACGCATTTTTCAGTAATAGAAGTCACTATGTTCTTTGTCCACCGAGCATACAACACTGGCTACAATAATCATATTTACAACGACTAACTAATATATTATTAAAATTCGTAAATATAGTTTTTATTTTAAGTTAATTTATTTGATACACGAAGTACTGAGCACAAACTGGAATATACATACACACACACACATATATATATCATATATAAACATATCCTGGAATGGAGACCATTGGGTTCAAAAAGGAAAGGAGGCATACTAACAACACGAGAGTGACACAAAACAGGAGTAATAGGAAATGTCTGGGCCATGCCTGCACCCAGCAGTGTATTAATATAGATAGGAATAACGTGATATATATTTTTTTTTTGCGAAAATTAATATCATAAATTGACCCTTTTAGTTAAACACTATAAAACTTTGAAAATTTTATACAAGGTATTTAACATACAACACTAAATTTCAGATGATTTTGGAGAATTTTCAACCTGTTTGTATAAATATCATTACAATTAAGACGTTTGACAGTCAGTCAGAGAATATAAAATTTGATTAGGTTATTTAAAAAACAATGTCGCATAATAGACGACCTGTATAAAATTAGTAATTTTTGCCAAAATTTCATGTGTAACTGAAAGCGTTAATTATTAATTATTATTTACATAGTTACACTTTCAGGAATCGACTTTCAAATAAAATACATAAATAAAAAAAACCAGCAAACCGGTAGTAATAATTGAAATAATTTTTAGATTGTGGAACGCAGTGATTTTTTATTAATTTAATTACAAAAATTAGTTTAAATCACTAAACGTTTATTTTTTTGAAAAGTTCAAAAAGATTTTCGGCAATTACGCCATTATCGAGGGATATTTAAATTAAAATAAAGATTTAAAAATAAAAACACAAAAATATAAATTTAAGATCACAAATTTACAAGTATAACTTAAAACATTCTGACAGTGACGGTGGTAAACAACACAATCAACTATCAGTAATATAAAATATCTTTACAAAGCAATAGCTAGAAAATAATCATTTTTTTAAAAATTGGTTGAACAGTGAAAAAATATTTTATAATAATTAAAAAATTAATAGTCGGAAAATACTTTTTAAAATTAATTCTTCCTAAAAATTTAACATCGAATTTAATAAATTATTTTTATCCCTTTCTTTTATTATTTCCATTTTTTTCGAGTAGTTTTCTTTTTTTAAAATGTTTTTCTGTATGCAACATTTTATAATTTTGATTAATATTATTTATTTTGTGTTCTAATTCTACTTTGTGAATTTTTCCAGAAAATAAACGTTTAGTGATTTTAACTAATTTTTGTAATTAAATTAATTATTGAAATACTTTTAATACACGACACTAATGTAAAAGACTCATTCTTAGAATACTAAAACATCTTAAAATCAATCGAGACTGGCGGATAAAACATTCCTAAACACGAAAAAATGCACAAAAAAATGTCGGAAAAAAATGTTGTTTTAACTATAAAGCTGCATTACCCAACGTGTTGCAGCACATGGGTCGTTGTAAATTGTTTTATTCAGATAATTGTTCGGTTTATATTTAATAATTTCGTTTATATTTAATCACGATTAAGGACGATGACTATTATAGAAGCGAAATCCAATCGTAAAATCGAATAATTCTCATTCGCACTTTGGTCTTTTACAACTGAACGTTTAATATTCCGGTTTATAGTCCGATTTGTAATATTATTATTCATAATACGTTTTTACCAGAAATATAATTTACCACTGTTTTCAGTATGATCCTCTAACAAGTGTAATCATGTCGCTGTTTTTATTTTTCTGTTTTTTAACATTTTCCCGTTCCGATCCTCGTTCGATTTCGTTATTTTACCTTCGTTCTAGTCAAATTCGCTCTTAATCAGTTTCTTCCTGTATAACTAATGTGAATCATACGTGTTCCTTTTTCCGGTACACCGTCGTCACCGATAAAAGCTTCGGAACACGGAATTGTCTCATTTTTAGTTTTACAAAACAAGTCACGAATATTTGGATCACTGGACTATGGTTGGAAATATTTTATCAAGCAAATTTTAAAAAGTATACTTGCGTGGGAAAATGTTCAAAAGGTTTTTTCGATTGAAAAACGATATTGAGTTTATATAACTACAAAAAAATTATTAATTCATACGCATATTCCATTCGCATAAAAACGACTAGTAACGAACAAATTTGACTCGGTGGTAACAAGTTTTCGAAAAAATTTAATTTTTGTAACAATGTTTCCAAATTTATTAAATCAACAAAAAAAAAAATGGTTAATAAACCCGTTATTTATCGCATATTTAATTTAAAACGACTGAATGCACTTATTAAAAGCACTGCACATAATTAAAATACGAAAATGTTTTTTTTTTTAAATAAATTATACTACTTTTAAACTTTAATGATTAAAATAAACAAACGGTAATGCTAGTATTCTACGATTTGAATCAAATGTTACCGATTGGTGCACTCTAAAAACGATGATGAATTGAATATTTTTTATTTAAAAAATTAATTGCAAAAAATTTTATTCATAGATTGAAAATTATTATTATTAATTACAAACAGTTTAAAATAATTTATACGTCATTTTTTAGGTTAGATTCGGTTTTTTAAGCTAATATGAACATATACTTCACTTTGATCGTGCGCAACAGGCCGAAAAGCGATATTAAGTTGTTAATGTTTTAAATTGTAAAAAAATTTTATTAGAAATTATTACAATTAATTACAAAAGTTTTAAAATTATTTCAATATTATTTTTTAGAAAAAAAAAATATATTTTTGTCAAAATTATTTAAATACAGCACGTGTTTTCGTAATTTAAGTCAACGGGGTGAAAATGGGGGTACTTATTTTTACGCGGTGGAAAAATGGCGGGCTCTCAGTTTTACGCGGTGTAAAATGGCGGGTAGTGTGTTCTTTTCGTTTGTGAGTGTAGTATGTAATGTCGTTCGCGTGATCTTATTTTATGTCGTCACGTTATTGAGTTTATTTCAGTTTCTTTGTTTTATTTTTAATTATTATTAAAGTAGACTTTTATATTTTAGTATATTTCTTTTTACTTTTTTTAATAATGGAATTTGATTTTCATACTTTGTGCGCGGATAAATAGTGTTAATTAAACCGGTTGAGGGATTGGGAGCTATTCCACGAGATGGACGATACAAATATCTTAAATGCTCTCAATCCCTTAAATTGTATAACATAATACGGATTTTGCTCTTCAACTATTCGAATTTTTCATTCATTTTAGTTTCATCGTTCGAATGCTGTTTGTATCATGAAGACAGTATGGATGACATCTTGCAAGTAAGTTATTTCATGTTTTCTACAATTTAGTTCCTTCAGTTAGATTAAATTTTATTTTGTCCTCAAGAATACGAATCACATTCGTGTATATATGCGATTAATAATAAAAATTTTCCCGTTAAAATTTATTGAAATTTGTGTCAACTCTAGACAAATCAGTGTTTTAACTGATTAACTTTTTCCACATTTGTTTAAAAAAAAAAAAACGTTTAAGTTCCGGGGAAAAATTTTCGTGCAAATGTGATTTTCGAAAAATGGCTAATTTTGAAGGTGGTTGTGTAAACTTAAATTCTCCCCCATTAACGAAAATTAAAATACAGAAATATTCGTTGAATTTTCACTAATTTCTAACTATTACATCTTAAAAGTGGCAGATTAGAATAGTCTAAATGTTTTTCTTTTCAAAAGAATATATTTATTTTAAAAACATTATAATATGGAATTTAAAGCGACAATCCAATTAAGTCTTATTCCACTTCAAACTCCACTTACATTAATGATAAGAATAATACAATAATGTTGAAAATTTATATATTGTAATACAAAATTTTAATCAAAATTTGACGATTAAATTTTTCTAAACAAATGCTATTCTTATTACTAATATAACAAATTATATTTGTTTCTGTTGTTTATTTCTTCTATAGCCTAAATTATTGCACTTATTAAATTTACCCCCCTACTAAATCTTCCACACTACAATCTAACACTGTCCCATTGACATTACACCCTTGTAATACATGAAAACAGGTGCCGCAAAATTACATGTAACACAATTTTCTGTTTCTGCTACGCCAAATCTTTTTAAATATGCTTTAAAACTACCATGCCCAGTAATAAATTATACATTATAGTAATTAGGGGTGAAATGTTTGTTTTTATACACTTAACTGTGGAAAATATTTGTAAGCTAATCCATTATATTGGTTTCACATGTTTTGATATTGTAATATATCGATTTAGTATAGTCTTAAACTGTTTTTATTTGTTTATTTTCATATATAAATTTATTATTAATATATATTACTTGATTAAATTCATGTTCCGTTTTAATTTTGTTTTTAATTAAGAATAAATTGATATGTTTCTTTATTTCTAAGTAAATGGTTATAATGTTGATGTATTGGAGAGTAGTGATTTTATGAATTTAGCAAAACAAAATAAAATCAAAGTTAATCACTAAAAAATTTTTTATTACACAAACACGAACACGAAGCTTTTCGACTATTAAGTTAATTGTGTAATAAAAAATTTTTTAGTGATTAACTTTGATTTTATTTTGTTTTGCTAAATGGTTATAATGCCATCACTGTTGATGACCAAAAACTCGTTGTTTCGTATGCTTTGATCATTCTGATAGTTATAGTTCTTCGATATGATCTTATTAATGTTATAAACTTCTTAATTTTTAACATATATAAATACTACTACAATAAATTATATTTGGCATTATTACAGATTTATATAATTCCTTTTTTATAATTATTTCTGTTATTATTATTGTATAATTTATTGAATATACGTAAGAACTTATTTTATTTTTTACATTATTTAAATGATTATAAAATTTTAGGTTATTATCAATCGTTACTCCCAGATACTTTATACTTGTTACATAATTTAAATTAATACCATACTGCAATAAATATAGTCTGAATGTTTCCGCAGAAAATCTATTTAAACATTTGCACACTAATAATTTTAAACGTAATAACTTTCTTATTTTAATATATTTTACGCTTAACTGGAACAAATGCTCCGGTAGAAAGATTATTCTCTTTAATGAACGAATTATGGAGAAAAACTCAATTAACAATGACAAATTTAAAAAAACAAAAACAAAAAACCTGCCAAGAATTTTATTCTTATTTGAAATCATAGCCAGCTATATTGAAACAAATCCAACGTATTATTCGATTGTACCTTAATAAGTATAAAACATTCTTTTTTATTGGGACACTATCCCCGGCGCTGCAAATTTGACAGTGAGTAAAAAAAAAATCGATTTTTAACTTTTTAAAAATTTAATATTTCCGAAAAGAACGAGATATTTTAGGATTTTAGAATCTTCCCCCGTTAACACGTTTTAAGTCTTAACAAAAAAAAAAAAAAAAAAAAAAAAAAGTTATAACAAAACTCACCCGTTTAAAATTTATAGGCGGTAATACTGTTCACTTAATATCGCGAATAATACTAAACAATCACGAATATATAATTATTTAAAACGCGCGATTCTAAACAGAAATTATGATAAATTATTTAAATTTAATTTTTAAACGATCGGAATAAGAGAAAAAATAACTAAATCGCACAAACCGAACACAACCATCGCGAACTGGACTCGAACATATTATTATCGCCACAAGGAATACAACGATTAACTCTATTATAATCCATTCTCAGCGGCAGGTATTTTAGAAGGTATATGCCCGGTGTATATTAAACGTCACGAACTATTATTATCATCTTCATCATCATCATCACCATCACCATCGTATTATTATTATTACTATCATATCCATCGTAAAGACCGATCACCGCAAATAAGAATTAAAAATGGACTAGAAAAGAATAGGATAGATTTCGTTCGGTGCGAGGCACTGCGCGTTGAGCAAAGCACGCTATAGTTTTTTTAGTACTAACAGAACGAACCGGCTGAGCGAAGCCGATCGTAAAATGACTGTGATAATGTTATAAAAGAGTGAGAAAAATATTGGAACTTCGACGATTCCGAACTTCGGGTTGAGGGGGGCCAAGGTCGATCCGGTTGTGCCTGCGCGGAACGTCGGGAGATTATTTACGCTTGCGTTTATAATTTTACGAGAATGTCTCTCGTTGTGTGCAGATCGAACCGTACGTATTAGTATTATCCACACACACACACATACACACACACACATCTATATGCTTGATATACGCTTTAGTAGATATTTGGTATAATAAGTTGTTTTGGCCCGAAACGGGGTAAATAAAATGCATCTTCTGGGGGGGGTTTAAAAAGTAATCCGAACGTTCTAAACTAAAGATGTAGCTTTTTCCTTTTACAACGACCGGTTGAAAATCATTAAATACGGTCTGTACCGGTTGCTAGAAGACGGAGAGAGAGATGTAAGAATTATTTCGTTGTTTACGCTAAGGTATTGTTATTGCTATGATCATCGTTACTATCACTAATACAATTATCGGTATTATTATTATTTCACAAACTCCCAATTTGCTTTTCTATTTCTACTAAAAAAATAATCATTTCAGCCGCTGGTTTCCTATCTTACGTGCCGGATATTTTATTTCTTCTTGCATTCACCTTGGTTCGATCTTCTGTTTTACATCGCGACCGGTAATAATAAAAGCCAAGACAGATTCCAGACGAGAGTAAAAAAATACAGGATTGCCGATTGTTAGACTACGAACCGCGTATGAAATACTAACGGTTACCAACAATACCGAATTATATGCAATTGTACGCGTGTCGAACGTAGTTAAAATAAGCATAGATTCCCTGATATATTATACATCATCACCAGTGTATCGGTCACCATATTGTTTCTAAGCCTACCGCAAATTTTCTTCTCTTTAATTCCGAATAAGTCGGTACTCCATTCTCTTTCAGCACTCTGACGAATGAGTGTTGTTCGTGTTCTTGCTCGTGGTTTTTTTCCCTCATTATCTTGACTAACATCTTTCGGGAAATTTTAATTCTGGCGTAATGCGTGAAAGTCGCCTCTTACTGATACTTTGTAGTATACTTCTTCTTTCGTTTAACCTTTGTAGTACTAGTTTGTGGTTCATTTTCTCTAGTCAATTAATTTTCTGTAAACGCCTACAACACCACAATTTCAAAAGCTTCTAATTTGTCTCGATCTCTTTGTTTCTTGGTCCAATCTATCTATCTATCTATCTATATATATATATATATATATATATATATATATATATGTGTGTGTATATGTATATGGCATAGCACGTTTAATACGGCCGCTTTCTGTCTAATCACCCAAACTAAGCAACGGACTTGGATGGGTCACCGTCTGCTCAGTGTGTTGTGTGTTGTTGGTATCTCTCAATTTGCCTGGCCCGCACTTGAGGTTAGGCTATTTTCTCACCAATTTATTGATTGGGGAGATCTACGTCCAACTGTGGACCGATATAGGTAAAAAATATATATATAAAAGTGAAGTTCTGTCAACTCTATAGTTGGTAGTGGATGTCCCATAAGTGATCCCGGTCAAAACCGGACTGTAAGCCGATATTCATTTATAATGCGATGGGTGACTGTGAAGTCTAAACAAGCTGTTATCGTTAAATTTCTTGACCGTAATGAATTCAAAACTACATGGGGCGCGAGTATTAACGCTAAATTAATATATAAAATATTTATATCTATATCGCTCAGACCACGAGATTAACAATAATAATAATAAAGGAACATCATAATCACTAATAATATTTTAAACATTCTTTAATATATATATATATATATATATATATATATATATATATATTCAAGAACGTATTTCTTTTTCGAAATAATATAGCCGTACGAAAAAATTCACGTATCCAGAGTAGCACAATTATTTCTGTTAGAGAATCACCATGCGTAAGAATAGAAAAATATCTGAAAAGGATGTTGACGAACGAGTCGATACGGTACATACGCATTAATATACTTCCGTATGTTATAAATACATATCGCGCAAGCCGCAGTAAAGCGTTTAAAAGCATTATAAAAGCTTATTTAAAACTCCCTCGAGACGGTCATTTCCCTTCAGATTTGGAAATTAGCCAACTAACGTGGTTCTATTACGAAGTTTGGTAAACATTCTGGATTACGTTTATATCGAGAAGAAATTTCCTCTACCTGCGATGTACCTCGCTTTTGTAAAATGTATTTATTTTCAAAAATTTCTGACTTTTAAATTTTAACTATTTCCCCAATTCTGACTATTAATTAGTTATACCGAGATGATGATGTGATGATGATGATCATCATCGATAACTCTCAATCATTGTTAGGATTGAGGAACAACAGATTTCTTTTGATAGCTCCATTTAAATACACCTCGTAAAATCACATATTTTCTTATTGTTTCCTTTTTCGATGAATGAAACAAATGGAATTCTTTTTTAATAATACTGAAATTAAGTTTAAATATATTAAATATGAATTGATACAAACAAGAATTTACGTAGGATAGGATTACGCGTAATATATTTTAAATTTTATATATATATCTTCTTTTTCGAAATTGTTCAGTCCTAGGGCTGGTCCACCATCACTATATCCGTCTTCCATTGTTCACGACCTCGAGTAAGATGTACATCTGTCAGTATCGGTCGGCTTTTCAATTGCATCGGCTAGCATTCCTCCATGTCTCAGTACATGTCCGATCCATTTAATTGTTCTTACGCTTCTTAGGATAGAACATCGTTATTGGACTAATTTCTAGACCAGAAATAGCTTATACACGAAACGAATGCAAACAATATCGGTTTCTCGTTTCCGAGTATTTTTATATCGAGTTTTAACTCCGAATTGTCACACGTTATACTTTTCCTTAAATCGGAAATAGTCCCATTTCTATCATTAATCACGTAACGATAAAGTTTTAAAACACGCGAAATGTTAAAAATCCATCGTGTAATTGAACCCGATGATTTAACAACCTACACAGTACTTTATAAAGTTCAAAACATATTTTTCAGAATAAAATGTTGGTCAAAGTTTTCTTTAAGGAAAATATTGAATTATTATTTTCATCACGCTGAAAGTTTTACAGAAATTTTTAATAATAATAACTTTACATAAAACTGAATATTAATAACATATATCATTAACACGGAAGCATCATCGTGAGGCAGAAAGCAGAAGACCGACTTCCAAATGTAGTGACTGTTAGGATGGAATTCAGAACTCGATATCCACTACAGTAAACGACTACTACTTTAGAGATGAGTCGAAATAACGTTATTCGCGCAAAATGCAGGTTAGTATCAGAATCTTGCAGATCTGAATTGGGTAGACGAACAGATCATTTGGGACTTCGCGCTACCGAGCCCAAAGCGACTCTATAAACATCCGAATATTGCGAAGCAATTAGCCGATTTTAAACTTCTTAAGCCATTAAAGCCGAACGATTTAGTTATGTAAACGCTGGTTTCGTATATAAATAATGGAAATTAGTTCTATACACGTTTAATTACTAATTTATTGGTTATTTAAATAGTACAAATTAAAAAAAAAAAATAAACTGATGTGAAGTTAAAACAGGTTGTCTGACGCCTCCCCTTTCTGTGGTGAAACATTTCAAAATCTTGATCGTGTTGTTCACATTAGCTTACAATACTACAAAATTTATGTAAGATGGCTTAGAGAGCGTCCACTAAGGTATAACAACATAAATAAATATATACATATAAGTAAATACACACACACACACACACACACACACACATATATATATATATATATATATATATATATATATATATATATATATATATATAAAAGAAAAACTAAAGCACGATTTTGACCTACGCCGAGAGCATTTGCGTGAGCAGCCATAAAAGAGATCGTTAATGTGTATTTTAAATATCTTCCCTGCTTCGAAATACAATAGAAAGTAACTTATATGTAGAATAATATATACATACTTTTATATATATATATATATATACATACATACACATATATATATGTACATACATACATATATATACATATATATTATAACAGCTGTAATTGCTGCACGTTGCATAAAGTAATAAATAATAACAAAAATAATTATAAAAAGACACAACACTCAACCGCTCGCAGTAAGCGCTTACATGTCTTATTATAATTATAATTATCGTCGTTA
Organism: Coronaproctus castanopsis; assembly: GCA_032883995.1. Taxonomy (NCBI): domain Eukaryota; kingdom Metazoa; phylum Arthropoda; class Insecta; order Hemiptera; family Monophlebidae; genus Coronaproctus; species Coronaproctus castanopsis. Next base: position 13,996,916 of record CM065052.1, on the reverse strand, counting down.
TTATTTGCATGAAGTTATTTCGTAGATTCGAGTGCCAGAGCACTTTGTGAAAGATTTCAGAGCTGATGCTGTTACATTATAGCCAAGTCTAGATGAAAGGAGAAAAGTCAACGTATAAAAGCTTAAGTCGAGAATCATTAATAATAGCCCTTTTTCGTGACACAATTGCGTGACCACTTGTTACGCAACTATAGCGTAGCGTTCGACCATATATATATATATATATATATATATATATATATATATATATATATATATATATATATGTGTGTGTGTGTATACTTTTGTTGTAAAATTTATACTGGAAACACACATATACGTATATTTGTATATATGCATCTGTATGTATTTTTCCTGTTTCCTTTCGGATATAGTTTGGAAGAAAAAAAGAGTTGCCCGAGAGATGTTTGAAATGAGAATAGAATGAAGAATCACCGCGTTGGTGTTAGTACCGAATGATAGATTTGATGATGTGCTGGTCTTTTCACATGACTAGCGGTGAGTTCTAAACTAAGCCATGTACGTTGAATTTATTTGTTCGGCAGCGTTATTTCCTCTGGACCATTTACCGATGTTCTTATCTTCCAATTTACAATGATAATAATAATAATAATAATAATAATAATAATAATATCAAAGAATGTGACCGTTTCTTGTTTAGCGAACAAACAAGGACAAAATACTCTGAATATCTTTCACTGTATTCTTTATCGGTGCAATGCTATATGGTATGTTGTTTGGTAGCATATATATATATATATATATATATATATATATATATATATATATATATATATATATATATATATGTATATCTCCGCACGTTAAGATATATATTTATATTGTTCAGTACTAGACTTCCGAAGGATTGGAAGGTTGTTCACCGTGTCTTAATAATGATCAGAGATACATTGCGATTATCATCGTTGTAATTGTAACTAGTGATCGTTATTACGGTTTCTAAATTAAATTTTTTCTTTAATAATTATTATTTATCCATTGCGACTGTCCCATTTTAATAGTCATTTAGCTATTTTATGAAAATGAAATATGCGGCGTGGTGGTCAACACTCCATAGTATTCCCGGATCGAATGTTATTTTGATTTACGTTAGATATATAGACGAGGGTCGTTCTTCTTACTTCCTTGCTGTTGTTATTTACATACATTTGTATTTGATTTATGAATTATTCATCCCTGATCTAGGTAGTTTTTGAAGTCTCTGTGTAAGATATCATTGAGGTTTTGAAAATTCACGGGTTCAAGCACGTGTGAGCGTAATAAGGGGAAAATATGCTTTATACAGTCGGAACGTAGGAAACTTTTTCTTTTTTGAGAATATACATTACGTTTTGAACTGTATCTTAAATTACGTAACGATTTTTCGTAAAATTTTTCGCGTCTTCTTTATCTCGAGAATGTACATCTGTTTACAAACATGGTGATATTTCTAGAGAAATTGTCCACGTTTATAGAGAAATACGAGTTAGTTCGTATATCACGTTGAGTATAAGCCGTAAAGGAACATCCCCATTAATAAAAGATAAATAAATAAATAACGGGAAAATAGTTCTGAAATTATTTTAATTAAAAACGTTGATAAATTTCGAATCTCCTAACGGATGAGATTAAGTTGCGATGATATTATATAAAATGCGTGTCAGTGTGCACATCTGTTTGTTTTGGATATTAGATGTAAACGTATATATATATATATATATATATATATATATATATATATATATATATATCAATTTGTTTTTGTTCTTGCGTATACGAGATTTAAATTTTATACTTATTCACATACGACTATTCTAATACGATTCGGGCGTCGTCGATTACGAACTTCGGTAAAAATAGAATTTCGTAAAATTAAGTAACTATATCACTAGTCTGCGTAAGCATTACGATGAATTTGTAATTTTTATTAAGTACCATGTAATTATTATTACCGAATCTCGGTTATACGAAAAAGAAGTCGGTCGCTATTCCAGGATTCACAATGTGGTAGCGGAATATAGACAGTCTGGAGGTTTATGGATATTCAATATACTCACGCGTTAAAGGTAACGTCTGCTAATATTAATTCATCTAAATATCGGACTCGAAAATAACACGTTGCATTATTAATTTGTATTTATCTGTAGTTCAAATTGCTCTGAATTTTTAAAAGATTTAAATGAAGTTATTAACGTCTGCGCTAGATTAGCAATTGTCACGATGATCACGGACCTGTTAGATCAAGTTCGAAGTAGTGTGACGTGTTCAGATCGCACTTTTGTTCGGAAGGCGTAACTTTAATAAAGTTTCGATTGAATGTAGGACATTTCCGAACACATGTTCCGTAAGACACATTTCTGTTATTCTAAAAATGAATACGCGAATAAAATATTTTAAATTCGATAACAAAAATAAACTAAAAAAATAAATTTATTAATTCCGTATAATTATTCGATTAAAATTTCTTTCGTTTATATTTATAATTAAATCGTTGTTTAAACATTTTTATTCGGTACATCATTACGATACGTCGTTTCTGTTCGTGTCCTAGTTTTACTAAAGTGCCAACTTAATTAATACTCGCTGACCGAGTCCTTACACTGTCGAATTGATGGTAATAGTGTTCATTACAACTCTCAATACTAGTAACGTGTACAAATCACGTCAACAATGTTCAATATTTACTGCGGACTGTGCAGCAGTACTACGAGCTTTGCCAATTTTAATGGACTTAAATCTTCGCGGAAGTTACCTTATTATTACCGAATTGAAAAGCACGCTGACGGCTATTTGCAATAAATGGAATGATACATTAATTGGATTAGTTGTGTCGAAGCTTAATAATTTAGAACGTGTGGGAATATTTGTATCCTTCTTTGCCGGATAATAAAGGTATCAAACAATGAATTTGTTCACTCATTAGCTAAAGACGCGTCATCCAATGACGTAGAACTCTCCTTAGTCTCTTACACGGATATCACTCACACTATTCAAGCATAAGGATCATTGAGAATTGATTACACATCCCTATTTTAAAAAAATTAATAAAAATAAGTTTTCAAACGTACTGAAACTTTTTATCGGATGATGACGTTTTCAACGGATAACGCATTACACAATTATTTGTAACGGGCTTCGTCCTACATTAACGATTTTAATACTCGATACGAATAAATAAATTTATCATTCCCGTACAAAATGTTCGATACGAAAACGAGCGGATGCATTTTTTTTTATTTATTTTAAATAAACGTTTATATACGATACGTACGAACAGTTATATATGTGTGTGTGTGTACTTCTACAATTATTGAGACTTTACGTATAGGTTCAAATTTAGCGCAATTAGTTAACCCCGTATACTGCGTATAGCAAACGGTAATGTGTAGCAAAGAGATAGATAATAAACATAATAAACGACCTGGATTTAAAAATTATTCGCAAATAAAAGACGTGCTTCGGATACTAATTTATCAACACATACATAGATATATTACATATATATATGTGTGCGTGTGTGTGAATTAGAGAAAACGGATTTTCAATTGTAAATATTGAAGTTATTTGTTAACTTTATTAGTATTTGTCGAATAAATCCCGGACGATGAGTTCATAATAAATACACGAATGGTCACGGAAATAAAAATTAATTCCGATTATATTCGCATCGTAAAATCTCGGTCTTATATGGTTAACGTCTGGAGAAAGTGTAATCGATACTTTGAATTATTCAAATTGCGAGAGAAATCGTATTTTGTCGTTCCGTAGCCTGGCTGTAATTTCCTTTTCCCAAGTACTTTCACCGTATTTTCATCGATCAACTTCTTCGTACTTATTTACTCGAATCCAAACCACCACCGTTCTTATTTTCGCGTATGTCGTCTAATCCGATCACAGTCACTGGAAATTTTACATACGTATATATTTAATAACACTGCGTTAAATCTAGATCATTCATTGGAAATTAGGAGATTTAAGAGGATGAAACTGTTCGATCTAGCTGATTAATTCAGCATCAAACCTTAATTCCGGTTATCATTGGATAGCTGAATTTTATTTGTTTTTCTAACATCATACCATTAATTGCCGCAAACAACGGTGATCACATAAATAGAAAATTTGTTTGTTTATATCTAGTGACTCCAATGAGACACTATGAGGAAGGGAAAGGAGAGAATGGAATAGGAATAGTATAGGAATATCCGATACAATAATTAGAAAGAAGACAACGCGTTACGTTTCGAATAACGAGGAAATTCAAGTTTGTTAACTGATCGAAATTGCATCCTGACACCACTTCCTTCGCAGACGTCTCGCAGGATTGTCTGCAATATTGTCTGCAGACGTCAAGAGGATTGCTGCTGATTTTGAATTTATCTCTTATACTGCGCGATGTGTGTATCGTTGACATACGGAATCTTGAGATCATTATGCAGTGTCAAATTAGAAACATAAGGTGGAGCAGACGTAATAGTACCGGGTATCTTGTTTCACGCAATTATCGCTCACTGAAACCATTTAAGATGTGCGTTCATCTAATAATTATATATATATATATATATATATCATGATAAGCCTTTGTCTATCCACTCCTGGATGAAGACTTTCTCCAATATCTTGCACCCACTTTTGTCCTGCGTTTTCCTCAAAACCAATTTTTCCCAGCTACCCTGGCCTTCCCTGTTTCATTTTTCTGTCCGTTGGCCACCACTGTGGCCAGCCCAATCCCATTTTGTTATAACCATCCACTCCACTGCATCATCCAACTGTGTTTGTTCACGTCGTATTGCATTCTTTTTATGATCTGACAATCTTATATCTAGCATCATTCCCTCATGTGCCGTCTGAGATTTTATCCTTTTTAAATTTGTTTTTGTATATGGCCGTGTTTTCGAGCCATATATAAAAATCGGAAATACACATTGGTTATATAGTTTAAGTTTCAAATTAATCGACATTTGTCTATTGCGGAATACTATGCGTAATTTCCCAGATATTCTCCTTGTCCCTTCTGCTTTCATTATCGTGTCTTTATTTGCTGTGATTTTTTGAACTAGGTATATATGTAACCATCTCATTGCTCTATCTGTTCCGATTTTACTGCTATTTATACACTTTTCTTGTGTTCGTCATTATTCTTGTTTTATGTAAATTTATTTTCTTATTTCGTATTTAAATCTGTTATTATCATCTGTAGCTCTTCTGCATTTCTGCCCACTAGAATTATATCGTCCGCGAGTCTGAGGTAATTCAAATTTGATTCGAATGTACACTAAATTTAAGTAAAGTGACAAACCACCCGGTACTATCCGGGTGGTTTAAAAACTTCGTTAACTATCATAAAAAAAAAAAAAAACACTAGATAACGGTGTGCGTAAAAAACTCTCTCGTGACTTTTCGACGCTGTTCTGTATTTTTTTATGTGCGTATGGAAATGCTAGACTTAAAAAAAAATGATATTCGACGCGTTACCGACGAATTCTAAAGATACAATTGGCTGGGAAATGAACCAACTAGTCAAGGGGACTTATTAAAAAAAAATCGTTGGAGCCTAATACGTGAAATGATGAACAACAGATAGGATTTACGTTGGCTTAAGAATATCCATAATGTTACGATGTTCAAACCATATTGATGACGACGACGACGATGATGGTGATGATGGGTGGTTCTGACGAAAATCTATTAGGTTGGAGATCTTTGCTAATTTTCGGGTGCGCTAGTTTTATACGCCACCTTTGCGATTGCGAAGAGATAATGTTCTCTTCGATTTGAAATACTTTCTACTTTCGAAATATGTCAGTTTATATCTAATCGATCGATTTCAACGACATAGTCGGAAAAATTTACCGATCGAAATTTTGTACTTTCACTTACTAGTTGGATTAATTAAAGTTCACTCACTTACCAAATATCCGGTGTATAATTTTCCTCCAATCGTCGTTATACTAATAATATACCACCGGTCATTATATTGAAGGAAATCGAGTTTAAATCAAGCTATCTCAATTTTTTCATTTACACTTGTCTTCTTCTCTATACTGACCGTAGAAAATGGTGACAGAAAATCGTCGTTATCATTCAATATGATATTCGATCTTTCCGCCTCCCCATAGGAGAACGATATATTCGGATGAACTAACTATTTCCAGTTTAAGAATTGTGTAGCCTGACTCGATCCGAGGATTGACGTTGTTCTCGATAAAAGGTTGCTGAACTTCTCGGAGCTATGCTGCAAATGTGTTCAAGCTAATAAAGCAATATTCCACATTTACACGCTGTTTAATCGCAAATCGCATTTAATCGTTCGAAATATGTTGTATAAAGCATGCCTCGTCCTAATCGTATTCTTGTCCTGTCTGGGTTTTTATAGTAGCCTATAGAGTGTGTATATATATCATCATCATCTCTCATTACTGGGGAACCAGTATAAGGACCCGATATTGACAATCATCTATGTTTAATGAGATTTCGTTCGGTCAAACGATCGATAAAAACGGAGTAAAATTACAAAAATTATCGAGCATTTATCAGGGTGACGGTCATTGATGTAATGATGATTATACCGTATATACATATATATACGGTAGTATATACATGTATGTATATATACGGTATCATAATGGCTATTTTTGAGAATAATTTTTTTGCCTATATGTAGTCTTCAGATGTCAGAACTACGGCCATAATATCAGGACACAGTTTCGCGATTTTATAATCTTAAATTTTCTATTCGCTTTTTAATAAGGTTAAATTTTAAAGCATCTACACGCGAGTTTTATTTCGCATTTTTCGGCATTTAAAAAAAAAATAGTCACAGACTCGCTATATTCTATCGAACAGCTGAAAAAGGCTAATAAAATTAATTGAACGATCACCAATCAACGTCTGCAGGCCGGTTGAATTCCCGAAGGTAAGAAGAAGCAGATCGATCTGTGAAAAAAACAGTCTTTGTACTTTCAGCAAAGTGTTCGGAAAATTCGATGAACAAACAACAGTTTTACCACTTTACCTAGATAAAGCGGTATCCGCCCTATTTAGTATATTTATCTAGAAGGACCGAGTATGAAGTGCTGTTGTTCTGTGCCACAGGTCTCGTTATATCCTACCTAAAAAGCTCGGATATTATTCCGATAACTCCGTTAATTCGTCTTAAGTAACGAATTTTTTTATTACCGGTTACGATAATTTGACTGTTCTGGTTCACGTATTCCATGCGGTATCGTCTATTTGTGTTAGTAGGCATTCTACTTTCTCCGTCATAGATATAATATTTTACTCCGGACGATGGATTCGAAATTAAAGATTTCAGATCGGTTGTTGGAGATGTGTTCATATTTTACTCTTTTTACGACTTCGAACTGTCATTTCAGTGTCTTATCGTTATGTAATTTCTCAATTATCGAAAGTAACTCCTTCGCTGGTTCTCTGTGCTCCACCCCGTCTACGTGTTAAAAATTATACAGCGGAAAAAAGTAGTTAAAATCTATAAATTTTTATAAGCGAAAAGACCAGAATCGGCTATTAAGCAATCATCGAGTGAACGTACATAAAAATAAAGTATAAAAATATATATTATTGATTTATAAAAAAAAACATAAAAGGAAAAAAACACAAAATTAAATCAAATATAAAAGGAAATACTTAATTTAGATGTACTTAAATTACAAAAAAAAAAAAGCGAAGTGAAATAAATGATTCTATTATAATTGGATAGCGAATGTGGAGTGGTAAATAAATTTTTTTATAAAGTGCGTATATTTTTCATTTTTTTACATCCCGCAGCCGCAAATTTTCCCGGTCTTTTTTTACATGTAAAAATTTATCGATTTCAACTGTTTTTTTTTTTATTGTTTTTGTTTAAAAATCACTAAGAGAAGCTGCTTTCCCGGTAATATATTTCTGCGAACGACACACGTTGTTTTTAACGAGTTCGCCAACCATCGCGGTCGGTGGTTGTATTATTTTTAAGACGTCTCAACGACGGGCATTTCGTAGTTTTTACTAAGTAAAGATCGCAATTTCTATATACGTAGTGCTCGCTTCTGCGCGCTAATACAATTTCGTTATTATTCTGGCTGGATTTAGCCACTTGGTGATCTTTTATATAGAGTCTTGACGGTGTTTTATCGCGGAATTATTTATTTCGGATTCGCGACGGGGTCTCAAACGCCTACTTTTTTCTACAGAACAAAAGGACTTCCTCGTCCCTCGTTTCCGTGGCCTATTTCAGAAGGTGTATACCAGACGTTTCCTCTACACGCTAAAGATGTAACGGAAATTAAAAGACGAATAGGGCAAGTTAAATGCCTATTTTTAATAAGGAAAAAACGATATTTTAATAAATAAAGAACATTCGCATAGATTTGCAAAAATTTTCAATTAAAAGGTTATGGAAATGGGGGTTTAACAACGCGGGAAATAAACCGAATTCAATCGAAAAACGTGTCTTTGAAAGAAATGAAAATAACAAACAGAAGGAATAAGCGAAAAAAAAAAATACGTCTAGAATTATTTTCGGTGAAAACCACGTCCTGATTATTCAAAAAACTTAACGTTTCGAATGGGCTTACACCACTCATCATCAGAAACGAACTAAACCACAAACCCTTGAGTTATTTCCTTTTATAGGCACTTCTCAATCGGAACTTAATATTTCCAGGGCTGTGATTGGTCCTACCGTCAGCTGATACATCACCTGATATTACTGTATGGTGATTGGTCAATTCTTCTGTAGTCATTATATTTCCAAGGCTATGATTGGTCCTACTATCAGATGATATTCCTGTATTGTGATTGGTTAATTTGTCAGTAGTAATTATATTTTCAGGGCTATGATTGGTCCTACCATCGGCTGATTCATCACCTGATATTCCTGTATTGTGATTGGTTGGTACTTCTGTAATCAATGGTTGGTTGGCCACTTCAGTAGGGTATTTTAATTTTTCTCTATTGTTAAGTAATACTGGTTTCCAAGCATCAGGTAGCCGAAATCCATCTTCTCTGTTGAAATTATTATGCTTTTCTATTTCAATAGCCTCTCGGACAATTCGCTTCCCATATTTTTGCTCCTTTACCAATACCTTCCTCTCCTCGAAGTCTATAGAGTGACCCGCTGTAATTAGATGTTCTGCTACTGCTGATTTACTTATGCGTTTATATTTACAATCTGCAGCATGCTCTTTAATGCGTGTATTAATAGACCTTCCAGTTTGTCCAATGTAGTTTTTGCCACACGAACAAGGAATTTTATACACGCCAGCAGTATGACCATCGGGAATTTTATCTTTATTATTATTTAACAGGTTCTTTATCTTTTTATAGGTGTCAAATACTGTTCTTATACTGTTTTTTTGTAACACTCTGGCAATCTTATCTGTTGTTCCCATAATGTAAGGTAACTTTATGCTTGCTCTATATTCTTCTTTGTTTTCCGCCTGTTTTTTTCTAGATGTTGTACTAAATTTATTAATATATCTCTCAGACTGTTTTATACTGTACCCATTGTTGATCATAGTCTGCTTAAGATTAACCAGTTCATTCTCAATACTACTGCTGTCACATAAACGCTGGGCTCTCACTGTTAAAGTTTTGAAAACACCCAATTTTTGACTTGGGTTGTGGTGTGAATTTTTATGTATGTATAATCCAGTGTGTGTACTTTTTCGATACACACTAGTTGACCATGTGCCATCTATGTTTCTTTTTACTAGAACATCTAAGAAAGGTAAAACACCATTATTCTCCTCTTCCATGGTAAACTTGATATTAGGATGGATATTATTTAAACTTGTTTGAAATTCTTCTAATTTCTTACGCCCATGTTGCCATACTACAAATGTGTCATCCACATATCTGAACCAACACTTGGGATTCCAGTTATGAAGCACAAATTTATCAATTTCTTCCATATAAATGTTAGCAAATATCGGAGCTAGTCTTGATCCCATTGCCATACCTTCTATTTGTTTGTAAAATATTCCATCAAACGAGAACACATTATCAGCAGTTACTGTTTTTATAAATTCTACAATTTCACCTGAAACGCCTTTCTTTTTAATGATTTCTGTAGTTTCTGATACTGGGACATTTGTGAACAAGGAAACTACATCAAAACTAATTACCAAATCATCTTGTTCCACTTTTATTTCCTTCAATTTTTCGATGAATTGCACAGAATTCTGTATACACGATGGTAAACAACCTACTAGGGGCTTCAGCTGTTTAGCTATAAAACCTTCCAGATTATACATAGGACTGTTAATAGAACAAACTATAGGTCTTAATGGATAGCCAACTTTGTGTATTTTTGGTACTCCATAAATCCTTGGCATGGTAGGTACCTGGCAAATCAATTCCTTCTTAGTGCTTGCCTTTAACTGTGATGTTTTTATTAATCTTAATACTTTAGCAGTAATCCTATTAAGTGGATTTTTTTCTAATTTCACATAAGGACCTTGTTCTAATAGCTCTAGCATCTTACCTTTATATTCATCTGTCCTCATAATAACAGTAGTATTACCTTTGTCAGCCTTACATACAGTTATTTCTGGATTATTTTTCAATGATTTCAAGGCCATATACTCAGTCCGGGATATGTTCAGTCTGGGTGGTTTACACTGTCTTAATATTATAGAGCAATCTTGTCTTATCATTTCTGCCGGGTTTGTGGTTTAGTTCGTTTCTGATGATGAGTGGTGTAAGCCCATTCGAAACGTTAAGTTTTTTGAATAATCAGGACGTGGTTTTCACCGAAAATAATTCTAGACGTATGGAAAACAACCACGAAAGTTTTAATAAATATATAACGAAAAAAAAAAGTTTTAATAAATCGTGGAGAAAAAGAGGAAAATAAAATAATTAAAAAAAAACATAATAGCGGATGAAGTTAGAGGCAAAAGGCCAGGAGGAAGACTAAGAACATTTATAATGAATAATGCATATACTGACGCTCGATTGTAAGTATAGATACCAAATATATATATATATATATATATATATATATAGGCATAGCCTAGTGGCTAGAGTGCGGACTGCTATACGGAAGGCTCATACGATCGACAACATAAATTTTATCATCGGAAAATAAAAAGATAAATAATTTTAATATTATTAATGCGCGAAATGGCAAATAGCAGGCGCAATATCATATGAGCGCTAGTAACAATATAGTACACTATAAAAACACGCTGGGCTGTATTGTGTCTTGACAACAAAGTTATTACAATCAGTCCTCCCGTGTGGTGTTTATGCGTCTATCTGCGCTAACGCCATATTATGATTTTGCTACATACGCTGTACAACAAAATATGTATAGATAAGTAGTCGCCTACCTCCGATACGGAGACGGTACTCAATGATGATGATGGTGATTTTTATGTAATATATTTTTGTATTATATTTACTCGATAACGGCTTAATAGTCGAAAAGCTTCGTGATTTTTCGTAAAGAAATTTTACCGATTTAAATTCATTATTTATTATTACTTTACATTTTCTCGATTGAATCCTAGTTCGTTCGTTGCTTCTACTCGTAATAATAAATAAAATTTTCATCACGCGTCATTATCATCATCATCATCATCATCATCGTCGTATTGTTCGTTGCCTAAGGTCGTGACTAGCCATTGTACGTTTATTTTTACGTACAGAATGAGCTAGCATTCAAGGCACTATTTATATGCGACGCAGATGCGCGCGCATACGATTTTATACGGAGTTGGGTGCGCTGCCTTCTCCGTGATAATTAATAATTAAATAATGATGAAAAACTTTCTATGTCACGTGTCGGTTTCGAACCTCCGATCGTCGAGTTGTCACTCGAGCACTACAGCAATTACGCCATGGCGATTCTTCCCGTGTATCGTTATATAAATAATTATATTATAAAAAAAAAAAAAAAAAGGCGAAATAAAATGCGGGAAAACCCAAAATCTGCATGAAACGATTATGAATGAAGGAAATGTAACAAAATTAAATATACCATATAACGTAGGTTCCTTTGATTCATCGTAATAATATACGTTTAATTCTTTTAACATCTCATATATTTTAATCGGAAACTAGTACGCGTATAGTATGTTATTTATAATAGGATAAGTATCGCTGAAAAATTTATTTGCTTCCTTATTACTCAGCGTACATATGGTAATTTTAAAGCACTGTTTTATTTTAACGTAAAACGGAACTTTAAGTGTACTCACATACGTTAGAGTGATTTGAACGTACAACATTATCGCTTAATTATAAATTAACTTATCGGCAGCATTAACGCGGTGTTTCTTATTAAAGATAGAATGCAATTTAAGTAAAGCGGCTCAAGTTTTATTAACGACACGTTCTATATGTTTAGAACAGGTAATTTGTCTAGAATGACACCCCGAGATATTTTATGTCGGTCTTCGTACACGGGTGTGTTATTATCAGAAATAAGACTGGGATGTTTCCTTTTTGTTTATTTGTAGATATCGAGAAGAATTTCGACCTTAACGCGAATCGCATATTTTTTGGATGTTCCTATTATCTCTTCCCATAACACATTGAACGATCAAATCATACGCTTATCAATTTCTCTCCCTATGAAGTATGAACGTGTCTTTCTTATTCGCTACTCGTAGTGTGCACATTTATATTTATCAATATATAAGTTCATTCGCGAATGTAACTTAGCCATATAACCGCTATATATTTATTTAATCTTTTATATTACAATTTATAATTGGTAAACTAAGTGCAAGCCCGTAAAATAAAAATAATTTAATTATTATATTTTTGTACTACAGTTTTTTTTACTTGATAACGGCTTAACAGTCGAAAAGCTTCGTTATTAAAATTTTATTGATATTATTATTATTAATACGCATGCGATATATCCTAAATGAAAAATAAATAGCGTTTATGTTAAATTTAAATATTATTACGATATGACCGCTATTCTTCATTTGAAAACCCGGAAATGGACTTAATTAAAATCGCTTAAACAGTTCTACTTGTGTATGTAAGGCGTCCGAACTGTACGCTGTTATCTTTGATATCGGCAGCTAGATGATTGACTCTGACTCAAGGGTTTCCTTTACAGTCTGCATATGTAAATTTTTCTATAGGTCATCGATGCGAATATACCACGGTGCTGCAACAATACTTTGCAGAACTTTCGACTGGAAACGCTGGATGATTTTCGTTCGCGAGTCGCTGGCTGTTCCCCAGACCGTAAATCCATGCAGGTTTTTAGGATGACTTAATATCTTAAAACCTTGCTTTCTACGGATAGTGGCGAGTATTTCGTTCGTCAGTAAGTTCATACTTTGCAGTTTGACGTGTTTCGTTTGGCTAGAATATTTCCATGTTAAACGTTTATCCAGATGTAATCTAAGATATTAGACATTTAACTGGTTCATTTACGAATTTTTTGTTTAATGTAAATAGTCTAATTTACTGTAACTTTCCATAATTTAAATCAATTCTCAAACCGTTGAAGGTGATTATGGAAATGTTCAGTAGCGACGGTAAGTTTTGAATCATTCGATAATATTACCGCGTCATCTGCATACATGGGTGTAGTAGTGCATCTGTTATACGGAATTTTAATTAATTGTATCTTTAAATTTCTCATTAATTTCGATATTCACGATCGAAGTTTCCGATTCTATATCGTTCGTTTTCTGCGCATATAATTTCTAACCAAAATAATAATATCGCCGAAATAATTTAGAGGGAACGATATTATTCATATTATTGAAAAAACGTCATATATTAAATTTAATCCGTGGTGATTTCAATTTCAAATTTACGGTTAATAGTTGGCGATCAGAGTTCCGTCCTTTTAGCAGTAAAACTGTCGTCATTTCCTTAGAACTTAAATTATTCGCCCGTTCGTAGTGATGATTTAAACTTTCGTTCCGTAATTTCATCCTGCTTCTTATCTTATAATGCGCGTAATTATACGAAGTACGAGATCAGGCGATTGAGCGTAGGCGCTTGCCTATTGCTGTAGTTCCTTAAATACACTTATATTGGTAGTTGATAAAATTGTACATTCACGATTTTTTTACGTGTAAATTTTAAAATTACGTAAACGTTTCGAAAACAATTATTTTCAAACTGAAAGCGGTTGTGAATGCTGTACGTTTATACAATAACGAGAACGCGATCTAAAATTGACACGGTTTAAACCGAAACCAAAAATCTTAAATGTACAGAGAAAGTTCTTCTTCTCTTGCCTAGAAATCCCACGATTTTTTTCTTCAGTTGATTAAAGATTCGACATATTTGATAATCGGACTTAGCGTTGGTAAATTCTAGTATAGGAAATCGCGTGCTCCACGTTTAACGTGCACTTTTGTTCAGTTTCAGTTATCGTGGCGTCCCTGTAACGGGAAGGAACGCGCGTTCTGCGTGAAACGTTATTTTCGGCGTGAATCGATCAAGACAGTGCAAAGATGTTTCGAAAAGAATTGAAAGTTACGCGATTTGTTTTTTTTTTTTTTGTTTTTTGGTGGTGATACCTTAAGATCCGCATTTATGAAACACGTCCACGAGATCTGGAAGCCATGAAAACGCTGATTTCTGAAGAAATTTCAAAAATTCAGTGACTCGTATTAGATGCGATCCATAAATTTTGAAGTGAGACTTCTATTGGCGTGTTGTATATTGAAAGTTATCCCGTAAAATGAGCGAGCTAGCCAAAGGCTTATACGCGTAAGCTCCTCCACTCTTTCCCGTGTGCTGTACTCATATGCGTGTATATTCCGCTTATATATATTCATACAAATACGTACAAAAATTATGACAAACATGTGTAAGTGCGTGTATACATTGGCGTATCCTTCTCCCCCTCTCTATCTTCTCTCTTTCTCTCTCTCTCTCTCTCTCTCATATATATATATATATATATATATATATATATATATATATATATATATATATATATATATATAATATAATTTTGTTACTATTCATCCGCTCTTGCGCATGCGTGCACGGCTATCCGTTATTTCGTTCAAATTTACGTTGCACAAAACGATGCATGTGGACGTAGATTTGAGAACGAAAACATTTGCTTCATCGCCACGTCACGCTAAGCATAGCGGATCATGCGTTCCTTTTCTTTATGAAATTTGTACGAAACTGTATATTTATTAAATAAGTGTCTTTTTGGGAAAATTTCTTTAAGTTTCACTTCTTATCTGCGCCTCGAGGCACAGGTTCTTTTCCTTAGTTTTAGTTTCTAATAATGTTCGTTGAATTAAATTTGTAATAAAAGTAATTATAGACACACTTACACATATCCGGGGGAGAATTAATTGTAATCGCTTTGTTGTCACGTTACAATGCAACCCCGCGTGTTTTTTTAGTGTACTATATTATTACTAGCCAGCACGCATATGGTGTTGTGCCTGGTGGTTTGCCATTGCAACCCACGTACTTAATTTTATGCTTACTCTATTAGTATTTCTTTTTCGCAACTATGTTGCAAGATATAACGATTTAACTGTAATAATTACACAAGGTAAATGGTAAACCTAAATTGCTGTGTAACTTGCAGTAAAAATTTTATCATAAAATTCTCTTCGTTGTTTTCAATTGATAATAAATAAATAAATAAATAAATATATATATATATATATATATAAAATGTGCACATATATGTCACGATAGCGTAGTTGTTAAAGCGATGTAATGAGAACCATTTTAGATCGCGGCATAAAGTCTTTCATACCCCCTAATTATTACATAGAAAGCATATGGGCGTGATCCCCGTCTCATGATTTAATGATTCAAACGCTGGCTAATCCTGTATGCTAAAATAACTTATAATGGGCGGGTTACGATGTTTGCACACTGGTAATAAATATTAAATACGCGTAATAATATTTATAATAAATTATAGACTTTTTTTTTTAAATTAAAATTGAAATCTTCATCTGTATATAAATAACCGACGTATTTTCGCATTTTCTTTCAACGTGTAATTCTTAATCTATTTTGTTAACATGTACGCATTTGGAAATAGTAAAATGACGTACAGTGATTTTTCGAAAAATGCTATTTCATGCAATAATTTACTAGAAGAAGAAGAAATATATATTTACAAAACATATAAACAAAATCATGAATACATGAATAATTGAATAATGAAGAATGTTAAGTACCTTATATATATATACCTTAACAGTTAACTTATTAATGTATAACTACATCTAATGTATATGTAATAAAATTAAAATTTAAAACGTAAAATTTAAAGTTTTAAACTTTTAAGTACAGGAAAAAATTAGAAAAAAAAACCTGCAAGAAAACAATAAAAATAAATTATAATTAGAACTTAAGTAAAGAGGGAAAACACGTTGTAAATAGGAAAATAATTCTTAAACAAGTAATCTATGTTTAATTCTGCGGTGTTTGTATTTAGAATATCGTACGGTGAGACTATGTCGTAATCGCCTATAGTGTTGATTAATGCGCTGTCATGCATTAAACAATTATGGTAAAATTTACTAGATAATTTGTTTATATAGGTAAGTGTATCTAAAAGGTTAAGCTGCGAATGCATATCACGCAATTTAGTACATCTATGGGCGTTTAATATGATTCTGCAGCAGTAGTTTTGCAACAGCTGTAATTTTTTATGAGTACTGTTGGAAACCGAAAACCAAACAGGGCAGGCGTAAGTTAATCGGGGTAGAATAATAGATGTGTATAATAACTTTTTGTTTGAAATAGATAAAGAAGAATGACAATACGGATAGCTTTGAGCGCGTTGTCAATGCAGTTAGTAATATTGTCATTGAACGATAGACGAGAATCTAATATGACTTCCTAAGTATCGAAATTGCGTCGACCACTGAATACATTTACCATCGATTGTAACCTCAGGTAACGTTAGTGGGCGTCGTCTTGAAAAAAGTATCGCCTCCGTTTTTTCTGTGTTTATTTTCAGTCTCCAACGTTTGTAGTATTTAAAGACAGAGTTAGCAGCTTTTTGCAATCTGTTAAGTATAGTGTCAGGTCTATGAGACGCACAATATAGGGCGAGGTCGTCAGCATATAAGGCGATATTAATATGAGGTAGTTTAGGGATATCGTTTATTAAAATTAAAAATAAGTAAGGCTCTAGCACACTACCCTGCGGGACCCCTGAGCAGTAAGATCTGATACTGGATTTATGGTTAAGATGGGAAACGTAAATATTTCTATTGATTAAATACGAATTTATTAATTTTATTAATGATAAGGGAAATTTAAATCTAAGTAGTTTATATATAATTCCTATGTGCCAAGCTGAATCAAATGCTTTTTCAATGTCAATCAATAATAAACCGATATGTTTATTAAAATTAAAGTTGTCGGTTATGTAATCCGCTATTCGAGCAACCTGATGTATAGTGGAATGGTTGGCTCTAAACCCGAATTGCTCCTGAATAATAATATTATTTGTTGTAGAGAAAGTTTGCAATCGATGTAATATAACCTTTTCAACTATTTTACTGAGAGTACATAGTAAACTAATTGGTCGAATGTTATTGATGTTTGTAACGTCACGACCCGGTTTGGGTATAACTATAATTTTGGCTGTTTTCCAGGGTGTGGGGAAATACGCAGTTTTGATAACGGCGTTGGTGATTTTGGTAAGGTATACAATTGCCTTACGAGGGAGCTGCTTAATTAAAATTGCAGAAAGCTGATCATCATCATAGGATGCTTTATTTCCTAAAGATTTGATATATTTAGTAATTTCAGATGGCGACGCAAGTAATATCTCTGCTGGGGGAGTGGAAGGGGCTAGTTGACGTGCCACCACTTTACGTATGTTATAGTAGTGTGAACGCGGACCTAAGTTATTATAACGATTACCAACACCGGCAAAATGTGAAGCCAGCAATTCTAATTTGTCACGTAGTTTATATACCTGTTCATTTGTTAGTGGATCGATAATTGGTGGTAGTAATTGGTTTCGTTTTGTTAAATATTTGTTCGCTTTCCATAAAGTATTATTACTTGGAGAAAGAGTCGTTAAAAAGTTGCTCCATTTACTATTTTTCCAGTTCACTAATAAATGAGAAGAAAACTTAACTAATAATAAATACATATAGCAGTTGTACACGATGGAAAAGATAATAAAAAGGTAATTGACAAATCGATGAAAAAAGATAGTCGTCAAATTCGTTTATTTCGTCGTAAAAAAATGGAAAAGCAACGATAATTTGACCAACGAACGAAATTAGTAGGAAAAATCTTAGGTTCCTTTTCCTGTGTTTGTAAAAATTAGCCGGCGAACTTTGTAAGCAGTTACCAGAGGCACCATGCAACGAAAATTGAAGTTCCGCAACAGTTTTAAGGCAGTTATCAAGTCATTAACACTAAGCCCTTAAACCGCTCGACATTATACCTTGAAGGAAGATTAGGCGAAATCGCGAACCACGGATAGGACCTAAGTCCAGAAGCCGAACTGAAATACATGATGTTTACTAAACAGACTAAGAACAACGGTTGGTCGAACGGGAGACAACGCAAAAGAAGTGGCGAATCTCTGACAACTCTTTCTGTATATATAACGAGGAACAATCTATCCCATATCTTTTTATTTACAGTAGTTGCCCACATAGATGCGACTTCAATAATCTATTACAATTGGATGGAAACTGCGTCGCGTTCAGGCAAATATCGTATAACTTATAAAAATCCTTTTCCCTACACGAAGGAAAAGAAGGAGAGAAAATTACTCGTTCGTTCTGAAAATACGAAAAATGATAATTATTACTTTACGTCTAGTAAACCGTTTATTTTTTCTGTCATTACAAAATTATTTCAGTTTTTTTTATTTTTATTTGTTTTTTTTTTAACCGTCGTTCTAATAACCATACCAGAGTTATTTCAAATCTCCCTATCTATTTGGATTAATCTGCTGTCGTGATTGTCACATGTAGACGCCGTGCACAACTCAAATTCACCCCATTCAGCAATCACCGCATCCCAAAACATTATCTAACGTAAGTTATTATGGAGACCGTTTATCTTCTCTCTGTTTGCAATTCTCCAACATATTAACTCAACCGACTAGGAAGGCTATCCTGCCACTCTTCTGTACATTTTATTTCTTATTAATTCGTTCTAAACTCGACTGTTGTTTCTTTCTTTATGGTAATGATTCAGCTTAATCAAACTGGACAGAATTCAAAACATTTACACGCGTTCAATTGTAGGTTCCATCACTCCTATTTTATTTCTTTTCTTCGATTCCCATATCATTCATCTCTACCTTTGGCGCCGAAGTCTACTCTTTCGTTCGTATCAAAATCGATCAATCTAATTGCTGATACTTTTGTATGGCGTTTCACCAATTCACGTATTCCTTTACTCGTCAATGTCTCCTAAGCTCCGAAAATATTAACATATCTTCCATCCCGTCCTTCACTTTATTTTACTAACTGATGATACTCCACCAATCTTCCGAATATCACTATTGATGCATCTCTATCTTCCTTCTCATTCCCCATATTAATGTCAACTGCGTCATACGTGACAAATGGCCTAATCGTGTTCTGGTATTTCCAGAAGGCTCTGAAGTTCACGGTCTCTACGTTACAGGGTCATTCTTCATAACATATAACAATATTTCTAAATCATTTCTCTCATTTATTTCAATTTTTACTTCCGAAGGTTTAAGTATCTTAAAGTTCCTTCAGTTCTCACAGCTCGACTTAATTCCAATTCCTTAAACCAATTTTTAATTTTATCGGATTTCTTAAGGTTTCTCGTATCACTAGAACACTCGTCCTTTAAATATTACCCCTAGCGGTGCGACATCTGACTTGCTATATTGTTGCGGTGTAGTTATCTCATACACGCAGATTCCCGGACATACCGGAATTCACGGTAACGATGTAGTCGATGCTCTCGTCGGAGAAGCCGTTTTTTAAGGCGCACCTTTTCCGGCACTTTCTTTCTCGGACACGGTATCTATCGAGGACTCCTTGATAGCCTACGATCAGTCTTCATGGTTAGCCAATTCTACCCCCCCCCCAGTTATTAAATCGCTACTTCTCCCTTCGGTTGGTATTTTAAACTGCCTACTATGCACATGGACTATCGCAATTTAATCGTCACCATCACCCGTTTACGTTCTGGATATAATCGACTAACGGCGCATGTGTTCAAGATTAGGTAATTCCCCTTACTGCACCCAGTCCTCCTATAGGTATATTATCACTGACGAATATTACATTTTCTTTAACTGTCGCTTATATCAACACGAGCAAATCTTTCCCCTAAATTCCTCGATATCAATCGGCTATCTTCCTCCTTTTTTTTCCATTAATTCATTGATTTACTCAGATAACATTCGAGTCTTCCTCTTGAAAGAGAGAGAGAGATAATTCTATTCATTTGGAGAAAAGTCGTATCGCGGCGTTATCGTTGTCCGCTGCTACTGTTTTAGTATCGTCGAAAGGTTAAAAAATACATTTTATCATAACTGAAGGGGGATACGGATAAAATTTTTCGATGAAAAGGAACTTCTACTGACTTACGAATAATTAAGAAACGAAAATTTAAAAATACAATTATGTATAAAGCGTTTATTTTTGAGGTTACGATTACGAACAAGTTTACTCTACGTGTGGAATAAAAAAGCTTTAGGCAGTTATTATTCCACTCGTGTATGTTCTATAAAGGGGAACAAATAAGTTGGCTTCAAAAAGTAAACATCTAACGCCATTTCATATCTACCCTTGTTAGATTAACACGGTTCCATTTTGCAATGTAGGATAGTATGGTCAGAAACGAAATTTGTGAGTGATGTAATACAAAAAATAATATGGAATAAAAGATTTGGATTTGTGGCAAACGTAGAAATAGATTAAAAAGTTGATTTCTCAAATTACGAATACGATATGCTAAACCGATTTTGCTTATGGTATGTTTTTATTTTATTGGGACTAATAATATCAAGTTATATAATTAGTGAATAGACTACGTAAAAACTGGTCAATTAATGAAAGTCGAGATAAAGCCAAATTTTCTTTCAGTGTAATTTGTTAAGTGTATATATATTAAGATTAAAAACATATTGAGCTATAAATGCATTAAGATTTGACTAATTTAATTAAGTATATGGGAAATTTAAACCTAAATGGCTTACCTAAAGCTTTTTCAATATCAATTAATAATAAGATATGCGTTTGATTATACGATGTTATCGCTTGTTTTCAGTAAAACTGGTTGTTATCAAGGTTTTGTTATTATTATTATTAATTGTGCGTATTATTTCGGACATTTGCGTTTATACCGTAAGATACGTATTATTAATTATTTACCACAATTTTGGTCGGCCACCCGAAGTTCGTTCAATTTATTTACTGGTGGTTGGCGCTGTATATATATATATATATATATATATATATATATATATATGTATATATATATATATATATATATATATAACAATTACAATAGCCTGTATTTCTCATTTTAAATTAATTGTAATTTACCAATGCGTGGTTTTAAATGTGCTGGTAAACATGATAAAAAATCTTCCAACAAAAGTGCAAACGAACCAGCTATATGTGCACCGTTATAGAGGATGTACCGTATATAAACAGCAGACTAAATTTTATAATAAAACATATACATTGAGTATGAAAACTGAATCAAATAATAATCACATTTTCCACACATGAAATGGTACTTCGGCAAACACAAATGATATAAATGTTAACCATCAAACATATGCACAGAAGTATTTCAGTGTCCCAAAAAAGTGCCACTATGAAAGGATCCTGGACTTGATAAACTTACTGGTGAAATCATTTCACATTTACCCCCAGAAACCGGTTATTCTACTCTGTTATATTTCCGACGCAATATTACGGATCGGTTACTTCCCTAAAGTATGGAAAAAATCAATTGTAATCACGTTACCTAAATGCAGCAAATCGAAAACTTCCGTTTGGTCCTATCGACCGATCAGTTTATTTTCTTTGCTTTCTAAAGTACCCGAAAAACTAATTTTAACCCTAGAATCGTAACCCATTTCAGTAAACGCATTTTCAATAACGCGCAGTAAAGTTTACTCACTTCACATTTTTTTTATAACACCGAGATTACATATAAGTATGCGAAACGAAATATAACTAAAATATTATCAATAATTTATGGAAATATTAAATACGCTATTTAATACCTTTATCATATACCGACAAAGTTCATAAATAAAGCTTAAAAACAAAATAACAACGATTATGTAAATAATATTTAATCGCTAATAAAATCTTAACATCACTAAAATGTCTTTAAAAATGATAACGTGAGAAAATAATAACTATAATAAAAATGTGTTGCATATTTAATTTTAACAATGAAGGCACTTAAAATATTTTTTCTGATGTTTTTACAATGTAACTTCTTTTAGAATAGTGACAAAGAACACAATATTTCCGTTTTTCTGTTGATGTGGCATCGCAAGTGTCTGTAGTTGCATTTTCTGTTCCGAGTGACTTTTCTATTTCCGTCCTGATGTCTCTGGTTACTGATTTTTTTAGACGAATTTTTTGCCACAACTTTGTTAGCTTTTTTTGAACTGTTATCATGTAGTCTATTTTATTCATCGGTTTCATTCTTCGCGTTGTAATATTATGGCTATATTATAACATAGAGCCATAAACGATAGCTAAATTTATTATGTTAAAAAATATAGCCATGTACCGACGTTTAGTTTTCCTGCTTGTGTTGTGGCCCCTACACATTAGGTCTATATTAGTATCTACTGCTCCCTTTGTACTGTTATAGCATTCGACCATAGATGGTTTTCATACCGCTATTTCCTCAATAGCAAACCATTGCTTTGTGGTTAGGATCTTTATCCAAAGGCTAGGGCGCCGTCCCGAATAACTGGCGTTTCCTTCCTTTCATCCTCATTATCCTTTCTTCTATCATAATTTCATCCTATTTTTTCCATATTGTACCTGCCTGCATTAGTAACAGTTGTAGCAAGCCTGGTTGTCTTAATATCAGATCACTTGGTGTAGCTGTATAGGCAATATATAGGAGCTGCTGCGCAACATCTCCTATGTTCCCACATGCGCACTTGTGTCGTCCTAATCTACTCGCTTTTAATATCTTCTTTTCCCTTTCTTCTTTTTAATCTCTTCTTTTTCCTCTCTTCTTCTTGTCAAAGTCCTGTGGCGACAAGTCTGTGGCGATGGTAGCAGGCCTGGTGGGCCGGAAGCTATTAGTTACATCTTGCACGTCAGGCGGCATATCCTATATGGTCGCTTTCAACTGGAATGGAGTAGAAGTTGAATTCGGCAGTCAGATATGCGACTGGGCAGGCCTCTACAGGATTCCCGCTGCCCCCATCGTGAATTCGGAGTGGGCTAGAAAAGGTGCCCAAAACATCGGCTACTCCAATCAATCTTGGTCAGTATGCCGCGACTGTCGGGTACCCATACACATGCGGTAAAAACAGGAGAAAAAATGAAAATGTATTTAAACTAAAACTAGGATCATGGAATATAAGAACTTTATCGGATAATGACAACAACCCAGAAAGAAGACCGCTCTTTTGGCAAAAGAATAAGTATGATATTGATATAGCAGCATTAAGCGAAACTAGACTCCTTGATGATGGAAGCATTTATGAACCAGTAGGTAAGTACGTGTTGTTCTGGCATGGCTATCCATCTGGATAAAAACGCTTATACGGTGTTGGCATAGCGATGAAACAACATTTTGCAGATCTTATTACATCTAAACCTGTAAATTATGGATCAAGGCTGATGAAATTAACATTTCAACTTAATAAGAGGACTGTAATGCATGTAATTAGACAATGGATGCCGAAGAAATTGAAAAAGAAACTTTTTATTCGGAACTACATGCGCTTGTTAGCAACATACCGCGTAAAGAGCGGGTGTTTATCCTGGGTGACTTCAACGCTCGTGTAGACAACGACATCCAAGTTTGGTCGAACGTTATCGGTAAACAATGGCTAAAAGGAACAAATGGTACTCTTCTACTCCAAGCCTGTGAAAGGCTGGGATTAGTTATAATAAATACGTTATTCGAACTTAAAACAATTTACAAAGGCACATGGATGCATCCCAGGTCAAAACAATTGACTTCGTAATTTCACGGCGTGAATTCAGGAACGAAGTAAAAGTCACAAGAGTAATGAGAGGCGCAGAGTTCTCGACGGATCATAGGTTGGTTAGATCAGTAATATCACTAAAAGCACGTATTGAAATATCATAAGCCGAAACCTATCCGGTACAACATCGATATCTTGAGCAATAGTCAGGAACGTAAAGCTATAATACATCACATTGATCAAATTTTTGACGAAGATAATATCGATTTTACCTAAAATAGCGATATAACTTGGGATATTGTGAAAGAAATGCAGCACAAATGTTACAACGAAGCACTAACAAAATCCAAGCGAAAAAAAATAAGATTGGTTTATTGCAAATGATAAGGTAATTAATGGGTTGATTGAACGTAAGAAACTAGCATTCATTCAATGGCAAAATAATATAAACGACGCCAATCTAAGACGTGAATTCACCGAACTAAAAGCTGAAGTCCAGAGGGAAACACGTCGGATGAAAAACAAATGTTGGGAAGATAAAGCACACGAGATTCAGGCATATGCAGACTCCGGTCATTATAGAGATTTCTTCTCATCAGTGAAGGCAACATACGGACCAGCGCCTTATAAAAAAGCCCCGCTATGTGATTAATATGGAAATATTATAAACAACGAAGAAGAAATATCACACAGATGGAAATCTTATTTTAGTAATTTGCTAAACAATGATACTCATGTAGACTTCTCAGTTGTGGATGAAATACCGACTTGTGGTCAATTAACTGAACTAGATGGGGATATACCACTGGAAGAATTAAAAGTCGCAATAAATCAAATCAAAAACGGAAAAGCTGCTGGTCCGGAAAAAATTCCACCTGATATACTTAAACTAGAAAGCAAAAACATGATAAACGCTTTACACAAGCTCTTCTCGACTATGTGGTTGGGTGATTCTATCCCTAAAGACTTCCAAATTGCCGTCATAATACCAATCTATAAGAACAAAGGCGATAAAAGTGACTGCAACAATTACAGAGGAATCGCGCTACTTTCATTAATAGGCAAACTATTTGCAAGAGTAATACTCAATCGCATTACACCGGTTTCAGAACGCTTTCTTCCTGAAACTCAAAATGGGTTTCGCTCGGGGCGTGGCACAATCGATTCATTATTCTCGTTAAGACAGCTGCAAGAAAAGTGTTACGAGCAAAATAAGGATCTGTACATCGCGTTCATTGACATTAGCAAAGCGTTTGATACAGTTCATAGGAAATTGTTAATGAAATGCATGATGAAACTAGGCTGCCCGCCAAAATTTGTTCGAATGCTTTCCTTACTACATGAAAATAACACAGGCACTGTATTTATACAAAATCGCGAATCGGAGCCATTCCGAATAAACACAGGAGTCAAACGAGGTTGTGTGTTAGCTCCGACACTTTTCGCAGTGTATATGACATTTATACATACACTTGCTAGGCTCCACGAACATAATAATAAACAGTAGATTCGATGGTGGTTTCTTCAGCTTACAGCGGTTCTGTGCTATTTTCCAAATGCTCGCAAACAGGAATTGTAGATTTCCAGTACGCGGATGATTGCGCTGTAGTAGCCTACAACTTGCAGGAATTGCAAAATATATTGCAGTCGTTAGAGATGGTCTATAATAAATTTGGTTTAACCATAAACGAGAAGAAAACTAAACTACTAGTGCAACTATCACCTTCACATAAAGGAGAAAGCGAACATATGCTTAAAGTAAACAACACTGCAATCGAACAAGTGGATAGCATTAAATATCTTGGAAGCATATTAAGTAACGATATCAATCTAGATAACGAGATAAACGGCAGAATACAAGTTGCTTCAGCCGTTGTAAATAGGCTAAATAAAAGAGTCTTCAATAACAAACACATTCTCTTACCAACTAAGCTGATAATTTACAAAGCTGTAATATTACCAACGTTACTCTATGGATCAGAAACCTGGGTTCCATACAAAAAAAACATACGCTTACTTGAAGCATTCCACCAGCGTTCATTGCGCAGAATACTGCGTGTCCGATGGCAAGATCGTGTGTCAAACCGTGACATTTCACAGTGGGCAAATTGCCAATCTATTCAACTGTTGCTTTAGAAGAATTTGTCTACGATGGGCCGGACACGTTATAAGAATGGGTGAAAACAGGATTCCCAAAAAGATTTTCTATGGTCAACTGTTAGATGGAAAGCGTCATATTGGAGACGTCCGCGATGGCGGTACAAACACTTCTTGGGGAAAATATTTAAAGATTGCGATATAGATCCCAAGAAATGGTAGAAAGTAGCAATAGATAGGAAAGAATGGAAATGTGCAGCTATAAATGGCCTACAATGTGCGGATAAAAAAGTTCAAACTGTGGCAGATAAGAAAAAACGTAATCGCGTGCTCAGGGCAGGAACAATATCCAGCAACACTGGCACCTTCTAATGTAACGTATGCAGCAAGGATTGTGTTGCGAGAATCCAGCTACTTAGTCACCTCAGGACACATCAATAACGGATGGTACTCCATACTCGGACACGAGTGGATAAATGATGATGATGATACATTATATATATATATATATAATACGGTCCGTTATTTCGGCTACGCCCCTAATGCACCAAAACGGGGTTTGTATTGCGGGTGTTGGGTAGTGATGAAGGTGCTGTTAAATTTTAAACATTTGGCAGAGATATCGTGTTTACTACTTTTTAAAACTTTAAATTATTGTAATTTCTGTCCGATTTGTGATACCAATGCGAAACAAAGCTTAAACAAATAATTGCACAGGCGAAGCCATGGGTGACTTGTAGTATATATATATATATATATATATATATATATATATATATATATATATATATATATATATATATATATGTATAATCACGACGATTATTAATAAATTTATTTTACCAACTACGTAGGAGCCGTGGACGTATATATAATTTTTTGTTTACTTTTCTCTCTTCTTCAAATTTAACTAATTAATAATATTTTAACGATGTTGCGTCATTTTAATTAATTTAATTTTTCGATTACTTTATTTTTATTTCGTAACGAAGTTTTTCGCGGAAATTTTCAGTTATTTTCCTTATCAGTCTTTTAAAAATAAATTTTCGTATTCATTTTTAATTCTTTCTCGCCTGTTAAGGTAAGCGATAAAATTGTTCCGCCATCGCTTCATGTTTATTCCGAATAATTTATCAATAAACAAACGAAGTACAAACGGATGTTCTGGATGTTTTCAGTTACTCAGTTTAATTATTCAATCTGTCTGACCAGAAATGCAACGCACGCGCGCGCGGGCACATATATACATATATGTAATATATACGTTATATTTGGAAAAAAAAAATCAATTTCAACGACCTATTTAATGAAATAAGATTGAAAATATAAACTGAAAATTCCATATCAAGTATCCTTTTACTACTACGTATTCTGTTTATGGGTTAATTAAGCTGCAATTAAAATATACCGTCATCACTATTGCACGACGTTTCATTAATCAAGGTTGACGTACGCCATATTTTAGCGTTATAATTAGTACAAACTCGAGCGTCAGTGTTGCAACAGTAGTGTTAAAAAAAAAGAAAAGAATTTCGCGTGTTATCGATAATTACTTTCTAACGGCATTTTGTTTATTAATTTTGTTTTATTAAAAAGCGCTAATTATTTAGTTTTGGAAAAATATGATACGAATGTGAGAAATAATTATCGGAATGTATACGTCGACGTAGAATTACAACGTTTATATCGATAATTAATTATCGTTATTATTATTATTAAAATTATTATATTTATTATTATTATTATTATTGATTTTGTTGTTCTTATTATCATTTTTGGCCTGGAAAACTCTACTGTAAGCAAACGTTACTACGTTTGTAGTTTAATCTTTTGTTATACAACTCGAACTAATTTCAATTTATGTCTAATTTAGCTACACGTACAAGCCACGATTTTGACAATATTATATATACGTAAACGTTTATTTTTGTACCTTCCTGAAATATATCGATTGATCGATTGATTGTTCGATTAATTATTATTATTATTCAAAGTACGATATTGAGCGTATTTGTCCAAAAGAAAATGCCACTTACTGTTCTTCACTTGTATAGATTACAGTTACGTGCTGAACAGCGCGGTAAATTTAAAATCTCATTCGATGAAGGGCATGATCAGGAGGTACGGAAAAAGCAAAAATTCCACGTATAAATAAATCACGAATAAGAAGACAGAAAAGCTCTGAGAACAGACATATATGGAGTGCATACAGCGGTCGCCTCTTACTGCGTATTATCAGCTGCAGCCGTCTCTCCCTAGGTTCCCATGGTTCTACGTTTTCAAAAACATCAAACGGAGAGGAATTGTGCTTATCAGCAGATTGCGGTTTGGGCATTGCTTGTTGCCGGACCGCCTGTTCGTTATGCGGCTTAGAGATAATCCGTATTGTCCTCTACATGCTGGTCGTGTAGTCTGCAACCCTGATCACGTGTTCTTCGAATGTCCTTCATTAACAGCATTACGTTCTGAACTGTATCTCAAATTACTGTACGCATCTCGTGGTGGTTCTCCTTATAACGTAATGTTGTCACTTCTGCATGTTGAGAATCTAGATTTGTTCCCGGACATAGCGACTTTTCTCGAGAAGTTGTCCGAGTTCATAAGAATATGAGTTAGGGATTATTACGGCTCCACGTTGGGTAAGCTGTAAAGGCATCCCCATTAAAAAAAAAAAAAAAAAAAAAAAAAAAAGACAGGCTTTGTATACGGCTAGCCGGGTCGAATATATAATTCCCTATATCTAGAGGAATTTAAATATCGATTTAACGAATTATAAACAACGTCCTAATAACATTCACCTTTCACGATTGTGTCTTATTTCACACAATACCGAAATTCACCTGTATTACATTATTAATTGTAATAATTTGCATCAAACGTAAGCTTGAGCATTTTTCTTCCTGTATAGTCAGCTTTATCGTATTTTACGAGCATTAATTATTTAATTTGAAGAATAGTGATTTTTTAATTAAAATAAACAACAAAAAAGAAGTTCAACCACTACAATTTTTTCTTTATGAAAAATCACGAAGCTTTTCGGCTGTTAGACCATTATCAAGCGAATATTTAAAAAGGTAAAAAATATAAAAAGGAAAAACATTAATTTAAAATTACAGTTCACGCAAATCAGCAAAATGAAGAACAGTATTAATAAAACAATCTTTTTATTAATACTGTTCTTCATTTTGCTGTTGTGCGTGAATTGTAGTCTTAAATTAATATTTTTTCCATTATATATATTTTATTATTTAAATATTCAACACTTGATAATGGCCTAACAGCCAAAAACATTGTGATTTTTCATAAAGAAAATTTTTTAGTGATTTTAAGTTCTTTTTTGTTGTTTATATTAATTATTTATTATACAATAATATATGTATGTATATCTTTTTGTTGTTTCATAAATGAATCTTCTTGCATCGTACGTTGTTCCATTACTTTTTATACGAATTTAAAGAACTCTTTCTTCATATAATAAGCCTTATTCATAGTTTTTACACGTTCAGTTTTATCGTATTTATATAACTCATTGTATAAAAATATTGGTTTTTTGTCGAAGGGGGGTTTCAAGTGTGTACGTATATGAACGTGTGATGTCTTTGTAACGTGTGTGAAAAAAATATTGTGTTTTGCCATTCGCGCATTACATAGGCGTTTTTTATTTTACGTATATAAATTACTATCTAATTACGATTACTAATATTTGGTTCTTAACATTGAAAATGTCTTAAAATAACGTGAAATAAGTTTGAATTTGAATTATTATTATTATTAACATGATTTGACAATTGTTATCGACAGAGCTGAAGAAGTGCATCTGCTTAATTATAAGCGAGCCGAATAAAATTGTTCCTCAATTTCTTCCTATGGCACGGCGAAATTAGAACATGAGATTACAGTTTGCTTTACAAAATCAACTGTTCCTCAATAAATCTTCGCATCTTGAACTCTGTACGAGTATCTAATTTGTTTTAATTCTTTATTTTCTCGATTATTATTTATTTCCTTTCCCGTTTCTTGTTTAATATATTTTTGCTAAGATTATTAATAATGTGCACTCGACTGAACCGAATAACGACCGGCCATGGAAAAACGGACCATGCTAAAGCTGTTGGGCCTTTCAAATATCCAGGAATGTGACTGTGGTGTTGAATGCCAGTATATCGATTATATTGTAACGGAGTGCCCTTCGAGTGCTCTACAAGGAGGCTGGGCCTCGATAAAGGATCTCACACACAATGCGACGAAATGGCTCAAACGATTAGATCTGAAGTTATAGGACAAGGCGGATTCCCGTGCCGTGGGACATACGCAAAAGTAAAGTAAGTAGTAGGGCTGCGAGAGAAGAGAGAGAGAGCGCGTTCCGAATTTCCGTAAACATGTTACAACGATTCGATTCACCTATGCTGGAACCGTTCTCTTTAATTCAGTACCCGACCATATCGAGATTGAATTAAAAAAACTATAGAAAATGACGTAAGGTAATAATATATAGGGTGGCTTGAAAATTATTGATATACTGATTTTACCTATCATCCTTTATGCTTCTATCTCGTGTAATACAAGCAACTCCAAGATCAATACATTACAAAAATTCTTCAAAACAAATATCTCCGAATCATCCTTAATACTCTTTTTCATACGAAAATTTCTCACATTCACTTGGTAAATCGCCCGTGCATATTTCAACTTCTCCACAAGCAAGCCGCTAAATTTTATCGCAAGTTCCCCGCAAGTCAATATATTCACTTGTAGGACAAAACGAACGATGTAAACATAATATAATTAAATATTTGCTTCTTACGCCCTAGAAATCTAAATGATATTCTTTTTAATCGCATACTATTTTAAGTTACTTAACCATAAGCAAGGTGTACATTACTCTTTATTAGGTTTACCGTATTTACGTTATTGTACTTCTATACTCATTACATTTCCTCACTTCCTTCGTTCTTTATGTATATATGTATAGTGTTAAACGCGATAAATTATTGTTAATATTTAACACATAACCTCTCTAACGGTACGCAGAGCTTTTATTGCATTTTTCTTTTGGTACAATCGTCTATTTAATAGTTGTAAGCTACCTTTAAGACTCGTTCACTGAATCTAAGTCGCGTAATAAGAGTCGTATCATTGTTCGCTATACGCATTTTATTATGTATATGTTCTGATTTGTAAATAATTTAAATATACTTATTATTTATACATTTAATCGTGTTTATTTTACTAATTGTGGTCGAAAAAACCAGTATGATACTAAAATAATAAGTCAACGATTAAACGTGCTAAGAATGTTTTAAAAAATCGATCTAAAGATTTTATTGGTTCGATACTAACTTAGGAAGACGTCAAAAAAGTGTATATATATATATATAAATTGTCTCAGAAATTTCAGTTAGAGTCAAATTTTTTCAATTTCATTCTCTAATTTATTCTCCGATGACTGTTAAAACAGTTTGCCAGATGGCGCGATTTGTTAAACCCTGCGATATTAGATACATATGAATGTGTACTTGTTGTAATACATTGAAATGTCTTCGAGTGTTACTTATAATGACGATTTATCGAAAATTAAACAGCTAACGAGAAATAAGATAACTGACGAGAGATATATCGAATTTTATCGATAACTATAATTAAACGTCGAGATATGCTCTTCATCGTTATCGAAGATTATTATTATTACGGTAACAAGATGCAAATTAGTGCCTAAAATTTGTTTGATATATTTGATATTCGATAAGGGTTCTTTATAACTAAATATAACGATCTATTTAACTATCTAACTGAAATATGTAGTTCATCCGCTTCGTGTGATACTTTAATAATTTGCTCGTTAGATAACTGGCATATATGTATATTATATATAATATAACGAGAATACAATTGAAGTAACGAACTTGGCACTTTAAAATAGTTTCTCCTGAAATAGAGTTCATTTTGTTACTCAAATAGTACAAATCAAAAACAGCTCTAGGAGAATATAGCTGGGGACGAATGGAACAAATTAAAATTTATAACGGATCTTGCGGCGCAGTCGATAGCTTTAGCGTTTGCTTCGCACGACTTTAGTTCGAGTTTTATTACGGACGGATGAGGCGTTTTTTTCTAAGCCCCCCCAGCTAACTTATCTAATTAGATGTAAACAAGTCGGATGGAGGTAATGACTGACCATTAATTTACCAGGACATGCGTTTTTTTTTAAGTTTTCGGTTTGATTGTGGGCGTCTTCTCCTATCAAAATTCGATTTATGAGAACCTCGAGAAGCTATTCTGTTGTTTGCTTACATATAAATTAGACTTTCCTATATCCGATGAAGCGCAACTTCGCTAAATATGTGGACGACATTGTTTCATTATCGTACGATAGATGTGTACAATTAGCTAGCAGTAAATTACGAACGACATTAAACGAAGATATGACTAAACCAGTGGTAAATTGAAGTAAATGAAAATCAATCGATCAACGAGCAGTTTATCAATAGCAAAATTTTATCTCCACCGGTAAACTTCAACAATACACAAATGGACGTTGTTAAATATCCAAGACTTCATATTGAAAGTAAACATAAGTGGAAACACTAGATACAGATGAAGTAAAAAAAGAGATGCATATAGACAAATGAACTGCTTACTAAGTATTATCGAATAAAATACAAGTATATAACACCACCGTTAAACCAGTGTAGTATACAATTACGGGTTTGCGCAAACTAACAAATTTTTCAAATAATTCGGACAGTTCAAAATGAAATTTTACAACACTACTCGGGTCCCTGGTATGTTTCTAAATGCTTCACAGTGATTTTAATATTAGTTGTCAACGCATATTTAGCTTCGACTAAAATCTCATCCAAACTCTCTGGTTTCTAAACTGTTAAACACTACCCGAAGAAGAAGAAAAAATATTTATTTATGTACCTAAATTAAACAAAAGTACGAAGGATAAAAAATTACGCCGTACCGGAATTATAATATCCTTACCGCTGATAAACTAAATTATTTATGTAATAATTCTTATGAATATAAATTAGTCTATTTACTAGGTTGATAAATTGCGGGAAAAAATCTGAAAAAAACCCAACTCCATAAAACGTTTTGTATCACATTAAGCATACAAAAAAAAAAAAGTATATTATTCGATATAAAGCAATAATAATAATAAAGATATACATATATGTACAAACGCACAAACAAAAAAGAATGTTAGCGGATTACATTTAATTAAATATTAATAATTTACAGTATATTATTATGTTTAAGGCGTCTATGCTCATACTTCGTGTACATAAACTGTAGTTGCCTGGAATCGTAATTTCCGATCGTTGAGATGATTTTCATGCAATGTACAATTATCGCAGAACTTACGAGTTATATAGTAAGAATATAGTCCCGAATAAAAGTTACACTTAATATCTCGAGCACACTATTCCGGTATACCTTGTGACACTTAATACTTAACCATCAATTTTGTATTTACTGTAATTTATTAAAGCTCACCTTCGAGGTAGAAGACCACGGACAAGCATAAGTCATCACAGGAAGAATAAGCGCTTTATAAATGTCGAGCTTATTATTACGATTTACGCTTAAATAACGGATACACTGCGCTTATAAGTTAGATGCGCCGAGAAGAGGTTAACCGCTTATCTAATAAAACATCCAAATATATCCGACCAATTTATAATTTAATCATCGACTAGAAGTTCAGATGGCAAAATTGGTCGACCACGAGTGAAAAAGATGGCTTTTTAATGCGTTTATTTCGATTTGCCATTCGCGATAATACTTTAAATCGCGTCCTACAGCGATTTCTAATTGATTTTTAATAGCAGTTGGTCTGTAAAAGCTGCAAACGTATTAACCTGCGTGTTTGTTAATTTTGGAAAATAACAATATGAATAGAAACAGACCCAAAATACTACCTTGTGGAACACCTGAAGTTTTCATAGTCGATTCTACCAATTACATAAAATGTTCTATCGCTTAAATAACTACGAATTAAAAGTACCAAATGAGAAGGAAATTTACACTGTATCATTTTTTAAGTGATATCTTTAGATCACGTTGTGTCGAATGCCTTTATCCACCATAAAGCAAAACTAGACCTTGTTTATTACAATTAAAATTATGGCTGAAAAATTCTTTATTCTAGATAACCCGAGAATATCGCCGACTGAAGCGAGTTCAAACTCTAGACGTTACAGATATGTAAATTATCTGGAAATCGGGTGAAGTATTACTTTTCCTCTCATGTTCACCTGGCGTTAAATCAATTGCGTAACGACCTATATGACCAGAGTGCAATGGGGAAAATTAAGCTACAAAAAATTACTTTCACGCTCTCGTATTTAAGAATAAAAATACGGATTTACTATATAAAGACACTGCATCAGATTTTCGGATGATGACTAGTGGCCGAATCAGAAAAATATATGCAAACATTTTTACAGACCTGTGATAAAATTACAGCTTATCAATATGAACAGTAAAAAAAAAAAACACCGAAAATTACGGTTGTGACTGAAGAGAAATTTTTAGATAAAATTAATTTTCCGGTAAATGCGTGGAAGAATATTTACTGTGTATTAATAGAAAGTTTGTGTCGTCAGGATAGCCTCTAGTTGTTCGAATACGATAATTTACCGTCAGAAAATAAAAATATAAATAATCCTTATATTATTATCGCGTGAAAGGCAATGGCAAACCACCACGCACGACAGGAAAACCACCACGCACGACAGGAAAACCACCACGCACGACACCATATGGCGCGCTAGTAATAAGGGCTGCATTGTGTAGTGGCAATAAAGCGATTACAATCAGTCCTCCCGTGTGGTATTTATGTGTCTATGTACACTAACGCCAAATAATGATTGCCTCGTACGCTAATTACACTGTACAACAAAATATGTATAGGTAAGTAGTGGCGTACCTCCGATACAGTTACGACACTTAATGATGATGAATAGAAAGTTTTTAATTGCATTTTATAAAGGGGCATATGGCTATTTCGAGGAGCTCTTATTAATGTGTCCGTTCGTATAAGTTTCCTCGTCGAGACTACGGTATCTATAATTTTTAGATAGACGTATTAACTAATGTCGTCTTTAAAACCAATTTATTTCGAATAATAACGACGAATTTTTGTCGTAAATCCGTGACATAAGTTAACATTTTACGCTCGATAGCAAAATAGCGACGAGAATTCATCGAGCTTGCAGCATCGCCGTAAGTCCGCGACCGTAATAAATTATATAAAAAAATCGGCTGCACTTACTCCCGTTTTTGCTTCATCTTGCTCGGAATTAAAAAAAAACCGCCGAAAAAATTTTTTTAACTTCAAAAGTTCATCTCCCGTCGTCTCTTCCTAATCGCGCTATATCTACTAATTTTCCGTCGCTTTACGCTGGCTAACCTTTCGTTATTGTCGGGGCCGTTATAATTAACCCTTTCCGGGTAATTAGTCGACGCGCTGTTTACGACCTAACAACTGCAGGAAGGTTTGTAGTTTTATAAAAGCTCCCTCGACTATTTTTAGAACTCGACGAAGTGGATAAAATTTTCCGCGAAAGGGATATTATAAATAAATTCTTGTTCTCCTCTTCGGAAAGACCTCATCCGATCTGGCGTTAGTAGAACAACGCCCCGCTACAAACACGTCGTGCCCGTACGTAATCAATTTCAAAAATGTATCGAAGAATTTGACGAATGTAACGAATTTTGTCTGGAGATAATTAATGTAATCGTAGCCATCTTTAGAAAAGAACGTAAAATACAATATATATATATTAATTCAAGCAATTACCAAAAGTTTTATGAGTGTGAATACTGGTGCATATGTGTATGTATACCAAATACAGGTGTACATATATACATATATATATATATATATATATATATATATATATATAATATGTGAATATGTAAGCTGAAATACATTCCAATATAATATAAAGAGGAGGTAAGCGCTATAGAAAAAAAAAAACAAAATCGTCAATCTTCTCTGGGTCACCCTATATAATGAAATATTTTCAGAATTGAGACATTTCGCGTCAACCGGAAAATCGTAAATTTTGTTATAATTTCACGTACCGTATAATGGACATCGTGACGGGGAAAATTTAAATTTTACTTTACAATTTTATTTTACGTTATTTCTAACGACGTGAATAATCAATACGAATTGATTTCCCGTCGTCTGGGAGTTTTTTCGAAATACAATTTAATCGATAAAATTACGACAGATATCTGGCGAGTATTTAGAAATATTCTATTATAACGGGGGTTGCAACGATGTTTTAAGCTTTTGAACGTTACGATGTAAAAGGAACTTTCGTTGAAAGTTCGTACGAAAGTTGATCTGTTCTATTACGAAGTTAAACTTTTCCGCATCACCGCAACACGATAATACCGAATGAAAATGTTCTCATTTTACCGGCCGTTTACGATTACACGCCGATGATTCTCCTAGACTGGGATTATTTTCCGCGCCAACTTTATTCCCTCTATTCCCCGATTCGTATTCATTAAGTTAAATTTGAAATTATTCTTATTATCATCGTTATGATTATTATCATCGTTATGATCATTATCATTATTATTAATATTATTGTTATAACGCCTACGTTATTATAGTGTTCCTCGCGGACCGTTTTCAAGCGTAATAGGGTACCAAATTTTTATCATCGCAGCATCTCGCGAACGGAAAGATAATGAAAGAGATGCGACACAGCAAGTGTAAGCGAGTAAGTTACAGATAAAGTTTAAAATTAGAGTATGTTCCACAAGTCGCATTTCATTTCTTTTTTCCCTCCCATCTACGCATATCGTAAATATATGTTTTGTAAGAACAGACACACACACACACACACACATATATATATATAATTATATTTTTTATACTGATGCATGAACTAGGAGATTTTTCGCGACTATAAGCGATAAATGTAATGAAAGTGTGTAGATTTTCTCAGTTTCTTAACTACTTCGAATGTCGGTTAGAACTACCATATAGCAGTTCATAATGACCACTGTATCGTTCTGATTAAGCGGTGTATCCGCACTAACGACAAAGTGACAAAAATTGTAATAATATAATGAGAATACTCCGGTCCTACTGTTATTTTTATAAACGAACAACATTGATAATAATTATAAATGTACTTGCTTTTTCGAAGGTAACGATGTTGAAAACTTTTCTCGCATACTCGCGCGTAAAATAATAAATAAATAAATAAATAATAAGAATAATAATTATCATCAATCAATTAATCGATATATTTCAGGAAAATTAAGTTACCAAAGTAAACGTTAGATACATAATGCTCGAAAATGGGCATCGTGTGTACGAGTAGCGAGCTAAATCAGATATAAATTCAAATTATAGAGTAAACGACAAGATATTCGAAAAAAATACAGCCTTTTCTTATTGAAACTCATATAGAAATATAAACAACGATAAGTCTATATATATATATATATATATATATATATATATATATATATATAATATACGCGGGTGTATAAATTCATAAAACCAGTGTGCCAGCTAATAATGGAAGCGTGAATGTATTAAATATGTCATGTGAAATTAAACAGTTAAAATGAAAAAAAACTCATAAGAACATGAACAATGATTGATTTATATATAATATACTCAGGTATACATATTAATACATAAAGCCAGTGTAAAAGTGTCATACTAATTTTTATATTAAATAAATTATGCGAAATCAAACAAAGTAATTGTACAAATTAATAGATAAAACCAGTGTGCCAGTTTATAATTGCGAATGTACCGATTTCATATTAAATATGTCGTGTGAAATTAAACAGTTAAAATTAAAAAAACTCATATATATATATATAATATACTCGGGTGTACAAATTAAACGGAGACCGTATGATGTGAAAAGAAACCGAGGACGGACTAACAGTAAATGGACGGATGAAATAATTGAAATGAGGAAAATAGCGGCTTCAGAAAATACAGCACAGAGGAAGATGGAAAACATTAATGAACGCCTACATTAAATCAACACTGTAACGTGGGTAAAGAAAAACACACGGAAAGCACCAGTAACGGACGAACTAAGGACTAGATGTGTCCGTGAATAGAAGAATATATTTAGTTGTTTGTTAATTAAAACGATTAGGCGAATGGAGAGACGAAGGTCAGGTGGAAGTATCAATCGATACGTTGAAAAGATTAACAATAATAATCATCGATGCAGATTGAACGGTTATGTTGTACGCGGTAATGGATAACGCAGGGGTGTATTTCGAAAATATGTAAAACCTGTTAAAACTGAATGGGACATGTGTGACTCGGGATAGCAGCAAAGGGCTCTTGAAATTATAATTTTGTGAACTCTAAGTTGAATTGTAGTTTTTGTTTACCGTACAGAAAAATAATCTCGAGTTCACATTAGTGAAGAATATAAAATGCAGAGAGTAAGCCTTGTTAATATCTTTGACGTCTGTAGTGTGGTGACTAGTGTTAACCTGTTCGAAGTTTTCGGATAAGTTCACCTCATTAAGTGTTTAATGTTTTTTTCTATTTTTTTGTTTTGTAAGAATAAGACTGAATATATATCATTAGGAAGGAATTCAGCTAAAGAATTTATAACTCCTCCGTTGACTTATTTAATTCTGTTCGAAGTAAAGAAAGATAGACAACATGGTTTGGTCTTTTGTATTTCTTGATCGAAATTTTATAATGTTAAATCTCGTCATTTCGGAAACGACCTCTTCGATCATACATTAGTTCGGTTGTCAGTTTGCGGTAGAAGATTAGGGATTATGATGAAAAGCGAGATGTACCGTTATCGGTTAATTAAGCGAACGAAACGTCTAATTACACTCAAGGAGCGTTAAAATAATTTGTAGAAATTAATCAAAACTAACGTACGATTGTACCGATTTCTAAAGATTTAATATATTGTGTGTGTGCGTGTGTATTTGTGTATGTGTGTACGGAAGAGAAAAATATAACAAATTAAACGAACGTTTTCGTTTCAATAGAAAGTCGTCGTTAATTTAGAAAAATTACAATTCGTTCTAGACTTTTAAGTTCATTTTGAATAAGTCTGCCAGACTAAAAACCTGGAGAGCGGTAGATACAATCATTTCAGTTTAATAGCTACCAGCAATGTTTAAAAAATGAACTGGCTTTTATCGTACGGATTTAAAGTAATTTATTACTCCCGACGAATGTTAACAGTCGATCAATTATTATTTTTATTCTACGAATTAAAAAAGAAACGTTTTGTTACTCGTCGTGGATGAAATATCGTATGAACGTCTGCCGAAAGAAACTTACGACTTGTCATTTGAAGCGGTCGAAAGTGAAAATTAAATATGTCGATCGGTCGGAAACCAAAATAATGTAAAATATTTTACAAAACCATCCAAATCCACTCGCAGCTAACGTATAATTAATGAAGAAATACCTAGAAGATTAAAACGGAAAAGAATCATATGGTTTAACTACAAATACTAAGCCGGTTGGATTTACTAATGGGCAAAACCTCCGCTCCTGTGATATATACACATACATATAATCCGGCAGATGATTGTATTTGTGTCAGTTTTAGGTTAGAGGGAATTTAGAAAAAAAAAACGTCCTAAATAAGGTGGGGATTTAAGTGGTTTCGATCTTCCACTTTCGTGAATGAGCGGCTTATATAGGTTTTTTTGTTTGCAAGATATACACGTAGTTCTGTCGCGTCCGCATAGTTAAATTATATACAACAGGACGAAAGTATCTAAACGGAGATCCGACTAAAGTATCGAAGATAGTTAATAAAATTCGACTAATCGTTAGCGAGATATAGCGATTTGAAAATTTGGAATTATTACATTTGATAAAACTCGAGTAGTTCACTCGTTTTCGTCTGTCGTTCGGCTTCTAAAATCATCGACCGTTACTTTCGTTGATTCGTTTTTAACCTAATTTAATCGAAACTAATCCCCAACAAACCTACAGCTTGATTCAGCGATATAATTCAAAAACAACTCGACCAAAATTGTTGAATGAAATTTGATTTAAAAACGGGAAAACGAGAAGTTGTGGAACATAATATCGTTCAGATGACCGCCATTTGCAAAACTGCTTTCACTTTTTACAAAATTTTCGAAATTTTTTTCGAGCGTAGGTCGTCGAATTTTCGACATTTCTTCAGGGCTTCCAGATCTCGTGCACGTGTTTCGTAAACGCGACTTTTAAGGTACCGCCATAAAAAAAAACCGCGTAACTTAGAATTCACGCCGAAAATAACGTTCGTAGCAAAACACGAGCTGCTTCTCGTTATAAGATGTTTTGATAACTAAAACTGAACAAAACCAAATCTCTCGTGTGTACACTAAACGTGGAGCACGTGGTTTACATTTGTAACGGTGTTACCTATTGTGACATCCAAAAAACAAAACCTTCCGTCTTCTCTGGGTCACCACCCTATATTTACGAAAACTGCGGAATGGTAATAGTTTGCGAAAAAACTCACAAACATCGTAATCTGCCAATATAAGTATCCGAAAAATTTGACCGCGTCTTCTGAAATTTTTCATTTTTGCACCTTGTTTCGTTTAACGAATTAAAAACTACGATAAAAACATTAAATATCCATTGTATACCATCATCATCTTCGTATTGTTCGTTGCCGAACGTCGTGACTTTGTACGTTTATTTTTACGTACAAAATGAGCTAGCATTCAAGGCACTATTTATATGCGACGCAAAAATGCGCGCGCATATGATGTTATACAGAGTGGGGTGCCACTATCATCGAGTTGACAGCCGAGTACTCTAACAACTACGCCAATCCCATGGCGAAAGGAAACGGGAAACAATCACCCTAAAATTTCCTGGTATAAAAGTATGGCGTGTTCGAGATGTGGAATTTACGCTGCACCCATGGGACACACTGCAAACAATGTGTCAGGCAATGGGCTACTCGCGCAGTAATGCAAAACGATCCGAGTTCGCCTGTTCTAATTTGACCAGCCAAAAATATGAAGATATACTTGGATAACTCCTATTAAAATCAAAAGCTACCAATTATATCCTAGTACGCAATAGGTACTGCAATCAAGTGAAGAACTGTAAAAGTTACTCAGGTGCGGATGCAGGAATCGGATCAAATAACTATTAAATTACGTATGAAAATGAAAATAATTAACCACACGTATAAACCGCGGAATATAAAGAAAATTGTACAGAATGTCTTTATAGAAGAAACTGATGAAGCAATTAATACCGAAATAATGCTTTCTGGAAATATAGACGAACAACGGAACTACATCAGATCGGAAATAAACAAAATTGCAGAAGAACAAATAGGCGAAGCAAGAAAAATAATTGATAAAACGTGGATAACTAAAGAAATATTGCAATTAATGTAATTAAGACGGATAGGTGAAGCATGTAATAATTAGAAGGAATATAGAAAAAATAGAAAAAAATGGTAAAACGAGAAAATCGTAGAACTAAGGAAAAATTGATTGGAGACCAGTATACTGACAAAGTATAATACAGAAAAAGCCTACAATGTTTTAAAAAAGATTACTCTCAGGAAAGAAAAAAAACCTGAGTGCACTAAGAGACGAAAACGGTAAATTATTACTTGATAATAAGTTAATAACAGATGGAAAGAATATATCGAAGAGTTGCACAATGGCGATTCAGTAGATGATTCGATTTTAAAAGAATTAGCCGAACTAACAGTTGATTGTGCAGCAGAAGATGTTAATTTCATTATCTCAAATTTCTGAACGGATTTATTAGAAGCAGCGAAAAACTCAATATCAGAGAAAACCTATTTCATTAGGAACAAAATTAACCCTTGGTGGAACTGTGATTGTAAAATAGCTCTGCGAAATCGACGGAAAGCCCTAAGAAAACTAAAAAACAATCCAACACTTGGAAATCACATTAATTACCAAAAATCAAGATCCAAAGCTAGGTTTATATTCAAACAGACAAAACGGAAATCATGGAATGAATTTACATCATCTTTAAATTCTAAAACGCCGACTACAAAAATATGGAATAAAATTCGCTCGATGAATGGTACACCACAAAATAGATTTTACAGTATACTAATTAAAAATAAAATATATAATAACCCGCTTACGTTGGCAGAAGGATTTGCAAATTATTTAGCGCAGATATCAAGTAATTGTCATTTACCGAATGAAGAGTTACAACGTCGGCTAGAACATGAAACGATCCCCTTGAAAGAACTATCCGACAATAACAAATCTTATAATATTCCTTTTATTTTTATGGAATTGGAAGAAGCATTAAAGTCTACAAAAATAAACACATCTCCGGGACCAGATAGAATATGCACAGAATTTTTAAAACATCTCTCATCAACAGGCCTTCAACAATTATTACGCATATATAACTATATCTGGGAATCGCATCAATTTCCAACAAAATGGAAGTTGGCAATCGTAATACCTATACCAAAATACGGTCAAAACAGTAATGAATTGGGAAACTTTAGACCAGTATCCTTAACATCTGTATTATGTAAGCTAATGGAAAAAATGGTCAACCGAAGGCTGCTGTGGATTATTGAGCAGCAAGGACTATTAACACCTCATCAGTTCGGTTTCCGTCAAAAGAGGTCAACAGTAGATGCACTGTATTATATCAGTAGTAAAATACAATTCTATATGGAAAACAAAGCTCATGTTTTATCGGTATTCTTTGACCTTCAAAAGGCTTTCGATACAACGTGGAGACGTAAAATCCTAGATACACTATACGACTGGTCAATCACTGGAAACATGCTTGCTTTCATAAAAAACTTCTTAGATGACCGAAAATTTCAGGTTCGAATCGGGAGTACTTATTCAACACAACACTCACTTGAAAATGGTGTACCACAGGGATCGGTACTTAGTCCTACCTTATTTAACATTATGATAACAAATATTTCATTAATGATACAAAAACCCATTTTCTTCAGTATATTTGCAGATGATATAGCAATCTTTTTACCGTGTCAAGACATTTCAGTGGGTGAAAAAATGTTGCAGGACACTGTTACAAATATAGCAAATTGGGCAGCAGGAAATGGTTTGATACTTTCTCAGTTAAAAACAGCGGCCGTTCATTTTTGCCGAAGTATTAAATGTACAA
The DNA here is from genome assembly GCA_032883995.1 of Coronaproctus castanopsis. Classification (NCBI taxonomy): domain Eukaryota; kingdom Metazoa; phylum Arthropoda; class Insecta; order Hemiptera; family Monophlebidae; genus Coronaproctus; species Coronaproctus castanopsis. The sequence goes on along the minus strand of CM065052.1, from coordinate 13,953,576 downwards.
AAAAACTCCAGATCACAATTAAAAATCAACCGATAAAAACGAAATCAGTCATGAAATTTCTAGGCTTACACTGGGCTAATGAGTTAAAATGGAAAGAACACGTAAACAAACTATTGGTTTCAATTTCTGCGGACATGAATATGCTGAGAAAATTAGCTCACACATCGTTCGGAGCGGACAAAAAAACCTTATTACATTTGTTCAGATGCCTCATAAGATCAAAGCTGGACTACGGAAGCGTAATATACAGCACAACCATTAAAAATACCACATTGAAAAAACTGGATATCATCTGTAATACAGCAATTAGAATAGCCATCGGTGCTTTTCGTACAAGTCCGGTTGACAGTCTTTATTGCGAAGCTGAAGAATGGTCTCCGTTTTTAAGAAGAAAATACCTTATTAAAAAATGGAATATACACCTACAAACACTTTTCCAACTTCCTGATAACTTTCCTATTCCAGAAATTCCTGATTTAATTTATAAAAATCACACGCAATATCCTCCCTGGCATCTCTTTTCCATCCAAACCGACACATCTCTAATGCATTCCGCAATAAAGTCACTCTCTGCAGATCAAATAAATATCCGCATTAAACAATCCATAGATAAATACAGAGGATGTAAAAAAATTTATACCGACGCATCTAAACTTAATACATATTGTGGTTGTGCGGTGGTTTTAGAGGATCATATTCTTCGCTACAGCTTGCCTCCACAGTACTCGGTATTTTCCGCTGAATTATACGCAATCTACCTTGCTGTATCCGCTGCGGTCAATGAAAATCACAATGATCTTTTAATATGTTCTGATTCACTATCTTCCATTATGTGTTTCAACCCTAATTCTTCCAAAATCCATCCTATTGCTATAAAAATATTGAATCTTTTGTACCAACACCCTACTCTGAAAATAACCCTAATATGGATTCCAAGCCACACAGGTTTCACATTAAGTGAATTAGCTGATAGAGCAGCTAAAGAGGCAGCTCGAATCCAACCTTATCCCTTAATACCTATACCTGAGGCAGATGCAGTTACCTCCATCAAATATATAGCAAATAAATTATTTTGTGATCTGTGGAATGCAATTCCTCCAACGAATCATCTTAGATCCATTCGCTGCTCTCCTCTTCCTTGGAAATATTTGGCGCAAAGCAGACAGGATCAGGTAGTACTTTCCCGTATTCGTATTGACCACACTGCACTGACTCATGGTTATATTCTAAATAGAACAGATCCACCTGTGTGCGCTCATTGCGCCCGAACCCCCTTAACATTCCGGCACTTGTTCTTCGACTGCCCACAATATTCCGTATACCGTCCCCAAAACTTCAATGGTAGTTCATTCAAAACAGTTCTATCTGATGACCCAACTGCTGTAGAAGCAGCACTTCAGTTTCTTCGAGCTATAGGCATGATCAATTTAATCTAACATTCATTTTTCCATACGGGTGCTTCTGGCCATAGCAGCAGTACATAGTACCCGTAAAAAAAAAAAAAAAAAAAAAAAAAAAAAACAAGACGACGAGAAAGGTTCATTAAAAAGCGAATTCGAGCGAGTTCTGAATAAAAACAAAAATTTCAAATAATAATTACGTAACGCCCAACATGGCTCACCGTAACAACATAATTAATATATCTAGAAAAGAAAAATTTATACTTATACTGTAATGATAGAAATATATATGTATATATATATATATATAAAATAGCGAAAAAGAAAAAAGTTATAATAATAATATTTAAGCAATGTAGAAGAAATTCTTAACATAAATTCCATATAACTTTACAAAAGGCTATTATGTTTGTGAGCCTCCTATGTTTATATTTTTATTAATTTGCCTAGAATCGTAATTACCTGTGAAGAAATTAAATAATTATCGTGGACTAAGCAATCATCACAGAACTTACGCGTTAAATTTAGTATATGATCCTTAATATAAGGCACGCTTAAGATAGTATGCGTGTCAACGATTCTGTAGTATCTAGGTACATTTAGTACACATCTGAGAAAACAGGTATCTCAGATGTGTACTAAATGTCCCTAGATACTACAGAATCGTTGACAGGCAAACTACCTTATATACTAAACTTAACGCCTAAGTTCTGCGATGACTGCTTAGTCCACGATAATAATTTAATTTCTTCCATAGGCAATTGCAACTAAAATTAAACGTACACACCGGAAACTACAACCTATTTAATCAGGTTACTTCTAACTGTAGTTATGTTTCCTATGGAGTATTTATCGCTTATGTACAATTAATTTGTTTTTAAAATTACTATGGACCGTGGGACCGTGTATAACTGTTATTAGAGCATACAACAATTACAGATGATTAATTACATTTAATTTAATGTAGTCAAGAATTTTTTGAAGAAGAAGATTTATGCTGGGGGAGGAATTTTTAAAAATGTTGTGCATGTTAAAGCGAGGGGAAGGATTGCACGATTGGTAACAGAACGATCATTATGGGGGTGATGTCCTGTGGAAGGTAAAATCACGGGACATTGAAATGTATCCAACTCGTAGACGATTAATTATATTGTAATATTGTTTCGAATCGGAACTTCCGATGGCGACACGGCTCAATTATTGATTTTACGTTATATTTTTCTTTTATCGGGGAATTAATTCGAATTTGTACTGAATATACCCGTTTAAAAGTATATATATATATATATATATATATATATATATATATATATATATATATATATATAAGAGTAAAAGATTAACCTTGTTTGGTTTTTATTTCCATTTCGATTTACTTTGTCCCATCAAATAAAGATGAAATGTACACGTATTCTGTAAAGTTTCTTCCCCATGAGACTTTTAAATGACCAGGAATGGTTATACAACCAGATAGCATATAAAATCAAAAATAGGAGATCAACAGCCGAAATTGAACAGATGAATTTCTGGCTTTATCGTCATCTAAGACGCAATAAATCGGAAGAACCATGGCACCTTAACTGTAAATAACCATAATTTGTTGCTATATATATATACGAAAAATGCATTCAACAAGGTCATTTTGATAATTTTCTCACCCGTCATTTTTCTCCGGCAATAAAAATTAGTATACGACCCGATATGTATATATATATACACACGTACGACTCACATACATAATATAAAATATGTATGTATATGTTTAAAGCAGAAATTTGGTCTTTCTACGTTGACTTCTCTTTTTACGATTACGTTATCTATGCCTGTACAACCACTTAAAGCTGTAAATGGCGCTAATCTGAAGAGCGTGTGCAAAGGCTAAAGGGTAAGCCGATACATAACGCGTGGAATCTAAGTTTTTTTTTTTAGTTACTTCGTCTTAATACCGTGTCAAGAATGATTGCTGTTTGGTTTAAAGTTGCCTCAAATTGCCCCGAAGAACCAATTTCATAAAAACTTTTAGAAAACTTTTTGGACCACGCTGATTATCATTATCATTATTATGATCTTCATTATTACTATTTATGTACGCCCATATATGGAGTCGATTGCCAAGTTGTATGTTTACGTAAAAAATTATAAAATCACATTTAACAAAACAACCGCATTGAAATAAAATGTTGTCTCGCCCATTTTTGAATCGGGTAATTCATTGAGTTGTAACTATTATCTATATATGTATCTTGTATGTATATATATTATATATATATATATATATATATATATATATATATATATATATATATATATATATATAATTTATAGTTGTTAGGAGTTGTTACTCCATCTACATTTTATATATAGTACTTCGGTTACCGAGTTTTGCCTAGGTTTTTTCTGTTGAAACATCGTATTTTTTCGAAAAATATATTTAGATACGAATCGTATACTATAAAAAACCTCATTACATACTTAACTATAACTATTTTAATAGTGTGGAATTTCGTTTGTCAAATTTTTGGAGTTAAAACCCAAAATGTCTCTGTTTTGACAGAGATATCTGAAGAAGGCAACCGTAATGTTTTTTTTTAATGAATTTTTCGATCGCTGGTTTTTTCTCTTAAAATAGTTCTTTCGTAGATTAAAAATTATTCTCACAACGTCGGATAATGTATTGTTATTTACTTATTTATTTATTTACAATAGTTGGGCTTAAGTCTAATAACCAAAATTACCCATTGTGTGCACTGTTAAAAATTCAAAAAAAAAAATTCAAAAAAGAAAATAAAAAAAAACGACTTAAAGACTAATTTTAGAAATAAAGTCGTAGGTGGCCAGAGCCGTGAGGATATCGTTGTTATTTAGGGTCAATAAGTAAGCCACCGAGTAGGGGTGGTAAATATTTAATTGTCAAAGAGATACCCTTATAAAAAAAAATTGACGATTAAATATTTACCACCCCTACTCGGTGGCTTACTTATTGACCCTAAATAACAAGGATATCCTCACGGCTCTGGCCACCTACGACTTTATTTCTAAAATTAGTCTTTAAGTCGTTTTTTTTTATTTTCTTTTTTGAATTTTTTTTTTTTGGTATACAAATCACGAGCAAAAATTACATGATTAGCATCGGCTATATTTCCCGCATGCACAGGGCAGTATAAAGATGGAGTGAGATTGATAGAGTACAAATGGCTAGGAAGGCAATTGTGGTTGGAACGAAGTCTGACCAGGATTGAAAAGAAAAGTCGAGCTGAGAGATTTTTAGGAGGCGTAAGAGCGAGAATGGATATGGAAGGGAGGTTAGGTTGGATGGATCTATAAAAGTTAAAGCGTCTTTTACAAAACATAGACTTCCATCGATGAAGAAGGTCTGCTCGAGCGGATGCTACTAAACAGGAGGAGGGAACCCTCGGAATGAGAATACCCTCCAATGCACCAAGTTTTGCAGTCCGATCACATACTTCATTACCCTGAATACCCTCATGGGCGGGAACCCAAACGAAAGATACCAGGGCATAGTTATTGTATAAATAAACTAAATTTTCTACTATAGATAACAGAATGTAGTCCCTATGGTATGGTAGGTTTCTTCAGGGCTTTAAGAACACTGAGAGAGTCACTTGCTATTAATATTTTCCCTGTGATCCCATTACTTCTGATATACTGAATGGCTTTAAGAATGGCAAAAGCCTCTGGTGTAAACACACTACAAAATTTAGGGAATCTAAACAGTTTGGTGTAATTTAAATTAGGAATATGAAATGCTGCACTAGTTATCTCGCAAAAGAGAAGATCACAAGTTTTTGAGTAGGATCTTCGATAATATTACCCAAATTTTGGACATCTTTGCAGTTATCTGCTTTGTGTACAGAGGAGTTACACTTGAAACAAACAAGGTCATCGACTGACAGAAAGATCCTGAAACTTTTGTCTCCGGATTATAGAGTAAAACCGATGGAATATTGATTTCATAACAATTGGAGATGTAGACTTGGCGCCTCCAACTTACAATATTCACAAATTCGTTTTTTGGAATCTAGATATGATTAAATATTATCCCTTTTGTTCTTCTGTTGGGAATGTGAAGTTTTGGATCGGAATGATTTTTTTTCGTTTTATTATATTTTTTTTTTATTAATTTTTTAAACGGGAGGTGGAAAATCTTCAAGAGACACTGATATAATAAAAAAATTAGTTTTTATTAATGCAGTGCATATAAACAACGTACACTGCAATGTTTTATTATATTAGCCTAACACCCGGAATTAATATTTGACGACGATTTAATATCTTTCGATGTTAAGAAAACGTTATTACCTGAGGTTGCGGTGATATCTGTCGTAGTAGACGATGAAGGAGAGGTGGATAGGTTGAAGGAATGATGTTATCGCTGGAAATTACGTTAACACAATTGCTTATTGATATAAAGATATGATAATACCAAAAGATACACGTTTTTAAATAAAGGATAAAATTAGAAGAGTAGGTTTCACGCCGATGCGACGCAGCGATGAACAATTAAAATGAACACATAAAACACGTTATCGCACTTTACCGATTTAAATCGAAGTGGTACTTGAGATGTAAAATTTTAGTTATATTTATCAACACATAGACGGTGATTTAGCAAAATTTATAAACTTATAATATTCGAACGGTTAACACGATCGAGCTGAACTTTTCAACGTACATTTAAATAAGTATCGGGAACAAACACGACCGAAATTAATCGAAATTTGCAAAAAATTTGAGGGGTGCAGCTGGATTTGGCGCCCAAAATTTTAAAAATTCCTAATTTTTACACAATCAATTTTTGGTCATTTAATATATTCCATGTACGTAGAAAATTTCATATAAATAGCTGGACGTGGTTCTGTGATACCTGTGTATATATATGAATATATATATATATATATATATATATATATATATATATATATATATATCAGTGGCGTGCGGTGAGTTTTTCTACAGGGTAAGCGACAACCATATAAAGTGTACTACTATATCAAACGAAAATTTATTTACAAAAAACACGTGATGATTCATCTGTTTAATATAAATATAAATCCATTCGACGATCTACTTGAATAAAGTCAGTTATAACAAGATCGTAAAACGTACCCATCGGTTTATTTTGTAGCTGATTTTACAACGCTTTTCCAATGGATATTAAAGATAAATCACTTAATCGGTCCTGTCCCTGTGTCGATTTCTGATATGATTTTATTCGTTTCAACGATGAAAATGACCTCTCTACACTAGCAGTTGTACTATTGTCAATATTAATTCACCTAATTTGTAAACTTCAGACAAGTTCTCATTGAACTCAGATGCCCTCATTGCTTCCACTAATTCATATGGATTCATTTTATTGAGGTCAGCATCCATATACACTAATAGCAATTGACTTTTCAGCTTTACATCATCGAAAAATTCGCCATAGAATTGTTTTAAATTTGAAAAAACTTCATTTGGAAATGTTTTGTATACTCTTCATATTTACTTGTATCTGAAAGCGGTAAAAAATTTAGTTTATCTAAATTTCCAAACCGTTCACTCAGCTGAGTTAGAACATTGTCAAAAATTTTGTAGAACGACTCACGCGCATGAGTTTCTTCATTTTCTGGTTCTGATAATTTTCGTCTTTTTCTCACAATAAATTGTTCATTCTCTTTTGACTTCACATAATTCCATATGTTTTTGAAGATCGCATCGTTTCCATATTTTTGGATTTCTACATGAGTTTCTTGAATTTTATTCATACAACATAAAATGTCTAATTGTTTTTTTTGTAAAATATCGAATAAGACATCAGTTAGCGCGAATATTCTGGAAAATATTTCGATTAAGAAGAAAGTTTGAACTTCGCTAAAAAATTTTATGAATCCTTGAGCTGATATTACAGTGTCGGTATCCCACTAATTTTCAATCACAGTTTGAAAGAATACATTGAAACAATGATAGTCTTTTACTGAATTTATTAATCTAGAAGGGAAATTCCATCGGGTGGGTGCATTTTTTTAGTGGGAAATTTACTAATTGCATGTGCGCATTCTACATTCTTTTATACTTGAAGCGGACTGTGATAAAACTAAATTCAACGAATGACTAAAATAATGGACAAATAGTGGTTTCGGATACAATCTTTGGAGTTTTGTACATAAACATTGTACTTGTCATGCCATCACATGTTCGAGCCATAAGTTTCTGAGCTAAACCATATTCTTTGATAATACTTTTGACGTACTCAAGTATACCATCAGAATAAATTTAATAAATCCCTCTTGGGGTTTTTGCAGTGTGACTTCATATGTAACATAAAACTACAGGCAGCTGTGATTTTTTTAAAATGTCTGACGTTTCCCCCGGTAATACACCAACGTATTTTGTATTTTTAATTTCTTCTTTTATCTTAGTTTGAACAACATACCGAAGAAATTAAATCATTCTGAATACGATCTGAAGTACCGCGGAACGCTGTAGAAGTCTCTGTGCGCTTTTCAGAGTGGCCATGGAAGGCAAGCTCATGAAGACTGAGATAGCATACTGCTTAAATTAATCTTTTTAAAATGTTTCTATTTTGTAGTACGACCTCATTATGTTTCATGACTTCGATTTGTACTGGATCATTTAATTGTAAATCTATGAGCGACTTATCAAATTTCTTCAATTTCATGGAGGAAAAATATGACTCCGAAAACATTCATGCTTTTTAACAGTATTGATCAAATTATTCAAGTTATCATATCCCTGAGTAGGATCATTCCATAAACATTTCATTTTTTTTCACTGTCAAATAATAGACACGGCCAACAAAACAGTTTTCCACTATCTTCACAAACAGTTAACAACAAAATGTTTTCATATTGAGATACTTTTAAATGTCTGCTAAAAGTTGTACTACCTTTCTTTTGTTCAGCTTTTAAAGATGGTAATTCTGGTTTTGGCTTACCACAATTTATAATTTCTAACTGTTCATGAAGATTAAATCACGAAAACGGTTTTTCAATAAATTCCATTTTGTTAAAAAAAAAGTCGACCGTACAACCTCATTAAACCACATTAAACCTCAGCCGAAAGTGATCTTATGAGCGCTTAACGTCGCCAGCGTCACTTCGTGTTTATGGTTATAGTGTGTCTTTGGGTTGGTGAATTATCCATAGAGCAGGCTGAAAGCGATCTTACAGGTGCTTACCATCAGTGTCATTTCCGCGTCTAGCGTGTTTTTGTCCAAGGTCACAACCTATAGCCCGTCATCTCTGTTCACATATCCTAATAGAACGAATTCTCTATGTAACCAGCTAATACAACGCTCCTGCATAAGACAATGGATACACTAAGTATAACACTTCAATGGGTAGCCATGCATATAATCGCTTTCTGTTTTAATATTTTTATTCTATACCTTTATAAGTTAGGGTAAAAAATTATTTTCTCAGGATTTTTCAGGACAAGCGGTGCTTACCTCGCTTATCTGGAATGCATGTCACTGATATATATATATATATATATATATATATATATATATATATATATATATATATATATATATATATATATATATATGACTCGCTTTTTCAAATATATTAGATATATATCATTTACTCGTATCAGTACTGGTTCACCACTCTCATCACAGTTCTTCACTGTTTTTAGTTCTGGTGATTGCTTTTTCATTTTAATGAGCTCTTGATGTTCGCTGATTGTGGGCACCAGTGTCTATATTGGTCTCCTTTTCCTTCTATAATATCTTTCAATAGGTCATCATATGTTTAACAAGTGTCCTATCCATTTCTTTTTTTTTCTTTTTTTTAATCAAATGAAGGTGCAATCAAAACTGAAAGATCAGGGAAATATAAAATTAAAAAGGGAGTTCGCCAGGGTTGCATACTTTTACCGCTACTATATAACATATACACTGATTATATAAATACGTGCCGTAATTTTGGATGGTGGAGTTAGTATTGGTAGGAAAAAATTTATCAATTTACGGTTCGCTAACAACACTCTTCTAATAACAAATACACAAAGTGAGCTCTTACGCATACTGAACAAATTCACTAAGATAAGTAAGGAGTATGGACAGAATATTAATTAGAATAAAACGAATGTAACGATAATTGGCCGCAAGTACATAAATACGGAAGAACCCAAATTAATTGGGAACTGTGAGGTGGCAAAGCAATTTATATATCTATGTTCGAAATTGGACTGAACCAGAAATATGTAGAAAGTCCAGTAAGGTCGTTCAGCCAAGAACCAATTATCAAAGATCAGGAAAAGCACTGATATTACTAAAAATAATAAAGTAGTTTTAGTTCAAACTTTAGCATATTTCCACGCGGTTTAGAAATTTGGGTGATAAATACAAAAGATCAGCGTCGAATATAAACCTTTAAAATATGGTGTTGGAGGAGACTGCTGCGAATACCTTGGGCAGTTAAAAGAACGAATGACTACGTGAATTAAATTGGAAATATCGATTACTAACAGTAGTATGTGAACAGACATTAAAGTTTTTTGGGCACATACGTGCGGATAATATAGTAAAATTGCAGTCTAAAGGAAACCCCTTGGTAAATGGAAGAAAGTAGGACCAGCAACAAGGTGGATAGACGCGGTTGTCAAAATCACTGTACAGAATTTAGAACAAACAATCGGGCTGGTACATAATTGGATGGTGTGGCGTACAGTGGTTCATAGGAGCGTGAAAATGTAGCAGATTGACAAATCCATAACCACTACACATGGAATACGATGTCGGACGAATAAAAATAATATGACATTTATATATATATATATATATATATATATATATATATATATATATGTGCAAACGAAAGAATTCGATTCATGAAATGACTAGTATGTGCAAACACCCCAATCTCTCATTGTAAAACAAAGTCTTACTTTTCCACATGTTATTGAACCGGTGTGGACTTACCGAGCTGAAATGTGGGGCACTGCAAGTAATTCAACACTGTGTATCATTCAGCGATTTCAAACCAAGATGTTCCGAAACATTGTATTTGCGCTCTGTTATATACGTGTGTGATCTGCATGTACCAACGATAAAACAAACAATAAGAAGCGTAAGTGGTAAATATGTACATAGGCATCAAGGGCATGTTAATCCGCTAGCCGGTTAATTTATCGAACAACTGTATCTATTTTAAACGCCTCAAAAGAATTAACCAAATTCAATTACAAAATAGATCGTAAGTATTTAAAATTAACTTATCATTTATAATTAACATCCATTAGGTGATAATCCAATACCTTATTTATTTACTCTCCGCACTGATACTCATTGCCTTTTTTAGACAGATTGTATGAAAAAAAATCGTTATATTCCAATAGAATTATGAAGAGCAACGCAATATTTATAGTTTAATGCGGAGGAGTGTAAAATATTCTTAATGTAACCGTTGAGGTGACCAAATCATCGGCCTGAATGGTATGTATGCGTAGGTGGAAATATATATAATTTATCATAATATCAAGAGGTTATTGCTGTGGTAACCAAACACATTTACACATACAGATGCGTGAGTAATTCTCAAATTTGATTAAGAACATTAACGTAAGATATATTTGTATATGGAGTGCTTCAATCTCACCCGGGATGACGTCATTTTGACGATTTAAGTTCCAAGTAAGAACATATTCTGTCAAGTGTAAATTTTTTAGAGATATATCTATGAATCGACGGTAAATAAAAATATTGTCTATACAAATATATTATCGCCTACATCAATGTATATAGATGATGACCATTCTTATAATTGTAATAATAACGAAGTACCCTGGCAAGTAGTACCACATAAATTCAAAAGAAAACGAAATTCTGCTGATAGTGATGAACACAAAACAATTGCAATACAGTGCAAAAACAGATTTGCTCCTTTACGTAATGAAGAAGGCAGTGCAGCGGCCCAGTATAAAAACCTAACTGAAATAAATACAAATGAAACATCCTCGAAACCTCCTCCTATATACATAGAAGGGGTTGTAGATTATTCCGCCATGTTAAAAGAATTTTACAAAATATTGGAAAAAGATAAATTCCAAACTAAAACATTAAATAATAACAAAGTTAAGGTAACAACTATGGAAATTGACACGTATAGAATACTATGCAAACACTTAAATGAAAAAAGAATATATCGTTATACACATCAACCGAAACACGAAAGAGCCTACAAAATAGTAATCAGAGGCATACACCATACAATAAGTACTTCGGAAATTACTCAAGCTCTGGCTAATGAAGGACATCAGGTTAGAAACATAATCAATATACGACATAGAACTAATAAAAGTCCACTACCGTTGTTCTTTGTTGATCTCGAGCCGGCAGAAAATAACAAGGATGTCTATCAAATAAGAAGCTTACTTAATATCAATATCAGCATAGAGGCACCACGGAAGAAGAATACAATCCCGCAGTGCATTCGTTGCCAACAGTATGGGCACACAAAAAACTATTGCTACAGACCCTTTGTGTGTGTAAAATGTGGAGAGGGACATGACACCAAAGTGTGCACTAGAAAACGGGAATTGCCTGCAACTTGTGCTTTATGTAATGGCACTCATCCTGCCAACTATAAAGGATGTGAAATCTACAAAAATCTTATACAGAAAACTTATAAGACGGAGCATAAACAAATATCTCAAAAACGTGTAGAGATATACAAACAAGATGAACATCATTGGCCATCTATAAACCACACGCCGCAGATAAAGCAAACATTAACTCCTAAAAATAGGACATACGCACAAGCAGCAATGCCTAATATCAACCACAATGAAATCCAATATGAAGATGACAGTATGAAAAATTTGTTACAGACATTCTTAACAAAATTTGAAAATATGTTTGAACAACTCATGAATCAAAATAGCTCTATGCTAAATATGCTAACACAGATAGTCTCAAAATTAATTAAATGATATATAAAAATATAAAAATAGCGCTATGGAATGCAAATGGGTTAGGAAACCACATACTAGAAATTTCATACTATTTACAGAAGGAAAATATTGATGTACTGCTTGTTTCGGAAACCCACTGCACACACAAATCATACATAAAAATCCCACATTACAACTGTTATCACTCCGTCCATCCAAGTGGTAAAGCACATGGAGGTTCAGCAATTTTGATAAAAGAAAATATAAAACACCATGTAGAACAAAACTTGTCAACAGCAGAGATACAAGCTACTGTGATAACCATAGAACATCATAGTAATCCATTAGTCTTAGCTGCTGTGTATTGCCCTCCTCGCCATAAAATTCATAGAGATATGTTTCTTAATTTTCTTGCTAAGTTGGGGCCAAAATTTGTGGCAGGAGGTGATTACAATGCAAAACATCAAAACTATGGATCAAGAGTAACAACACCAAGGGGAATAGCGTTATATCAAGCAGCAAGCCTGTATCATTGTGAATTCCTCACAACCGGCCAACCCACTTACTGGCCAGCAGATCAGAAGAGGATCCCCGATTTATTGGATATATTCATTTTAAAGGGAATTTCAAGTAACTACCTATCAATAGCACCATACCATGACCTAATATCGGATCACTCAGCAGTAACGGTTACTTTAAGTGCAGAAATAATCATAAACCAAGGAAACAAGCTTTTACATACGAGAAATACAAACTGGGAATGTTATAGACAAGTGATTGAAGAGCAAATAAATTTAAACATCCCATTAAAAACACCAACAAATATTGAAAATACAATAAAAACATTTTCAGACCTAGTGCAGACTGCAGCTTGGGCTGCTACCCCTACCTTTAAGCAGCATAAATTTATAACTGAATATCCACAATATATACAAAAAGCGGTCATAGAGAAAAGGAGATTACGTAAAATCTGGCAAAAATCTAGGCACCCAGTGGATAAAAATAAAGCCAACAGGATGATGAAAACAGTAAAAAAACTCCTATGTGAATTTAAAAATAGATCTGTAGAAAAATATTTGTGTAATTTATCACCTTTTAAGCAAAACGAGTACAGCCTCTGGAAAGCGACTAAGATTCTAAAACAGCCGATAATACCTAATCAACCGATAAGGAACGATGATGGTACTTGGCTGAGAAGTAATAAAGAAAAAGCGGAGACATATGCAAAATATCTCCAGAAAATATTTAAACCTAATTTCCATATTACCAATAACACAGTTATTCAGGCTTCAACCCTAACTACAGTAGCCAGTAATGAATTAAAAATAAAAATATTCTCACCTGGCGAAATAGCAAAACAAATCAAGTTATTGAATCCCAAAAAAGCCCCAGGATTTGATCAGATAACTCCGAGAATGTTAAAGGAGCTACCGAGAAAAGGAATTATGCTCTTGACATATATATATAACGCTATAGCCAGGCTTGCTTATTTTCCTGCTCAGTGGAAACTAGCTAAAATCATAATGATACAGAAACCTGGTAAGGATGGAACAAATATTTCATCATATAGACCAATATCATTACTACCCACCGCTGCTAAATTATTAGAAAAACTAATCCACCACAGAATTAGCGAAATTGTTCAACAAAAAGGAGTGATACCAAATCATCAGTTTGGTTTTCGTCAGGGTCATTCCACTGAACAACAAATACACCGTGTTGTCAACTTAATAGAAAAAGGGATGGAAAACAAATATTATAATGAAGCTGTATTTATGGATATAAGCAAGGCGTTTGATAAAATTTGGCACAATGGCCTATTGTGCAAACTCAGGACGATCATGCCTGCATACCTTCCTTTGCTCACATCATATCTGCACAATAGACACTTCTATGTAACACATGGAGAAGATGTGTCGGATATTCACGGTATAGAGGCAGGCGTACCGCAAGGCAGTGTACTGGGTCCCTTACTATACACTCTATATACTGCGGACACACCAAAAGACAGTATGGTAGATATAGCCATGTTTGCAGATGATACTATGATACTCTCATCTGATAAAGATCCAAGTGTAGCTATTAACAAATTGCAAAGCTATATAAATAAATTCAGTGACTGGACCAAACAATGGCTGATAGAAATAAATCCAGAAAAATCAGCACATATTACATTCAGCAATCGGCTTCAACATAGCCACAGAGTATCTCTCGATAAACAAGTAATACCAAAGCTCGATGAAGTTAAATATTTGGGAGTTTATTTAGACAGCCGGCTATCGTGGAAAACTCATATAGATAAAAAAAAAAGGGAGATAGAATTAAAATTTAGAAAAATGCACTGGCTGCTAGGACCCAGATCAGAAGTTACTTTAAGTAATCGCGTACTTTTGTACAAAACCATGCTGAAACCCATATGGATGTATAGTGCGCAATTATGGGGTTGTGCAAAAAAGACAAATACGAATAAAATCCATCGTTTGCAAAATAAAATCTTACGCCTAATATACCGAGCTCCATGGTATATGACGAATTATATAATCCACTTAGATCTAGGCGTACATCCAGTACAAGAAGAAATACGTAAAATTGCTAATAGACACCTTCAACGGCTACGTCATCATCCAAACGAGCTGGCGGCTCAACTACTACACACGCAGCAAGATCTCAGAAGACTAAAAAGGACGAAGATTACGGATTTAGCCCATTGACAAATAGGAGGACTCACCAAGGGGTGTGTCCTTCATACAGGTGATTGAATCTTAGATACAATTTGTTAGATAGCTATTACTGGCTAGTTACAAATTTGGAAATGGTGAAAAAAAAAAAAAAATATCTACGAAAAAAGTTAGACATAATAAAAGATAACCATTAAAATGAGAATTTCATTTGACTAAATTTTATAATACTAATTAATGGTTACTATGATATTTAGAATATATTTTTTTAAAATTGTACGTCAGATTAATTAGATCTAAATGAGTTGTATAAATTTCAGCGATAAAACGATAAAAATGGAAACATTATGCGAAGGTAATATTTTCCTTATACATTGTAATCTGCAGGAAAGTACATTTTGTAGCTGTAAAATGTGCGTACTATGAAATGTGGTCATGTATGTTTTAAGGATCGTGCGGATAATGCGTCCGTATGTCTTTGTAAACACAGAATACGTGTATGTATCGTAATATTGAACGCAAGCTGCAATGTAACGAAGTGCGCGGGATTGAAATTGAATCGGAGCGAAAAAAGTTCCCGTCGAGATGCGGCCGAGAATAAATTAAATCAACTTAGTTTTCTTAAACTTGACGACCAACTTACGTTAAGAATGAGAACGAATCCTCGTAACCTTTCCAGCATAAATATAATAAATACGCCAGACTTATTCTCCTTTCAGAATTTATCTGCATATATTACGCGCGCGCACACATACACATGCACACACGCATATATACATATGTGTGTGTGTGAGTGTGTTTACTCGTCTCTACTTTTTCTCTCTATGTGTTGTACGTATAAGCGAACACATCTTGGGAGCAATCGATAAATTTACATTTACAGTTTTTCCGTACGTTTTATTTTTTAATATATTAAAATTTTCGTTCTCGATAAAAATTTTATATAAAATTTTCATTGCACATATTTACAAGTAGAGCTATTCGGCTAACCTATTTTGATTCTTCTAACACGATCACAATTTTTTTGACCCTTGTTTGAAATATTTCGCTCGTTCGGTACTCGACTGGAATTCTCTCGTCGGTCCCTTTTTCGTGAAATTTAATAACGAGGTCGTCTACGATTTAATTAAACCTATTACGTTTTCACAAATACGCGTAACCACTTATTAACAAAAAACATCTGTGCCTCGGAGCACAGGGAAGATGTGAAACTTTTAAAACTAAATTCGATACATTTTTATATATATATATATATATATATATATATAATAAGCACCTATGTGTAAGTCGACGCACATAACACTACAAAACGTGGTTTGAAGACGGATGTTGGGAACGAGGTGTGTGTATATACATATATATAATATTAATAATTAATCATATATATATATATAATTAATATAATAATAACAGTACTTTTATATATATATATATATAATTAATATAATAATAATAATAATACTTTTATATATATATATTTTTTCCTCTTTGTCGTTCGGAGTTTTTCAGTCCTAGGACGGGTCCGTCATCACTATGTCTTTCTTTATTGTATACGATCTACCGCCCTCTACAGTTGTACATACGACTTTACTCCAGCCTCCTGTTTTATGGAGTCCATTAGCGTTAACCGTAGTCTGCCTTTCGGTCTTTTTCCAGCTATTTTTCCTTCCATTGCCTCTGTTAGCATTCCGCCATGTCTCAAGATGTGCCCGATCCATTCCAACTTCCTTTTTCTTATGCTTCATAGAATAGAACATCGTTCTTGTACCCGGTCAAAAATACTATGGTTTGCTACTTTGTCGGTCCATGATGCTTTCAGCACCAAGTTTCAAATGCTTCTAATTTTTATCTATCTTTTACGGATAAAGTTCAGGTTTCTGACCCATACAAGGCTACCGGCATTCATATGTTGTTACTATTCGTTTCCGTAAATTTTGGGACATGCTTCGCTGTGTGATCAATGATTTTTTCTTCATGAATGCTGTTTTTGTCATTGCAATTCTGGCTGCTATTTTCTTATGACAGGATACATCCTCTGTAATTCATTGTCCCAAATATTTGTGTGTTTCCACCTATTCTAATGCTTTTCTTTCTAGTCTTATGTTAACCTTCTTTCATTCTTTACTGATGCACATGATTTTGGTCTTTAACGCATTAATGTTCGTTCCATATTTCTTCGCCGTATGTTGTAGCCTCGTTAACATTTTTTCTAAACCTTCCGATCTTGTAGCGAACACTGCCTGGTCATCTGCAAACTTGATGATTTTGAATTTTCGACCGCCGATCTTGATTCCTTCCTTGCATGTTTGTAGGGCTTCATTGACAATAATCTCCGTGCATATGTTGAACAATCGTGGTGAAAGGGGGCAGCCTTGCTTCACACCTTTTGTGATAGTTACTGGTTGCGTGTATTCATTTCTCCATTTAACAACAGCTGTTTGTTTTATGTATAGACTTTTTATTATGTTAATTAGCTTGCTTGGTACTCCTATCTGCCCCAATAAAGTAAACAATTAGTTCCAATCGACTCTATCAAAAGTTTTCTCGTAATCAACGAAACACACGTATATTGTGACCTTTAGAGAAATTAGTCTTTCTCCGCAAGTCCTGAGGGTTGCTATTGCGTCTCTCGTAGATAACATTGTTCATTGCCGAACGTCGTGACTAGACATTGTACGTTTTAATTTTACGTACAAAATGAGCTGGCATTCAAGACACTATTGATGTTATACGGAATGAGGTGCCACTAACCTCTCCGTAATAATTAAGAATTAAATAATGATGAAAACTTTGTATGTCGCGTGTTGGTTTCGAATCCCCAACCATCAGGTTGATAGTCGAGCACTCTAGCAACTACGCTACTGAAACATTATATATATATATATATATAACCACGTTTTGTTGCGTTAGGTGTGTCAACAAAATAACGGAAGAACAATATTATATATATATATATATATATATATATATATATCTCTGTGAATCGTAAATCTCTAGTGAAGATATCGTGATTATGAAAAATCTATCTTCTGTACAGGATGTCGTCATGAATCCCGGATGCATTTTACAAAACTTCCTCCTACTACCGTCCGTACCATGTCTAACCAGCTTGTAGGAACGCGACCACGTCTTCTTCTTCCTTCTACTGTTCCCTCAAGAATTCTCGCCTGAAGTCCATCTGCTCTTATTATATGGCCGAAGTATGTTAATATTCTTCTAATTACTAGCGAGGACAATCTTCTGTTTGTTTCGCCAACATCTTGTAATATCGAGTAATTCGTTTTCTTATCAGTCCACGGTTTTCTTAACATTCGACTCCAACAATACATTTCCAGCGCATTTATTTTTTTGTCTGTCACATTTCCGCTGTGTCCACGTTTCTGCGCCGTATAGAAACATCGAGAAAACCAAACTATTCACCAATTTTATTTTCAGTTTTTTCGATACAGCTGGATAAACTCATACACGTTTTAGACGTACCGTCAAACTTTTTGTTATGTTTATTCTATGTCTAATTTACTCTTCAGAGCCCCCTCGATTTTCAACTATCGAACCTAGATATCCAAATTGTTTCATAATTTCCACGCTGTTAACAGCGTGTAATCCCTTATAGTTCTGTCTATCAATAATCATGATTTTCATCTTTATTAATTATTAATTCATATTCTGCGCTGTATTTTTCCAGACGACGACTTACAGTTTGTGTCATACTGACTAAGCTATTAGTTATCAGCGTAGTCGTCTGCATACCGGAGATTTGATATCTTAACTACTCCAATGGAAAACCCGATTTCATGAGTCTGTAAAAACTTGAGCATGATGTACTCTCCATAGAGATTGTACAACAGTGGGGACAGAATTCAGCCTTGCCGTACGCCGCCTGATGGGTAAAAATTTTCCGAGTGTATATCTTTACTTATTCGGAGTTTAGCCGTACTTTGTTTATATAAATTTATAATTAAACGTACTAAATATCTTGGCATTTCCATTTAAACTAAAATTGTCCAAAGTTTACTCCATTGAACACAGTTGAAAGCCTTCTTGGTGTCCACAAAGTAGAGTATCATTTTGACATCGTACTCTCGTGCTTTTTCTATTAGCAGTAGAATATTCAAAATCTGCTCCCTTGTTCCTCGACCTTTCATAAAACCCGCTTTTTCACATGGAATTTCATTACGCATTACATTATATAACCGTTCATATAATCTTTAACATCACCATGCTAGCGTGTTATTGTCCTGTAATTTTCACAATTTTGTAGGAACCTTTCTTATGTAAAGGAATATATGTAGATCGGCACCAATCCTTTGGCCAAAAACCGGATTTCTAAATGTTATTGCAAATCGTATGTATAGAATGTTCTGTCTTTTTACTCGCTATTTTGAAAATTTATGCAGAAATGTAATCCGGCCCTGGAGCTTTGTTCAGTTTTAAATAGGCTATAGCATTTTGAACCTCCGAGAACAGAACAGAAGGCTCCATCTTATCTATTTGCATGCTATAATCAGCTTCTTGATACGGCACAGTACTTATGCCACGTTTCGGTTACGTCAACCGCATCCGTCTTTAATGAATCATTTTCATCTTCAATTACTTGTGTTCTCATTTTGAATTCTCTTGCCAAAAGTCGGACTTTTCGATACAGTAATCTTGTGTCCATTCTATCCGCACTTTTTTGGATCTCATCATATACAGAGGAGATGTAGTCATTTTTATCTTTTCGGCACAAATTTGATTAGTTTGTTTTAAAAATTTTTTTCCTATTTAATTTTCGACGCCGTGACTTGGATTTATTCATTCTTCTATAACCGCAATTGTTTCATTTGAAAACCAACGTTTCCATTTTTTTAATATGCGTTTTTAATGTGTTCTTTCAACTAGTTCCAGGTTTTTTCCGATGATATGTTCACGTTCTCCTGTGTGTAGTTACAAAGTCTCGTTGTCATGGCTGCTTCAAACCCTTTTGGATTTAAAATTTTCATGTGTGTTAATGGCGACCTTTTATTTCGAACTTTAAGTTTTAACCTGATTTCCACCATTAATAATCTATGATCTGAGAGAGTTATGGTGGCCATACTCGCTTTGACACGATGCCTTTAACGGGTTTCTACACTATTTTTTAAGGAAAGCTTCCCCAGACTTCCTCACTGCACCCTGATACATCGCCGTCATGGTTCGCGGTTGCTTATTCTTCAATAACTTATTCGCAACTATCTCCATATCTGAAGGCGGTTCCGCTATCCACCACCTGCGGACGCTCCACTTCCCCTGTGCTCAGGATCCTCGGTTACACATATCTGTTATATACATATACGTACATATACATATATGTATACATATATGTATATATACACCGTTCGCGTATATCGCACTACCAATACCCGTGTTTCAGACCACGTTGTGCAGTGTTATGCGCGTCGACTTATATACATACATAGACGTATTCTTATATATATATATATATATATATATATATATATATATATATATGTGTGCTTGTGTATACACCGTCTAAAAATTAAAAAAAAAAACGTTTCGAATTTAGTTAAAACGTCTTTAAGTTTCACTTCTTCTCAGCGCTTCGGGGAGCAGATTTTTTTTTTACTTTAATAGATATATATACAACATCCATTTGCTTCCAGATCCTTCTATCTCTTGCTTCCCGAATTCAACTGGTCCCATCATATTCGACGATATCATCTTTCCATCGTCTTTTTGGTCTATTGATTTTCCTTTTTCTATCCGACGGAATCCATTCTATACATTATTTCGCCCAGCTATCTGTATGTTTCCACATGACATGACCACACCGTTCATTTTTGTTCTTGAGTGTGCTCTTAATGTATGGTTGTTTATTTTATCAAATTTTGTAACTTCTAATGCATGTATCGAATATTTGTACTTTTAATGATGGACTCATAAATTTCCCTAAAAGTTCAATATTTTTTCCACCCTATTGCTATCCTTTTATTTCCTTCATTGGCTGTTTCGTCTTTGAATGAAATTAATCGTCCATGTTATATTACTTCTTCAACCAATTTAAATTTTTTTGAGTTAAATAGTCACATCTTGCCATATGCTATTAGTTAATAATTCGTTTTTTTTTTTTTTTTTTTTGTCATTTGTACTCAGTACTGCTTTCTTTGCACTTTCTTCCAATTCGTTAAGCATTATCTGTAATTGTTTAGCTGTGGAGCTATAAGTGATATATATATATATATAATGTTGCGAATCGGGCGTAATTGCTAGAGCTCTCGAATATCAACTTGAGACTGTCTAGAGTTCGATCCCAGCTCGCGGCATAAAGTTTATAAAGTTTTTCATTTTTACGCAACTTTTAATTATCACGGAGAAGAATGTAGTGACCCTATATACCGTATAAATTAGCGTTCAGTGCTTCGTATGATAATTTTATACGTAAAAATAATGTAAAGGATGTTTTCGGCAAATCGTCGAAAAAAGTGCTCAACGCTGTTGAATTAGTTTGGAAAAATGTAAAAATCTTTCGACCGTGAATTTGCTCGATAATTCGGAGGCATTGGTTGCGAACAACTGGATCGTGTTGGACCAATTGATTCTTTAACTGATTAAGGGGACGATAAAGAATGGAACTTTGCACGGCATCTATCAACTGCTCGATGGCTTCCAGGTTGGCTAGTTGTAGTGTAACATATCTCTCTCTCTCTCTCTCTCTCTCTCTCTCTCTCTCTCTCTCTCTAATATATATATATATATATATATATATATATATATCTATATATATATATATATATATATATATATATATATAACTTTTGCGTCTGATAAACATCCGATGTTTCTGTTTGTTCGTTATAAAATATTTTACGTTGTTTATACTAAAATTTGTTCGGAATTTCTATTTCAATTATCATTTGTAATTACGTTTTCCATTCACCACGTTAATAATAAATTAGGTGCATCTAAAGTCGGCGTTATGTTTCTAACGAACGCTTCCACGTGCATGCAAAGGGATTTTCAAAATCTGACACAATCTTACTAAAAAAAAAAACAAAACAGAAAAAAAATGTATTACGAGACGATTCAAACGAAAGTGGCAAAGTGTTAGCTACTATCGTTTTCAGTGAAAATATATATCCGGACTGATTGTTAGCATGAGCATATATATATATATATATATATATATATATATATATGTACATTATATATACATATATAATATGAACGTAGTAGAATTTGTCATTATATCAAGATGCTCGTTTGCAACTATCTGAAGAGATACAAAGATGAAAGGAACAATGGCAAATTCTCTTCGGTTCATTGTCGATTTGTGAAAGAAAATATGAAAGGAAACTTTGCCCGACAAATACCGTTTGTTTAGTTTATTTATGAAAACACATTATTATTATTACTATATTACTATTGTCATTATTATCGCGATTATTCTTAATTTGAACAGTGTGGAATGTGGTGATTTTCAATAAATATACAACAAAAAAAAGTAGTTGAAATTGTTAAATTTATATATATATATATAAATACCACAAAGCTTTTCGGCTATTAAACCCTTATCGAGTTGCCCTTAAAAAAATATATAATATAAAAATATATGCAATTTATAAAAAATATAAAAGAAAAAAAAGTAAAATAAAACATAAGGAAATGTTTAATTTAAATGTGCGATATTACAAACAATAGAGCAGTAATAAAACAAATGTGATTATAATATAATCTGACAGTATAGGGTAACCCAGAGAAGATGGACGGTGTTGTTTTTTGAATAACTTAAAAACTACTTGACAAAAAATTTTTGAATAGAATTTTGTTTCAAAAAATATAAAAACGAGAAATTAACTCGAAATTATCTATGGAACATAATATCGTTCAGATGACGGCCATTTGTAACACAATACATTCATTCGATCTTTTTACAAAATGTTTGAAGACTTTTTCGAGCATAGTTCGCTGAATTTTTGAAATTTCTTCAGAAATCCGAATTTTCACGTCTTCCAGATCTCGTGGACGTATTTCATAAACGCGGCTTTTAAGGTATCCCCCACAAAAAAAAAAAAAAAAATCTGTAGCGATCAAAACTGGCGAGCGCGGCACCCAAGAAAAATTCGTGCGACTCTACAGTACATGGTTACTAAACGCTTCTTTCAGTACTGTGAGCGTTTCGGCCGAACAGTGACGCGTCGCATCATATTTTTGAAATCATGTACGGCCCAGACGACGACGATGACGTGAGGGGAGCAAATAAAAATAGGGAAAGGAATATGACAAAAGGTGGACATCAAAGTAGATGGCGATGTTCCATTTTGCGGATGGCACAGCAATCGTGAGAAGTAATGGAAATTGTAAAATCGGGAAAACTACTAGCTATCGCAGTGAAAAAGTATAATATGTGTCGATAAATGAAGAAACACGATAGTAAGAAAATGTGCTAAAAAACGAGATACAATAGATGTAAAAATTAATGAAAAAAGATTAAAACAAGTCATATCGATACCCGAGAAGCATAATCATTTAAGATGAAAGAAGTCAACTAGAATTAATCTAGCAAAAATGACTTTCAATATAAAAAAATCTTTGTAAACTTCAAGAAATTTACTAATTTGTTAAATCACATGTCATACCGATGTATGGATCGGAAACTTATCAACCGCCAAATGTATAACAAAACAGAGGCCTTCGAAACTCATTGCGGGCGTGTAGATTACAGAAAATAAGTGAAACGAAAAAGTTCTTAAAAACATAAACGAATCTCCAGAAGCTTAATTCGGAGTCAAAAAGTAGAATGGTTAAATGGGTAGGCCGCTCACCCCGACACGAACCGAGTTTCGTACAACACAATTGAAGGGAAATGGAAAGAAAATACATACAGGAGAAGGCCGACGAGTAAATATAGAGGTCGAATAATAAGAGCAAACAAGTCATGCAAACCTTAAAAGAGAGCCAGAACGAAGGCAATTTTGATTTGAACTCACTAGGATCGTGAGTAACAAAGGTTATCCGTCAATGTACGGATTGAGAAAAAGGCATTGCGATCGAGGAATTTAAATAGCGCGGGCAAAAAAATGTCGACAGATAGCGCCTCGATCTGAATCTGAGTCTGGAAGGAAAAGGTCGACGTTGAATAATTACGACGATAAAACGGCATTACACGAAAACGGCTTTTCCACTTGAACTGAGGAGGAACGTCAGAAAAATGGAAATCATCTCGAATAACTTCATCCTTTTCTCTCTCTCGTTTAGTCAAACACATCTTTTCTTTGTCCGTCTATCTTTTTTTCTTTTCTTTTCTTTTCTTTTTTTTTTAAATTTTAAATTAGAAATACCGTTTTTCTCTGTAGTGCGAGTTATGCAGAAATTATTTTCGTGTTATTTTATCGCAGAATGTTCTTACTCGTAGCCAGTAAGCAGTAGTACGTGGAATGATCGAGTAGTGGTGGTAATGGAAATCGTTAAAATTAAAACATTTATCCGGAACGAGATAATGCGTCTTAATTCCTCCGGGTTTCAATGCAGATATATATATATATATATATATATATATATATATATATATATATATATATATATAAAGTCCTTATTAATTAACGTCAGCAAATCCACATTAATTTCCTAGCATCTTGACAAGGCTATTCTCGAGGACAATAATCCAGCGAGTTTGGTATTATACATAAAATGGGATTATACCGGGGCTATGTTAATTTCGTTTCTTATTAGAGGAGAAGCAATTTTCCGATGAATCACCGGCCATTTGAGTTGTATCGTTTAGTTCGATCGGATCGCTCTTGTCTAGAATTTTGGGCGTTTCGTTGCAGATGTTTAATGAAAAAAAGTACCGTTTCGATTTTTTTCACCTTGTACCGTAATGGGTATTCGGAAAAATTTTCCAGATATTTCAATTCTGTACTGATCTAGATTGAACGAAAGAACCTTAATTGTGTTCTGAATAAATACGTCATTCGCTACGGCACTCTCTAAAGAGATATTTTCTTTTTCTCAACTGGGATGGTGTGAGGTAAATCAGAATTTCGACTTTGAAATATCCGGGTTAACCGACTGGTCGTGTGTATAAATACGTAAAGGATAATTACTTTTTCCTTCTGAAAAATCTTACCGAATAACCGAAAATTTCAGGTTCCTATTCGGAATAAAATTCAACTGAAACTGGCGTTACACAAGGCTCAGTGTTTTATACTCATCTTATTCACCATCATGATGAATAGTATTTTAATTTTGGATACACCAAAACTTGTTTCCTTTTGCATATTTGTAGACGATATTGAAACAATATTAAACCGCCAAACCGTCGGTGTGATGACTTAAAACGAGTCGCAGGGAAAAATGGGATAAGAATAGCTGGGGATCGTAATAACTGGAAACAGTTGGGGAAAGTTAACGTTCGGCACTGATATTATTCCCGACCTACAATTTGCGAAAATTACTTTTGTCATTATATATTATCGCGAAATTAATCTTAAGCCTTCATCAAGTGGACGTGTAAAATATATTATATATAAAAAATATAAACAAATTATATGAATATAGAAGGAAAAACAAAAAATAAAATAAAATGCGAGAAAATACTTAATTAATGTGTAAAATCATGAAAAAAAAATAGCAAAGTGAAGAAATAGATTAGTTCAAATAATAATAATATGAATAATAATTAGAACAATGTAACACTCTCGCTGTTGTATTTGTCTGTGTGGCTTAAGCTTAACACTCTTTTATTATTATAATTATTTTTTATTTAATTGAGCGAATATTTACCATTAACATCGAAACGAGTTTTAGCATTTGCTGGACGATCTTTTGGTTTCTTCTACTGTCGTATGACGACTTTCTTTCCTGTAAACAGAGATTATATATATATATATATATACATATATATATATATATATATATATATATATATATATATATATATATATATTCGTCTGGTATATTTATTTATTAATTTTTTATAAACCGCGATACAAAAGCCTAGTCACAGCAATACACTTAAAATTATTTATCTATACAACGCGTACGCATAGCAATATTAATTTAAAATAACTTAACCTTATCTAAATTTAATCCTATACGATTATTAATTATATATAAATTATTTACTGCCGAATCTGAAAAATTACTAAAAAAAAATTACTTATTTTACGTATATTAACAAGCATTCGAAGATTCATCAAATACAACGAATGACAAAGAAAATAGTAACGACCCCCTCTCGAATCTGCTCGGAATTTTTTTTTAGATATCTCGCAAGTTTTCGGTCGAGTGCGGTATGGAGGATAAAATGAGTATTAATAACCTACCAAAAAATATTTTTTTAAAAATTGCTATCGTTAACCTACACCTAGCTAATGCTATTTGGTAAGTTTTGTAATTTATATGCATACTATATCATGTGTAGTAGTATTCCATCCAGTGATGGATTCTAAAACTTAAAACTGTATATATTAATACGCTTAGTCTATATTAAGTGCAGAGGGGTTTCGTTCTATCCAGTCGACGGTATTCAAGCGTGTGATACATTAGAGAGATCGCTATGTGATTTGTGTGTTTTTCCAGACGGTGTGTCAATTATTAGAATCACATCTCTCCGAACGAACGTTAGAAAGTAATTCAAAATATTATCCGAAACTTGCAGGTGTTCTACAAGTGGGTGTCCTCGAGCCTATTCTTTATCTCATGTATACGTCCGACATTTCAACATCAGTTGAAATGAGTATCGCGACATTCGCAGATGATACAGCTATTTTATCTATCAGCGATACCCTTAAAAATGCGAATGAAAAATTACAACATACAATAGACAAAATTATCAAATGGACGGGAAATTGTATAAAAACGTAAACAATAATTAAACTACGATTCAATTGCTCCTTTATAAATAATTATACGTCCTTTATATTTAATTTCGTCGACGTTCGATCGAATTTTGAGGAGAATAAAGAATTTTTTATTAATTTTTGATTCGCAAGATATTTAACACGTTGATCAAGTATCTAGGAGATTATTCCGGGATATTTGATCGATTTTGCAATAGGAATGGGTTGATTATAAATTAACTTAGTAGTGCGTAAATGGCTACAAAATTGAAAAATATTTCTACTTCGTCTGGTATATCCTACTTACATTGTTACATACAAGACGGTCGAAAGTTCGACCTCAGCTCGCGGAATAAATTTTTTTATTATCATGTAATTGCTAATGATCACGGAGAACACAGCGTGGAATTTCAGTCCGTTTAGTATCATATCCATGCACGTCTGCTTTACATATAAAATGCCTTGAATAAAAAACCTATACAATGGGATAGTATTATGATATTCTCTCTTAGACAATTAATAGAGAAAACAGAAGAACAAAATACCTCATTATTAGATACAATATACAAAAAAGGAAAAAACCGATTTATTAATAAAAGTAAAACGATAAATTAATAAATCCGTGTTTACGTTTCAAGCAACATGTGCCCATCGTCAGAAATTGCGAAATTAGTGTATGTAATTATGAATATCGACCGCAGAAATAGTTTTAAAAATACCTCGTTATTATATGGCCTTTATTGATGTTACAAAGGCGTTTAATTCAGTAAACAGAACAGGCCTCTGGGAATGTTTAAAAACTGTACGATATCTACGAAAAATACTACATTTGATAATTCAACTTTATGATAAAACGAAAGGATCAGTCATATGTGACGATGGACAATCCGACACTTTTATTATCAATACTGGCGTAAAGCAGGGATGCGTATTATGCTCTTCAAACATGGGCATGATAGCTATGGTCTTACAATAACGTTTATTATCGGAAGCAGCGATAGAAGTAAAATTACGGTTCGATAAAGGCCTTTATAATTTAGCGATATATAAAACTCGTTCAGCAACCGGCACCTTCAAAACTGTAAGTCTACAATATGCTGATGACTGGCTACTTTTTGACTATAATCCGGCAAAACTACAGACAGCGCTTAATTGTTTAACGTTCGTGTTCGCTGAATTTTGATTGACTATAAATCATAATAAAACAGAGGGAGTCCAGGTCGACAGCAGTATGTTTAATTTTCATTTGTTTGGTAATCGGCTATCGTCGATTCATCTAAATACTTGGGAAGTATTGTATCGAACGATGCAAATTTGGATTGCGACGTAGCATCCAGGATTAGGAAGGCAAATGCTGAGTTTAGCAAATTAACACAGAAAGTATACTGCAATCGGAATTTAGAGATAAAAACCAAACTATCAGTATACAAGGTTATGATAATACCACTCATACTATATGGGAGCGAAACGTGGCCAATGATGAAAAAACAAAACCCGTAAACTCGAATTTTACCACCAGAGACTATTACGCAGACGCAATATCATGGAAGGATCGCGTGACAAATGCAGATGTGTTAACAAAATCCAATTGTTTATCTATAGAACAATATTTAACACAGAAGCGTATGAAATGGCTGCGACATGTTATATGGGACATGAGCGAGAATATCCAAAAAGAATGCTATACGGAAAAGATGTTGTAGTGAAAGTCCTGAAGATAGCAAAGAAGATATCAAAGTCTGTCGAATGGGAAAAATCGTCTCAAATGGACTAGCTGTAAAAAATGTGGTGAAAAACACGACACGGCAAATTGCAACAAGACAGTTAATTTACCTGCGAGATGTGCCCTGTGCAATGGTCCTCATACTTCAAACTATCGGGGCTGTCCTGCTTACCAAGAAGAACTAACGTTTCTGAACCCAGTTCTAAGAAAAAGTAGAAATCACGAGTATAACTTCATGAACCACACAAACTTTCCTCCGTTAGTTAATAATATTATTAATACTGATAACAACAACAACAATAACATTAATAACCAAATTAATAACGTTGCCAACGACAACAGCGAAAATAATAGCAATAATATCAACAAAACCTCGCAAAGGAAACATATTAGTTACGCTAATATCGTACATCAAAATACACCCAGTTTATTTGAGAATCCTTCGACCACACTAACGGAATGTTTATCCACTTTTCTAAACGAATTTAAAACTATAATTAACCCTTTAATTAACTTACTAACCAAAGTCATAGACGTAGTATTACCCCAATCTAAATGACTGCTACCACTAATCTCACTCAATCATCCCTAGTAATTATGTTATGGAACGCAAATGGAATCCAGCAAAAAAAGCTAGAGCTTCAACTTTTTCTTAAACGAAAACGTATTGATGTAGCACTCATCACAGAAACGCATCTCACAGTAAACAGCTCGTTTTCGATTTCTGGCTACACGATACATAGTAGTCATCATCCTGATGGAACTGCGCATGGCGGTGCTGCAGTATTAATACGAAACGACATCAAACACTATGTAGCTTACAATAACTCTTCTGCAGCAATACAGATCGCATCAATAACAGTCCAAAATACAATTTTTGATTTAACACTAGCTGCTATGTATTGCCTACCACGTTATGCTGTTCATGAGTATAATTTTAAATATCATTTTCTGAATCTAGGTCGTAACTTCATATGCGGAGGGGACTTCAACGCTAAGCATACCCTATGGGATTCAAAACAAGTAAATCCTAGGGGCAAAATACTAAAAAAAGTTATACTGTCAGAAAACTATAAATTTATAGCCCCAAACGAACCAACATATTGGCCTTCTCATAATAACAGACACCCGGACTTACTTGACCTTTTCATCACAAAAGGAACTGAAAAATTATATAATGTTTGCAAAACGATGCCGGATTTGACGTCTGACCACGATCCAGTTGTCCTTCTGTTGGATACAGTCCCACTACAGTACGTTAAAAACATACAGCTGACCAACAAAACAACAAATTGGAATTTATTTCATAATCTCCTGCAGAAGTGTTCTGAGTTCAAAACTCGGTTAAAATCCCCTACTGATGTAGACGCACATATCGAAAATCTAACAACAATGCTAAAAAATTGCGCTACCAACACTACATCCTATTCCCATTGCGAAAGGAAACAAAATTACCTTCCATTAAGGATTAGAGAACTAATAACTTCTACACGTAGAGCGCGTAAATTATGGCAGCGCCACAAATATCCTTGCTTTCGTGCAGAATATGATCGTATCAGGAACAAGATGAAAGCAGAAATAAGGTTGTACAAAGACAATGCATTTCAAGTGTTTTTACAAAATCTAAATACAACGGATAATTCCCTTTGGAGAACTACCAAACACATCCTAAAGGAGCATACTGTGACTTCACCTTTACGAAATCAATCCGGAGCATGGATAAAAAGTGACGCTGACAAGGCTCAGTATTTTGCTGAACACCTAGTTAAAGTTTTTTCACCGAACACAGACATTGAGGATAAACAATTTACTGAACACGTGTATAATTACTTGAACACCCCACTACAGCTTTCTCTTCCTACACGTTCCTTTTCACCAGCAGAAGTAGAGCAGGAGTTAAAACGACTGCCTACTCGCAAAGCTCCAGGTCATGATTTGATCACAGGAGATATATTAAAACATATTCCACGGAATACAATTTTACAACTTACGTACCTATTTAATGCCATTGTTCGTCTCTCTTATTTCCCCGAGGCATGGAAGAAATCCACCATAATCATGGTTCCTAAACCGAATAAACCTACTTCTGTTGTAACATCATATAGGCCAATCAGTCTTCTGTGTACATTATCAAAAGTTTTCGAAAAATTAGTACTGCGTAGAATTTCTGCAACTCTAGAAAAAGTAGATTTGATCCCTGCCCACCAGTTTGGTTTCCGTAAAACTCATTCTACTATACACCAATGTCACCGGGTTGTCGATGCTATTTCCTCCTGTTTCCAAACAGGGCGATACTGTCCTGCTGTCTTCTTAGATGTATCGCAGGCCTTTGATAGAGTGTGGCATCAGGGCCTGCTATATAAACTTAAAAAGTTCTTACCAGCGGATTATTACTTGTTGATCAAATCCTACTTGGAAAACAGGACATTTCGTGTACGATACAACTCTGAATACTCTGTTTGGTATCCAGTTCAAGCATCTGTGCCGCAAGGAAGTATTCTGGGACCTACTTTATATACGATATTCACAGCCGATATGCCTACAACGTCTTACACATCGATATTCACCTTCGCTGATGACACCTTGATTATAGCCGCCGATGAAAGCCCGGTAGTTGCATCCCGTTCTATTCAACTTCACCTACAAGAAATGGGAAAGTGGTGCACTAAATGGAAAATCAAGATAAATACCGATAAATCGGCAAATGTAACTTTTACATTACGGAGAGGTTCCTGTCCTCCAGTTTACTATGAACAGCAACAAATTACTCAGACTGATACTGTAAAGTACCTCGGCCTTATTATGGATAAAAAACTTACCTGGACTCCGCATATATTGCAGCTTAGAAAAAACTTAGATATCTCATTTCGGCTATTATATTGTATTATAGGAAGAAAAGCCAAAACTTCATTAAATAATAAATTGCTGATCTACAACGCACTTCTAGCGGCGAAATGGAAGTATGGAATTGAACTACGGGGCTCGGCAACAAGTAGTAACGTCAAACGTATACATCAATTTCAGTCGAAAGCTCTAAGAGCAATATGTGACGCTCCTTATTATGTCAGCAATGATAGTCTACATCACGACCTGCAAGTGCCTACAGTTACACAAATTTATCAATATAAATATCAAAAATTTTTCGGTAAATGTTCCAGTCACTCAAACCCCCAAATTCGGCGAATCTACATGCCAACACTTCCAGATAATCCTGTTCGAAGGCTAAAACGACAAATGCTCCGGGACGTACTTTCAACTATTGAAAAATGATGTCATATAGATCAAGACATTGCTGCTGAAGCAAAATTTTAAACTGGCCGGCTGTTTATTGTAACAGCGGCTGTATGTTAATGTATTTGTATATAATTTATTTATTTATTTAACTGAACTCATGTGCTTATTGTTAAATTATACAGGTGCACATTAAAAAAAAAATAAAAAAAAAAAAAAAAAGGCGAAAACGATAATATAGAAGAAGGGTAGTCACAGTGGCATGTTCAAGTGTAGCATATGTAAATTTGCTACAACACACCGAATAGGACTTATATCGCATAACCGGCACTATCATCAGCGGACTAAATCGCACCTTAATTAGAGGATAACCTCATACTCGAAAACGAGAGAAGAGTGGAGAAGAATATATATATATATATATATATATATATATATATATATATATATATATATATATATATATATATATTTATAATAATTTCTTTATAATCGCCTTGTAAGCTACTTACACTGTACAACAAAATATGTATAGTAAATAGTCGCCTACCTCCGATATGGAGACGGCCCTTAATGATGATAAATAAATAAATTACACTGGTAGGTTTTTATACGGATCGTAAAAATTTGTCCCTAATAAAGAATATTCCAGATATAGGAATTTGAAAAAATATATTTGTATTAAGAGACAAGATTTTCTATTCGTCGTCTAGTTATTAATTAATAAATCTAATCAAACTATTTCTAGTACGAAACAATGAAAAGAATGCTTATAACCTGTAATTCGTCGAAACGCAACTAAACTAATAAGCGAGTGTATCTAATCAACTGTTAAAAGTGCAGGCGTTCTGAACGGTAAACTATAAAAAACCCCCACAAAAATAACCGCGTTGTCGACAAAGATGAAGACAACAACAACAATGATAACGACAGCAGCAAGAGAAACAACATCATCATCAACAACTATAACGACGACGACAACACCAACAATAATAATAATTATGACCATAGATAACTTCTTTTTCTTGTACATATTTTATGAATTCTTTTTGGTTTATTACAGTAATTTAATGTACAAACCACTCAAATTTTTTATCTAAAGATGCGTAAGTTTAACATAAATAACGTATATTAAAATCCTTTAAACAATTTTGAAAAGGTTTCTTGTCAAAATAAAGTTCACAATAGTTATATTTAGATTTAATAGTTGGATTCAGCAAAACTGATGCACTTTATACACTTACGGCTAGTAAAACTTACCCGATTGATTGTGTATTGGTTGAAATTTAAATTTATTAGAAAGGTATGGTTTAAACATGAACTATATATTTTTCTACATCCTTAAAGAACGTGGGTTGTTACGTATAATTTAAATAATCATTACATAGATTTTCTTTTAGGAGATCGATATTCACATCTCCGGTAAATTAAGTTAGTAGCGTCGTTTAAAATTCTAAATCGAATAAAATATCGGGAATTGACGATTCGCAAATGTATACCGCGATTAATAACAGATGTTCGTTACATACTGCGTGAACTCGTAAATCTACTATATTAGTTGTCGACATGACGGAATTTTTATTATAAACTTTTGATATAAACAACGGTTTCACCAGAACGTTATGTATCTTCTACACTATGCATACCAAACGTACCCCGGGTATTCGGTACTACATCTACAATTTCTTCCAATTCTTCCCTTGAATTATCAAATGAAGCTTTTAGTGTAACCATTTTTTCCATTAGAACCTCTACACATTTGTAATTTTTTTTTTTAATTAGCCAATGGGCTATCAGTAGACGGTATAGCAAAAGATCGTGAAAGGGTACATAGTCCAATGACTAGTCCCCATATATATATATATTTTAAACCTATTCCGGATAATAGTGGGGTAAGTTTATTGATCTTTTCTATTGAATAATACGTGTGCTTAATAATAAATTATTAACTAACGAATATTAATGTGTGCAGATTGAATTGTAAACTTATATAATAACACAGAAATTACTTAAAATTGGTTACATTATAAAGTAACGATTATGATAATTCTTAGTCACCGTTAACATTTAAACATAATAATGAAACAAGTATACATATTTACATTATTAAAATAAATATTATTAATAACAATACTACTATTTATATCGTAACTATTATTCAAACGTTAGTTCCAAAATATCGAATACACAATGTAATTCTTACAAGTCATGAATTCAAAGTAAATATATATATATACATTTAAAAAAAAATAATTATCTTAACTTATATTGGGATAACATTTGTATTACTGAATTAGTGAATACCATTACTTACTTGAAAATCACTGCTACTATGCTAACAACTAAATTAACAATTTGAATTAAGGAATTTGACCACTCTATTTTATAGTTAACTTTTCCCTCATTAAATCATGAAAAAAAGTAGCATTCTGTCTGCATTATTTCTGTCTATGATTAATAAACTATTTGCGCATATATTATACTCATCTCTTAACTGAAACGTTTACATTTAAAAATTAGATGTTGCGCATTGTCAATGCCCATTGACTCGCAAACAAGACAGTTCGAAGAGTTTACTAATTTAAATCGATGAAGGTGCTGTTACCATTGTACAAGGCGGTGTATTACCAAATATTCAAGTCCCCATATTAGTATCTTATGTTTCAATAATTTACATAATTTTCATTCCTATGCCAGTTTTAGTGACTTAGTTCTTCTCAGCCTGCAAATTTGCAATCTGTGGCGAGTTATCATGTAGATACAACATTGATAAAGTTACAAAATGTGTTTGAAAATTCTATTTTTTATTTTTAAAAATGGTTTTGAGAAGTACCTAAATGAACTATATTCTAAGTACTCCGTTCGCAAGCGACAAATAAAAAACTTTTTAATAAGTAAAATTGGTTGCGATTAAAAGTTCTGGTTAGTTGCGTGTGTATATATATAATATATACATACATATATATATATATATATATATTCCAATTGTTGTATTATTTCGCGTTTTTATTTCTTCAATCTCGTTAAAATTGGCGTATAGCTAATTTGAAATGTCATAATTTTTGGATAGCGCCATTTGTTTCACGTTACCTATATCTCGTCGCCTGTATATCGTCTTGCACTTGTTTGATATATTTCATTATCGGTGTATTTCTCTTTATCTTTTGCCTTCTATAGCGCCTTCAATGTCCACCCTATCTGACAATACGACCCCTATCCCTTTTGTATCTTCTTCATTTTCCTAATAAGCTTCTGAATACTTCTTCGTTATTGCTACGCTATTCTTTCCATTCACCTCCAACACTGAGTTTCGAGCGCCTTCAAATTGTTTTGCGTCTTTTTATCTATCTATCGTCCACATTTTCGAACCATAAAGTGAACGTAGAAATGTTTCGATCGATTTCTTCTTAATTTCTATATTCGCATGTCTTGATAATTCTTTCATTTTCGATAATTTCGCCGATCCTGTTATTTCTTTTATATCCCGTATATTCCTTCCGATATTTTACGTATACGAAACTTTCGTAAGCCGTTAGTTATTTTCGAACAGAAATATTCCGTTATAGTTTTTCGAACGAAAATAATTATCTACACTTTCTTCGGACTATTCTTATCTAGCGTCTTCTGTATTGATGGCAAAAGTAAACCAAGTTCGATATTTAGGTGTCATCCTGGATTCTCGTTTATCCTTTAATAATAATATTAATTACATAATTGATAATAAAGCAATCCGTATACTTTCAACAATGTTTAATATTCAATCGTATTCATCCGTCGTTAATGAGAAATTGTTTGGCTATCAGTTTCAACCAGTACATTTAATAAATTACAACTGGTTCAAAATCACTCTGTTGCAGAATTCTACTAAATCGTCACTAGTATACAAAAATTACTGTTATGCACTCGGAATTAAACATCTTATATTCTTATATTAGTAAATTATTGAAAAAGTTTTACTACACATATAGAACACATAGAAATAAATTAATTTCATAGGTGATTACGATTAAGCCTTACCATATGCGTTGTACAAACATCGTAGAATTAAGCATAGGTTACTCATTTAATTCCGTGTCTATGTAAATTATTTATTCTGTGTAATATGGTATGTGTACATGTGTGCGCATTTGTATGTACATGTGTATGTGTTATGTGTATATATGTGAATATGTACCTCGTATACTTATTGGTTTTCTTTTACCATATTTTAGCTCCTCGCAGGTCTTTGTTTATTTTTTCCTGTAGTCAAAAATTTGTCTCGTTAATTTTCTAGATTTATTAATACTGTATATATGTTAACTGTTCAAATACGAGGTATACTTAAGTTTATGAACCCTTTGTTATGTGTATATCATTATGAAATAAAGCTTCTTCTTCTACCTCCTGAATGTATCGCAGAAACAGAGACTCGCTTTCATAAAACGTTCTCTCCTTTGTACAAGTGTCAAACATTGATTTAACTATAAAGATAGTACAATTCCCCATTTTCCATCGGTTTATTTTCAGTTTTCTCGAAATTAATATAATTAGCGTTAAGACGTCCATTTATTTTCTTTGCTGCTACTCGCGCGATTTCGCTCATTTGTAGCGTGTATTATTATTTATTGTATTATTCAGGTTTTTGGTAAATAAAAATGATTTTATTTGAAACTATTTACTCATATCTACAGACGTCAATACCTTTAATGACCTCATACAAATCAGTTACTTTGATACGCTTCTTCAGTTCCATCGGTAAGATTATATACGTGTATTTATACTGATGGCTCTAAATCTCCGGACGGAGTTGGTTCGGCAATTCCTCGAACGTTACAAAAACATTTAAACTACCTGAATTTTCTTCAATATTTAAAGCTGAGTAACTTGTTATTCTTACGGTGCTTTGCTTTTACGTTTATACAAATATAAGTCAGAATGTAGTAATTTTCGCGGATTTCAAAGCTATTTTAAATCCCTCATTTAATAGCCGCTGTTCTCCATCGATCTATACGATGTTCCAAGAAATATTTACGACCTCCCTTTTAGTTGACGTCAAATTTGTCTAGTTTCCCAGCCACTCAGATATCCACTGAAATGATACCGTAGACTATGTTGCTATTCTACTTCAATACATTAGGGACATTTGTAAGTTTTCGCACAAGGAATTTTGGAACCGCGCTCGGAGGTATATTCAGTCAGATAATTCGAAAATATTCAACCTTCGATTCCAATAATCCGTTGGTTCTTCAATCTTCCTAGCAACATAGAAAACAGGATTATTCGTATAACGTCAACAACATTCTACACGTTCTATTCACACGCAAATTTCTGTACCCATCCTTGCGATGGAGATCAGATCATCGATGAAAACCATCTACGTTTCAGTCGTAGTTATTACAGAATATACCAATCAAAATTCCTATCACGTATTATAAGTAAAGCGATCCTTTTTCCAACTAATAACCTCATTTGTTTGCTTAGCTTACAATAGCGTATATATTATCATATTCAATGACATATCAGCTTGTAGTATAAATATTTAATAAGACATGTGAATTTGTTACAGCCCTGGATGATATATATTTGAAATAAAAAAAAAAAAAAACATTTACGATTGTTAGAAAACGTAGAATCACGTATAATTTACTTCTGTTCCGGATGTTCTAAAGGATTTGAAGTAGGATAGCGATTAAAGGTGATTATTATTATCGTCGTCGTTTTTATTATCATCACTATTATCGCGTCGCGAGATTAAAGGGCTCTCTTTATTATTCGTTAAATACTCGAAAACTTCTCCGACCAGGACGGAGAGCGTTTTAATACTAAATACAAAAAAACACCCTTTTGTGGATCGAGTTCGCTTAAAATTTAATAGCTTCATTCGTCTCCTTTAAGCAAAAGAGTATCTCATTTCGTAATCGCGAAAAAAAAAACTTAATGTAGAGAATTTGTTCTTTTTTAATAATAATAATCGTTCGATGAAGCCCATTAAATTTTTCGGGAGTGTTGGAAATTTGCTGAAACCGCAATAGTCGATGATTGCCCTTCTATTCTAGAGGTTAATAATAAAAAATGTTTTGATCGTGTTCTTTCTAGTCTATAGATACTGTTTTGTACTTTCTCAAAATTCGTTAAAACAACGAAATAATCGATACTTAAGTTCAGTCTAGAAATATTTCGTTCATTGTAAACTATCCTATTTACTGAAAATCCGTTCATAATAATGTGAATAGATGAATAATCTTAAAAAAAAAAAAAAAAAAAGGATTAGAAACATTCACGTACATTAATTTTCCTACATTTTGAATAGAACTTTATGTTTATTGTAATTAAATCATTTTATTATACTTACGCGTAATTATTTAAACCCGATATAATGAACAATTAGTATGCGTGTATAACACCCACCTACACACATACATATATATATATATATTTATATTTTCATACCAAAATTTACAGGAAAAATAACGAATTCACGCATACGCATTTACATAATGTTGATTATTTAAACAGAATTAAATTTGCACTTCTCAATTAAAAAATACAAAGCATATAATTAATCGTCTGGTTATTAAATCTGTCAATCACAATTTCGATCCTTTTACTGAAAAACTTATCTTCCACGCTGTGACTGCCTGGAATAGTTCGGATATGTTTCGTAACCGTTGCTAGTTTCTACGATTATTAAATCTTTTTTAGCTCATCCATATGTGTATGCACGTATTCGTCTATTCTATTAATGTCGCGATTTTCTGTCGTATACAAGCAGACTTGATGTTAACAGTATTCCGCTAATGTTGACTCGATTGTGTCGTCGGATAATGGTTTTTTGTGTGGGTTCTGTTCGATCATCCTGAGTTCCGTAATTAGGAACTGAATAAATAAGAAGTTGCTCTCGCCAGTTATGAGGGTTAAATTTGCTCGTGTTTGAATTTTTTCAGCTATATTCCGAGTTGAAGACAACCAGTTATCTATCCAAAGGTATTTCGAATACCTTCCGGATTTTAACCTACAATACCTGACTTGTAAATGGTAAAAGCAAACTATGTTTTATCTGAAGCCAATGATATTTGAGATTTTTTTTTTTAAAAAGATAATCTATTATTGGGACTAGCCCCCCCCCCAGTACTTTAATATCTGTAATGTGTTCCTGCGACCGAAGTAATTTAATAATTTGGTTAATACCGTTCCCCGAGGTATACCGTTATTAAGGATGCTTGTTCTGCTTTTTACGGACACCTTGAATAGTTTTGGTAATCGACTAGTTTGTAAGTTGTTTCTGAATGTATTTAGTTTTCCATTTTCTAACATTTTCCCTTCGATGCATTGTAAATAACACAATGTAAAGTTCAAGCGAATGACATATGACAATGGTCGAGAATGGAATTTTGAGAAGGGAAATAGATGGGCAGCTCAGGAAACAACTCTGTACACAAATATGAAAAAGACAATCACCGATAAAAGTAAAGATGACAGCGATTAAAGAAGCACTAGAAACATTCAGTATGTTATATTCTATAAGAAGATCGCTCAAATTGAATATTTCTCAATGATCCATTTAAGCTTATGTAAGAAATATGGTAAAAGTAATTCAACACGACCAGAGTAAAACACGTTCCCGGATTTTTACATTCATACCGAGAGGAC
The DNA here is from genome assembly GCA_032883995.1 of Coronaproctus castanopsis. Classification (NCBI taxonomy): domain Eukaryota; kingdom Metazoa; phylum Arthropoda; class Insecta; order Hemiptera; family Monophlebidae; genus Coronaproctus; species Coronaproctus castanopsis. The sequence continues at coordinate 13,914,176 of CM065052.1, read as the reverse complement.
AACCTAATACGCTGTAATCACTGTAGTCGAGAGGAATCGGGTAGATATTCTGGACATAGCGGAATACAAGATAAAGAAGAAGAAAAATGTTGCATAGAGCTTAACAATGTTATGAGAAGGAAAGTGACAATTGTGTTCCAATTGACGCACTTGGAGCAATTCTTCTGCGTCTCATAGAAGAATCAGATAAAATAGAGTTGAATACGACGATGGCATAGCTTCTAAAATAAATGGTATTATACTACGTAAATATTTTTATGACTCTCGGATTGTCGGATAGGATTCGATATTTAAAGACGATCGTTCCAGTCAAATATGGCAGCGAGAATAAAGACGTGTAATGATAATGAAAAATAATGGAAAATAATATATCGTAATTTGAGAATGGATGACACTATATGTCGCGAAACGTAAAGATAAAGCTGAACGCGATTTACAGAGTATGTACGATAGATGTGTACGTAACAAGAAAACCTGATAAGGAGCAGAAAGGAGAAAAATCTAGACGGATAAGAAAATTATTATAAGGCATTCTATTTTTACCAAAAGCGAAGCTTACGCGTAGAAACGATGTATAGATCCGACCATTATATATAGAACACATAGAACTAAGGAAGTATAGAAATATTCCTTCAATTTGTTGATGATAATGATACGTCAAAAGCGTTAGATCATAAAGAATTCCGATCATCCTTATGTAATGTTTCAACAATGATTAAGAGATCCGTGTAAAGTGTACGATATGCACGATTGATTTAGCGGAATGATCTGCTATTCAATCATCAATTATGATTAATGAGGTCGATGCAAGGTGTGTAAGTAATAAACGATTAATTATCTGCATTTCGATTAGCAATTATTTCACAATGAGCAGCAATACGCGTAAAGTTTAAACAAAAATAATTCGTTGAGTTTACAGGCGTTATAATAATATGGGAAATACGTTTCTGAGGTAGAAAAGTTAGTACGTGGATCGATTTGGAATTGACAAATGACGACGTATTCAGCGGTAGGTGAAATACGCGGAAGAATAAATATATTTCGAGAGGTGGGTCGGATAGTAAAGGAAATTCCAGAATTTCCAGCACGATTAACTGAATTTGGATACTATGAAAACACGAAGAATAATGTTAGGTCGAGAATAATAACGAATATAATTTTTAGTAGTAAATAAACTACGCAGTCCTTATTCCTGGCGACGTTTTAACAAAGAATTATATTTCACCGCTCTACATTCACTATTGACCCCACATATCCGTCCGCATACCCTATCTAGTTTCCTTTTCGATAATCCCCTTCAACTATTCCCTAAATTATTCCTTTCCTCTTCCAACCTTATTTATTACGTCTAAGAACAAAGTCATTAGTGCCGTGATAGTCACGGTAGTTACACACGCGGCGCAAGAAAGATATAAATAAGTAAATAATAAATAAAAAATTCGAATTGGTCGAAAAAGATTTTCAGCCGGCTTACCGAGTATTTCGACAAAAGTGGCACGGCTCCTATTAATATCACCTCTCGCTACATATAACCACGCTATATATATACACGTTACTAACTAAAACGTGGGGTGTTTCCTCGAGGGAGGCTGATGGTAAATATTGAAACATTTTCTACGTCCAGCTACGATTTTAAAGACAAGTTGTCGCGCGAACTGGATTCTATTGTTTGGAAATGTAACAAAGCGTTTCATTAATTCTTCTTCAGTTGGCGTCCAATGAGAAGCAAAAACTTTGAAATAATTAGGAAATTACAAGGTACAACGGAAAATGGAAAAACACGCGTATCTTGTAAAAATTTCCATTTTAAAACTGATATACGAACGTTTATGATTATTATTATATATATATAGAAATACAAATACAAAAGACTTTATTTCCATTATTTATAACATACCCATATATAATATTCTATATATTATAACCTTAATACTTGTATAATAGATTATGTAGTACACTATATTTAAAACAGGAAATTTGAGCCCGTTGTCGAGCATTGGCCTCCTCCAATCAAGCATCCACATTTTCCCTTAAGAAGAGGTGTACGTCAAGGAGATGGCACCAATTCTATTTAATGCTGTGCTAGAGGAGATATTCAGAAATTTGAGTTGGGAAAAAATAAAAATTAACCGAACTTTTATATCGAATCTACGATTTGCAGATGATGTAACTTTAATCTCAGCTTCTGCAAACCAATTAAAAAGCATGTTAACGGAACTAGAAGCTAATTCAAAAATAAAAGGTCTCGAAATAAACTTTGAAAAAACGAGTTTAATTACAAACGGAGATGAAATAGAAATTAAAATTAACGGAAAGGCGTTACAATGGGCAGACGATGTTATATATCTAGGACAATTAGTTTCCTTCACAGATAGAAGAAGAAGAAGAAGAACGTACATTTTCCTTCATTTACACACATTATATAAAAAAATACGAAAAAATCTGTACCGGAAAATATATAATCTCCTTATAATCTTAATATATATCTATTTAAATATAATTTATGCAAAATAATATGTACTTACATTTTTTTTAACAGGAAAAATTTAAAAAAAACCTGTCTCAGGAAAAAAAATTGAAGTTTTAAATAAACTTAACAGCTATATATATATATATATATAAATTTTTGATTGTGCCAGTTCGGCGAGAAACAAAATGTTGACTATAAAGAAATTATGAAGGGATGTTTAAAGTAGTGAGTGTTTAATTCTTCTATGTTTGTAATTTTTATATCTGTGCTTTAAGGATTGATTAGTTGCCGATATTATTTATTATACGTATGTCGGACATATTACAGCAATTAAAGAAATTGGCTGCCGGCTTTTTAACAATGTCTTTGATATACGGAAAATGGAGGTAATCGTGCATCGTTTTAATACGTGTATATCGCGGCTTATTTAATATAATTCTAAAGCAATGATTCTGAATTCTCTGGAGTTTCTGTAAGTTGCTCTGGTTAGTCGAGCACCAAACAGGTGCAGCATATAATAATTTCGGTAGTATTACGATCTTATATATCATGAACTTATTCGAAATTGTTAATGAAGACTAAATTAAATATAGGAAATAAGTTGCATATTTTGCGTTGAGTTTTATAAATACTTTGATTTATATGTTTAGTAAACGTTAATTTTTTGTTCAGGTTAAGTCCTAAATGAGTCACCTCATCTTTCCAAAGAATTATACTATTTCTGATAGTAACTAGTCGGTTAATCTACGTTTTGTGAATATAATTTCCTCTGATTTGCTTTCGTTTATGTTGATTCTCCATTTATTAAAGTATTTGATTAATTTATTTACCGCATTGGTGAGTCGTCGGCAAATGGTATCGATACGATAGGATGTTGCGACGATTGCAGTGTCGTCAGCATATAGATTTAGACTGACATGCTTAGTCAGTGGGAGGTCATTTATGTATAAGATAAAAAGGCACGGACCTAAAACACTTCCTTGCGGAACTCCTGCATTGCTATATTTTTTACCCGATTTTATATTTTTTAATTGCGCATAAAATTGTCTGTTGTATAGATACGTTTTGATTAGTAAGATTAAATAATATGGGAAACCAAACTTAATTAGTTTAAAAATAATTTCATCATGCCATGTAGTATCGAACGCTTTTTCAAGGTCTATTAGTAGCATTCCTGTATGTTTATTTTGATTAAAATTATCAGTGATAGTATCGCATAATGCCGCTAGCTGCATTGTCGTACCAAGTTTAGGTCTAAAACCAAACTGAAACTCTTTAAATATTGTATATCTCTCACTATGTTCATGTAGTCTAATCAAGATTATTTTTTCAAAAATTTTGCTTATATTGCTTAGTAAGCTGATTGGATCCTTTCCAGGCTTCGCGATTGGTACTGTTACTGATGTTCTCCATGCGAGGGGAAAATAGGTTAGGCGAAAGCAGGAATTAAAAAGACTGACTAAAGCATGTATGGCTTTCTTTGGCAGTTTCTTAATCATGCAGATGCGGATCATATCAGGCCCAGTAGAGTTGGTATTTCGCAAGGTACGAATGGATTTTTTAATTTCGCTAGGTGTGGTAAATATATGTGGACTTGGTGTAGCGAGTGGTTGAGAAAGATAGCTATTTAATGTCTGCCTAACATTTCGAGTATGATAGTGAGTAGATAAATCATCATTTAATTTGTGTATGTTGTGAAAATGCGTAGCAAGAACTTCGGTTTTGTCCTTGATAGCATACGCGACATTATTGTTGCTGTTGGGGACGGTGATTGGTGGTAGTTCAACTTGATTTCCACATAGACGTTTGTTCACTTTCTACAATGTGTTGTCTTTATAGGACAGGTTTTGCAGGAATAGATTCCATTCTTCATTTCTCTCATAAAGTAGATGAGTTTTTATTAATTTATTTAATTTGTTATAGAGTTTTTTTTATATACAATAAAAGAAGGAAAATTACCTTTTTGGCTCATCTTGCGACAATAATTTTTAATCTTAATAGAAATTAAAAAAGGCTTTTTCGGTGATGTTAGGGACTGATTTTTCAGCAGTGGTTAAAATTGTTGTGGTTAAGAAATTTATATATTTATCTATTTCAGATGGGGATTTTAAAGTAGCTGGAATTATGATATATTCATTGATATATTGCTGATAATTTATCCAATTCGCTTGCGAATAATTGTATTGTTGCATAATAGGGGCTTGTTTTATGGATGTATTTATTACAAAAATAATAGGGTTATGATCGGATGATAATTGACTAAGTGATACGGGGGTTGTAAATTTATGAAATTCCTTTGCAAGGACTCCATCGATGACACTCGGTTTAAGTCGTGGATTTCGTGGGAAATGCGTGGGAGTGGGTGGAAAAGAAATTTGAAAGTTATTTGTTAATGATAAATTTAGTAATATATTACCGGCATGATTTGCGTTATAACAATTCCATGTACGGCTTTTGGCATTTAAGTCTCCTATAATCATCGTACGAGAGTTCAGACTGAGAAGATGTTTAATATCAGATTCTAAATATCGTGAGGCATTAGGCAGTCTGTATACAGAAATGATGGTCAGACTCCCGCCTTCTATAGTAAGATTAATTCCTATTGCTTCAATTTGTTTTGTCTGTATTTTAGGAAGCGGAGTAATATTTAAACTATTGTGTATAAGCATAGCAACACCCCCACTAGTGTCACTATTATCGTTTCGATACGTATGATAATTCCTAATTTTAAGAGGTGTTATTCAGTTTTGTTTCGGAGAGACAAGCTATGTGTATATTATGTTCAATTAGGAAATGGTTTAGTTCTAATATTTTGTTTCTCACCGAATTTGCATTCCCACTAACAATTTTGATAACATTATTTACGTTGGACATTAAACAAATTTAAAAATAGTAAATAATTATCTTACGTTTACGAGAGTAACATGTATAATATCGAGATATAAACAATACGTATGAAACGTTAAAAATTTGGTATGGTATTTTTTTGATCCAAGAAAATACAATCGAATGTTTCAGTAATGCATTCTATAATAGTTGTTTTTTTTTTTTTTTTTTTTTTTTTTTTAAACATCGTACTAGCACTAGGTGCTACTAACAACGTAGATCACGGAGAAGAGAGGGGTTTAATCAAGTGCTTCCATTAAGACACAATACTGAGATGAGGGAGAAGGAATATACATTATGGGAATGAGATTGGGACGAAATAATGATAATAGGAATAAACAGGTACAATAATAGGAGAGGAAGACATACGCTATCGTCTGAAAGGAGAAGGGAAACTGAAATCAATTAGGTGATAGGAATAGCATCGCGACACCACTTTCTTCTCAAACGTCTTGACGGATTATCTGGAAGGCACGATGTGTGCATTCTGCGGATGATTGGATTGCTGCTAACCTCGAACTTGTCGAATAATTTTTTATATTGCTGTATATGTATGTCACTGACATAAGGAATCCTAAGATCGTTATGTAAAGTCCGATTGGAGACGTAGACAGGAGCGGACGTGATGGTACGAAGTATCTTCGATTGCTGCTGTTGTATTCTTCGAAGATTGCTTTTACAGGTACTTCCATACAGCTCTATCTCGTAACGCCAAATAGGAGCGATCACTGAAAGATAGATGATCCGTTTAGTCGTTAAGTTTAAAATTGACTTCCGACCTAATAATGGATACAGCAATTTTGCACGAGTAATGATTGTTCTTTTTGTCTGTGCCACGTGTAGCCTCCATGTAAGCCTCTTATCCATAATTAAGCCAAGATAACGTACCGAGTTTGCTTGAGTAATTTCTTCATTATTGATTTTCAGTGCTGGACAGCTGACTTTTCTATTTGTAAATACAACGTGTTTGCACTTATTCGGGTTAAATAGCAGACGCCAGTTTTGTGCCCATAGAACTAACCGATCTAAATGGTTTTGAACTGCTGTATTTGCATACATGACGTCTGAGTTGGACGCAGGGATAACTATATCATCGGCAAATGATGCTAAGATAGTCTGATTACTGGTTGGTATGTCTGCTGTATAGATTGTGCGGTCCTAGTAAGCTACCTTGTGGAACAGACGATAGAATTTTATGCTCTTCAGAGAAACAATCATTGATTTTAACAACAAATATCGGATAAGTACGATTGAAGTAAAGCAAATAAATCGGAAGGGAGAATTTGTCTCAGCTTGTAAAGTAGCCCGGGATGCCACACTTTGTCGAATGCCTGTGCAACATCCAAGAATACAGCTGAGCATACTTCCTTTTTCTCCAACGTTGAGGAGATTGCGTCAACCAGCCGATGGCACTGTTGCACTGTAGAGTGTTCAGTACGAAACCCGAATTGATGGTGTGGAATTATTCCACGACTATTTAAAATAGATTGAATACGATTTGAGGTTAAATATTCTAGGATTTTTGATAACGAACAAAGCAAGCTAATAGGCCTATATGAAGAAACGTCGGTTTGCGACTTGCCTGGTTTGTGTATCATTATTACTGTTGATTTTTTCCATGTTGAAGGAAAATGTCCAATCCGTAATATTGCATTGAAAATATAACACAACAATGTGGCTGATTTCGGTGGAAGATGTGAGAGAATTTCACCAGTGATATTATCTATACCGGGACATTTCCGTAATGGTGCTTTACGTAGAGATAAATATATCTCTTTTATAGTAAAGATTTTTGTATAACCTTGTGAAAAAGGTTCATTCAGCGTCGACATTATATGTTCAGTGTGTCTTTTACATATTTCGGGATGCGGAGTAAAAACTGCGTGCAGATGTTTAGCGAAGGCATTTGTTTTTTCTACATCCCCAGTTATAGTTTAACTTTATATTAAACTGTTCTTTTCCATGTTTTAGTAACTTTTTTGTGTTATGCCACAAGGATTTCGGATCCGCATTCATTGATGACGAGGACTTTTGAAGAGTTTCATTTTTATATTTGTTGATTTGAATTTTCAATATACTTTGTCATTTATTGTAATGTTTTCTCATTGATGGATAGGTTGGATTTTAATTTAATTATTACCGTTTTAATACATAATAGAACTTTACTTATGGTATTCCCGTTAAAAAATGAAAGCAGTTGCATTAAATCATTATTCGTGTCTTCTTTCTGATTTATAGAAAGTTTTCCAGTTGCTGCTTGAGCATACGTAAATAATGATTCATTTTTGTTCTTACTATTATTATTACTACTACTAGCGTTATTGTTATTATTGCTTATGTAAGTTGTACTGATGTTAGTATTATTATGGGCGCTTTGAGAAATGATACCGTTGTTAAAATTATTATTACTATGTCGGTGCACATTTTTTGTTTTTGAAATAAATTCTGTAACACGTATATATGTAGGACAGTCTTTAGAATTTGCTGTATGGTTTCCCATACAGTTTACACATTTTACGACGTTCTTTGCGGTACATACTTTAAAAGAGTGAGACCCACTACACTTTAAACATTTTTCAGTTTTAAAGCAATTATAGGATACATGATCAAATTCTAAACATTTAAAACATTGGATGGTAGGATTTTTTGATTTGTATCTTTCCCACGTTATTAAACAATAGCAGATTACTTTAATGTTTAAAATTTCCTTTAAACTAGTGTTAGCCGGAAATATTACCGTGTATACAGGTAAGTAAGTCACCTGAATATTTTCTAAATTCTTTTTCACGAATTGTTTTATATTTTTTATTTTCATTTTTTGATCGATGTCTTCTTTAATTTCTTCTACAGTTATGTTGGTAGATAATCCTTTAAGTATCATTTTTATTGGTTTACGAGTTTTTGGTGTATGAGTGTAATGCTCGATATTTTTAACTTGTAAAATTTTTAATACTTTGTCGTAATCACCGATATTACTGGTATGTAGAATATAATTATTTCGTTTTGTCTTCACTTTTACGTTATATTGTAACTGATTGTTAATTTATGATATAAAAGTATTATGGTTTTCTTGTAGTGGGCCTCGTAATATAATCGGGGGTATTTTACACTGTTTATCCATAATATTATTTGTTACGCTAAATATAGTTTTGTTTGTTTTATTTAGAACGGAAAAAGAGGTAAACCGAAGAATAGCGTTAGGTTGGAAAAAATTTTGGTCATTAAAAGACATATTTGGACTTAAGTTAGATCGTACTAAAAAAGCACAAATCTTTAACACATGTGTCCTTCCTACCATTACTTATGGCGATCAAACATGGTCATTGACGAGTAAATTGTGTAAAAAAATACAAATAGCTCAAAAAGCAATGGAAAGAAAAATGGTTGGGTTAACGAGGTTGGATAAGATAAGTAACAAAATATTAAGATCCAGATCGAAGATGGAGGACGCTCTACAAATAATACGTGAAATGAAGTGGAATTGTGCTGGACATGTCATGCGGTTGAAACCGAACGGATGGGCCAGGAGAAGCACGGAATGGTTACCATTAGACAAGAGAAGGCCGCGGATCGTCTGGAATGGAATCAATTGGGGAAGAAATATGTGGAATATATATATATATATATATATATATATATATATATATATATATATATATATAAAACAGACATTAATGGGACACGGAGGAATATTGATATAGATTTCCTCGATAGAGATATGCGTGGTAATTGCGGAGTAGTTGAAAACATACGGAATAGAGAAAAGAGGGATATCGACTAAAATTAGTCTAGCAAAAATAGATTTTAATAAAAAGAGATCTTTACAAACGTCGGGAAATCGAAAAGTAGAAACCATGGAACTACTTTTTAAATCACATACGTGCGGAGCATACTGACGTATGGAAACTTATCAATCGCCGAGCGTACAAATAAAATAGAGATCTTTGTTAGTGTTGGCGTAGATTACGGAAAATTAGTTGGACAGAAAAAGTGACAAACGAAAAAGTTTTTCAAAATATAAACTAATCGAAGAGCTTAATTCAGAAGTTAAAAAGTAGAAGGGTTAAATGGATAGGGCCACTTATATCGACACACAATTTGAGTCTCGTACAACTAATTGTAGGGAAAATGTAAGGAAAACGACACAGAGGAAAGGAAAGCAGTAAATGTATAGATCAAATAATAGAAATAGAAGTGAGCAACAGGTTATGCAAACTTTAAAAGAAGGACAGAAAAAAGACAACTCACTAGGATCGTGAGTCATTATCCGCCAATCTACGGATTGAGCAAAAGAAGAATATAGAAGAAGCATTTATTTATCAATTATTTCAATCACGATCGTAGCTGAAAATATCGATAAAGTCCAAAAAAAAAACGTCCGAAATTAGCGTAGTAACCTTTTCAGTCGTACATAATCGTTTATATTAAATTAAAAATTTTATACAGGCGCTTATTATACAATCCGCTTCTTAGGCGAACTGTAAATAATTTTCGACGTATTTATACGGATATAAATATTTTCAAAATCGAAACATTTCACTTAAGCAGGATAATAAAAAATCTAAACTTCACGTGTACCATATAGTGGACATCGTAACCGAAAGGAGAAATTATAGAACAAACATTTAATTATTCGTTCACACCGCGGGGAAAATGACGGATAAAAATCTCGCTAACGATAAAATTAAATAACAATTGTAAATAGCAAAATGAAATAAATTAATAATTAGGGCCTACCGATTCGGGGGTTTTAAATAAATATATATATGGCTAAAACGTTTTGAAAAGAACAAAATAAATCAAAGTTAATATTTGAAATAATAACATGAAATAAATTAATAATGGGAATACAACAACAAGCAGGCTAACCGTATTTAGTCGCCGATTATATTAATTAAATCATTACATTTAAACTTATGAAAGAATTTTGCTGAAACTTTATTTAATTGTCTGTGCAAACGTCCAAATCTTTTTCACTTAGGAGGTTCTTCTTTAAAATGTCATCTAAACCTGGAGCGGAATCCTTAACTTTATTCTTTAAGAGTAAGAAAAGTTCATCTACTGATATAGGCTGGTATAATACATGGGAATGTTCATCATTATTTCTAAATACCATACCATTCGTTTCAAAAAAAGAAGGGGCGTTAGCAGAAGCAATAAAGCTTGTGAATTGATCAAACCAGGAGTCGTCTTTTAACGGTAAAGATTGATGATGTCTATGCTTGAACCGTTTAGCTAAAGACCAAATTTTAGAAAGAGGGGTGTTGCGATTAAATGTTAAACACTCCAGGAATCTCTTTTAGTTTTTTTCAGTAATCTACGAGTTTCTGCTCTAATGTCCTGAATATATGAATGCATAGAACCACTCGAACGGAACGCTATTAATATATCATTGCGTTCTCTAACTTTCAAATGACATTCATTGCTCCACCAAGGAGGAAGGATTTTATTTCGTAGGTAAGGAGATGATTTAGGGAATGAATGGTCTAAGGCGGTAGTTGACATAAGAAGAAATAAATTATATATATATATATATATATATATATATATATATATATATATATATATAGGGGGATAATTTTTTACGGAAATTTTGGTTATCTCTCGTTCCATAAAATATCTAAATTTATTCCAGTCACCATCGGAAAATTTCCATCGAATTAAAAATTTCAAGAGATGATAAAAAGGATGATACATTTATTAAGTGATCCGGGGGAGAGTAATATGATATAAAACAAACTGAACTGTTTTGAATGTTAACACTAATCGATACGGCATTGGATTCAGCATTATTGTTGGATGATTTTATGATAATTTGTTCTCGGTTATTGGGAATATTTGTTTTCACCAGAATGGCAGCACCACCATAACCATCAGATCTATCATCTCGATAACAGCTATAATTTTCCATATCAAACTGTCGCCCAGGAGATGACCACGTTTCAGACAATAAGATTATACAGACTTCCAACACACAAATTACATAATATGCTGTGTGCATTCTATTACATAATTAACGTCGTACACTGGAACTGTGGTTGAATAATAATAATAATAATAATAATAATGATTTTTATTCAATCGTGTGAATCGTGTAAAATTACGAACGAATAGTATTAGGCGATGATTTAGTACCGTCTGTTAGGGAAATTCAGAAGATGTCGAATTGTCCTTATTTACTCGAATTCGCAAAGGTTGGTCTCTGAAAGTTTCTATTTGTATATCCGCGATTTAGAGCGCCCTTGATTAGTTCGAATGCGATTAAAATTCATGCATGTCTGTCAAGATGAAATAATGGCATTTTGATTGTCGGATCCTTCACCAAATGGTTGTTAAATGACTCGCGATTGTACCACTGCATATCCTGCATCCGTGTCAATCGAGTACGATCCTTCCAATTTTTAATGGCTACCTAAACAGGCTTCCTTGAACGTAGACGTGTTTATTCTGCAGATACTGGACAACATTATTGTATGAGTACCTGCGTGATATTTAATTCCCGTTTTAAAAACTCTTCCCTACGTGTACGGGGTGATTGTTAGCAACCTATTAGTTAAATATAAACATGCTATAAATGTTGAATATATTGGAGAGTAGCGATTTTATTAATTAATAATAAACCGAACTAAATACTAAAAGTTTTTAATCGCGAAGCTTTTCAACAGCACTAAACCTGTATTAAAAAACTGGAAGCTTTTCGGAAATAAAAAAGTTAGCGGATGAACATGAATCGTTAGTTTCAGAAAATTTTTAAAAATCTAACGTCGAAAAGTATACTATTGTAAACATCAAAAATCGAATTTGGTTACTTCGAAAAGAAAAAGTGGAAAGTTCCGAAAACCCCAATAGCTGACTCAAATACGGCGGTTCTACTTCCGATCTCGTCGTTATTAAAAGGTCTCGCCGAACGACAAACGTGACGAACTTATCAAGAATGCGTCCGGATAGTTTTACACGAATGTGCTACGAATAGGAGATTTCAGCCGTTTTCGAAGCGATCGAATTTTTCTTCGCATTAATTCGACCATAATGACGTCCTATCCCAAAGTGTTATCACACATATAATTCCTCCTTCCCTTTAGCTTATTCCCCATTTTTCTACGGGTGTCTGCATTTTTTATCGCCCGTGATTTCGTCTCGGCGAATTAAGTAAGAGAATACAAGTTTTTCCGATTGCTCGTTCGTTTATTTTATTTACAATATTCCACGGCTTAAAGCGGCTTTTCGGTGAAATGCATATGTATACTACGTTTATATACATTTTTGTGTACTCTTGTGTATATTTGTATTTATGTATATATCTATATATCTATATATCTATATATCTATATATCTATATATCTATATATCTATATATCTATATATATGTATGTAGGTAATATACATTACGCGAGTATAGGTTTATTTATTTCTATGTAAATATTACAAGCTGTTATATGTACTTTTCTACTTTGCTGCGAGCTAAATTCGCGCTAGACTTCGGATAACAATCTAGCGCTTATATGTGCCGGCGTATTCGCTATCCGACTTCTGAGAAAGAATTCCATTACCTAGCGCACTCCGCTATAGATAGGCATTTCCTATAATCCGAGTGTAGTATATTTCTTACAGCCGTAACGAGGTATCCAAACAAAACAGGACGGTACGGGTACATTTTAAATACGGGGGAAAGGTTAAAAAAAAACAAAAACAAAAAAACCGACCTAACTATATAAACGTATAAATACATATAGGTACATGTTTATACATACTCGTTCTGTACGTAGTAAATAATGGCGCTCGATGAAAGTTTAGCTATTTTATACGTTAGCTCTCTCCTCCTGTTGTACGTCTATGTGTGTATGTATGTTCAGCTTTTGTTGTTTACGTTTAAAGATTCCATTTACTTCGCATCTCCTATCGGTCGGAAGTTAGCGAGCTTTTTCTTTCGCGAATTCACTCCGAATTACAAAGTTTAGCTTTCTCACGCGCCAGGGGCTGTTTATTTATTATTTATATGTTCTTATTTTCGCGAGATTTTATTTTATTTTTATTTATTTATGTATATATATATATATTTTAAATTGCTCTGTTTGATCTTACTATCTTTGTAACTTATTTTTTGCCCCTATTGTTTCTGTTTGTTCACTCGCTTCCATTTTGTTGTTATACTTTTGCGCACGTTGTTTTAGTTTTCTATACATCGCACCATTTCGAATTACATTCTTTTAGTCCTCGTCGTTGACGCTTCTCAATACTCAACTTGAAAGCTTCGTATTCCGTTTTATACAGATATAACTTTTTAACCAACGTCGATGTAATCTACAATAACCAGCGTTTAAACCATACGGTTTAATAACCAGGGCTTCACTAAATAGTTTTCGACGTTTAAGTCGTCTTAAATCCGCAGAGTTGTCCACGAGCAAAATCGACAATAATCAACGTTTAATAAATCGTACGGTTGTCGAAGTTTAAGACGTCTTAAATCCTCAGAGTTGTCCGGAAGATAAACATGTTTTCAACTTTATCGTCGCTATTGTTAAAGATTGCATAGTCGTCGCGATAATCTTAATGAAAAAATAAAATAAAAATAACCCAGCGAACAAACGATGTTACAGGGGTGTGTAAGAAATGTTTTGAAGTATATAAGAGCACAACGATTATTTAGATTTCAGAGTGTCCAAATTTGACATTTACTAACTATCGCTCATTTAGATTCTGTTCGTGAATGATTATTTGTACAACGTGGCATGATCGTGTGGAAAATATGAAAAGATCTATATTAACTAGGACAATATAGAGAGCTATGTTATTAGGGCGGAAATCATTTTTAAACCCGACCGTATAAAATGTCTCTATTTCTCGGTTATCGGTCCGGCATAGACATATCAGAATTATACGGAATAATGAAACTATCGTCTTCGCAGCGTATAGCAGTCCACAACATTTTATATCGAACGAAACGTTAAAGGATGTACGGAACGGTACGAGAAACTTCAACGTGAATCCAGTGGGTAAGCCGATTGTTCGATATCGATTTTCCAGCCAGATTCAGCGGACGGCTGAAAAGGATGTACCGCGATGCACTTCCAATTAGGTGAGCTGCGCAGTTCTCAGGGGATAAATGAATAGTTTTCTTCTTGAAGACCCGAATTAGGCAATTAGTTGGAATTATCCGATTAATGTATATTTTCATTCCTATTCTTCCTTTGCACTTTCGTTCATTCTTTTCTTTTTCACTATCCCTAATGTTTCGTTACGGGAAACTGTCGGTATAGCCTTAGAGATTGAAATAATAAAGAACTTCAACAGAGAGGAGGGCCTCCGACTTGATCCGGCATGGAGGACGGTGATTGGTCAATTCAGAACCAATCAGATGTAGTGTAGTTATCTCTATATAGTTAAGGTAGTAGCTTGTTAGGTCATAGTTTAGTTTATAGTTCCGATGATGAGCGTGGCGTGTTGCTCGAAACGTAAACTCGGGTTTATTAATATTAATATATTATTTTATTATTAATAAATCGTTTTTTTCAAAATTGTACGCGGTTTTTCCGAAATTATTTTTAATAAAAAAAAAATATCTCCAATTGTAGAGAATATAATTTAGAATTTTATACGACCTTTCTATCGAAAGGCGTTTGTAGATTTCTGAACAATTCTAAAAAAATACAGTATATATATTAATAGTACGTAAATATCGTAAATAACGTATACTACTCAACAATGATGCGAATATCGTAAATAGAAAAAATCCCGCTGAAAAGGAACGTCAAGGCGTATACAAGTTGTTTATTGCAGCGCCGGAAAGTATGTTCGAGAACCTACGACGGGGCATCGTAGATATAAACGTCGACGGTGAAAGACTGAATCAACTACGTTTTGCGACGATTTACAAGAAAAAATGTTGAAGGATTTATTATACTCAAGCGGTAGACCTGACGCAATAAATAAATATTAACAATATCGAGATTTTTAGACGGACAGGAATTATATCGAAAACGAAACGCACGGATCCGATAGTAGACCAGAGTATTAGATGTTATAAAATACGGGTAGGGCGGCTGAAGTGGAACCGGGCAAGACGTATAGATAGAAGAACAGACGATAGAAAGATAGATGGATATGGACCAAACGGATTACGAACTGGATTCGTAAGGGCGTAATCGGTATAAGCCTTGTGCTAGTTTGGAAGATGCGTAAAACAGCTGGGATCAAGCGGATAAACAAGGCTAACGACCGGATTGTATGGAGCAATTGAGCTTACATCCTCATCAACCCAATACGTCAGTGGTCTGTCTATTTTGCGGGTTCTGTCTGATGTCTACGTTATCACTTTATTTGTAACCGGATGACTCGATGACCAGCTCAGCTCCATTTTGATTCTTTCATGCTTAGTATTATATCCTTTATTCTTGTTATTTCTCTAATCCATTTATTTCCTCTCTTGTCTTTCAGTATTATTCCAATCAATTTACTTTCAATTTTCTTTTGAGCTACTTTTAGCTTTTTCTCCAGTTCTTACACGCTGAAAATTAACTCTCATTCATTCACCTGTTTTTTTTTTTTAAAATTAAGAGATGTCGGTTGATCCAATTCGCAGTATCGTATTAATTAAACAATAGAAAAGAAGTTATCTAGAATTTTTCTTTTATATTACTGATCCTTTGATCGTTGATTGTATTGTTTACAACGTTCATTGTCTGATTGTTTTAATAATACCGTTTTTCATTTTGCTGATTTTTGTGAAAAAATTAATATTTT
Organism: Coronaproctus castanopsis; assembly: GCA_032883995.1. Taxonomy (NCBI): domain Eukaryota; kingdom Metazoa; phylum Arthropoda; class Insecta; order Hemiptera; family Monophlebidae; genus Coronaproctus; species Coronaproctus castanopsis. The sequence goes on along the minus strand of CM065052.1, from coordinate 13,898,080 downwards.
TTCATTTTATATTTTTATTTTTTAAATATTCACTCGATACCGGCCTAACAGCCGAGAAGTTTTGTGATTTTTCATAAAGAAAAAACTTTTAGAGTGATTTTAACTTCCTTTTTGTTGTTTATTTTTAAAAAATCACCACATTTCACATTCTTAAAACTACTAATTAGAATAGAGTTTTCTTTAAAATATTGACGAAAAACGGAACAAATATTCGGTTAAACTATATCTGACCGTATGCTAAAAAAATTTCGTCAGCAATAAACAAATTACCTAATGAAAAATAATAACGAAATGTTGTCCGGATATTTTTAAAGAAAGTTCTGCGCCAGCAATAAATTCTTGAAAGTAGCGGACCTATCGACGGTGGACGTTGATGAGGCAAATCCTAGTGCCTCGTTAGATGTAATATGATAGAGAATGACGATGTGTGTGTGTGTCACAACTGAGACATTCGCGGAATTATATATCTATATAGAGCGTCCGGAATATGACGAGAAGAATTTCGTACACACCAACACATAATTATATACATACGGCTATGAATAGATGATGCATATACGCGTAATTGTGTACAATTGCGCCGAAGTTTTTAATGAGGGTAATAGTGGGGATTATATCGAAACATATACATATCGTTTGTAGTGAACGTTTGATTATACGTTAGAAACGTTTGTAAGGAATTTATATATATAAGTACGCACACACATACATATATATATACATTAATCTCGAACCTAAGTATTCTGAGACCTGATCCTTTGGTATGTAATATTTGCGTTATATTATACGAATATGTTAGGTTTACTTCTTAGTCAGGGCGGTTTCTTAACTATTGAATAGGAATAAATCACATCTCTTGAAACACACTGACGCGTAATATGTCGCCACTCGAATTGGTCGCGTGTTTCCCTAACGGCTGCTGAAGTGAACTGCAGTCTCCGCGAATATTAATTCTGAAAAATCCCATTCAATTAGGACTTTTGAATGTTCCGTCATTCGGAACGATTAGAAGTCGTTTGTCCGTGATCAAGTTTCTGTGAAATCTCGACGACGTTACTTTTTTTTTCCAGGAGTTACTCGCCGCCTACCATATTATCGTTTCGAGTGTGAGTTTTGTCATCGGCTGGATGTTTCTCGCGTTTATTAAAGGATATTGTCGACTGGCTGATTGTATTCCGTGCAATAAAATAACTTCGAAATTATTCGATTTTCGACGACCGCGGTTCGTTCTTAGATTATTAAGTCCGTTTCGACGATTTTATTTATTTAAGCGTACATCTTACATCTTCGACAGCAATTTATCGTAAACCTATATATTTTTTTTTTTTTTTTTTAATATTACAACTAACCGCGTAATCTAGTAAGTGTGTAATGAACAGAAAAAGCATATAAGCCGAAAATAATCTCGAATGAAATTCATCTGTCACCACTGAAGGTGAATTTCAGGTAGAAGAGTGCAAGTCTTGTCTCGCTGATGATATTTGATGATCTACATTTATTGATTTAACTTTCTTCTTTGTAGACTTCCAATTTCCTCCGCGTTGTCTTCTACGAGCATAATTGCCAGAGAATTATTACGTAGTTCAAATCTACGACCCTTGTAGCTTCGTCTGATATTTGTACTCGATGTCTCCAGATCTTCTTTATATATTACACGAAATAAACCGGAGGAGACATTCTTATTATACAGCAGTACTTTATTTTGAACGCGTTGGATGTATGGTACTCCTTTCGTAGTATAATCCGATATTGAAGAAGTTTTTGTTATTAATTGATGATTCCGATTTGCCACTTAGCAACAAATACATATCGTGAAATTTTATGATTAATCGTTTTCATTTCGTCTCAATGTGACGTTTCCACGTTAATTCATTGTCCGGAGATTGATGTCGAGATGGGATACTGTCTTTTTCACAGGTCTTTTATCATTGACAAAATAAAGTTTCGATATTCGCGTTTTTTTTTTTTGCTGTTACATGATGACCTTGGCATGGAGTATATAATTAAACAGATGGAAATCAACTGGTCTGCAACTAGCTAATTGGATAACTCGTTACAATGCAAACTCGCAGACTAAGAACTAAGCTATTATACCCGGCATAGGAATGAAAATTCTGTAAATGATTAAAACATAAGATACTAATATAGGGACTAGTCATTGGACTTGATATTTTGCTATACCATCTACTAGATAAATTAAAAAAAAAAATTGAAATTATAAACACAATATGTGCGATGATTTTTGCGCGTTTATTTTCAGTCGTCGCTTATCGAGCCATGGTTAAATTTTTCTGAGCGCTTGTTGCAATTTTACTTTACATTATCGAGTATTATTACCAGAGCAATATAGCGCCGTGCCATCTGCAAATGTGGCCATAACTTTATTTCTGGCATATCCGATGTACATACAAGATACATGACGGCACCAAAGAACTGACTTGCGATACTCTTTCCACGTTTAATTTGTAATGTTCTATCTTGCAATACTTAGTCGATAAAATTTTATTCAATTCGTGGATCAGGCCGGTCTTTGCTACATCCAGGAACACCTCGGCACAGGTTTTCTTCTCTTTAAAACTGTTTCGTATGTTGTTGATGATACGACGCACTTGTTCAAATGCCCATTTCTTAATCTAAATTGAAGTTGTGGAATAGTGTTTCCATTTGCCTTGTAGCCTTCAATAGGGTATACTCGTGTTTCCCTTAAGATGAAAGATGTTTAATGTAGTCTGTCAAGTTTTCAGCACTTTTTGAGTAATATAACTTGATTAGTTTTTAGTTTGCGGATTCCTGTTTTTTTGCCGGACTTTCCTCAATTTGCATTTGTGTTCAACTTCTTTTCTTATATCTTTTGTTTATGTATATATTTGTATGCTTCAAGCTCTGGTGTTGGAGCTCGCGGTGATGACTAAATATTGACGACAATATAGCCACATTGTCATGTATTGAGCGAAATTTGATTATTATGGTAACGGGCGAACACGTGCTACATATAGTTTTAACTTGTACTGACTTGGACAGATTAAACTTAATTCTTCACTGTCGTCTAAAAAAAAAGACTGTATCATCAGAATTCTACATCCGTCTTAATAGAAGCTCGTATATATATATATATATATATATATATATATATATATATATATATATATATATATAAGGAAAAGGATTGGCTCCAATAAATTCCTGATGAACACCCGTCTCAACTAGATGAAATTCTGACACGTCGCTATCGAGTCTAATTTCAAACAAGTTTTCTGTTATGTATGAGGACAATAATATACAATATAAATTATGTAAAGGGTAGCCCCGTAATGCTACAAGCGATCGAAAACCTGCTCGTATCTATTAAAGCTACAAACTTATGATGGTTCCTGTCGAAACTACTATTAACGTATCTTTGAACTCAGTAAACTTGTTCTATTGTAGAATACCCCGAACCGAATCCAAAACTGATAGTTTAGAGAATAATGATTCGTAGATGTTTTATTAGTACAGAGAGTAATGATTTCTCAAAAACTTTCGATACTATTTATATTTGATTAATAGGTCGATAATAGAAAGTTTCACTGGTGCGTGTTACCGAAATGCATCATAGTACATAAATAACAGCTTACAATAGACTTATATGTACCGGGTGTGCGCGAAGTTACCTTACGTTGAAATAATATATTTGGCTTTATATCGTCGTTCTTTTAGACCAAATACCTCACAGATTACAAAAATCTCTTAGCTAGTTATGCGTATACGCTCTTGCCAATTTTTAATCGGCGCGATCACATCTATCGCCGGTTAATAAGAAACTACTATATATAAATCTGTTATTCGACACAGATTGATGTCTGTTCTGTTTAGTAGTCATTTTCCAACAACGCATTTAACAAAAATTACAACTGATCGCAGTTATATTAAATCGGAACAGACAGACGGACAAAATTATTTAAATAAACTGAATTTCTGTTTATGTGTGATAAAAATAGCCCAATGCAGTGATTATAATTCGCAAATCACAGACAGACATTATAGTTATATTATTATTATTATTATTATCTTAAATTAATGTGCCGTGTACAGCAGCTAAGGCTAGCTGCATGGAAGGAATAGAGGAATTAGATTAAGAAATAAAGTTCTGATTTATGGAGAAACACGATTAAATTAGAGAGAGAGGAGCTTTCATCTTTGAAAAGCAGAGGGAGTGTGTAGAAGGAAGGTTAAGTGGTAATCCGTGAGGATGGTATAAAGGACAGTTAATGAGGATGTGGGAGACGGATAGAATAACTCCGCACACGGCACATTCTGGAGGATAGGTCCTATTGATGAGGTATGCGTGAGTGAGCCCAATATCTGCTGATGATGACATCTCTGCGATTTGGAAGAGATGTTTTCCAAGGCTGAGGTTGAGCTCTTAATCTGACGAAGTTTGTTCGATTGTGGAGACCGTTGCCACTTTTCCTGTCACAGCTTTTGAAGTTAATTTTTTATTTGTTTCTTCAGGTCGGCTGCTGGAACCGGGATGTTGAGAACAGGTAAAGATGAAGCAGTATTTCTTGACGCTTGATCGGCAAGTTCATTCTCATGAATCCCAGAGTGAGCTGGGATCCACATGAAGACGACGCTTCGATTTGGTTATGCATTACAGTTATATATATTAGTATAGATAAAACGAATATTACCTTTACTAAGTGATCAATGTTCGTCTTTAAAAAGACGACAAAAGCAATGTTAATTGCGCAAATGGAAAGAAAATCAATTTTCTCGATATAATCTATGTCCGTAGCTCGCATTCTTGAGGCTTCTAACCGAACGAGGAAATGTGGATATATACGTATATATATATATATATATATATATATATATATATATATATATATATATATATATATATATATATATATATATATATATATATATGAAAATAGCTCGGAGCTTCCTACAGATTTATTGTTTTTACAAGTCATCCGAGTGATGTACTTTGATACTGCGCACACGTATAACCTCTCTCTACAACCTTTAAGTTTAGAGATACAGAGAAAAAGCCCCTGATATTACTATTATACGGTGTCTCGTAGCCACGTATCTGAAAACGACATCCTATTCTATAATGCGCGTATATCGTCGAGCCGAGAAGTACAATTTATTTTTGAACATTCGTAAAAACATTTTTCCTCGGGCGATACAGAACTAAACTGGAAATTCGTTAACTCTTATATTCCGCCTCTGTGATCTTTGTCTGGCTAGCGTGGTTCTTATTCCATCCGTCGTTTTCCTTATTATTGCAAAGCGACCGCGTCGTCGACGAGCCGAACCTAAAGGAACCTTCACACTTCGTCGTCTCAGTTTGTTAGGGAAATTCCACTAATACCCGCCGGTTACAATTTGCGCAGTCGAATGGTCCCCCTCGTACCACTTGCAGAGCAAAACATATTCTCGTTTAACGAGATGGAGGTTCGACCGACCGCATTAAGAAAAGACTTTCTACGATTATTCCTATCAGCTATATATAAGGTTGCCTGACGAAATATGAAAGAATTTATATCCCGTTACATTTCTAGGGTTTATTAAAAAAAAAATTATATATATATATATATGTCATGATTATACTCGAGACACAAAACCTACGGGTTTTTCTAATTATCTGTCGCCGTAGAAAGAAAAAGATAGAGAGAATCTAAGAGTGAGGAAATTATTTTATTAGAATTCCGAGCTCGCTTCGGACACAGGTCGCACACATTTGTTATAATTATTTGTAGGATCAAGGAAATGAGTAAAGGTGTCGACCAGAGCGAGATAGGAAATCTTCGTCGTTATTAACAGACGTAGGACTTATTATTTAAGGGATTATTTTCCTGCGTCTGTGACGACATTATCGGAGGGTAGTCATATATATATATATATAACGGTTTTATATATATTATATATATATATATATATATAACGGTTATATGTGAAAAATTTTAAAAATTTTGAAATTATTATCAATTTTCGGTTTTTATTCGGTTGTATGTGCTTTTTGTTTTTAATTTTCAACGTTAACATTATACAAAAACTAAATTACGATCGAAATAAAACTGCAATTTGTAGTTCACATTGAATAGTGCCATTTAATGACTATAGCGCTAATAACAACGAAATATATTACTTTTTTAAATAACAAATCAACTAATACATTTGCACTAATAGACGTCCGATGCGCTACGACATTAATAATAATAATAATAGTAATAATATGAAAATGATTTTCCATCATGCATTGTGTAATAGTTTGACAGTAATCAGTGTCTGATTCTTAGTTACATACCAATTCATTGTTAAAACTGTTATTGTAAATCCCAGAATAATGATATTTAATGACTATAGCACTAATTATAACGAAATATATTAATTTTTTTTTAATAACAAATCAACTAATATACTTGCAATAAATAATAGACATCCGGGACACCCTACGCCATTAATAATAATAATAATAATAATAATAATAATACTAGTATGATTTTCTATCGTGCATCGTTTAATAATTGAGTAGAATTTGAACTGGTCATGGTAGATATGGCCAGCAGAAGTGGGGTATTTCTGATTATGCTAGTTGCCTGTTGGGGATATCCCATGAAAGCAATAAAACATATCGTTGAAGAATACAAATGCACAGCTTATGCAATCTACAAAACATCGCTGACTAAAACACTGATTTTTAACATAATGTTTATTTGTTATTTTATATTTATTTATTTATTAAGTAAATTAACTGTAATCAATTTTTTTTTAAATGTAATTTATGCTATTTTTATTTATTTTTCTTTCTCTTTTTTGTAGTAGGTTTTTTCAAATTTTCCTGTATATTATCATCATTGCTTTTATACCTTGTTATTGTTATTATTATTGTATTAGCTACTAAGGGTGGTAATTCGGTGTACTTAGTATACAATGTGTTATATTTCATGTTTACAATTTAAATGATATTTCTTCTTCTTTTTTTTTTCTCTGTGAGTACTGAATTGTTTCTGACCCATTATCTTCTGTTACATCAGTTTAAACAAAAATTTATCAAACGTAATGGCATTGAGATTTAAAATACACTAACTACAAAAAGATTTAAACTGGTCAAATAGTGTAAGCTGGGACAAAAAAAAAACAGAATATATATTAGTTTGAAAAAATTAATAATAATAATAATTATTATTATTATAAACTGATAAAGATATTAATAATTAACAATTTGACAGCTTTGATAAAAATGATTTTAATTATCTAATGGGGAATAATATTATTAATTACTAATTAAATATAAGTAACTGTTTACTTGCGATAGGTTAATGATTTTTGTAATATATGCGTCAAATTTTAAAATTTTAAATGGTAAAATTTAAAAAGCGAACGCCTATATTTCTTCTTCTCCTCCTGATTAAAACGATTAAATGATTTTAATTATGCGGGAAATATTATCTGTAGCGATGGTATTATGAATGAAGAAATTGCCCACTACTATTTCAGGAATACAATATGTTAATCTTTATAAATTGTATATCTAAATTAGTATAGACATTTTATTATATTTCTTACGTATTGTATATATTTATATATAATTTTATGATGTTGCCTCGATAATGGCTTTATATTGGAAAAACTTCATGATTTTATAAAACCGTTTTGGTAATTTTACCTACCGTCTCTCGTTGTTTATATTTTTAAAGAATATCTGCGCTCCTCGAAGTATTATTCAACGGGTAAAAGATATAACGAACGGATTTTAAAACGCAGCCCGATTATCTATAGGTAAAATATAAAGTTTTTTCCATTGTACATTATCAACATTTTCGATTTAAAATTTTAAATTTTATATACAGCCGCTATTTATAATACAATACCCTTTCTGGGAGCAAGTGTGGGGATAGTTTTTCGACGTATTTATATAAATTTTTTTTAAATTGAAAAATTTCGATATCGAACATGGAGCCTGAAACGATTAATATAGATCAAAAGTTGAAACCCATGGATGAACCCATAAGGAACACTAGCCGGGAAACGGAAATAAATGATAATCATCCACAGAGAAGATTGTTAACCGACATATCAGGAGACGACAAAGAGTAAAAGATTTGGCTAAAACCGAGAAGGCTGAAAACGAAAAGACTGTGCCTCGAGGCTCAGGGAAGAAGTGAAACTTATATAAAATGCAATATCGTGGAATATAAATTTTAATTCAGTTTTAACAAACTCACGATTTTGTACAAATTTCACAAAGAAAATGAACGCGGAAAATATCAAAAATACAAAACTCGAACAGTGAAAAATGTAGTCAGAAAAACTCGAACACTGAAAAATGTAGTCAATCTACTGCTAGAAAAATAAAACTGGTTCTATTGTAAAACAGGCAGTATTTTAATACTGGACGGTTTTTTTACTACAGCGGTAGAATTAATGTTCATGAAGTCGGGTTGCACCCGTTATTATTGTTTTTTTTTTCACAGTAAAACCCGATGACATCTTAATATTTATATTAAAAAATAGTAGCGCGGTATTAGAGCGAACGATAACAATAAAAATAAAGTACAAATATTTTCTGTTATACAGGAAACAGCGATTAAAGAAGAATCTGCGAGAACAATGAAGAAAATTGGTGCAATTTTGAATGAATACCGGTAAGTTTTTTATATTATAACTCTGTGAAGTTGATCTGGGATCGGTTGTAATTTTTGCAGTGCGCTGTTGTAAATTGACATGCAAGGTATCGGCCCAATTAACAATTATATACGGTAGTATCAATTAGCCATCAATGGGTATGATCGTCCTATTAAAAATTGAGGAATGTACATAAAATTTTGAATACCATTATTTTCTTTTTTTGAAGTGAAACTTCTATTGGCTCATTATATATGGGGAGTTAACCCACAAAACGAGCGAGCGAGTGAAACAAATAGGCACATCCTACAAACTACAAGAAATAATGGACGGGTATATATATATATATATATGTGTTCATGTTTGAATGTACCTGGACTACCAACACCCGCCTATCGAACCACCTTTTGTTGCGCTAGGATATATATATATATATATATATCCCGTTCGCGTTCGAGTATACTTCCACTATCACCACCCATCTTTCAAACCACTTTTTTGTAGCATTAGACGCGTCGGATTATTATATATATATATATATATATATATATATATATATATATATATATATAAAGTTTAGATTGTGGAATGTAGTGATTTTTATTACTTAATAACAAAAATCAGTAAATATACTTTTAGTGATTTAAACTGATTTTTGTTATTAAGTATATATATATATATATATATATGCATGAGTTAAAAATGAAAAAAAAACTCTGTGGTAAATTTAGTTAAAACACCTTTGAGTTTCACTAGGCATAGATTTTTTTTTTTAATAAACAATAAATGGAGTTAAAATCACAAAGCTTTTCAGCTGTTATTTATATTATTGATAGGTGATTGTGTTGTTTACCACATTCACTATCAGATTGCTTTATTTAGTAATGTCCTTTATTTTGCTGATTTTTGTGAAGTGTAATCTTAAATTAATATTTTTTCATTTTATATTTCTATTTTTTAAAATATTCAATTGATAATGACCTAACATCCGAAAAGCTTTGTAATTTTTCATCAATGAAAAACTTTTAATGATTTTAACTTCTTTTTTATTATTCATTTTAATAAAAATCACTACATGCCGCATTCTTCTAATACTTGTAAATTAATAAATAAGTTTATTCGTTTCAACGTTATCCAGAACTTACCATAAGTTCTTATAAATGTAATATTTAAGCACCGGGAAAGGATGGGAGTAATATAAATAATTTAAGACCGATAAACTCGCTCGGTAACTTAAGTAAAGTGGCGGAGAATATTATACTATTTCGTTGTGCGAAAAATTTTTCAACATCAGATAGTATTATAAACTACCATCAATTTCGATTCAGACCTAAACATACATCAGTACATCGGATATTGAGAATTTCAGATTATGTAAACTGACAATTTTAGCTTTACGAAATACACTGGAATGATACTGACATTAAAAAATCCTTTGATACAGAATTGCACAACGAAATAACGAAATAACGAAATATTATACAAAATGATTAAATTTCAATTTCTGATACTGTATAGTAAATTAATACGGTCGTATCTAAGCAATAGAAAATTCGATGTTATAAACTATGAAGTATCTGCTAGAAAAGATCATAAGTGTACTACAAGGGAGCGTAATTGGATCATGTTTATTTCTAATACTATTAAATGATCTTCCCAACATACATTTTGTCGAAACTGCATTATACGCCGATGACCTAGCATTATATACTGTTTTTTTTTCCTTTCTTTTATTTACAGACGCTCGATTACTAAGATCATTTGCGTCTAAAGGTTAGGTTATATGGAATTAATTAGTCCGGTATACTGTTCTTCACATAGAGTTAGTACAATTTTCTAAATATTACACAATATTTGGAAATTCTAACTAAATGTATGTAAATTCGTAATTTTTACTTGAAGACGTCCATTGCGTCTACCTGAAATAAAAATATTAATTCCAAACAGATGGTCAGAGGAAGTTCATATTAAATAAGGGATAGAAAAAGCCGCCCACAAAGCAATGCACGCTCTTTTTCTTCCAATATTTAACAGAAAATCAGACCTTACGAGATTAAATAAAAAATTACTGTACACGACTGTTATTGGTCCAAGATTAACTTACGCTTGTCCTGTATGGTCTGCTGTCTCTAATGGTACATATAAAAAGCCTCAAATAGTCCAAAATTATTGTTGTAGAATTTAGGTTAATTAATGAATTAAAGGTTATTTTCTTATTCTAATATTTAACGACAAACTGGTTATAATTTTAATTCACTATTTAAGTTTCAATCTTTTATCGAAGATAAGGATTACATTTTTTTTTTTCAACTAGGACTCAGATTAACTAAGTATAGTCTTCACCCCAGCGTGCACCCTGGGTGCTTAATCATATTACGGTCGTTCTTTCTAGTATTCTGCATAATTCTAACGCTACTACTATCACAAGTAGGACACGGTTTTACACACTGCCGCCTAATCGGCCTTAACAAAAACGTACATTCCTTACGTAATACACACTGTTCGTTAGTAGACTGTCGAACGTTTTGCGAATAAAATTAAAGCGTTAATAAAGTATTTAGTTAACGTGAAACGTAAGTTATACGAAATTCTTAATTAATTAATTTATAGATAGATGTATTCGACGATCGTTTGTTATAAATTTTGTCTAGAAATTGCGCAATATAAAAAGAACGTCAATATAATCGATTTGAAAATTGCGCAATTTAGTAAATTTTTATGTAGGCGTCAATTCGACGACGAACAATATTTTTCGAACTTTTTATTATTGTTTCATTTTTTTTTTCAATTTGATCTTATTACGACGAGAAATTTAATCAGAACGAAATCTACGAAACTACCACAGTACGTCGTGTGCGTGCGTCAGTTCGAACGATGTAAATTCGGTTAAATATTAACCGGAAAATCGCGAAAAGAGGATATAATGTATTCCGAGGCATAATTTCTCTAGAAACCTTACGGGAAGATTTATCGACTTTTTATCAGATTTCCCAACGGAAACGAAGACCTTTTCCGGCTCAACCGACGTTACCTATCATCAATGATGATTACTCTCTATTCTTTTTCCCCCTTTATTAAAAATACATTCATTTTTTTTCGTTTTGTTCAACGTACTGCATAGATTTGGAAAATACGGTTGGTCCCTTTCTTTACTTAACTTCGATATTAATACGTAATTTTCATTATCTATATTCCGGCAACTGCGATGCAAATGTTCTTTTTCCTAACGGATTCTGTTTTATTAATTCTACGGCCGATACCAAAAACCTACTTATTCGTTATATAAAAGGAATTAAGGCGGTTCTATCGGAATGAGAACTAAATTTTACCGGTTCATATAACTAGGTGACCAGAGAAGACCGGACTGTTTTGTTTTTGAATATAGCGCAGTTGGTAACACTGCTACAACGCAAACCTCCACGTGTCTAGTGTACACACCTGAGATTCATTTTTCTCCAGTTTTAGTTAGCACGGCATCTTATAACGAGAAGAAGCGCTCGTTTTGCTTGGAACGTTATTTATATATATAATATAATATTATATATATATATATATATATATATATATATATATCATCATCATGTAGTCATTAGTCCTAAGACTGGTTTGCTAATATATATATATATATATATATATATATATATATATATATATATATATATATATATATATATATATATATATATATGGTAATTGGAAAGACAAATACGAAGTCACCTACAGAGCCACACTCTCATGAGTTAGTGTAAAGAAGTGAAGAAATTTAAAAGTACTGATTAGGTCGGTTGCAACGTAAATGATCAATGGGACACGCAAACAGAGAGATAAGAATTCGAATTGAAAAAGTTAGAAGCGCATTAGTAAAACTAAAAAAAAAAAAATTAATTATGTAGTAGAAATATAAAATTAGATTTGTAAATAAGACAAATAAAACGGTATATATTGTCGGTATTTTGCGTGAACGTTTTGGGTGTTTATAGTCAGCAAACAAGGCTATAGTTGTTTTGCATCATGAGCTCTAGCGTTATTAGCATTGGTAGTAGGATAGCCGACATGGATAGCTTGGACTCGTATCATATTTCAGTTTAATAGTAATTAACGGAGCAGCAACTCCGCCGCTTTTACTAGTTATACCACTGCGATTTATGTTAAAGCTAAGAAAGGGGATCGTCTTTATTTTATAACGGTGAGTATGTTTCTTTATTATTGGAATTACAATTCCAAGCAAAAAAGTTCTGGGTTAATTTTACTTCTTCTTATCGTATAATCATCGGTTATATATAAAAGAGTTTAATAAATGGAAAATAATATGGGAAAGGAATTTAGAACATACAACAAATTCACATTTAGTTGTCGACCCCAGGAGTGAAATTAAAGGAATGGATTTATCTAGGAAACTATGGAAGATATAGAATTAGGACCGGACAGGGAAGATGCGGATATCTAATGCAGAAGTGGGGTATAACGACGACTAGTGCGGAAATCCGAGACAAACAATGCAGCGTATATTGGAAGACTGTAGTGACTTTGCACCTGTAGGTTTAACATTAGACGACGTTCGCAATTTTAACGACGGAGCCATAGACTGGCTAACAAATTTAAACTAAGACTTATGATGGGGATTTTGTGTTAATTTTACTACGTACATGGGATTATTTTGTTTTGTACGAGGGTATTTGTTTGGTTGCATTACGTTCTGAACTTTATCATAAGTTAATACGCTCACTATGCACCTCTATATAATACATTTTTCTTCCTCATGTTGTAAACAACACAATCAACAATCGGCAATGTAAAATTATCTTAGACTTGTAATTGTTTACGTATAAATTTTATATTGTTGGATGTTTTTATTTATTTTCATTCTATTCGCTATTGTGTTATTGTTTACGTATAAACTTTATGTTGCTGATTGCGTTGTTTATCGCGTTCACTATCGGATTATTTAAAAATACTGTTTAATCACTTTGATAATTTTTGAAAATTATCTATCTAATATTTTTCACATTTTATATTTTTATAATGTATAGTTTTATAATTTACATTTTTTAAAAATATTCACTCGATAATGACTGAACAGAGCTTCGTGATTTTTCATAAAGGAAAAAATTTAGTGATTTTAACTTGTTTTTTTTTTTCATTGTTTATATTTTGCGATTAATACCCAAAATAAACTCGGAATAATGATATCGTTTGTAATATTCATTTTTACGTGCTCTCCTTTATTTATACCCCTTGATTGTTGTTTTTCTCGGACTGTATTATTCGCGTCGTCATTATTATTATATACTAATAATAACTTCAAATTTTCAAATACAAATTTATTTCAAGTTTGTGTTTGATTCAAAGTAATTTATATATTATATATATATATATATATATATATATATATATATATATATATATATATATAATATAAAACTCTTATGCGCTAATAATTATAATAATATGAATAATAATTGTAATTAAATGAATATAGTTCATCGTATCGTTAAATATTAAACTCGCTCAAATTGATTTTTCGGAAAACGGCGTTCATATATTTGTGCCCGCCATATACGTACTCTCCTCTCTCGACAGATTTACAACATGATAGATGTCAGCTCTCTCGTACGTATTCAGTTAAATAGAGAGCAGAGTACGTACATTATACACGGAGTTAAGTGATGATATATTGGTAGATGTAAGGAGACGTTATATACATTATTTCATATATTATAAATAATCCAATATCTGGCGCAATCTGATCGTTACCACCTAGAATAAGCCGATAACGGTGAATCGTTAGTATTATATTCCTTTGATATGAATTTCATTACCGTATCCAGAAGGATTAATTACGCGCGATATATTTCAACACGACGCACACACACACACAACGTACATTTACATTTAATGTTAAGTAAAAACTCGTTAAACTTTCTTCGAGTAACACTTACGACGACTAGAATGATGATGATTAAAAGCTCATTTCTTTATATTCCGCCGTGTACGAGGCTATAGAAGAAATTTCTAAATTGGCTTTCGTCTTTATATTTTCTCAATTTTCAAAAGTTATATTCTTAGTAGTCGGAGGAGAATAAGCGGGGATTACCGGCGAAATAATTAATTCCTCGCTACTAGCCCCCATCGCGACACTCTTCCCTAAGCTCCTTACTACGTACTTAGAGTTTCGTACGCGTATATTTTCTTTAACGGAAAAATAGATTTTCAGATTATGAAAACATCTCTTACGTCTCATTGTAACTGTAAGAAATTAGTTCCGTTTTTTTTTTTTAATTTATTTTTATTAATTATTATTGTTTTATAATAATAATAATAATAATAAACTGTTTTATTATATATTTAATATATAACAAATTTAACAATAATTAACACTAAAAGCCCATATATCGAACGAAAGCCTAACCTTTTAACCTTGTCCATATCCTGCGATCTTGAACAATTTTTTCGTATTTTTCATTATACGTAAATTTAGTTATCCCGTAATCTCAAATATTTCTTAATATTATTCCTCGCGGTGACTTTGGGCCTTGTAGCAACATAGTGTTGTAACATGATTTTTGTTTTATCTACACCGTTACGTAGACTATCGGCTTTACCCGCTGTATTTACCATCGCCGTCATTTCTTTTATTTCTAATAAATGTTTCCTTATCATTGCCACATCATTCGCAAAACATAGATTATTCACAAATACCCCGTTCCCTTCAATGATCCTTTTTATTAAAACGGCTTAATTTATTTATTGTTTTTTTTTTAAATTTCCATATTTCGATAATAAGTATTAATTTTTTCGGGAAATAATATTTTTCCTGTAAAAGGTTCGTTCTCTTAACATCGTCAGCTACACATTAAACAATTTTGACATAAAATTATACATTTTAAACGCGTGTGTTTATTATACAATATTACTTCTTAGGTGAACTGTAGATGATTTTCAATGTATTTATATAAATATTTTTAAAATTGAGACATTTAACGTCGACTAGAAAATAAAAAAATTTGTTAGCGTGAAAATTTCATGTACTACGTAGTGGATAATTACTCGTATAAATTTTTTTTTTGTATATATAAAATTGCAATCTCGCTTACATAACCAATAAGAAATTTGTCTACATGGGTCGTGAGAGGATTGGAGATATCATTCATCAATGATATTTGGAGTTACCTCGCCAATCAAACCGATGTGGAAGGTGTAATGAGTGCAACGGTCCAATGGTCATCGTTACTACTATCTAGCAAGTCAACTGCCAGTCGGTTGGGGTGGTACTCTAATCTGTGCAGGTAACGTTCACTATTTGTTTGGATTACTTCACGCACATACAGTACATTTAGGTCGCGAAGCAGGATGTCGTTGTGCATGTACCATGGCGCATTTTTGTTATAATTCTTAATATTTTTGACTGGTATCGTTGCATCACGTTAATATTAGACACCGATGCTGTACCCTAAAGGGATATACCGTAGGTCCACACCGGTTTAATAACTGCGTTATACAGCGATAAATTCGATTTTAGAGGCAACTCGGAATGTCTACTCAGAAGCCAGTATATCTTTCTCAATTTCACGTTTATTTCTTTAACGTTCATCTTAATGTGCTCTTTCCACGCCATACGACGATCAAGCCACATGCCCAAGTATCGAGCTTTACGTTCCTGTGGAATTAGACCATTAAGATAAACGGGTGGGCATGTGTCGCGTCTATTTGTGAATGTGAAATGTATTGACTTCGATCGGTTGACCTTAATTCTCCACTGTCGTGCCAATTTTTCTAGGTGATTTAAACCGGCCTGTAATTTTGCTAACGCCGTTATCGGATCGTTGTCGCCTACGAACAATGCTGTGTCGTCAGCGAATGCCCTCAATGTTGGGTTTAACTGGAAGGTCATGTGTGTATAAGAGAAATAGAGTTGGACCCAAAACAGAACACTGTGGAACGCCCGCATCAGCAGAATAAAATTAAGATACATCGCCGTCAAGTTTAATCTGGAAGAATCTAACTCTTAAATATTAGGCCAATAGCATGTAATATGAATGTGGCATTTATTTTTAAAGGTAATCCCTCATGTCATACACGATCGAAGGCCTAACTAACATCTAGGAATGCTACAGAACAATACTGTTTCCCGTCGAAACAATTATTTATGTATTTCTGCAATCTATGAATTTGCTCTACCGTAGAATGGCCTGGACGGAACACAAACTGGGGTAGTCTGGAATCGTACCTTGCAGTGGTTCCATTTATCGAGACAACAGTAACTTCTCATAGATTTTCGATAATATGGCTGGAAGGCTAATCGGTCGATATGAGGATATTTCACTGGTGGGTTTACCTGGCTTATGTATCATTATAATCTGAGCCATTTTCCATTGCGAACCCAGTCGAATAACAGCGTTGAAGATCTGGTTAGTAATGCTGTGGCCTTTCGCGGTAAGCATTTAAACATCTTCCCAGTGGTTAGATCATAACCTGGAGCTTTATATACTGGTAAGTGGTCCGTTATCACTTTCATAATTTCTGCAGGAGGAAGTGGATTGATTGGGCGAGACATTTGAAAAGGAGCAGACAGCTCTCGTTCTATTTCATTATAGAAAGGCTCTGATACTGTATCAGGTGGATGTAGTTTGAACACATTCTTCAGATACAACCCAAAAACTTCCGCCTTGTCAAGATTGCTGTTTGCCCATTCACCATTACCTTTTCAAACGGGAGGAATCATTTCCTGTGCCTTTTTAAACGATTTAGTGGCCTTCCACATTGAGTACTCATCATTTTTGGAGTATGTACTGCAAAGGATCGAGTTTAGAGTATCATTTTTATGCTGTTTTAACAAATTACTTAGTTCTTTACCTATTTTGTTGAGAGCACATTTATCAACTGGATTCCTAAATGTCTACCACAGTTTTTTAGTTTTTATTTTTTTATTAATTTTCTACCTAATAGGTCTTTTGGGGTGCTTAACCATGCTGCTTTCTGCAATGTATGATGGAGGTATTCAATATTATCCTCCGATTTCAGCGGAACATTGACGGTAATATTCTCTTCAATCCAGCATGGGTAAAAAATCCGGTCGGTTTTATTAGCGTGGAATTTGGTATTTTTAATTATTACACTTTTTCTATAATAGAGCGCAGGCGATCATCAATGTGCCAATCAGATTTTACGTCATCTCGCACCTGCCATTAATTGTTGTAACGAAGATGTGCTGGTCCAATTTTTAATATCTTCTAACCAATCTGTCCTTCTTGTTCCCTGACTTCCTTTTCATTCTATCTGTCCTTGTATGATAATCTGTAAAATTTCCTACTTTGATCCTCTTATGATATGACTAAGGTATGGCACATTTCTCCTTATAGTGATATTCCGTAGCTGTCGGTCTGTATCAGCTTTCATTAAGACACCCTTTGCCGTCCAAGGTATACTCAGCATTCTTCGATGGAATCACATTTCTATAGCCTCATATCGGTTCAATTTTTTTTTTACATCGTATTCTTCTTATCTTAAGACTAAGTGCATAGTAATTGTTTGATATTATTAAAGGCTGCTTGCGAGTGAATTTTATAATAATACAATAAAATATAGAATACGAAGATCATGATCGACTCGCAAATAAATCAATCAGGTCTTGTAATGGAAAAACGAATGAAAAATACCCAAATCACACGCACTTATGCTCCGATAATTTGTAAAAATAAATACGAATCTATCGGTTATCGTCAATTGAAGATGTTTAAAATACTTTCCTGTTATACTGTAATAGTAAAGAAATAATATAGGGGTAGTGTCGTCCCAAGTACTGTCGAATTAACGATTATATTAATTTGTTCGTCCGTTGGAACAATTTTTATATTTCCATTTGCTTACTTTCGAATAATATTTAATAATATAACTTTTTTTCTTCCTCTATTCAAAAACGCTCCAAGAGTTTATCCGATTTTCGAAAGTCGCCTGTTTTGGATTTTGACAGTTCCTTTGAAGAACTTTTATACTTTTTTTTTTTTTAATATTTTCATAGTCTCAAAAACGGTCGCGATTTAGTAGTATTTCTGAATTTTAAGAGAACGAAATAATAATAGTAAAAAACAGGTTGGAATTTTCATTTAAATTTCGTCAGTATCAGTTACAGACGAACGAACTTAAAAAGAACCGAGAATAATGAAAACAATAAAAATAACAATTATTATATCAGAATAATGTAAACTTCTGCGGCGGAAGCCCAGTGAAAGTTTATATACGGTATATATGTGCATACACGAATGTACGACTAGAGTGTACAGCCTATTTAGGATAAATAATGAAACCGTTTCGTATTTTTTTTTTTCTGGACATTGTTGATAGGTTTAAAACATTTTCCACTTCCGACATCGCGTTTCATCTGGAAGAACTAACTAAATTGTTCGAAGTGACGTAGAGACGCGTTTTATTTTGTTTTAAATATTTTCGAGACCTAGACGCCAATAGAAGTAAGTATAGAAGATGGAAAGCTAGAAACTCCAAAAATTGAGGTAATAATACGATAAACATAATCGAGGAAGGCGTCGAACCTGATGGTATACGAATTCCGCCAGACAATGACAATCTCTTAAGATTAACGGTTGTTTATAATGATATATATATATATCGTATCAGCCACAGATGGACTACATTGTCAACTGGTACTACCATTCTTCTTCCTCTGTTTCCAAATTCATCCTTTCGCTATGTATTTTTTCCTTTCTTCCGTCCACAAAGTGACAATTTTTCCTTTCTATTTCTCCACGAAAACCTTTACAATTGAGTAATTTCTTACTTAATGTTACTGGATGATTTATGTCTGCGGGCATAATTTTCAGTTCTTCCATGTCACTTTTTGTCTCGTGAACCATGTGCCGTTTATTTGGTTTCGCATATAATTAAATTATCTTCCAGTGAACCTGTTTGGATCCATCCTTTGCAAATGCCCATAGAAACTAATGCTTCTTTTTCTAATAGTTGTAGTAATTTTTTCCACATAGTTGTACAGTTCTTGATTACATAAATTTTTATATTTTTCATCATGTTTCGTCGACCCCAGTATTGTTCTCATAATCCTTCTTTCTGCAATTTCTAGTTGATCGTTAGATCCCTTTTTGTTCTGTGTTAAACACTCTGCTGCATATAATGTCTCTCTCTCTCTATATATATATATAAATATATATATATATATATATATATATATATATATATATATATATATATATATATATATATATATAGATAGATAGATAGATAGATAGTGCAGGTGAAATACCGTGTAGAGTGGATAGGATAAATATTCGTAATGCTACCCGAAAAGATACAAACGCGGATATTTACTTTAAAGTGCCGTTTCGAATAATACATATATTCAACAATACTTTGCTCGTGTGAACACGATTATGGACAAGTGTCAGTTTGGCTTCAGACAAGAATATAATCCTAGAGAAACGCGAGTAGCTATAAACGTCGCGGCAAAAATGCTACGATCGATTAAAAGTGGTCTTTATTCGTTTCCTTGATTATAATGAAGCTTTTGATCATCGAGTTACAACATGATCGGCTAGTACGAATAGTATCAATGAAATTAGGGATAAGTCCGTAAAAATGGCAATTCCTTAAAAATGGAAAATAGAACTATTTCGGTCATATCATTAGAGGAATCAGTCTCGATAAAAGAAATTATTCGAGAAAAAATCGTCGGAAAAAACATTACAATTTTCATTTTCAAACTGAGGACAGTTGTAATGTGTACGTATATTTATACAATTACAGTTAATGTTGTCCAGATTTTGGGACAAAAGTTCCCTACTACTTGTACATCCGACTATGTTAAATTTACATTGCCAAACCGGTTAAAATAAAGACAACAACTGTTACTTTAATAAACAACTCTCCAGTCTCGAGCGGAATAATGATGAAAAAGTTTGGATACAACGATGCGCACGCAGCACAGGGCTCCTCGTAAAATCTGGACAACGTTTTAATTCCAGATTGCGTTCCTGTATAACGCATTCACAACCGCTCAGCTTGAAAATGAAGATTATAAATTACGTAATAAAAAAATTTACGACGTGGTTTACACCGGAATAAATCGCGAACGTAATCAATCGTGAGAGTTTAGAAAATGTATAGAATACGTCTTTAAATATATAGCGTAAATTTAGTCGATCACGCAGTCGAAAATTGCTCGGATTTCGTCGAGTACGCGTTGTAATAGAGTAGCCAGTTAGAGATTGAAACGCAACCGTCACTCGTCACTGAAAATATATTCGAGAAATTACGATACGAATTAAATTGAAAATAAAATCAACAAATATAAAAGCCAGACGTCGAATCGAGCGTTATTAATGCGACGATAAATAAATCCTTGCAAACTAAAAAAAAGTTATCCGAACGATAATCGTCGGAAGAGCAATCAATGGTCGGGCTGGATGAAGAAAAAGCAAATCCACCTTGAAGCGTACTTTGTCGGCCTGAACGTATTGCTGAGATTTTTTCTAGGAAAAAGGTCCGCGATGGCCGGTGCAAAACACACCGTTGTATAAGACTCCGTACGGATAAAATCACAATATCCAAATGCCATCTGCGGAAGAACGCAATTATTATCGCGATTCGGAAAATAGGAAAAACTTCATCATCCGCTAAATCGGCGAGTAAGTTCGTTCTCCGCCCTATAGAAGATTTTCGAAAAATCAATCCTTATTAAAACGAATGTCGGTTATAATAAATTGAAACAATTAATCCGACAGTGTCATTCACTAATTGGCGGGATTTCATCTTAAGAAAATCGTTAGGTTTGCTCCGCTGTATTTCTGCGTGTTAACCGTTCATTCGATAACGTTCGTCATCCCGGTTCGTTGTACTAGTTAAGGAGTCCGCAATTTCCAAAGAACAATATCCAATTAGATGTTCGGTAAAGGCGGTGCCTATTAAATCTATCGTTACGTTCCATCTATATTGCCGACAACGTGCCTATGTACAATTAAACTGTATTAGTTACATTTTCCCACGATATCGCGATAGTGCATCGAATTCGGATATATGTTAAAAACCATCTGTATCGATTAGAGGAGAAATTGCCCCAATTCGGGCTCGTATTGTTCGATCTAAATGCCGCCAACATATTTACAAATAAACTACCGACCTACTCCGAGTTTTTAATGCGACGATGTTGTTCGTGTGAATTACATAAAAAAGTCGCTAATCACTGTGCCGGACTACTTCAGTCGTTACTACGAAGGAAATCATATATATAGACTGGATCTAACCGGAAACTAGTAAAAAAAGAAAAAAGTGGTGTTCCCGCATTAACAAATAGCTTAATGCATTTTCGACGGTTTCATATCAAATTCTGTATATATTCGTTGGAACGACTTCTTGTTTCTTTTCTCCTCCCTTTCTTATTTATCATTTGTTCAATCTTACTCGCTGTTCATCTCGCCCTTTATATATTTCTACAAGACAACGGCTAATCTGTGGCGGTACAATAAAGAAAATTAAAAATTTAGACGAGGCGACGTCAACTATTTAAACGTTTCCAAACAAGATGCACCCTTGAATATTTCACAGCCGTATTCCGATGTGTTGGACAAATTCTAAATGTAAATTTTGTTTTATCACCACAAAAATTTAACAACAATCGGACGAGCAGATTGTTTTATTTAAGGTATATCGTTTTAATTGTATTTATTTTGAGAATTTTCCTAACGACCGTCAAAGTTTCTACTACGTCGTTTTTAATTAATTAGGAAAAAAAAAATCGAATTCAACCACAACTATTTTCTCTTCGCTGTGTCTTCTACTATCGAACGCAACAAACGAGATAAAATCCGTCCTAGAAAAAGAACCCATTATCACGGACGAGATGATTCGTCGGCAATACACGGTGGAAATTGAAGAATAAAACAGGGAACAGCTTCGGACGTGGTAACAACTAATTATAGAGCCGCAGTTTTCTTAATAGGCTTAACTCTCGTTTTGTTCCGTTTCTAGAACAAGCGGATAATCCGACGTAAAAGTTGCCGTTTGTAATAAAATGAAATTAAACTTTTCAGGCGAAAGCTGTAATCATTGTCGACTATCTTCGTAGCGACGTGCGCGATATTATCTTTACGTTATAAGAATCGTTGTTATAACTATATGTATATATATATATATATATATGCACAATTTAATAGCTGTTAATATTATAAAACTGAAGTAACACGCTGAAAAGCTTAGGGTTACTGATGGTGGTTTTATAAATATATGTTATAAAAAAGTATAAATATTCTTCTGAATAACCGAAGCGTAAAACAAGCAACGGAGTTCCCATAGTATGTATAATATCAACCGGTGATCGAAGCATAAAGGATCTCTCGCAAAAAACGCTTTCGCGGAAAAACCTTTCTCGAGAAAACTCTATCAATTAATAGTAGAAAGCGGTTTATACAAGACATCCGGCAGTGTGTGACGTTGTATGGAAGAAGAACATGGGACGATTTTTAAAAATAGAAAATAATCAGAAATGAGGAGTTAGCGATGTCCCGAGTAAAGAATTTTTTAAGCGGACAACGTGAAATTCTAAACACGATCGATGTGAGAAGGAATTGAATGGATGTGTGCATCTGATTATTCAGAAAGGGATTTAACCGAACGAATCATGAACGGAAGATGAAGTAAAGAAAGACCTAGATCTAGAATAAAATATTACGCGTTTGCTCGAGGAAATGGATCTAATATGGGGCCACGATAACCCATCAAGCGTAAAGTTCAGGTTAAGCAGAGTAGTATTCGGAATAATTTATATACGAATGTTGAAAATTGTTCGGCGGAACTGTCTCATTAAATTGCATCGAACAATCTGTATTAAGTAGCGATCTTAATTCGTCTCATTCGTGTATGTTAGGCGATAAACGGTTTTCATTTCATTTCATTCATTTTTTTTTTCTACAGCTTTTCCAATTATCTTCAATTCGTCATAACCGATAGAATGGAATCTAGTAAGTAGTCGGCACGTGTATAGTTTACGTCAAATATCCCGAGAAAAACACGTTTAATAGATTCAATTCCGATTGACGCGAAGAATACTAAAGTAATGGTCATCTCAAATTATCCGCACCCTGTAAATATAACGATAAACAATCAGAACAAGTTGATAAATTCAAGTATCGTTTGGATTAATAAGACTGCAGCGTTCAAGAACTATTTCACACAGCTCGAGACGGAACGCGTATCATTAATGTCAATGGATGAGCCTAAGATCGAGATTGGTCATGGCATTGAAGAAGAAATTCAATTCGCTTCTTGATCGTATCCAGATTGCAGTTACGTAAAAATGGGATTGTTTACCTACACGCGGACGTTATTATAATTCATATTACAGTATCCGGTTTACTTTTAAACACAAGACTTCTCTATAACACGAGAAAATATCGCGCGCAGTTATACTGGAAGATGTTTTATCAGAAATTATCTGCAGATAGAATTGACGTTAGGAATGATATTACGATACATATGTTGAAACAGTATAAACGAGCCGTTTTTATTATACCGGATTTACTATGTATTTCAAAATTATATACAGTTAACGAAATTACCTTGACCATTTCAGTTATAGATTATAACATTTTGACGCGTGATTGTTTGTTATACGATAGTAGTTCTTAGGCGCGCTGTAGACAATTTTAAACGTATTTATATAAATGTTTTAAAAATTGAGACGTTCCACGTCAACCAGAAAATAAGAATTATTGTTAGCGTTAAAAATCTCAGTGGACAACGCGATTGAAATGGTTATACATCTTTTCAGTGGAGTGAGACGCAAAATAGCGATGGAATATTCTTCCGAAATACGGTTTGATACTTACGCCTTTTAACGGTTTCAACTTGTAGGCCTTTTAATTAACTTCGTTAACTACGCTAAATACATATTAACAAAATGTATTTAGAAATAATAAAATATCTAAATTACGATTATACTCAAATTGACATCGCGGTGGTGTTATAACATGTTCGCGATAAGAAGTTCGTAATGGTAAAGGTGCACTTTAAAGTTTACTATCCTACTCGATAGTGTCCGTGCAAGAGTAAGATTTTTGATCACACAGCGAAGCATGAAACGAACGGAAACGAATATTGACAAAGTATCATATCAAAGTATTTTTGACCGAGTCCATGAACGACGTTTTACCTATTGCAGTTACTTCATGAATCAAATATACGAATGTAAAAATTAATACCGGAATTATTATTATTAGTAGTGATAACAATGGGGATACTGCCTCCTGTGTCAGCCCGCAGCCGGAGGCCAATTCCGAGGTCAACCGGATCAACACCCCCTCCACCCCTCCCACTGTACCGATACTACTCGTATTATTGGACGAGTTTAACTTTCACTCGGTAGTAATATGTAGACATCTTTCTGATGAACCGGTAATCTAATTTTGTCATTTTGACCACCACACCCCTCCACACCACCCATTGTACTGATTATTATAGATATTTCGGCGGAATTCTTAACCCAACTAATGATGCTAACTGAGAGTTTTACTTTCTTTAATTTCTTGTCATAGCTCTTCTGTTTCAATCCTCCTCTCTTCCCGTTCAGCCCTCGATTACATGTAAATATACTCTTATACATACATATATATATATATATATACACACACAGGGGAATATATATATATATATATATTCTGTTTGACAGTAACTAGTTCCAATCGTTCATTATTATTGCTACCTGCCGACTATAACCTTTTATAAACTGTTAATGAATATATAGCTATGTATATATATATATATATATATATATATATATATATTTCGGCGGAATCGTCAAATTCGTCATCGTCGTGATATTTAGACGCGACGTTATTATTATCTACGTACTCGTATTATTCGAGGACGAGTTATTAATCGATTATTATTATTTCGAGGTCTACCGATCATCACTTATGACCGTCACACTCCCTTCACACCTCCCACTGTACCGATTATTATACATATTTCGGCGAAATTCTTAACCCAATGAATTATGCACGTCAATGACTTCTGCAACCGGTATTCGATTATTAACGAGTTTAACTTTCACTCGGTAATACGTAGACATCTTTCTGATGAACCGGTAATCTAATTTTGTCATTTTGACCGCCATACCCCCTCCACACCTCCCACTGTACCATTATTATACATATTTCGGCGGAATTCTTAACCAACTGATGAGTGTGCGAGGGAGCGAGCGTGTGTGCGTGTGTTAGTGTGTAGGTGTGCACATCTTATCATCACCAACAGTCGTATTAATCGTATTGGTGTGTGCGTGTGAGCGTGTGTTAGTGTGTAGGTGTGCACATCTTATCATCACCAACAGTCGTATTAATCGTATTGGTGTGTGCGTGTGAGCGTGTGTATGAAACTTAGCACATATTAATCAAATTGGTGTATGCGTGCGAGCGAGCGTGTGTTAGTGTGTAGGTGCGCGCATCTACACACATACACACGCATACATTCGTCTTTATTGTCTTCAATTCTCTCGACAAACATTAATTTTTTTACGGAAAAAATTATAACGCGATTTTTTTATTATTTTTTTATTTTCTTTAAAAATAGTACCATATATACAGACGTGACGTATACGTAGATGTGATGCTGATGTATAGACGTATACGTACATGAGATAATAATTATAAAACTTTTTTTACTAAATCGTTTAGCGGATTATAACTAATTTCCCGATCGTGTAATAATAATGCGTAACAAGATGTCTTCTCCGGGATAGCGGTCGATGATTTAAATTCGATCTTTAAATCTATCGGGCTGTTTGAAAGTAATTCATTCTGATAAGTAGTATCGATTACGAAAATGGTATATTTTTTCGCAAATTCGTTGATACCGATAAGCGGAGATGGATTTGGTTTCTGATAGTACATCTGCTGGAAACGAGTATACATTTGATATAGCGGAGCGTATTTATTTTCCGCGAAGTTTAATTGAAGGTTATTGTAGGGGTAATAAATCGAATTCAAGTAAACTTTAATATCGATTATATTACAATGATCGAATTCCGACATATCTTTCGTTAGTTGATTTTTCCTGTTCGTCTGAAAAGCTACTATGACGCACGAAGGTCGTTCGCTATTAGTACCGGTTTTTACCAACCAACTATGCTCGGTAGCGTGCGGTAAGTCGGGATACTCGTAAAGACTCCATTGACGAAAATTTATCGGAAGAAATTTAGCGTTCTTCACGTATTGTAATAGAGCTATTCTAGCCTCGTCATTGACACGTATAAATGGTAAATTCCACACGACGTTTTGCAATGTAATCGAGACATCCGCTGCATTCGTATCGTTATATAACGCATTTACATCTTGTCTGCCTCTGGTTAATATCAATTCGTGTCGCGTATTTATAAATACTCGCCGATAATCTTCGTGTAAGCCGGAAATAAGTTTTAACGGAATACTGAATGAAAAATAGAGCGTTTTCGCATCCCCAGTCTCCGGTTTTTCGTACGTACACGCTTTAAGGTCGCTTCGATTCATAACTGAACTAGCGTAGATGTTTTCTTCGTTCTTTCCGTCCATGCTGACGTACGCTTTAAGAGTAGACGTTATACCCGGATTGCGTACTCTGTCTATTTCGACTCCGTTTATTTCGTATCGTATTTCAGAAAATAGATGAAGCGGACCAGCGAAAGCGAAATTTGTCGATTTTTTCACGTATCCTTCCAATATTAGATAACTTTCACTCGGTAATACGTAAACATCTTTCTGATGAACCGGTAATCTGATTTCGTCATTTTGACCGAAATTATTACTCGAATACGGTTTATGCGTATGATATTCGAACGAAATAATACTGTTTTCCGTCTGAATCGGTTCGTTTACACGTAGTATACTATCCATTGTATGTATGTGTGTTATACTCTGTTTGATATGACTTTGTAACCCAATTGACGTAATAGTTGTATACTGCGATGAGATAGGCCCGATTTCTTACGATTGACTCGTTGTTTACGTACGTGTCGTCTATTTATACTTTTTTTGAATGACCACCAACACAGCGAGCGAGTAGTGTTCGAGATGGAAGAGTACTTATTATAGGTTTTAACCATTATTGTCGCGTCTCAAGTGTAATGTAATAGTAATCGTTTCTTCGTGAAAATCGATTACACGCCCGTTTTGGTCTTCAACCGATATGGTAATATTATTTATAGTTTCATCGACTATCGGAAGATAGACGATACTCTCGGGTCTTTCGACTATCTTATAACCCGGCGCTATATCGAGTGGGAACGAATGTATGTGGAGTTTCATCATGTCCTTATACTCTTTCGAGTACATTTCCAATAATAATTCGTACACTCTTCGAAATAGCGCGCAATCCCGCAGTTTACGTCGAAGTGGTAGAAAATATAAGTAGGATAGTGGTAAATGAGTCCAATCAGAATGATGATAATGATGACGATGTTTATCGTTTTTTACGTGAACGCGATAATGCTAATATGATTATTGTATTCGCGCAAGACGAGATTAACGCGCGACATATTTACGACGAACACGCGAACGGAGGTGGATCGAATTGTGACTATAAAACATTCCGCGAAATGTGTCGTGTAAGCTGGTCGGGTGACAAGTACGGCTTCTTAACAATCGTCAAAGAAAATAATATAAATAGCGGTCGTTTCCGTAAAGGTTTCGATCAATTTCTATCGATAAAAGAAATCTAATAAGCGCTCGCTCCTACTGTTATATTACGTACATTATGGATCGTGAACGTATCGAACGTGAAATACAAGTGAAAAAATCGCTAAATACTTTACGAAACGCCATCAAAGAAAAATATAATACTCTGATTCGGGATAAAAGTTCGATGATGGATGCATCTTCGCTAGTATTACAACCGGTTATCGAACCGTTGAAAGAGTTAAAGCAAGTTATATCGGACAAAACGGGTATGACAAAGATGACAGCATCATCACCACCACCGTTAGACACTGATGAGAAACGTATTAAATTATCCGCTATTCCTATACTTAAAACTCCGCTCAAAGCCGAACCGTTATCACCATTATCATCAGCATTAGGATCATTAACGCAAATCGAATCACCTTCTATTCGATCACCTAGTAGCAGTATAAAATTACCGTTATTCGATCGAATTGAAGATACCGCGTACGGTATTCGGTTTAATCATGGAACTAACGAATATAGATTGGGAGATGTACCGATTAGTTGGAATGATGAACAACGTACTTTACGATTGCACGCGAGTGAATTAAAAGATCGAGACATCGAGGTATCTACCGGTCTAGCTTATCTACTTACGCATAAACTACCGGCTCCTGAATATTACACAGAGAGTGATTTGAAAATGTATAGACAACTGTTAGAAGCTACTAGAGCTCATTTACGTAGTACCGGTGTGATAAAAGGTTTAGATAACGCCAAGTACCGCGAAATAATTAAACCATTATTCACCTTATCATCATCATCATCACCGTTAGGAGTTGTAAAGAAAAAAGAAGGTGGTAAAATGAGACTAATGAAGTTAATAAATAGCCCTAATTGTAATAAAGGTGATATTAATACATCGTCGATTGTTTACGAATACTGGGATGATCCGAACGAATTAGTCGAACGATTAGTTTTATTACACGCCTCCAGACAAAGCGGTAATACCGGTCTCGATAACGAAATTTTATCTATCGAAGAAGAATTAGCGGAAGCCGGCTATATTCATTTACCGAGTGAATATGAAAACCAAGACGAATAACGCGTCTGTGAAAGAGCAGATTGTTAAAGAATTATTCAAACCGGCTCGTAAAAATTATCCTACGCGAGCTGTACAAACATACGGACAGAATGAATTTTGGCAAGCTGACATCGTTGATATGAGACAATACATACGTTCGAATAAAGGCTATCGATATATTCTCACGATTATCGACACGTTTTCAAAATTTGCTCGTTGTATTCCGCTGAAGCGTAAAACAGGAGCGGAGGTAGCTAAAGTCTTGGATGATATTCTACGCGTGTGCGATAAAACACCGAATAATTTACAGACGGATGATGGATTGGAGTTTTTTAATCGACTCGTTAAACGAGTAACCGACAAATATCGTATTAATCACTACAGTTCGTACAGTCCGCTAAAAGCTAGTATTGTTGAAAGATTTAATCGCACGATTAAAAATAAACTATGGCGTCATTTTGCGATCAGCGGAAAATATTATTGGATAGGCGCATTATCGAAATTAACGCGCGAATACAATAACAGCGTCCATTCTACGATCGAAATGCGACCTGTCGATGTTAGTGCGAAGACTGAAGCGGAAGTTGCTAAACGCATTGCGTCGAAACGCATGAAACGATTAGTAGTCGCCCCGCCGAAAAAACTATATAAAGTCGGCGATTACGTACGTATAAGTAAAGTAAAATCGATATTCGAGAAAGGTTATACGCCTAATTTTAGTTCGGAAATATTCATCGTACGAGACGTATATCTTACAAATCCGATAACCTATACACTTCGAGATACGAACGGAGACATAGTTAAAGGTCGTTTCTATCATCAAGAACTATCCAAAACCGCTCATCCCGATACGTATCTAGTAGAAAAAGTGTTAAAACGTAAAGGACGTCGTGTGTACGTAAAGTGGCTCGGTTTCGGTCCGAAACATAATTCTTGGATAGCGGTTAAAGATTTCGTTTAACTGGAAGATGCCTCTACATAAATCCGGCAAGTACTCCGATAGAGAAGCGCAATCAGCGCTATTACCTAAACAACCGTGTATTACAAACACTCTACCATTAACCGCGGATGGAAATTACGATTTACGAGGGAAACGAATGTTACACGCTGATAATAAAACAGCCCTGCCGCAAGATGATGAATTGATTAGTTATTATCAATGTAAAAATTTCGTATGGAGCTACATCTCATCGGATGCGTTCAAAGATAAAGTACTAGAACATTTAGGTATTTCTCAGACTAGCGAAGGAGACTTCAAATTGAACGGTAAACGCTTATTAGGAACCGATAATACTCGTCTTAATGTGGAAGATGATGAATTAATTTCTTTCGCGCGTTGCAAAAAAACTCAAAAATGGTTTACCGAGACTACTACATTCAAGGAAAAAGTATTCGAAGCTCTTAATGCAACAGACGCAATTACGAAGCAACAACCGGATATGAATATAGCCTCGTTAGAGAATCGTGTAAAAAGATTGGAACAACTTCGAAAACCCGATTCGGCTAATGAATTACCTCCAACTCCATCAAACGCGAAGAAACCGACGTAAAATAAATAAAGAATAGTATTAATAAAATAATAAATGAACGAATCGATTAACAAGTATTTGTATTATTTCGATTAGCTCGATTATACATTATATTCTTAATAGATAAAAATATACGCGTATTTAATTACGGTCGAGTACTTATTTCGCGAAATATAATTGTACAGAGTAATGGTAAGATTATTCTTCATCCGATACTCCGTTAAAATACATCGTTACATCTGCTACCCCTTCACCTTCTCTATCGTTATCTTTATCATCGGTACCATCATCGCTAAACACGATTTCATCATTATCATCATTACTAACGAGTGCGCAACACTTATAATCATTGACTATACACATATTTTCCAAACCCT
This sequence comes from Coronaproctus castanopsis, assembly GCA_032883995.1. Classification (NCBI taxonomy): domain Eukaryota; kingdom Metazoa; phylum Arthropoda; class Insecta; order Hemiptera; family Monophlebidae; genus Coronaproctus; species Coronaproctus castanopsis. Next base: position 13,866,825 of record CM065052.1, on the reverse strand, counting down.
GTTGAATTATTTCTAAATGTACGTCGTGCATGTACTGTTCCATTACATCATCGCACTCGGTATATGTAGGAATAGTATTACGTAGCAGGTAATAAGCTAAGAGTTCGCGACAAAAATAGTTGCATACGATTTGTTGATAGAGCAACGAGCTGCGTATATTTTTCAATATAGGCGAAGTTGTCTGTTCCAGTACACGTGTGATCCAGTATTGCGGACGTTTACGTAATAAATTTAATTGTTGCGGAAACGCGCGAAGTTGTTTTTGGGACACGCGATACAATTTTCGCATTATAATTTCGACTACGCGCTTATAACGATTTTGTAATTGATCCAAATATTTATCAATTTCATCGCATTTACGCACGAATAATCTTCCACTGTCCGATTGCGGTAATAAATCTACCGCATGATTCGTTTCTTCCATAGTGATATATATACCGAATAAGCTGGGTTTACTCATCGCCGGATAGCGACTCACCATCATTTGACCTTGTTCTTCTCCTCGCTCCGGATAAACCCATACGGTTAAGTTATCGATGCAATACCGTTCATTCATCATTGCGTCACAGACTTCGAACATGGTAATACGAGGGAGTTGACTGAAAACTTTATCGTACATAAATTTAAATTGTCTATACGAAAAATATACGAAATTCTGAATATTCGATGTATCGATATCGTAATATTCTTCACGGAGGAAGATATTCTTATCTAGTGCTTTATACACTAATACAAACGGTTCCGCACCGTTGTTCATATTTAAACCGACGACTATATAAAAATCTGAATCTAACGAAATAAATTTTTCCGCAATCGGATGAATGTTACACATTGGAAGTGTTCCATCTTGTCCAGTTGGAAACGAGCATCTGCTATCTTCCATAACGAGTTTAGAAAAAAAAAAAAAAAGAACAACAACAACGACGATATTAATATCGATGGAAACACAATAACGCTCTTGATGCGGTTTAACTAGCGAGTAAACATCTTTTCGTTCCTACTTTTCATCTATCACTGATATCATCTCTTCGATGAAATGGTACATTGCATCGCGAGTACGTCGTGAAAACGTCGAGATCGCGTCGTGAAAACGTCGAGATCGCGTCATTAAGACGCCATAAGAACACTGTATTTACGTCATGAAAACGTCAAGATCACGTCATGAAAACGTCATGAAAACGTTGGGAAAACGTCATGAAAACGTCGAGATCGCGTTGTGAAATTTCCCTGAAATGTGTATAATCAGTATGTGGGCGGTGTGGAGGGGTGGGGGTTAACGTGTCAGGAGGACGTCATTCAGACATCGGGAGTATGATAGTCACATTACACACAAGCGGACTCTTATTATAACGAGTGAAGTAGTTAACGTTACACGTAAGTTTCAGCATTCAAATAGTTATGTCTACTAGTACTAGTGCTGCTACTACTACTACACTAGTGTCTCTTTCGACGAAAAATGTGTTTTTTGTTGATTTGCAAGGGCTCAAAACTTCGACGAATACGTTCATTATTAAAGAATTGGCTATTCTTAATATTAAAGGTGATTACGCGTTACATAAACTCTATCAACCGCCGTTCGATATTTCGCTAATTGATTCGCACACTCAAGCAAAAAATCTTTGGATATCTCAGCGATACCACGGATTATCGTGGAACAGCGGAACGGCGTCTTATAAAGAAATTTATAAAGATTTACGCGATGTTGCGGAAACGATGTCACCGTGTTTGTTTCTAGTAAAAGGACTGGAAAAATGTAAATGGGTGGAAAATTTTCTACCAATGCCGCATACATCGGTCGAAGTTTGCAACTTGGAAGATCAATTCGGTACGCCGAATTTAAAAGTGCTACATTCGCTCTACCGTGGAATATCAACTACAACATCCTGTTCGCATCATGGTCACGATCGATTTATTTGCGCGCTACGTAATGTTTACTTATTAGCGAAATGGTACGATATGAATGTGGCGCCGATCCAGGCAATACTGTCACCAAATATGTTCTTGGAAACTGTTCTGGATGATTTATTACAAGGCGTATTTTCGAGTAGATTATGCCAGTTATTTCATAAATTACCGGCTAAATTACGCGATCGAGCAGACTTCCACAAATATAATCCGTTTCGAATTACTTTTCCATCGCAACAACTTTGTACCAGTTGTAATCCAATAGTAGATAACGAGTAATATAAGTATGCTAATAGTAATAAGTATTATAATAATTTTTAATAGTACTTTATTAGATTAGTAGAATAATTTTATTTTTAATTTTCTGTTACCTAATACGTTAACGAATAAACAAATATTTTTTCTTAAAAACGAGAGCTTGTGTTTATTTTTATTTATTTCATTTTGTGGAGCGCTAGTTTTTTGCTATATATAAAAATCGAATGATTCTTATATACATTGCCCAAACTACACTTCGTGGAAGTAAACTAGCATGTAGTTCTCAGGTTTTTTGTTTTTTTTTTTTTTGTTTTTTTTTTATTATTTTTGAATTTTTTGATTTTTTTTTTTGATTTTTTAAATTTTTAAATTTTTTTTTATAAATTATTATCTACCGATTGATAAATTATAATTTTTCTTCTTCGAATACTGCATCGTAGCAATGTCGAAACCAAAATAAACTACCCGTCACTTTTTCACCGTGAATTGTCATACTTGTAAAATTAAGGCGCGCTAAATTTTTCATAAATTCATACACGTCCGTTATTCGTTTATGTCCGGAGACATCGTCGTTATTTAGCTGAAAATATTTCACAATCGACTTTTTCTGTCGACAGATATTTCCTCGACTACATTCGTATACAACGCATGTCTTATAGCCACCGTCTACTAATATCATATTCGGACAAGGAAAGCGTTCCGAAAATACGATATTTCTTTTCATCCGATAAATGTAAAATACAACCCATTCGTGCGTTTTATAAGGCGGTACGTAACTAGCTATTTTAGATTTAGCCGTAGGAGGAAGTCCGCAGCGTATCCATACATTATCCAAATCTGGACTAGTAAGCTGTTCCTGTTGTTGATGTTGTTGTTCTTGATGATGACTGGAAACATCCGATATTATTCCCAGCTCTATTAATAATTTATCGACTTCTCGAGCGAACGAAGGTCGTTGCGACGATGTCGGTTGAATAAGTTGATGGTTAGAAGACGATTCCATTATGAGGACAGATGATGTGTATTGAAAATCTTTGACGAAAACGAGTAAACGAACGTGAACACCGATGAAACGATTGAAATGTACTGTGCGCTGTATAAAATATTTGACGCGATTATTAAAAAAATAAATTATGTAACCTATCGCAGCCGCGAGCAGAACATTTATATAAGCATTCACCAATTGCGAGATAGAGTTCTTCCGTTTCTTCGAGGTTAAATAATGTTAAATATTGTTCGCAACGAACAAAAGCATCACATAAAGCTGTAATATTATTAGATGATGATGATGATGGTGATGATGGTGGTGATGATAGATGTTTTTTTAATTCGTCGCAGTTATGACGAAATAAAAATTCGCCAATCGCTATGTGAAGTTTCATCATGTCCTTATACTCTTTCGAGTACATTTCCAATAATAATTCGTACACTCTTCGAAATAGCGCGCAATCCCGCAGTTTACGTCGAAGTGGTAGAAAATATAAGTAGGATAGTGATAAATGAGTCCAATCGGAATGATGATAATGATGACGATGTTTATCATTTTTTACGTGATTTCTTCGAAAATAATTCAGATGATCGTAATAAGACGGACCATCGTTTATATCTTCCCCCAGTTTCTCAGCTTCCATAATAATATCGCGAATAGTATTAACGCTATTACTATATTTATTATGTAGTACGTATTAAGAATAATATAGATTACGCGAATAGTCTTACTAAGAACATTGGATGAATTATACATATCCACACGATTGCAACAATGTGATTAATAGTATGTATTTGATTGCGATAGCCTCTCTTAATTACTCGAGCGAAGAAACTTTGACGTATTTGATACAGCTTATGTAAACTTACGTAATCTTCCATTTAATCGTGTATAAACGTCACGTAATCATCGATTTGATCACGATTATACACACACACACACACACACGCTCCCTCGCAAACACCGATACGAGGAATACGACTGTTGGTGATGATAAGATGCCCACACATACACACTAACACACGCACACACGCTCGCTCGCACGCTCGCACTGATAGCATTAAGGACTGTTGAGGATGATAAGGTATGCGCGCACCTACACACTAACACACACACACACGCTCCCTCGCAAACACCAATTTGATTAATACGACTGTTGACTGCGGTAAGTTTCATACACACACTCACACACACACCAATATGATTAATACGACTGTTGGTGATGATAAGATGCGCACACCTACACACTAACACACGCACACACGCTCGCTCGCACGCTCGCACTGATAGCATTAAGGACTGTTGAGGATGATAAGGTATGCGCGCACATACACACTAACACACACACACACGCTCCCTCGCAAACACCAATTTGATTAATACGACTGTTGACTGCGCTAAGTTTCATACACACGCTCACACGCACACACCAATACGATTAATACGACTGTTGGTGATGATAAGATGTGCACACCTACACACTAACACACGCACACACGCTCGCTCCCTCGTACACTCATCAGTTGGTTAAGAATTCCGCCAAAATATTTATAATAATCGGTACAATGGGAGGTGTCGAGGGGGTGTGGTGGTCAAAATGACAAAATCAGATTACCGGTTCATCACAAAGATGTCTACCTATTACTACCGAGTGAAAGTTAAACTCGTTAATAATCGAATACCGGTTGCAGAAGTCATTGACGTGCATAATTCATTGGGTTAAGAATTTCGCCGAAATATGTATAATAATCGCTACAGTGGGAGGTGTGAAGGGGTGTGACGGTCATAAGTGATGATCAGTTGACCTCGAAATAATATACTCGTCGAACAATATGAGTAATAATCGAAAACATGTAGAAACGGCATCAATGTTAATTTCCATAAGAAAGTGACCCAGGTGCTAAGTTTCATACACACGCACACATGCTCGCTCACTCACACTGATAGCGTTAAGGACTGTTTGAGGATGATAAGGTATGCACGCACCTACACACTAACACACGCACACACTCTCAGTTAGCATCATTAGTTGGGTTAAGAATTTCGCCGAAATATGTATAATAATCGGTACAGTGGGAGGGGTGGAGGGGGTGTTGATCCGGTTGACCTCGGAATTGGCCTCCGGCTGACCGGGCAGTATCCCCATGATATAGCCTACTATTATTATTATTATTTTTTTTGTAAGATTAATGAATATACGTTGTAATACGTTTTAAATAATAATTTTAGCGAATCGAGAAAAATGTTTTGAGAGAAATAATAACATAATTACACGAAGAATGCTGTTACGAATGATAATCAGTTGTACCACGGTCGGAAACAGAATATCGAAAGTCAATTATCGAGGATCTTTGAAGTTAGTCTACAGAAATTGAAAAACCCGCTCATTCCGAATTTTGGGCGGAAAATTTACGCGTAGTTTATTATTACTATTATTATTATTATTATTTCTTATCATCATCGTCGTATCGTTCGTTGCCGAACGTCGTGACTATTGTACGTTTATTTTTACGAACCAAATTAGCTAGCGTTCAAGGCACTATATGTAACGCAGATGCGCATGCATATGATGTTATACGAAGTGGGCTGCCAATTCCTTCTCCGCGATAATTAAGAATTAAATAACGATGAAAACTTTCTATGTCGCGTGTTGGTTTCAAACCCCTCACCATCAAGTCGACAGTCGATCACTCGACAATATTATTTCTTACGAACAGCTACTAACGGCTAGAGGCACGGATAAATATAAATTAGATTACTAGGTTCCTTATGTTAAATTTTATAAATTTGAACGATGAATAAATGTGATTAATTAGGATAATATTTCAGTTAAAGAGGTCGGAAAGTTTAATGGGGATGTAATAGAATTAAATTGAGGAAATTCTGTAAGGATATATAGTTAACTGAAACATTAATATTACATTTATTGCATGCCGGTTTCTTTTGCAAGGACTTGCCATACGTTAGTTGAGTATGACGCCAAGTCGGAGCCTGCTGATGACTATTTCATCTCCACGTCTACTGATGAGCGTATTCCAAGGTCGAACATTACATTTAATTTGACGGAGTTTCTTTGTGGTTGGAACAGCTATCCACCGTTGATTCCACAAAGTTGCTTCCGGTAGCGGGTGAAATTTGTAGTAGGTGTTGGAATGTCAGGAACAGGACGGATCAAAGCGGTTTCTTTGGCTGCCCTGTCGGCCAGTTAATTTTCAGGAATTCCTGACTAATCCGGAATTAGCAAATAGGGTGTTGCATCTGATTGTGACAAACGGAAATGGCTTTTAGTGCCGCTACCGATTCTGAGCAAATCAGTGTTCGACTGATATCCTCCTAATCTGTAATATACTGGGTTGCTAAGTACATTTGAGAATGTCTCAATATCGTGTTATAACTGAGTCACCTTTTACAACTGAACACTCGACGAATGCTAACTTATATAGTATTACTAAATCTAGAAAATGAACGAGACAAATTATAGGCCATAGGAGAAAACAAACAAAAACCTGCGAGAGAATAAATAAAATGTGATAAAAAGAAAAACAAAACTATACGAGGTATATATGCACTTATATACACATATGCATAATGCACATACACCATGTTAACTATACAAAATAAATAATCGACATAGATACGGAATTGAATGACCTATGCTTAATTCTACGATGTTTGTATATAACGCGTGGCGGGGATTATTAATTAATCTATTTCGACGTATCCTATGTAAAACTTTTTCGAAAATTTACTAATATAAGAAAATGGGTATAAGATGTTTAATTCCGAGTGCATAACAGTAATTTTTGTATACCAGTGACGATTTAGTATAATTCGGCAACAGAGTGATTTTGAATCAGTTGTAATTTTTTAAATGGACCGTTTAAGACTTAGAGCCAAATAATGCGTAGGTTAATCACGGCCGAATAATGCGTGTATATAATAATTTCTTATTAACGACAGATAAATACGACTGTCGATTAATGATGAAGTATACGGATTGCTTTATTATCAATGATGTAATTAATATTATTATTAAGAGATAAACGATAATCCGGGATGGCGTCTAAATATCGAACCTGAGCGTTTCGCCAGTGAATACTTTTACCATCGATGTTAATTTCAACTGAAGGTAATAGACGATGCCTTGTGCAGAATATATCTTCGGTTCTATCTCAGTATAACCCCCACCGTCTGCAAAACTTAAAAATAGAGCTAGCAGCTCTTTGTAAAATATTATTAATGGGCCTGTAAGATTTACTACATCATCGACTTATGGTACAACATAATTATGGTGTCACTTAGGTGTATCGTTTATTAATATTAACAATAGATACGGGTCTAATATGCCTTGCGGCACAACTGAAGGATAAGTTTTGACAGAGGATTTGTACATATAAGATGTGTAACGTAGAACATTATATTGCTTAAATAAGATTAAGAGGAAGGAATAGCCTGGAAAAAGAAGATTTTTATAATCGAACTAATAGAATGGACGAGTCACCAAGGAAAATCGACGAGATGATTGATGGACACAGTAACAACGCCGATCGGTCAAACTATAATCGCGACGACGACAGTGAAGAGCAAACGATTAGAAAGGGAGGAGGTGAAGAAAATTTGTCAGTAGTACAATATGGAAATTGAACTTTGTCAAACTATACAACGTAATCGACGAAGAAACATTTAAAAGCATTTGACAGAGAAGAATAGGATATAATAATATCGCCTGGAATGATAGCCCATTTTGTACGTAAATATAACATAAAATGGGCTAGTAGTCACGATATTCGACAACAAATGATACGACGATGACGATAATGATGATACCTATAGTTTATCATTATATTTTACGCGAGGCGAATTTTAAAATATAAGAGATGTCTCTCTGTCCGGATATACGAATTGCGTCGATGAGCTTCTTCAAGCCTCTCGAATGGTTTAAAATAAAAAGGTTTGTCAATTACGATACAGACTTTCGACGAGTGAATTTAACGGTTAGAAACGTCTCTTAGAAAGTACTGGATACGGCTGTATATTTTCGAGTCGGCGAATCAAAACAATACCGTATTAGGCTACTTTAGGCGTGTACGATATCTCTAGAAATTCTAAACGGCCTCCTCTTTTTATTCACGGAGCTTTTGTACGAAATATGTCGACCTTTAGTCGAAGAATGATGATTATTATAATCGCTCGGATTAGTAGTGAGCGATGATGATAATAATAATAATAATAGTAATAATAATAACAATAACAACAGTAGTAGTAGTAGTGTGGGGCCGGAAGCCGACTGGGATGCAAGAGGAAATTCTTTTTCGTTTTTATTTGGCACGAAATGATAAGAAACACCGAGGAAAAGCCGTTTTAAATAATTAATCCTAGACTTCTTATATTCGGTCGAATTATCATTAGATGAGTATTTTCGCTTCCACGATTTTCCAGTTGAACCTTTAAGCGTCCCTTTTCGCAATCTGAAACCGACGACCTCTTGTTCTTTTGTTCCATTCTACCAATCTCTCTACCACACATTTCGCACAGGCACTGCAACCGTCCAAGGTAATTATAATCGTTCGCCTATTTCCGGAACGCCAAAGTACCGAAATCGTATTTTTTCTTTAATCGTTTTTAAAAATTTAAATATTAATTTCACAATCCATTCCTTATCCTTTCGCGTAACGGACCCCCGTATTATTCGGATATTGCAGTTTATTACTCGCAGACTCATACACACACACACACACACATATATATATATATATATATATGGATATTTATCCAGAAAATGCTCGTACATATAATAGATATATAGAAAACACTCATCCGTGTGTATATATATATATATATATATATACGTGATATGTATTAGTATTTTACACGAAGCATGTACGTGTTTATTAAATGTAATAATGCATTTATTATATTAATTTCACAATGCATGGATATATATGTATATATATATATATATATATATATATATATATATATATATATATACATATATATATATGTATAACTTTTTGGATATTGAAAACTTGGTTTAACTTTTGATTACGATTAAACTTTCCATTTTCTGTTACTACAAACTTCTCGACGCATTCGTAGCACCCTCAGAATGTTCATTATCGTCTTAAGTAGTAAAATTGGAATTTCGTGAGTTGAGGAGGAGAATGTTCGTGTAAGCTGTTAATTATGGAACAGACGGATATGGCGGAAAATACTTACTTCATAAGGCTGAATAACTATACGAAATGCGCGTAAAACTTCTATACGGAATAATACGATTTTTGTAGGTACTATTATTGTTATTATTAATATTGTTCTAGACTCATTTTCCGTTAAAGCAGTAACGGGCCTGTTAAGGTGCACAGAAAGTTTTCGGCATGCGTATGCACAAACACACATACACTCAGATGTGCATATTATATGTTTAAATATATGTACGCAATATTAATTTTGCGCTGCAAATGTTAATTTATATATCTAGCTCGAGTTGAGAATTTTGTAAATTTGGAAAGTTCATATATATTCATACAATTGATTTTTACCGGCCGTTCCAATACGATAGAACATTGAAGTTCACTTATACATATATCATCATCATCACTGTTCATTATCCTACGTAAGGAAGTGGTGTGACACCGTGTAATATTATTCAAGTTGCATTATAGTTTTTCTCCATAAGTATCTATTATTCGCATTTTGAAACGCCTCCAACATAGTATATCGTGTTGACGCCTTTACTTGATCGATCCAGCGTGTATGGCATCTTCCCTGTGGACGTTTACCGTTTACGATATCTTGTATTATTGTTTCTCGATATATATATGTCCGAAATATCTTATCACGTTTCTCTTGATTTTCGTTAAAAGCCTAGTATCCACTATTAATTCATCGATAATGGACTTATTAGTTCGGAGCGCCGTTCAAGGTATACGGAGAAGTTTTCGATATATTGCCATCTCGAAGGTGTTTATACGCTTTTCGTCAACTTTTTTAATAGTCCATGTTTCGAACGCATATTTCGCAACAGGAAAAATGACTTCCTTGAATAATTTTAATTTTGTTGATTTTATTACGTATGTATCTTTCCATATTCTATTCAGTTTGGCCATTGCTACTCTTGCTAAACCTAGTAGACGCCTGCGTATTTCCTCTTCGCATCCACCTATATTCGTTATTATCGCACCCAGGTAGTTAAATTGTCGTACTACTTCATAACACTCAATATCTGTAGTTTCTGATCTATTATTTTTTGCTCTATCAACAATCATCACTTTTGTTTTCAATTTGTTCAGTTTAATGTTGTAATTTTCACTCACGATTTTCAGCTTTTTATAATATTTCGAAGCTCTTTGTCTCATTATGTGTTCGCTATATACATTAAATAACATATGGAATACATCCTTGCCTAACTCATGTTTCTAATTTAAATGGTTGCGATTTACAGTTATTAACTTTTACGGTGCTTATGTTATTTTCATATAGATTGCGTATAATCCTTATTATGTGTTTTGGTACTCCAGTTACGTGTAATATCTGTCACAGTTTACTCCATTTGACTGAGTCAAAATCAACAAAACGCATGTATAATTCTAATTGATACTCACGCGCTTTCTCAATGATTTTCCGTGCAAAGTAACTGAATCATATTCATACAGCCTGTAACGTTCTTAAAGAAGTTTTAGGTACATCGTTATGACGAATAGCACCCCTCAAAAGTATTGCAACAGCTCCAACACGCCTAGATTGATCAGATCGATACATAAGATAACCCGAACATTTGATTGGTGTACTCTGATCGAGTTTAGTTTCAGAAACAGCTACGATATCTATTTTATTATTATAAAGGACACGGATCAATTCATTTAGTTTTGGCTTAATGGAATTTGCATTCCATTCTATTATGCTAATGTTTGGACTTCTTAGTATGATTTAACTCCTTAATTAAATAAATGCGTAAATACAATTTCGATAATCATCGTTATTTTGAGAATTTTTTATTAATCAATGACATGATTTTACCTACATTACATTCTTTAATGAAATTAAATATTTCAGTGAATGCTGATACGTTACACTGTTCATTCTGCTTAAGATTTTTTTGTTATTCCTCTAGAAATCTCCTCATATATTTCCTGCATTACTATTTCCATTATTATTATTACTTATGCCACTTCGTTTACTATGCTTATTTACGCTATTAACATTATTATTACTATTATTTATATTATTGTTATTATTATTATTATTATTATTATTAGTTATTAATATTGATTTGAAGGTGGAATTCCTCCCTACTGATCTTCGCGCTAGCATTTTCTTTCGCACTTCGCACTCGTTAGTGCTTCCCCGCAGTTTGCACATTTAATCGCAGCTGTGTCGGCTAAACATTGATTACTTGGATGTGCTTGCCCACATTTCAACTTGGAAGTCAGGTTACAGTTACCTGATACATGTCCATATAACTGTCAGTTGAAACACCGAATAATTCGGTTTTTGGGTCTATATCTTTCCCAGGACACAATGCAGTAAAATACTGTTTTCATTCGGAAGACAGTTCTGACATTTAATTTATTAGGTAAATTGGCTGTCCGTGTGACGAATTATTCCTTTCATTAAACTGTACTACTGTCTGTACGGCAGTAACAGCATTTACTGACTTTTTTTTATATCTTCCACAGCAATTCCATGCGGTAAATCTTCATTTGAAATGTGGTGCTACAGAAGAATGTGGAAAATACCTTGGACTAAAAAGGTCAGAAATGAGGAGGTTCTAAAATTAATGGGAACCGACAGAATATTAATGGCAGAAGTGAAAAAAAGAAAGATACGTTTTTTTGGTCATTTTATGAGAAGAGAAAAGTACAAGCTACTACAAACGATAACAATGGGTATGATTGAAGGAAAAAGGAAACCGGGAAGAAAATGTATATCGTGGTTCGATAACGTAAAAAAATGGACCGGAATCAATGAAACAGAAGAATTGGTCAAAATAGCAAGAAATAAGAACCGGCTACAACAGATTGTCCATTCGATGCATGCTGATGGTTAAACAGTTACCCGAATCGGGTTATACCAGAAGAAGAAATGTAGAATTGTTCATCATGAACTTTCAAATAATTTAATAATGCATCGTAATCGTCCGTTGTATTCGTGTGAAATAGTTTCCTATTTCCCCGAATGCGTATTTTAAATTCCGATTTTAAAACTGATTTTAATTTAACAATTACGTCGTCGTGTTTAACGTTTCTATTATTCATTAAAACAATTGGTGGAATCCTTACCTTATTGTAAGTTGGAAATATAGCGTCATAGATAGCCGACTCGTCCACTTCGTCCACTTGTAACTTATCGAAACGATTATCTGTGTTAATGGAAAATCCGTCGGTCGATGCTTTACGTTTGACTTGCTCTTTCCTTTTCTTGATTTCGGTTCTTCAAAAGCTTCAACTATTTCTGTATCATCATAATCATCATCATCAACAGCACACATGTCGTCTTCAGCATGTAGCCTATCCTTTTCTTTATTTAAATATCGCGAACAAGTTGCTTTGCCCGCGTCCCTCTTACACAGGCTAACATTATTATTAACGTTAGTTGGCGGCTTATTACCGTATTTCCTCTACGGCGGAGTTAGTGTTTTCGTCCTTATTTCTGCTACTTTCCTACATATTGATGGTGGAGATCGCTGTGGGTTTTAAGAAGCCGGTAACGATTCTATAAGCGTTGTTTAACGCCGCATCTATTATTTAGTGTGCGAGCTGATCTTTCCAGATTGTGCTAGTATAGTCATGCTACCCTGTTGCAAATTATAATAATAGCGCCGTTATTTCTAGTTTCAATTTTTTTCTCGAGTCTTTCGCAGTGTGTTCTAAATGTAAGTGTTCGGTCTAGGGTACTTCGTCGATATTGAAGAGTATCATTACTCGTGAATCGAGGCGCGTTTGTTATTGTTGTCAGAATGTTATTCCTCCGTATTATACGGATGTTGCTATTAGCACTGTCTCTTAATACGATAAATTATATACTTCTTCGACGATGTGACTAACTTATTAAATTCGTCATTATATTCGGATATTTACTAATTCCGTTACATTATGATCTACAACGATTCTTCATGCACTTACTTCCTCGCAGCATATGGTAAACCGCGTTCACGCAGAATTACACGCTATATAGATTGGATATTTTCTTACACACGACAAGAAAACGATAACCTCTCGTTAAAATATTTTCGAACGGAAGCCGATTTTTTCGCAGCGATATTCTCTACCCTCTTCCAAAACTCGTTTATCTTTCGCCAGTTATGCCATTTTTCTTCTATTTCTTCATGAATGCAGAACCTTATGTATAATATTTGACGTAATCTTCGTACGAGTTCTGAACCTAACTCAGGTGGTCGAGATTGGCTGTAATAACGGAAGAAACTTACAAACACATATACACGTTTCTTACACACATATATATATATATTCGATGTAAATATGCTATTTTTTTGTTGAAGCAATGTTTTTGTTAAAAGTTTTTTCGATTGAATCTTATTCGACTGCAAAATTCAAAATTATAACCGTAATATTTTTCACACTTTTCCCTGTTTTCTAAATTTTTTTTATTATTCTCTTAACACGATGTACAATTGCCCTCATAAGATAAGGACGAACTACTCATTTGAATATCGTATCGTACGGATGTTGGCACGAACGATGATATCGTTTTTATCCTTCATTTCAATGAGACCTTTCTTCGAAAGATACATCTACCCTCCGCGTATATGTAGAATTACATTTTAGCAGCAGCTTCCTTTTTAGCCTGAACCACTATATATATATATATATATATTATGTAGGGTGGTTTCTCCTAAACCGCGTCATTGTTAATATAAATATGTATACAACCTTCCGCATGATTATCGTCCGTATCATCTCTATATACGTATCATGTTTAAGGTTGACGCGTCATCTTCCATTATCATTATAGGGGTTGTTTTCTTCATTATTTATTAATTTCGTCAACCCTAAGGGAATACTCGTAAGGATGGATGGATGTTTGAATGTTTTCGCTCTGTCGGTTGTTCTCTTCATAAATATTCTGATAGGATTATTGTCACACCCTTTACGGAATATGTTTACAGATATATACGTATTACACGCGTGTGTATATGTATACAAGACATCGTGATACGCCCTTGATGTTTTAACTCTCTGTTTGTAAAAATTATGTACGTCCGAAATATTTGATTAAAAAATAAACGATGTATACGTGAAATAATTCTGATGAATTTCGACCAAGTTTTTTTTATATTATTTTTAAAGCTATTTTAATTATTTTTCATTTTACATTTTCAACGTCGCTTACAATTTTCGTATTACGTTATAATATTATTATTATCATAATGCGTCCTTTTTAATTATGCGGAAAAGATTTCGGGAAGGAAATGATTCATAAGAGTCGCAGGATTCCGCGGATTGCGATTCCTTTTTAATTCGATAGAAGTGATTACTTTGCGTAGGCGTCAATTTGATTATAATATGAAGTCAAACTAATATATCCCCGCTTCGTCTAAACAATCATCTTTCCATTAAATTAAACATAATTATTTAATATTAATAATAATAACAATACTGCTACTACTACTACTATTATAATCATCGTCATCATCACAATCGAAATAACAATAATAATATTAATAATAAATCAAAGAAAATATATTACTTAATTGCGATTTACAAAACGTACATATATATACAACATATTATATCAACAAATTTCAAGTACAGATTTTAAAACAGGATCTAATTTTACATACAAAATTTAATAATTCAATTTTATAATAATAATAATAATCAAATAAAGTAAAAAATCACATGAAATCAATTAATACAATACACTAGTACATTTTAAAAAGTGATAATGAAGAAATTAAAATAAAAATTGTTACAAATTAAAAAATGAATAAATAACAAAGAGATAAAATAAATGGATAAATAATCAGAAGAATGTGAAATCTAACAACGATAAAAATACAGAAAAATAAAAAAAGAATTATTTATGCGCGATAAATTAGGTACGAAGTTATACGTATAAAATAATAAAAATATTTAGCGAATATAACATGGATTTTGCAATTATTAACAAATTAATTAAAATCAATTAATAACAACAAAATTGAAGATAGAAACATATTAAAAAATTCAGTAGTATATAATTTAAATTGCAGTAAATGTGAAAATGAATACATAAGAGAAACAGGCAAACAATTCGTAATAAGATTTACCTTTAAATTCATACGTAAACAATGATAAAAAAAAATTATTATTTGGAAAAGGTTGTATAAAATTAAAACACAAAATAAATAATATTAATCAAAATTATCAAATTTCACATACAGAAAACCATTAAAAAAAAAGAAGATGAAAATATTTCATTAAATTCAATGGTAAATTTTGATGAGAAATTAATTTTAAGAAGTGAAAATTTCATTTTTATATTGAAGAAATGTCTTTTTCATTTTTTTTTTATTTTTTATATAACTGAGTGTTGTGTTTTTGTTTATTCATAACTTTTATATTGGACAAATGTTTTTTAATTATTTTTCATTTTACCGGCTATCGTTTAATTGTGTATGAAGAAAATTTTCATTTATACTACTGATCGTTGATTGTGTTGTTCACCACACTCACTGTCGGATTATTTAATTAATGATGTTTTTTATTTTGCCGATTTTGCAAATTGTAATCTAAAATTAATATTTTTCATTTTATACGATTATTTCTTTTTAAATATTCACATGATAACGGCCTAATAGCAAAAAAGCTTTGTGACTTTTCATTACCGAAAAACTTTAGTGATTTTAACTTCTTTTTCGTTGTGTATTGGGTAAAATAATTCTTAACAAAATAATTAAGTCACTACTAATAGTATAATAATGACGTAACAGTCAAATGATCTTGAACACAATTCGTATTTAATTACGTATATGAAATTGTTAATAATAATAATAATAATATTAATAATAATAAAAATGTATCTAAATTTTTGCGTTACGCCGAGATGGTTAATTATGAATAAACGACGGTAGTAATGGAAGTAAAAAGAATATATATATAAATAATTTATATATATATATAAATTATTTATATATATATATAAATAATTTATATATATATATCTCATTTATCGGCGGTTTATCGGCGGTTGTTTATGCCGCAGAACCACCAGAACCTATATATATATATATATATATATGACGCTTGGTTGGATATAGTCGGTATATACTACGATCGGATAGAAAAAATAAATTGGCAAATATTTTACGAGCGGGAAATGTCAACCAACGAACGATGGAATTTGATCTCGGACGTAGAAATGATTACGAAGGTATCGGCCGAGAGGATACTACTAACGAACGATCGCAATATAAATCGCGATGTTTTAAAACGAAATGGAAAAATCGCAAGTAAAAAATGGAATGTCAAAAATAAATCGGATTTTTTTGTTTCTTTTTGGAATTATTAATTCTGAAAATGACAATGACGATGATACTACTAGTGTAGCTTTGTTCGTTTTTTCATTTATTTTTTGATTCCCGGTATAATGCAATCGATGATTTTCATTCGAAACTTATTCCAAACTTCGATTATTATAAATTAATTAATTAAATTAAATCGAGTCAATTTTCTTATAATATTACGTCGATTTCTTACTTCGTTAATTAGAATTAGATAGCGCGGCTTTTAATTTCTCATCTTTTCATTATTTATTCAATTTTTTTAACCATTCAGTCGTAATGTCGTCCAGTTAACTTTCGACGCCCGTTTTCGTAATAAGGAATATTCGGTTAATATTAAATGTTAGACAAAAAAAAAAAAAAATATGGTTAAAATCATTAAACTTTTAATATAAAAAAATCACAATACTTTTCGGTTGTTAAGCCATTATCAAGTAAATATATTAATATAATATATATGTAGAACGTAATGATTGTTTTACAGTTTTCCAGATTTATAAATAAACATTATTATCCGGAAAAGTTTATATAGGTGTATATAGGAAACATACACAAACGGAACGCATTAATACCTAAAGATTAATCTCACCCAAAAATGCGTAAGTTTGCAGTTTAAAGAGTTTTATCGATAGAATAAAAACAATTTTAACGGATAATTATAAAGTAAATAAAGGAAGAAGATAATAAAACAAATAATAATAAATCATAAATATAACCCTAATATAGTTGATAAAATATGGAAAAATCACACAACGAAAGTACAGAAAAAGATGAAAAGAATAAATTACGTAGTAAGTCATATATATGAAACAACAAGACTATTCAACAAATATAGCAGCATTAGCAATAAGAAATAATGACGCGTTATTGAGGTCAATTACTAACAACGGAATAGAAGATAGAAATAAATATAAAAATTCGGGAGTATATAAATCGTAATTAATGCGAAAATGGATACGTAGGAGAAACAGAATACGAAATAAGATTTGAAGAACTTTTATAAAAATAACGATGAAAAATTGTTATTATTTGGAAAACACCGTAAAGAATTAGAATACAAAATCAATAATATCAACCGAAATTATACGATTTTAAATATGGAAAATAAAATTATAAAAAAGAAAACTACGAAAATGGAAATAATAAAAGAAAGAGATAAAAATAATTTATTAAATTCAGCGATAGATTTCTATGAAGAATTAGTTCTAAGAAGTATATTACCAGATTCGTCATAAAGCATTTGGAATGTGGATTTATCGACGACTTTTGAAGATCAGCTGGACGAAGAAAGTATCTAAGCGGAGGTGCTGCGTGCTTGCGAAAGCTAAAAGAATAAGGATTGCATATTTTGGTCATACAATGAGAGGGGATAAATATAGATGGAGTAACCGAGGATATCTTCGATAGTATAAAAAGCTGGTTAAACATCGAAAATATAAGATAACTAACGGACGCAGCACGCAACTTTGTCACCAACGATTAGACAAAAGTTTTTATTTATTTTAACTTCTTTTTTGCGTTATTGTGTTACGTTTATGTATAAATTGTTTATTGCTGATTGTAGATTACGGTTGTTTACTCTATTCACTACCACATTATTTCATTAATACTGCGTTTTAAATAATGTTTGTAAATTGTATATCTAAATTACTATTTTTACAGTTCATATTTTTCAATTGTATATATTTATATATTTATATAATTTATTTTTATGTATAGCGGCTTAGCAGTTAAAAAACTTTCTGATTTTTCATTAAAAAAACAAAAAAAAAAAAAACAAAAACAGTTTAATGATTTTTAACTCCTTTTTTGTTGTTTATTTTTTAAAAATCACCGTATTCCACATTTTTCAAAAAAGAAATTTTAATTCCAGATATATTCACGTAACTTGTAGAATGTGGAATGTAGTGATATTTATTCGAATAAAAAAATCTTTTAAAACATTAATAGGGAAGCCTTACAGATTGAAAAATTCAAGAAATTCAACAGAGAGAATGGCTTTCGACTTGATCTAGCGTGGAGAATGGTGATTGGTCAATTGAGAATCAGTCAGATGTAGTTTTTTCAATATAGTTAAGGTAGTAGTTTGTTATGTCCTGGTTAGTTTAGTTTAGTTCTGATGATGGGCAATGTTGTTTTTTTTACTTTTATTAATAAATCATTTTTTTCCTTTTTATACGCGGTTATTTCGAAATTATTGTATCTAACAAAAAAGAAGCTAAAATCACTACAATTTTTCTTTATGAAAAATCACGAAGTGTTTTTCGACTGTTAGGCCATTATCAAGTGAATATTTGAAAAGATAAAAAATATAAAATGAAAAAATATTAATTTAAGATTTCAATTCATAAAAATTGAGCAAACTAAAATAGTATTAATAAAACGATGATTTTAACTTGTTTTTTGCTGTATATATTCGTATAACGCGTTAAAAATTATCTGACCATCTAGAAAGCGATATTATATTCGAAATGTAAACACTTTTGACATCTATTTTTATAATAAGGGATATTCGGTTGATATTATGCATCAATTCTAGAAATTTTTATATAACATATTAAAAATTGCATTATCCGGAAATCGATATTGTACGCGAAATATTATATGGTGTCGTGTACTACAATTTAGGTTAGTGCCACCTAACATTATCTATAGGTAACTCGATAGAAATGGAATATTTAATGGTTCGTCGGTACAATACACACACACACACATACACAAAATAATGAACTGGAAAATCCTTCAATAGCGGATTCGTATTCTACTACCGTCAACATCCGGCCGAGTTTCATTATTTTTGTTTATATCACATTTTTGTTCGTAATATTCGTTATTTTCGTTTTTAATTTATTCATTCGTTTTGGAAGTCGAACGCCTGGTTACTCATTTAAACGAAACATAACTTTGATTACATCTTAACGTATGTACTACTAACAATTCCATTTTTTTTTTTTTTTTTTTGATTATCCATTTAGCCAGTTTTATTTGTACTTAGATATTTCCATTAGCTAACAAGGTTCATAACAATTGATGTACTTTATGATGTTATATCTTAATATTATTAATCTTTATAAACCGATATAACTCCCCAGCCACTCTTGTAGTCGGCTTGCCAATTATCTGACTAACATGCACTGGTAATGTATTGTATGTTCGAACGATTTCTTTTTCTAGGTCTTCTCTCCTTATATTTGTTATTCTGCAGTTCCATAGTATATGGTCAATAGATCCTTCCTCTTTTGTACACATTCATATAAATCTGAATTTATTATTTTAATTTGTTTCAGTTTTTTATGAGTTAATGATCCGTCCTTAATCTTATCATTGTTTTAATATAATCTCTGTGCATGTTATTCGAAAACCAGCTGTCTTTACATATTTCCTTTTATATACTGTAATAGTATTTTCCACAATGTGTACTAATATTTCTCTATCTATGGTCCCAGTCTATTAAACTTTGTGTTTTTAATTTACTTCTGAATTCTTTACAAGGATATTTTATATTAATTTGCCGCTGGTTTGTTGATACATTCTTTCCAAGTTTATCCACAATGCAGTTTCCCTGTATTCCACTATGCCCCGGAATCCATTTAAATACTACTTTAGTATTATATTTTTTAAGTTTATCGCATATCTTCACGATATTCCACAAAATAGTGTCCTGCTTGTCTGTTCTATTACTGATTTTTTGTATATATTGAATCTGTTAATAACAATATGTTTGCATTTCTTGTTTTGGTTTTATATGATATTGCTTTATAAATAGCTATCATTTCTGCTGTACAAGATGAGCCTACTGGTGGAATTTTAAATTTTCTTTTATTATTCAGAGTTTTATTATAGAACGCTGCTGAATAATAATTTTCTTCTCTATTTATTGAAGTGTCCGTATATATATATATATATATATATATATATATATATATATATATATATATATATATATATATATATATATATTCGTATTCCGGGAATTGTCTGTCTATTATTTCTTTTAATATTGCGTTATTTATACTGACCGTATCATTTATGCAGAAAACATCGGTAGAAAAATCTGTATTCATATTGTTGATAATGTATTTATATGGCGTATTATATATAACACGGCATCCTAATATTTTGTACAACCCTAATTTCTTTATAATTTTTCTAACTTACAACTAGAGATGGATGTGTCTTATTATGCCAATATCGACTGCCTGATACATATGTGTATAATTTTGGAATAAGTTTATTTAAAGGGTGGTTTAGATTAGATTTACATTTTAAATAAAATTTATCAGTAATTAGTTGTAAATATAAATATATTGGTAGTTCTGCCGCTTTAACCTGAATTGAGTGATTAGGACTTGACCTTAGTGCTCCTAAAGCATTTTTTAGAGCAATAGTTTGTAGCACTTCTAATGTTTTCATTTTTGACTTACTGATTGATGTGATAATTGGTCCTGGATAGTCTATTTGTGACCGCACCAGCGCTTTATATATTAAAATATTTGTTTTAGGATGACTTCCTCACCTTGTTCCATTTAAGGCTCTAAGAATATTTATACCACCCTGGCATTTTCTTTTTATATAATTTATTTCGTCTTTCCACATTAACTTTTGGCCCAATATCACTCCGAAGTATTTTATAGTTTTGCTGAATTGGATCGTACCTTTAATTTTAACATACGGACTTTCAATTACTTTATGTCTGGTAAATATCATGCCTTTAGTTTTTTCACTCTGCACTTCAAGTTGTAAACCTTCTGTATAATTTTCAATCTTTTCTATTGCTTCCGTGATATACTTGGTAGCCGTACGCAATGTTGCCGCTGATGCATATATCACCACGTCATCAGCGTATTGAATAATTCGTATTTTTTTCGAATATATTTTATCAAATTTTCCTGTGTATATTGAGTATAAGATTGGACTTAGTATTGATCCCCGACATATTCCTTTGCTGCATCTTGTACTACACCATAATTTTCCATATATTTTACGGTTAGTTTCCTGTCTTCCATTTAACGGTTAATATGTCACATTAGGTGCTGTTAAATGAAACGACATTCTTTGTATATTATATATATATATATGTGTGTGAGTGTGTGTGTGCATTTTATGGTCTAGATCGGATTTATCGCTGTTTAATTCGATCAGAGTATGATTATGGTCTGCAATCTACTCAACAATAAAGACAAGTAACCTACATGCTCTAAATATTATACAAAATGTAGCTCTTCGACTAGCCGTTGGAGCTCTCCGTTCACCTGTCAACAGCTTACACGTAGGAACATCTGAATGGCTTCTGAGGATCGGTGAAATGTCCAATCAGTACTGATAAGAACACCAATAGAGAAAGCAAGGAATGGCTTTTGTTAACTTGAAAACTGGATGATTCGGAAGGATTTTAGACGTATATACGTCTACTCCGATGTTATATTTCGTCAATATACGGAAAGCATAGAGAAGTGCTGAATAAAATGTCAAATCAAGCTGCGGCGCTTTATACCGTCCAAACCAGAAAGTTAAAATACTACGGATATATGTATAGATATTCAGAAAAATATCACCCTTTCAATTTTGTACAATACGGTGAAATTACTGTCCATAGAAGAAAACCCGGTAGGCAAAAACTTTCTTAGGAAGCAGATATGAGACGATGGTATATCAGCACCCTAACTGCAAGATGCGTCCAGAGATAAGGGTTTAGAGCTATGATGATCGCCAACCTTGGACTGGAGATGGTGTAATAAGAAGAAAGAGAAGAATACCTATATTATTTTTGATTAGGAATATACGAATTGTTAATTTCGTTAATGTATTAATATAGAAATAAAGGAGTCAGTAACATTTTTTCTTTATGAAAAATCATAGTTTTTCGGCTGTTAAGGAGTCAGTAACATTTTTTCTTTATGAAAAATCATAGTTTTTCGGCTGTTAAACAATTTATAAAAATATAAAATGAGAGAAATATTACCTAGACTCGGAATTTATAAAAATTACTTTTCTAGTTAATAATTAACGTGTTTCAAATTTTTATTTGATAGTATTCGTATTTTGTAACATATCATATAAAGCCGGAAAAAAAACTTGCAGGTGAAATATACACGTGTTCGCGGTAAAATAGTAACAGCACACGTGTAGGTATGGTAAACAGATACCGAAATTATTAAATAATTACTATAGTTGTGTGTGTTGAATATGAAAAAATTAATAATCTATCTTATCAAAATATGAAAATTAAAAAAATACAAAAAAAAAACAGACATCGATTACATAAAATCGGGATATTATTAATTAATTAGGCGAATATTTAAATAAATAAATCGTTTTTTAATCTTACGTTTGTAATTACACATATTTAAATAATAATAATAAGAATTGACAATAAATACCGCAATTAGGGTTCAAAATGAAATCTTAATAAAAGTAATTTGTACAACCTATAAAAACAGCGCCGAGAAAATATTACGACTAAACTAGTTGAATTATTTTTTATATATATTATATATATTTATGCCGCTTTATTTCTGTAATCTTACATCTAAACTAAATAAGTAGTATAAGTAGTATTCATAAATTGATTAGGCGTGCATGTCCAAGTGCGAGCTGTCTCGTACAGTGAAACCGCGAAAGCTCGTTAGATCAGTTATGATTCCTTAGGTTGTACCTACGTTACTTGCATAACTGTAGTAACCTCTAGAGCTATTCTCGTACCGTATCACCGTTCGGAAGGAACGCTTTTATTAGATGAAAACCGGCCAGACCGAATCTTTCCTTTCAGGGTAAAACCGCCCCTCGCGAAGACTTGAATTATATTTATAAAAAAAATCTGTTACGACGATGAAATTATATTTAATTTTACGGTACGAAAACTTTCGCGATAATTATTTATTGCAAGAAATATTTACCTGAATTGTATGCCGCTTAAAACTATGTTAATGTGTAAATTAATTATTATCGTCAATTATGTAAGATGCTTGTTTAGTAGATAACGTAATGAAATTCTAGTATACCAGAAGTATTGGATGTTTATAAATTGGTGCGGTTAGAAGCTCTTCGATACCGGCATTAATAGCAGTGTGTAAGGTTCTTTACAGTTTAGACGGAGTTATTTAGAGCTAAAACTCGTGATTAATAGATAACTAGTAGATTCGATCAAATTGCCTAGGAAAATTATTTTATATAATTCGCTATCGTTATTTCTGTAATAATCATACCCGAATAATATATAATTTAGCTTTCATTTAAAAATTTTAAAAAGACCGTTATTAACAGCGGACTCTTATGTATTTTCGTTTTTTTTTGGTATACTGTTAGAGTTAGTTAAAAAAACAAAACGTGTAGCGCTCATTAAGTTCGCTTCAAAATTTAATCTGGTTGTATAACTGTTTTGTGTTTAAATGACATTAGTTGTCCAAGATATATAACTTCTTCAACCCGTTTTAATTTGTTTGAGTTAATGGTCACATCTCAGTCCTGTTTTTTTGCAATTTCTTCTAGTTCGTAAAGCATCGTCTGCAATTGTTCAGCCGTGGAAGCTATGAGTGTCACATCATTTGCGAAACGTAAATTTGTTAAATGTGTACTATTGATGTTTATTCCATATTGTTTCCATGATAGATTTCTAAATCGTTTTTCCAAAACCGCGTTAAATAAGACTTGCGACAAGTGGTCCCCTTGTCTAACTCCCTTTTTCAATGAAAATCCTTTCTGATCCAATATTTTCTTTCCCCGAGTATTATCGTAGCTATTATTTATTAATCTTATATATTTATTATGTATTCCAAGATGCATACAGGAAATCGCGATCTACTGAATTTCTTGAAGTCAACAAATGCAAGAAAATATTTCTATTTGGTATTCATCCGCTTTTTCGATTTGCTGTATTATTTGTAAATTATCTATAGTGGAGTAGTTTGCGCGGAAACCTGCTTGTTCTGGAGGCTGTTGATCATGTAATTGATTTACTAAACGTGTGTACAATACTTTAGCAAATATTTGGTAAAAAGTTCGTAGAAAATAAATCACAGTTAACGAAAACATGTATCAACTTCATGAATACTTCGAACAGAATGAATGTTGTATCCTTACGGAAGGCCTATTTATATTAACACTATAATGACTAACTCGTAGTGTGATCGAACCAGACGTGACGCGACGCGACGCTGACGCATAGCGTTCAAGGTCAGATAAGATATCGGCTGACGTCGAACCAGACCCGACGCTGACGCAATTGAACTTTAAATAATTTCAAACGTTCAAGGTCAGATAAGATGTCGGCTGGTGTCGAACCAGACGTGACGCTGACGTAATTGAAGCTTAAATAATTTTAAACAGCATCCTATCGAATAAACTTGTAATTTTATTAATTAATACATCTTTCGCAACAATTATTAATTCATTTGTAATCTCATCACTCGTTAGGGTTTTATCCTTCTTCAATTGATTTATGGCGTTTTCTATTTCAATATTTAAAATTAATCTCAGGAAAAATATATATAAATTAACGATATTTTTGTTTTATGTAGACTTCCCACTTGCGGAGCCCATTCAAAGGGCGGGTTTGACGAATTTTAGTCGGATTTGGATGAAACCCAACAGCTTCAGGCACTACCCCCGTTGGGTAGCAACCCCTTGGGTAGCAGAGGCGGATAGAACCCCTAGTTATATCTCTTAAAAACTACGTGACGTTCCGGAAATAACGTTTCTTTTATTCATTTCGAAGATTCTACTCCGACGACATTTTAATTTATTATCGTATAAAAGAGAATTTCCAGAAAAAAAAATGAGTATTCGGATCAAATTTACATAATAGTAACAAAAATACTATTATAAATTAAAAAATCATAAAAAAAACTGAACGTTATTTTTAACGTAATTTTTTAATTTTAGAACGAACGGATAAGTAACGAAATTCTGTTATAACTGTTTTTTTTTCTTTTCATTCTAATAAGTCTTTACCTAAATCTTTGTCAGTTTTAGCGGTATTTTAAGATAGTAGCCAGTAGCGATTTTATTACTATCGTTACGGTCGCGACGTGTTGAATAGAGATTGCCGTCGAAATGAAGGATTTTCGAAACGCCTGGATACACGCGGAAGTCGGGCATCCGTTGGGAAATATTCTTCGAAGGAATTTCGGAAATTTTACAAAAAGGGCAACGACGTCCCAGGGCTTTTCTCGCGACCTAAGAATGGTATACGTACGTAAATTATGTTACCGTTCGGCATTCCCCCGTTCTCCTCTTTCGTCAGCTCTATGTCGGTTAGTTAGTTGGTCCTTGTCGGTTTCTTCTAATCGTTTGTTCACCGTTGTAGAATGTCCGATCGCTATACCTCGTCTCTTTACTAAATAATATTTCGCGATCGACTACTTTAATTCTGTTTCTGAAATTACCGAGATAAATCCCACGCGCGAATTGTTGCTATACACGCGTAATTTTATTTACGACGAGACTAGTTAAGCTTGTACTGTTTATTATTATTATTATTATCACGATCGTTTTTATATTTTATTATGGCGGTCGGTCGATTTAGTTAGCGATATAATTCAACGTCATTCCTCCGCGGAATTCGGTCCGCCTTATTAAAATTCGATTACACCTTTCGTACCAGCCGTGAGATACCGTTCAGATGGCGGATGCTACACGCTGTCGTAAACAGTATATATATAGTTAATCCGGTGTTAATAATTTATTATACAGAACGGAAAAACGGAGTCTTACCGAATATCTTCCGAGATTATAGACGTCCTCGTGAGGCAAAATTGTTCCAAAAAATATTGTACGCCTTATCCTCGCCATGAACGACAAAAACTTTTAAAGGTAGTACGCGCATATCTTGCTTTCCACACGTATAGGGTGGTTGACCTTGTTAAGCCTACGAAGTGTTTTAAGTGCCACCGTTATGGGCATGTATCTTCGGAGTCTGCTATTTCGTCATTACTGAGTTGAGTGCAGTCACGTAATTTTCACGATATCACCAAAGTTGTTGGTGAGTTGTATGCAGTTAAGGTCTTTGGTTATTTCATATAAATACTAGAAGATTACTTCTTGGGAAGAACGTCCTTAAGGCCTCTACTACATCGATAGAAGAAGACCTGAACTCAGGGCCGCCTCCAAGGAAACGTTGTAGAACCCGTGGTTTGGCGAGTCTTCATAAATTCGCTCCTCTCCTATAGCCTGAAGGGATAAAAATTATTGCGTATGCTGATGATGTTGCCGTATTCGTTGACTAGTTAGTTGCCGGTGACAGTCGTAGGAAATTGGGAACGCTGAGTCAGCTGGTTGATGTTATCGAATTGTACTGCTCAGGTATGATCTTTTCCACAGAGAACACGATGTATATATCCCTTAGAAGGGAAACTCGAACATCAATGTTTGGTAAGATTAGGGAATTAACTATTACGCGGGACAACTTCTTTTAATTTAAACGGTTATTTCTCGGAACATCTTCGAGGAGTTTTCGCAGTATAACAGCGTACCAAGGATTAGCCCAAGTGTCACGGGCTGAGTGGGGAAGTCACTAAACTATAGTTGGTATTGTAAGAAGCGCACAGCTCCCGGTTCTTAGTTGAAGTTGTATATATTTTTAAACATTTTCAATTTTTACGGAATTGTTTTCTTGCAAATTTTGACATCATATAGAATGTAGGATTTTATCTTGGGCATGAAATTTTAAATTCGGTCGATCGATGCTACAAATTTATCATAACGCTTTGCTTCGTTCATTATAGAACAACCTCATATTGTGAAATGTAATCCACTTGCGAATAGTTTAACAAGCGTAAAAAGAAATAAATATGGCCTACCAAAGTAACAGCGTGTTATGTTTAATTAATAAGAAACTTGTTTGTCTTATTTCTCAGTTGCGTCGAATTTTTGATTATATATATATATATATATATATATATATATATATATAGTAGACGTATTGTTTACATGGTTACAGACGAGTATAAAGCGAAAGAGATAATATAATCCTCTTAGTAGACGGATTTAGTCTCGGGTTGTGTTTGTTACAGATGCAGCTTTTAACGGCTATCACAGCTAACGAGCCTTCCACTACCACCGATGAGTGTACAACGTCCGTAGAGAAGAAACGTCTTTCTTCCGTTATTCCGGTTTGGGGATAGTTTTAATTAAAATAAATTTTTCGAGGAACGAATAAAATATAGGAGAACGAAAAAGAAAGTCTCGGTTCGGTGATTTATTAATTAGACTGCTGAAAGAAAGACGCTGTTGTAGTAGAAATAGAAACTAGCACTATTCGGCTTTTCAGTTTCCGTCTTATTAATAATAAGTTTTATTTTCTTTAGAAAATTCGACGACGATTATCGGGGGGGTTACCTCAATTTCGCATCTAGTTAAAGGTAAATGCAGTTTGGGACTGGGGATGTAAATAAAACCGACCAAGGTAATTGCCGATCAATCACGGTTTTTCTGTTGCGTTCAAAGATGCGTCGTTTAGACGTTTGACAAGGATAATTTTGGGTGGCATCATGAAATTTCGGGTTGATGGGAGTTTACCTTCACTTTATATCGACGATTTGAAGGTGTTCTAAAAAATAAAGCAGAAATATCCTTTCGAAACGATATTAAATTTAGAAATGAACGACATAAATGTAATTCAAATCGACAATTTTTTGTACAGAAAAAGAATACAAAAAACTTTTACAATAAAATAGAGGAACGGATAAAAATAATTATTCAGATTCGATAAATTGTGTAGGGAAGTTGTACAAGAATTATTATTCAGATTCAATAAATTATGAAGGGAAAAAAAATTCTTGCAATAAAAATAGAGGAATAGATAAAAATAATTATTCAGATTCGATAAATTATTTAGGAAAGTCGTACAAGAATTATTATTCAGATTCAGTAAATTATGTAGGGAAGAAACAAATTTTTGCAACAAAAATAGAAAAACGGATAAAAAGAATTATTCAGATTCGATAAATTATGTAGGGAAGTCGTACAAGAATTATTATTCAGATTCAATAAATTATGTAGGGAAGAAAAAAATTTTACAATAAAAATTGAGAAACGGATAAAAAGAATTATTCAGATTCAATAAATTATATAGGGAAATAATAAAAATATTTAACGAATGTATCTTTGAAAGTTTTATTTGGAAAATTGGGCATTGTCATTTTCAGTCTTCTTCTTCTTCTTCTGTTGCGTTTCCCAAGTACTTTCTCTTTGAGCTATGCAGTTCAGTTTATTTTTCTGAATAATATTGACCAATGTTTTAGTCCAATTGACCAATATTTTAGTCCATTTTGGGCTAGAATAATTTTATTGGTAACCTAATTTTTAGCAATTTGTGGTACCCCCCACCCGATATATATTTTGAATAAAATTTTCATCGTAGAAATCATTCGGTAGTTCACGTTTTTTTCTGTGCGTTATTATTATTATTATTATTGTTTTTTAATATAAAACTTACAAATTCAACAATTTTACCCTAATCTACTTTACTTTAGGAAAGTAGTAATAAAATATTCGACGTTCAATTATCTTAGTTGCAAACAATGTAATATCGTCTAAGCAGCGCGTATTCAATTAATTATGACTTTCAGTAGTTGACTTCCAAGTTAATTAATATTTTTCACTAAATCAACGTAAAAAATTTGAAGGCGGCATTTTCATCACACAGAGAACGACGTATTTCATGTTATTGTTTAAAAGATGTTCAATTCGGCAACAATGTTTAAGAAAGTAACTTGAAATTGAATGCGATATTTTTCACCACATTGTTACAGTAAATCGAGCAATATTTGAAATTAACTTCAATAAATTAACAATTCATGTCCAAAATTAATCTGTCTCAAAAATATTAGTCAACTGATAAAAATTAAGGTAGCTCAAAAATACTAGTCAGTTAGAAACAATAATTAAGGTGTGTCAAAAAGACTAGCAAGCTGATAAAAGTTAAGATCTCTTGAAAAGGCTAGCCAATTGGTCAAAAATAAGGTATCTTGGAAAGACAAGTCAGTTGGCAGATTCAAAAATAAAGGTATGTCAAAAAAACCTAGTCAACTGATCAAAGTTAAGGTATCTTGATAAGTCTAGTCAACCGATAAAAATTAAGGTGAAAAACCTGATTAAGGTACTTTGAAAAGACTATTTAGTTGATAAAAATTAGGGTACCCAAAAAAGACCTAGTCAATTCGTTCAAAAAAGAAAATTAAATGAAAACAGGATATTTTTATGGAAATAATAGAATTATAAATACGCCGTATTAAATATTATACTCTAAAAAAGTCCTGCAACTTATATTACCGGTGACTTTTAGCAATTACAATCTAACTACGCTAGATCAATGAGGTTCTATGGTAGAGAAATTGGTGGAAAATATCATATTAACTTTGATCAATTAAGAATTCAGCATTAGCATGGAATATACAACTAAATTGTAAGGATTGCGTAGTCATTGCTCCAATTGGGTGATATATATATAATTCACAAATGGAGACACCTTCTAAATGGAACTGAAGCCACTGCGGTGTCACCATCGTTTACTATATATTCATCGAATGTTCTTTATGCACATTTGAAAAACTGTTTCGAAATTTACGTTCTACTCCTCATCCTTAAAGACGACCTTTCTTCATTTAATCCGGTCTCTATTCGCTAATCTAAACCTCTCTTTTCTCTCGTGGTTGTTGCCATCTTAAATCTAAAATAATTACAAAAGTTCACATCGTAATACGTACTCGTGTCCGAGATAAAGAAAGCGTATTCGTAATGTTTTCTTAATGATATTATTGAATGGAAACCAAAAAACCAAAAAAAAAAAAAAATCTTTATAGGGAATGTTCATTTTGTGGTGTATATTTATGTACAACGTTCGTTTGTAAATATAGATAATCGTCGCGAAGAATGATTTTAATTGCGATTATCTTGCGTTAATAACAAGAGTTCTCCTGATATTTCTACTAACCGCGATATGTCACCTAGTACTTGTTTAGGCCATTCAGTCACAATCTCTCTACAGTACACGGAATTTATATTTTCCGGCTGACACCAAGTGTCTAAATTTTTAAAATATATATATCAAAACGTGGAAAATTGTCTCGAGTCATCTCGAAAGCAGTGTCGTATAATAAAACACCCTTTATAAAATTCATAATTTCGCGTCAGAATTTGATAAAGCAGAATTTGTAGCGCGAGTGAAAAGAGGCGTAAATCGGCTTAATAACTAACCCGGAATTATTTGTAATCGGATTACGAAGCTCAACTTGGCCGAAAGATACTATGTCAGTCAGATAGTGCGGTTCTTATTAATTTTTATCTAACTAATTCGTTTTTCCTTCAAAATTGTAGAAATCTCTGTCTGCATTGTTACGACGTTCTAATTAGTTGAAAATTGCTGCAAAAATCGATATACACTCCAAACGACCGAATAATGGCGAATGGAAATTAAGTGAAACGAAATGAATGCGTGCAAATAAAAAGATAAAATACATTGGTAATAACGCGTGGTAAATTGATACGAGCGAATGCGATGTTGGCAAAAAGTGCGAAAAGTTAAATCGACAGATAGAACAAACAAAAAAATATATGTCGTTAAGACTATCAACGAAGAACTCTTTTTAATGAAATATATAAGCGAAAGTGGATGCAGTTGGGCAGGACATATTATAAGGAATAACAAATATTTAACACCCATAATAAATGGAAAAAGATCAAGACTGAAGCAAAAATACATCACTCGAATAACGGAAGATGCAAAAGTAAGTACGTATCAGGAATTGAAAGAAAAGACAGAAACCATAAAGTTGAAAGTGAAGCGCTCTACATACTGCCATGAATCGAAAGACTGAGAAATGAAGAAGAAGAAAAAATTGATACGTGCGAATATTTACATAAAATGTCCAACTACTTTGGAAGGAGCGCGTTAAGAACGAGAAGGAAAAAGAACTGGAATCGTAATGAATTGAAATGTATCGATTAATTGGTAGAACCTTCTTCGTAGTTTAAACAACAAAATGTAAAGAGTTACTTTGATCGATTGTGGACGTATTCATACAATTCAAAAATTCCGAAATAAACCGGTTCGTTATGTTCTAAAACTTACTATATTTGAAATACGGACGTACCTAGAGATTTTTAGTCTAAATTCTGGAAGCAGGTTATTCCGACAACCGACTCTTGAAATAATAGAGCTTTTGCAGAAGGATAATCTACGCGCCGTAGACTTAAACGAAGGAAACATTTTGATCTTTGTCACTAATATTGGTGGAAATTCTGGGGAAAGTGGAACGGGGGGGAGGTCAAAGTAACTATCGATGTAATGGGAGAAGATCGGATTTACTTATTTCTATATTTAATTTTGTTTATGAAGCTAAAACATGTAATAACTAATTTGTATTTATTTATACTGTTAGGTGCTTTGTTTATTATTATATAACGAAAAATAAATTAAAATAAAATGGAGGTTTTCTGGACGAAAATTAAATGGATCTCAAACATAGTATATATATATATATATATATATATATATATATATATATATATATATATATATAGATATATGTATATATATATATATATATATAGATATATGTATATATATATATATATATATATATATATATATATATATATATATGCGGCAAGATGGCCTAGTGGCTAGAGCACGGACTTCAATACGGAAGGTACAGAGTTTGAATACAATCGGCGACTCAAAAATTATCATTAGAAGACAAAATACAATTTATTATTCATATTATGGCGTGGAAGGCAATGGAAAACCACTACGCACAACAGCATACGCTCGCTAGTAACAATATAGTACACTACAAAAACACGTGAGGCTGCACTGACAACAAAGCGATTACAATCAATTCTCCCCTGTGTGTGTGTGTGTGTGTGTGTGTGTGTACTGGGCTAACTCTATATTATGATTGCCTTGTACGCTACATACACTGGACAACGAAATACGTATAGGTAAGTTGTCGCCTACCTCCGATACGGAGACGGCACATTTTGAACATAATATATATTTTCCTTTTTCTTTCTTCTTAATATTATTGTGATGTAGTGATCATGATTATACATATATATACACACACTATATATATATATATATATATATATATATATATATATATATATATATATATATATATATGTATACATCATATATATATATATATATATATATATATATATATATATATATATATATATGCGTATGTACATAAAAGAGGAAAGAAATGTTGCTTTACTTCTATTACAATCAATTCTTCCGTGTGTGTGTGTGTGTGTCTACTGGGCTAACTCCATATTATGATTGCCTTGTACGCTACATACACTGTGCAACGAAATACGTATAGGTAAGTAGTCGCCTACCTCCGATACGGAGACGGCATATTTTGATTATAATATATATTTTCCTTTTTCTTTCTTCTTAATATTATTGTGATGTAGTGATCATGATTATACATATATATACACACACTATATATATGTATACATATATGTGTATATATATATATATATATATATATATATATATGCGTATGTACATAAAAGAGGAAACAAATGTTGCTTTATTTCTATTCTGTCAAAGTGGAAAATAGCAAATGTCCCGAATAAGAAATGACGAAATATTTTCTGTGTATCAGCCTAGAAAATTCGATATCTGTCAACGGTGCTAAATTGGATTAACAATGTCGCCGGAATAATAAGTTGTGGGATTTTTCCTCAATGACGGTGGCGTAGTTGGTAGGTTGGTAATAAATAAAAGAAAAAGGAATGAGAGTGTAATTCAGACAAGAAAAATAAATTACTAGGCGATCTAGAAATGTGATGAAAAAATATTCAAAACGAGAAGCAAACAAAAAATACATAAATTAACCACTCTTTTGCTTAAAAAAATATGAATAAATAAATCTTTTAAAGCTCATACTTTTGTCTTTTAACATTGGTATCATTTTAATATAATTATTTATTATGATTACAGTTGTTACACTACTGTCACTAAGTGCATTTATATGATAATTATTGTTTAGTGTTATTGCTATTATTATTATTATTATTATTATTATTATTATTAGTTTCGTTAATATTATTTTTATAATCGTTTATTTATTACCATTATATATTTTTCTCTAAATAAATCATATGTATAAGCTTTAAATGGTATCCTATCTAAATTTTCCTACAAACGAGTACTTATTACTGGAGATGTGAACTTTTAGGGACCGTAAGAACTCTGGACAAACGAAACACTTTCACAGTTTCTTGGTATTCCGTAACCTGATTGTACTAAATGAAAAAAATGTCATTACCTTCACTAATGCAAATGTAAAACGTGTAACAGATCTTGTGATAATCTCGACAATTGCTCAACAAGTCCAAACCTACATCCTTGATTATGCAACGTTTAAGGGCTGTATGCAAATATTAAGAGAAAATCATATTAGAAAAATAAATTACAACAATATTGTTAAGAGGAAAAAAAACAGTATTGAGCCCAGAGTAGTAATTTCATAAACAACCACGAGTCTTGTTAAGAGTGAATAAAGTATCTTTCACATTATATATAATAACAAGTCGGAACAAATAATACTTACATAACATAAACTATTGGCGAAATTATGAAATTCAGCACTATAGTCGTCTCACAAATAAATATCCCTGTAATTTTTTGAAAGATTATAAAAGAAACACGTAAACTAGTTTACAAGAGTTATAAAAAAAACTCCTTAAATTATAAAATAAAATCTACTAAATTAAAGTCATGCACATCCTTTTGCACGGAGAATGTAAAATTGTGGTGTATAAGTTAAAAAATTGCATTTAGTGCGTTAAAAAACCCAATGTTATTCCGTTATTTAATTTAAAAAAGAGGACAACCATCTAATAACTAATATAAGCGATAAAATTCCCTCACTGTTTAACAGTTATAATGCTGACAACAGTTATCATAGTTTACTGCGAAATAAATTCATAAATATGGGTGGACACCAGTATATTAATAAAGAACAACTTACAATGATTATAAAAAATCTTAAAAATAATAAAGCTGCTGGTCTGATAAAATTAATAATAAAATAATCGCAAACACCCAATAGTGTTTGAAAACATGTTCAATAAAATATATTCACTAGCTAATTGCCCAAAATCTTGGCATGAAACTATATAAAAAACAGGGAAAATTCTAATAATATAAACTCATATCGCAGAATTTTTCTTTTGAATACATTTGGAAATTTTTTTTGCAAAATTATTAAAAATCGAAATTATGTGTAGAAAGGAAATTTGGGTTCCAATAAGGTGTATAAACTCAACATGCAATAAATTACATATCAAACAATATGCATAAAGGTCTTAGACGTAAAAAATAGGTAATCACTAAAAACAATGGACGTAAAAGGAGCTTTTGACAATTGTTGATATCCTTCTTTGTTTAACTCTCTCGATACTTTGCTAGTAGAAAATAAAATATTATTGAGTATCATTTATTATTATATAAGTAACAGGAAGAGCACTTCCGCTGAAAAATAAATCAATATGGATTGTCCACAGGGAAATGTGCTGGGCTCATTAGTCTGGAACATACTCAGATGATTTCATTTTTATAATTTCTTGTAACTCGAAAGTAGAACTACAAAATATAGTAAATGATACTTTAATCAAATTAGAAAATGATGGGTTAGATAGTGCCAAATTAAAACTGTCGATAGAAAAAGTTTTGTCCCATTTTTCAAAAATTCTTTAAAGCCAAATCGAAATAACATTAAAGTATAATTTAAGAATTAAACTTTTAAATTGCTCGAATACTTTAAATAACTAGATATTATCAGAGGCAACAAATCGACTTTTGAATACCACCTTGACAATATAATATTGAAACAATATTATATTGAAAATTGATACTAAATATTGTCATATGTTACAAACCCGTTAATGCATTTACAACTACAGGAATTATACAAATCACTAATTAAAAACACTTTAAAATATTATCGCATCGTTCTATTAAATCGTTTAAAAGTTAAACCGACCAAAAATCTTTTCAGCGTGTAAATAAAATTTCTTATAAACACGTGTAAAGGATATAAAACAATTTCACACATCGCACCTGTAGTTATTGCTAATAATATTCCTCTCGATCTTCTAATGTTGAGTAGGGCACAAATGTTTGTCATTAAAAACTTGGACTTCTTTTCATAACTTAACGAGCAGTTAGAAGAAACTGATACTATAATCTTAAAATTCAATATAGATTTTCACAGTGAAATTAGAACTCGATATATCTGTTCTGTGTATAAGAAGAGGCTATTTATAAATTTATCAAAAAAAAAAAAAAGATTGGAAGAATATAATGCTGGGCGACACACCCGCAGCATAGTCCCTAATATATTACATAGATATAAAATCGAAATTATTCCTGATTTCTACTATACCCAATTATTAGCGTGGCATGGGAAATTTGGGTCTTATCTCTGTTTTTAATTTCTTTACTTACTTTATAATGATGTGTTCTTGGCGCTAACTTGTCGTTTTGTTTACAAATGTTTGATAAATGGTTAGCAAGCAATTCTAGTTTATCATTTCATTTATAAACCAGTTGATTAGTTACTGGATCTTTTAACGGAGGAAGTAATTGTGTTTGCTTTGTTAAAAATTTACTGGCTTTCTAGAGGTTATTATTTTTAGGAGTTAGCCTGGATAAAGAAATTTTTTGTTTTCCAATTATTTAATAAGAATGTCGAAAATTTCAGCAGAAAAGAATATATATATATTTAGTTTTCATGTATCAACATGTAAATTTAGTTACCTTTCTTTTATAATATTTTTTTTAAAGTAAAGATTTTTATAATATAACACAGAACATGGTTAGTTTTTAAAATAGAGGAAGGGACCGAAATTTTTTGGATAAAAAAGGTTAGCACCATGTGTAATTAATTCAGTGAATTTGTCAATAACTTTATCTGTTGCAGGTGGACTGTAAAAAGACTCACTTAGGTTAATATTATTACGAATAAAAGTTTTAAATCAATTCCAATCTGCATTTTTATATTGAAACATATTATGTGTTGTTTTCAGTTTGTGCTAAGCGTTCGCCGATGCTTGGTAAGTGGTTTTATTTTACTCCTCCCGGGTTTTTTGTACGTTCGGCAAACTTTGTGTACTGTTTTTTGCTCAATTAACGAATTTTAAAATTTTTCGTGATTTTTCATTTTTTGGGTTTTTATTATTAAGCATTTCTTACAATTAATTCATTTCTTACTGCATTAGATTTGGACTAGTAGTTGTTAAGTAATTGAATTTTAATTTTTTTTTTAAAAAAAATTTAATTAATTTTTAAATTGGTGGTGTGCACCCTCCACCACCACACCGGTTTTTGTTTTTCAAGTTGGTATTTTCGGTCATTGCCCATTATTTAGTGTTCCTGGTATTTCAGTAATTTCTAGTTATGGACGACCTAGCAAGTCTGGGTCATCTATTTAAGAAGATAACTGACCTTTCGGGAAACATCAAATCTCCGTTTGCTGATAAGAGTGTCAACAAGAAGCAGACGGAATGTTTGCTAGCTTATAGCACTGAAATGATTAATAGAGTTTCTGAGGCAACGTTACTATTGAAGAATTTAGATAACATTTTAAAATCCAAAACTTGTGCAATCAGTAATTACTGTTGTATTGCACACTCATAAATCTCATGCTGCTGGGGCCTCTTTTAGGGATTTCCTGGTCAGTTGAAATAGGAAAAAGATAGTTATACCAAAAAATAATTATACTGAAAACAGGGATGTTAGGAAGGTGTTTAGTCAGTTGAAGACAAAGGTCTTGCTGGCAAGGAGAAAATTGATGTGACGTTTTTCAAGAAGCTACATGCATCATTAACACTTCAAAAGATGACTCTACTAAATTGGCAAAAATCATAAGGATAGGATTCCTGAATGCACAATGAAGGAAGAAAAGTTGGTAAATCCTACGATTCTTCTCTTCCATGCAAATAACAGAAGATGATGTGAAGGCTCATTTGACTGAACTAACAGGCTCTATACCGAACAGCATTCATAAAGTACAACATAGTAATCGTCATCATGGATTTACATGTAGTTTACTCTCATTCAATTAAGGCTCAGGAAAATTTAAAGGCCATGCTTGATTATGGAGCAAGTTAAGTGCTCTTATCTTAATGTTGATAATTCGCAGGGCTGTCAGACATTATTTTTAAAATATTTTTATAATAATGATTTAGATGTGTGTGCATTGACATAAAAAATGGTATAGTGAAGGCGGATATTCTGACTCTTTGCTGTACAGCAAATTTAATTTAATATCGATCAGGGTGAATAGATATGTTTTAACATGTGTCTATTTTTCTCCTAATAAACCTACCCATTCTCTGTCTGTACTGGGCCAGACTTTGAGGCAGCCTACCAATTATTTTCCACATTGTCGTTGGGGACTTTAACATCAGGCTACCAGTAATGGAGTCTCGTGTGAAACCAGGGACTCTTAATTTTTGTGAATTGGTCACCTCTAGTGATCTTGTGGTTGCGAATGGTAGTAAACCTATGTTTGTTAATTACAATGGTTCGAGTATCATTGACTATCTGTTGGTCTCGGCCGGTGCATTACATTTAGTATCTTATGAATTAGTTAAGATGGACAAGCGTTCCATGATGGTTTCATTTTTAATTTTAAGGACAATTGGGGTAGACCTTATAAAATGTTTTTTTTAAAGCAAAACTTGTATTTACCTTAGCAATCAGACTATGGTCCCTGAACAGGAAAAAGTGAATGTCTTATTAGAACAATTTTTCCCTTCTAAGGTTGATTCTCTTCTTGTGGTGCTTCCTGTCAGTGGTTGTGATTCTTCTGTCATAAGTCAGGAGATTATTACATCGATAGTTAAAAATCTGCGCAATGATAGAGTCTGTAATTTGATTATAAAGAACATTTATTCACTACATTTGTCGCAAAAAAATGTTTAAAACTTTACAGGAGTGCCACCTTCATTTTATAAGTACCTTTATTTTTATAGCAATGTACACAATGGGTTTAATATTATTGCATTAAAACTTACATTCTATGATATTGCATTTTATATCGTCTTTAAGTTTCACTTCTTCCCTGTGACCCGAGGCACAGTCTTAGTTTTTCTTTTAATTGCTGTTATTAATTATTGTGTTCTTCTTAGGTTTAATGGTAAATTTTAAGTTATGCAGATGACACTGTGTTAGTAGTTAATTTGCGTTTCACGCAACGGTTGCAATCGTTAGCCACTAAGAAGATACCAATTACGTTGTAAATTGGTTAAACACGAAATCACTCGATATTGAATAATGATGAAACAAAACTTTTAATCTACAGTTTGAAGCCCGTATTTGGATTCCATAAAAATTACCGTACGCGATGGTACTCTATTACAATGAGAGGAGGAAATAGGTGGTATTTCAGAGTGGTGGTAGGTTATCATTTAAAATGAAGCAAACGTGTCATTTACTTAAAAACTGACAACATTAAACTACATATTTCGCTATTTAAGAGAGTATTTTTGTAAAAACCACCTTCAAAGAATTCATTTATCATGATACCTGCCCGTACTGGATCATGGAATTTGCGCTTGGGAGTAGCTTCAAATTTTCTAATCGAGCTACTAATACGTATACAAAGTCTCTCAACCGTCCCTCCTCCCTTCCTCTTCACTTCAAAGATGAATACTCTTACTAACCTAATCGTGTTCTTATGTTTTTACTCCTTGATTTAACTTCCTCTCCCTCGCGCCTCTATCCTTAGTTGTCGCTCCAAATATAAATTATTTAAACTTTCGCTATACAGCTCCGACTAATTTGAATTTATATTTAATTTTATCTCGCTACTCGTGCACACGACGCTTATTAGCGCGCGTTATATATCTAAATAATTGCTTTATTTTCTTGAATCGATTGATTAACCTTTGAAGTGCTTTTACTTTTATCATTATTATTATTATTGTTATTATTAACGTTATTACTACCATCATTGTAATTATTATTATTATTATTATTATATCCTCCGTATCGTATTTTAATTATCGTCGTTACGTAGTATTCTCATCACTATCATCGTTTCTTCTACATAGACTTTCTTATCGCTATTTAATGATCATTCTCGATGTTGTTTGTGTCCGTGATTGTTGTATAAAAACGAGTTTCTGGCTCGACGTTTCAAACAATTTTAAATTTTAATTTTTTTCTTTTTTTCACAAAGACAAAAAAAACGTCAACGATAAGATAAACAGCGCTTTCGCGCGGATGGTAACAATCTTCTATTATTTTTACGCCATTATTGACCTTTGCCGTCACTTTTTTCCATTTCATTTAGTCTTTATTCCTATTTAGTTCCTCCCCTTTATTTTTATTTTCTTTCTCATCCACTTATTTCGTTTTAGTCGGAAATGAGGAATTCATTTTAAAAATTCGTAAATTAGAAGCGACCTATCTTGTTCTATCTTACGCATTTAGCACGATTTTCTATCGGTTAGGTTAAGAAAAAATTCAAATTTTCCTGTTCCATTTTCTCTTTTTTATTATCAACCAACTTTCTGCCTGTTTCGTATTTTATTTATATCGTCTTCACGGCGGTTGAGTTAAAACACCGCCATGACACTTTTAAAATTCGCCATTAAGGCTACCCCGTCGACGACTCATTTACGAATAATAAATAAATAAATAAATATATATATATATACAAATAAAATTACGGGATCGTTCGAAATCAATTCGTAGAGAGAGAAAGAGATATAGAGTAACGGAGAAAGAGTACGTTTCCTTTTTAAATGATGTATAAATGGCGAGACGAACGAGAAAATGAAGAATAAACGCCACTTTTTTCGTGAATAATGGAGTACAACGGTTCGAGGAGGGTGTTATTATGATGACCCAGAGAAGACGGACGGTTTTGTTGTTTTTTGAATAACTCGAAAACTACTCGACCAAAATTTTGGAATGAAATTTATTTAAAAATGGAAAAGCGAGAAATTAGCATACAAAATAATTTGTACATCACACATTTATTCAATCTTTACAACATTTTCGAACACTTTTTCGAGCATAGGTCGCTGAATTTTTGAAATTTTTTCAGAAATCCGAGTTTTCACATCGACCGGATCTCGTGAACGTGTTTTGTAAACGTGGCTTTTAAAATATTCTCGCAAAAAAAAAATGCGTAACTTTGAATTTGTAATCGATTCACGCCGAAAATAACGTTTCACATAAAACGCGCTTCTTCTCACGATGCTACGGTAACTGAACTTAAAGAAAAACAAATC
The DNA here is from genome assembly GCA_032883995.1 of Coronaproctus castanopsis. Classification (NCBI taxonomy): domain Eukaryota; kingdom Metazoa; phylum Arthropoda; class Insecta; order Hemiptera; family Monophlebidae; genus Coronaproctus; species Coronaproctus castanopsis. Next base: position 13,825,903 of record CM065052.1, on the reverse strand, counting down.
ACTCGAGTGTACGCTACACGTTGAACTCGCGGTTTGCATTATAACAGTGTTACCAACTGCGCTATTTAAAAAAACAAAATCATCCGTTGTCTTTGGGTCACCCTATATAATTATTATAAATTTTACGTACGCTGGAAATCATCTTTCCTTCGGCGAATGAAGAAACAGATCAAACTGCTAAAGAAACCATCTTTAGTGTCTCTTACGGAATTACTTCCTCGCAACGTGTTCCGATACGCGTCGTTGCGTGTTCCGTAAATTCAAGAAACAAACAACAGTCCAGATTTTCCCCCGTATATTCGGCCTGATCGGCGTATCTATTGCACAAGACGACGTTCAGGTGATGTTGTTCGCTGTTCGGATATGTCACACTCCTTTGACTCACTCTCTTATATCCTATCGAAAAACCGATCCACTAATATATATAAAAAAAAAATTATAATAATTTAAATGAAATATACACACTATTTTAAAAATTATCATTTTTCCTATTTTAAATGTTTTTATTATCTCAATTTTAATAATAATAATAACATAAAGATCATTATAAGCGAAATAATAATAATAATAATTATTATCATCATATAACAAATTTAAATCTTCTTCTTTTCCTCAATCCGAAAATTGGTGAATAACATTTATGACTCATGATCCTTGTGAGTTCAACTAAAATTGTTCTAACTTCTTTTAAGGTTTGAATAAGTTATTGCTCCTTTGTCGTCTATTATTTAATCCATATATTTACTTCTTGACCTTCCTCTGTATCGTTTTTCTTCCATTTTCATTTCAATTAGTTTTTTCTCTACATTTCTGTACGTTAGTAAATATCTTTTTTTTTTTATTGAAAGCCATTTTTGCTAGACTAATTCTAGTGAATATTACTTTCCATCTAGAGTGACTATGCTATCCAGGTATCTATACCAATTTAATTGTTTTAATCTTTTTCGTTAATTTTTACATCTATTATATCTTGCTGTTTAGCATATTTCGTAAGTACCGTTTTTTCTTCATTTATTGACATATTATAGTTTTCTGCTGCAATCGCTAGTTTTATCGGTTCTTCAAAAGTCCTTTTTCATTACACTTCCCATTATGTTATCTGCAAAACGGAACATCAACATCTTTGATCGTCCCACTTTGATACTCCAGTTATCTTTCTCTTTAAAATCTTGCATTATTTTTCTATGTATATATTAAAAGGTCCCGGTGATATACATCTTCGTCTTATTCCTTTCCTTATTTTTATTTCTCCTTCTTTTCCGCCGATTCTTATTATCGGCGTTTGCGTTTTATATAATGTTTTTATTATTCTTTTATCTTTATAGTCCACTGATATTTCATCCATTACATCCCATAGACGGTCCCATTCAACCCCGTTAAAAACCTTTTTAATATCAATAAATACCAATTATGTTGATTCGTTCACCTCTAACAATTCGCGGTCATTTTACCTGGTACTAACAACCTTTGGAAAATAACTAGGCAACTTAGTCTAAAGGTGTTATCACTCCCCATCACTATATGATTCTGTTACACAAACATCCGTATAAAAAACTGAAAAAAAAAATTGGAGCTACTCGCTTCGCACATTTATAATATTTCGGATAGTTGCAGAACCAAAGTCCCACGAACGCATTATTATAATGTAACCAAAACAGTTAAAAACATGTTAAAAATTAAACGAATATACATCTACATGGAAACATCTTCACTACGCCTGTTGAGTTCGAAATTACATCAAACAGTTAAAAAATAAAGTAACGGAATTTCTGTGGCAATGATTAAAAATCTTCCGAAGAAAGTCATCATCTACTTTACTAATATCATTAATAGTATGTTCAGGATATCTCATTTTCCGACAAAATGGAAAATTGCTAAAATTATCGTGTTACCAAAACCCGGTAAAGATAATAGTAATATCAATAAGGCCAATTAGTCTATTATCAAACTTAAGCAAGATAGCTGAAAAGGGTATCTTGCACAGGTTACGAGCTCACTCGGATTCAAATAATATTCTAAGGGATGAACAGTTTGGTTTTAAACCTAAACATTCAACAGTTCACCAGCTAGCCCGAATAGGGGACACTATTACTGATGACTTTAATCTCAAGAAACATACTTTGATAATTTAGAAGATAGTAAAATCAAGCGTGGAATAGTAATTTATATAAAACAAAATTTAGATATTAAACTAAAACCCACAAGTGGCCATAATGATGAATGCTGAAAATATCTTAATAAAATTTTATATTAATAACGTTGAGATATTTTTATCGGCTCTTTATAGGCAACCAGTGTACAATATTGAGAAGAACTATATGGATGGAATATTTAATATAGATACAAAAAAATTGCGGAATAAAACAGTCATATACATAGGTGATATAAATATAAACACCGCGATAAGCGAGCAAAAAATAAAGAACTATAAAATGATTATGAATGAAATGGGGTATATAAGTAGAATAAAAGGTTTTACAAGACAGGAATGGAAGGGAAATTGTTTTAGACAGAGTCAGATATATCATGTGTACATAAAACAAAATACAAAGTTTTAATATTTTAAACATAAAAACTTAAATGCTAAAATAGCTGATCATAATATGATAGGCTGAGTGAGGTGTATAAATGGTTTTTTAGAATGAGTGAAATACTATATTCAGTAAGTAATTTGTTAAAATTATCTATATAGTTGTATGTGTATGTGTATGTATAGATATATATGTATGTGTATATGTGTACGTACATGTACATTCGTGTATAAATATTAATAAATTAGTTTGATACCTGTCGACAAGCGAAAGCTTGGCGTGATGAGGTAAAATATAATCTCATGTAATTTTTAATCTGAATATATGTAGATGATTTTATATGTCAGTTTATATATGTTGTGTGTGTGTGGAAATAGTGTTACACACATGTTATTTATTTGCATGTATGTGCACTAATATGACTGTGTAATTGTATAAATTTATTGAAATATACGATTTTACACAAAAAAAAAAAAAAAAAAAATACATAGCTATACTCGGCTGTATGCTTCAAGCTCGTACATGTTCGCGTGGATTGATAATGATAATATGGATACGTATTAAATTGCGGTATATTTATTTATTTAATGAAGCCACACAACAGCTAAAAGTCAATTATACTGTAGTCTTATAAATAAAATAATACAATAAATATATTTTTTTTAGAGTATAAAATTAAAAGAAAAAAAAAATAAAATACAAAAAAAATGAGAGTTGCGTTTGAATATACGATGATGATTATACCGGGAGCATAAATGAGCTGTGATTATTGAAAAAATAAAAACGTTTAAATTAGATTAATATGATTGTAAAAATATACTTTTAATCCGAATGGTTAGTGTAATTTCTATTTTTAAATATTCAAATTTACAGCGAGTTTAGAAATTTCGTTACTAACAGTCGAAGAAGAAGAAGAATATTAACAATTTTATTACTGCAAATATCTTTTTCGCGTGTATCCATTAAATTTAAAGAATGCCCGAATTGGTAGTAAGAAAATAAAATAGTTCGCCGGATGCGTCAAAATGAGATCTACCGAAAACTTGTCACGAGGGGTCACCGATACGAACTATTAAAATCGGTTCTGGATGAAGAACGGGATTCGGATAGCGATCGCCAGTTAGGTGACGAAATTCAGGGATTTGAATCGTTCTTCCTTCCGGGAAAATTGATTAGGACAGCAGTTTCGAAATATCGTGTACGCCGACAGTCTTAAAAAAGAATTAATACCGGCAATTAAAATTAATAACGTCGATTATTTACGTTATAAATTTATTTTAACTTTTAATGTCATTGCCTTAATCGATGAAACTATCCGAAATTTTCAGTTTCTGATTTTCAATTTCCAATTCCTCTTACGTACATTTTCCGTCTATTAAAAAAAAAAAAATTAAGAGTCTCCGTAATCGTTCAGTTTCTTCTTAACCATTTCAATCGCGATGTCAACCCGTGAAACTTTAAGGCTAACAAAATTTTTCATTTTCCGGTTGACCGGAAATATCTCAATACTAAAAATATTTAGATAACTAACGTTGAAAATTTTCTACATTTCACCTAAAAAGGGCTATTGGATACCAACTAACCTCGTATAAAATGTATAATTTTGCGTCAAAATTTTACATGTAAAAGCGTTAAACATTTTTTTCTCGAATTTCCTCTTTATATTGCACACGTTTTCGTACGAGCTCGTACGACGAAAGTGTTTTGTGCGCGTGAATAAATATCTATCGTGTTATTACGACATTTAAGGTTATCATCGCGAGTGATAGTACTTTAAGAATTTCGTTTAATCAGCTCGAGTGTACTTTGAACTTAATTACGTTACATCCGGTACTATCCCCTTCGCGATTACTTCACCTCCTACCCGTTTTATTTCGACATTTACGTTATTCCTTTATCTTAATTAAATTGCCTTTCTCCGACGATTTAAAGCTGACAATCGAGGTGGGGAGGATTAAGTGAAAATTTTTCTAAACGCTATAATGATGATAACGATTATTAATAAGGATAAACTTAATCGAAACGATAATAATTAAAATTAATAACGATTAACGATCATTATCATTAAGTACCATCTCCGTATCGGCGGTAGGCGACCACTTACCTATATATAATATGTTATACAATGTAAGTAACGTACAAGGCAATCATAACATGGCGTTAGTGTAGATAGACACACACACACGCACCCGGAAGAACTGAATGATAGTTAACGCAATGCGGAGAAAGAGAATAATAAAAATTACACGAAGATAACGATATGAAATAAAACCGAAAGTACCTCCGGATAATGGGGAAAGTGTTACAGCGTAAGACGAAAATTCGTATCATCTTATTAGGCGGAGTTTAACGACTAGTTTAACGTTGCGCGAGAGAATGTTGGTGAGATGAAGGAAGTCCTGTAATTAAACGGGAATTGCTAGAAATTTTAAGCATCCATTCGGATGAACGTCGAATTAAAAGTCGACGGGTGTTAGTCAATCGCTTGTTACGAATGACAGGTTTTTATGGAACAAAGAAAGGGGATGATTGTCTTTTTATCATGAAAATAATTGTTTTATTTTTCATTGGCCTCTGTAGTTGTTACAAATTTTTGAAGTGAAACTTCTATTGGCGCGTTGTTGTATATGGGCAGTTGACCTAGAAAACGAGCGAGCGAGCCGAAGCCTACATAGGCAGGCCTATTTTCACAGTGTAGTTAGGTTCCTTTTCTCTCTCTCGCATGCTGTACTCATATACGTGTATATTCAGTTTACATTATACATATAAATATGTACAGAAATTATGACAGACACGCGTCTTATAAAAATTTTTCTAACATTTGAGTCATCACCACGTAAAGTTAAGCGTAACAGTGCGTTCCTTTTCTTTGTGTAAAATTTGTACGAAATCGTGAGTTTATTAAATAAGTGGTTTTTTTTTAGGAAAACATCTTCAAGTTTCACTTCTTCGCTGCGTCTCTAGGTATAGATATATTTTTTAGCAGTTTTTCGGAATTGTTCTGTTATTCATAAGAAAATTATCTAACAGGAAATTAATTCCAAACTCTGAGTATTTACGGCGTACCCGATATATCTACGGAAAAATATCGTACGCGTAAAAGATAAAATTTATATTCGTGTAATATACAGAGGCCGCCTAAGGTATTTAACATCATAGTACATACTTTAAGAATTAGTATTACTTCTAAGCACACTTTCTGAAATTATTTTCCCAACAATCACTTTCGTTTGACTTATCGCAACGAGTATACTTACGAATTCTCGCACCTCGTGGGCCAACTTTATAGGAAATTCTAAATATAAAAATAGTGTTTCAGACGTTACGGTAATCAAAAATATGAACAACATTTCTTTCAAATCGATGTATGTGAATATTGTTTATTTATTTTTCACACGTGTACGTTTATATTTTCTCTGATTATGGGTTCGCGATCAAATTTTTTATAACACCCCATCGTGGTTACTACATTGATATTCCCCCCCCCTATATATAACTACTGACAAGGCTATAAGATATATTATGTATTACTTCATTGACCCACTTGATTGCAGATCTGTATGAAGTGAATTATTTCGTTGAAACCAAAGAAATTTATTTTGAACTGTTTGGATTACTCTTTTGATTTGAGGCTTTAGCACATCCGCAAGTTCATATTGAACGTATAACAGTTTTATATATTAGTAGCTTGTTCTCCAGCTTCATTTTAGAGCGATGTCCAATGAGCTAATATTTTTGACGTATTTTACTTTTTATTTAGGCAGCTTTATTATCGATATGTGCTTTCCACATCAATTTTGCATCCATATGCATATCTAAGTCACAGAATTTGCAACTGGAACTTCCTGTTTATTAATATGAACAACATAACATGGATCCCGCTTGCGCAAAGCAAATGTGACATTCATCGATTTCTATTCATTTAACTGAATTTTCCCATCCTTTGTACATTTTTCTATATGGTCCAGAGCACACTGCAGATTATCATTTGCTACAGCTTGGGAATGACTGATTGTTAAGATAAATATTATTGTACAATATTACATAATTGTAATATATGTAATAATAATAAGAATTTTCGAATACATTGATAAAAACCCCTGAATGCAAAAGGCTGTTTCGGGGAAGTTGACGAAATATCCCGAGCAAATTAACGTCAAGGAAGAAGACATTATGAATATTAGCAGGTTAACACAGCTAATACGTTCCGGAGCTTTGAAGAAAAAGTGACGAAGAAAACTGGTGTTAAATGGACAGATGAACGGACGAAAAAAGAGGAGCAATGAAGAAATACCGCAGTGAAACGAAGTGGAACAAACAGCCATCATGAAGATATTTTACCACGTGATCCATAGCTGGCCAATTCGAAGAAAGTAGAAGAAGAAAAATATTTTCAAGGATTATGCATAGCATCGTATCGAAAAAAATAATGATCGAAATATTTGAAAAGGAAAACTAAATAAATGATAAAACGATCATATTCGTAAATCGACACCTGAGGTCGCTATTCTGGAGGAATAGTTTTCTTCCCCTCCACATTTCTACTTCTTGTTGGCTTACTTAGTTTTTCCATTCTTTATAAAGATTCGAACACTTTGTACCAACTCTTGGGTAATGACCATTACAAAATCGTATATATGTATATATATATATATATATATATATATATATATATATATATATATATAATATATATATAATATATAGATCGCTGTATTGAAAATTTTGTCGGTTGCTGGACAATTCTTAAAGATTTATTTCAAGAGGAATTGTAATAAAATTTCTTAAGTAGCGAAGGAAATCCTTATAATATATATAGTACGTTATACACATATAAAGATAGAAGCGTCGAATCGATAACATAAGTAATAAGTCTATGTGTGCAGGTGTGTATGTGTGTATGTGTGTATGTGTGTGTATGCATTCCGACGAGAACACATCTTCGAAACAGGCTGGAAAGTAACTCTGCATTCTAAGAGAAATCCTAAGAGATGTTGCTACAACTTCAATCTAAGCACCTTCTCTCTGAAGTCGTCGACACGTTACCATAAATCACAAATACCGAAAGACGTAGTAATTTGTAACAACGTAACTTTGTTCGATTTATTTTTATTTCCCGTTTATATTCAATTTTTTTTGCCGATATCGGCCGAAGTTATGAAATTTTTTTTTTCCAAAACTCCTCTAAACAGACGAGAAGAAAACTCCAGGAAACAATCTATCAATCCATCGGCATCGTCCGGTCAGTTCATTTCGCGTCCCGGTTTTCCTTAGTCACACACACATATATATTTTTTTTTTTTTTATTACTTTTTTTAACTTAAAAAATTTGGTGTTTTCAAAATTTTACGTTTCTTTAAAAAATTATGGCTAGCTCTGTTCTCGTGACAATATTCTCATGCTCGCTTGTGTTCTGTCTACTATCCCTATTATTCTGTTCATTATGAAAGGTGATAGCATCGATGAAAATAAGAGGATATTATTGCTTTTAAACGCACCAATAGCCATTCAATAAAGTGGCAGTTTTTTGAAGTGAAACTTCTATTGGCGTGCTGTATATGGGGAGTTAACACGTAAAACGAGCGAGCGGGAGAGCCAATGGCACACATATGCATAGAGACAGGCATATTCCTACAGTGTAGTCGAGCTCCTCTTCCCGCATGCTGTATTCATATTCGTGTATATTCAGTTTACCTACATACATACAAACGCGTACAGAAATTATGACAGACATGCGTCTATATATATATATGATCATATTCTATCTCTTGTGCATGCGCACACGGCTATATTTCGTTCAAATCTTCGCTGCATAAAGGATGTATGTGCGACGTAGATTTGAGAACGGACACATTTAAGTCATTGCCACATCAAGTTGAGCACAGCGGACAGTTCGTTTCTTTTTTTGTGTTAAATTTGTATTGTGTCTATTTGGGAAAATGTCTTTAAGTTTAACTTCTTCCCTGTGCCCCGATGCGCAGAATTTTTTTTTCGTCCACTTGAGATTTTCATTTATATATCTATATACATATATATATTAGATAAGGTCTGCAGATTTAAAATGGGGCGCTGTTCACATAGCACGGATAGCGGAACGAACTAACGAATTCGCCTCGAAATTGAATCTTGTGCAAGGGTTAGCTGATATTGCTGTTCTCATCCTGATTAAATATTTCGGCTATGTCATTCGAAGCGGGCGAAATTTAGAAATATTGGAGATACGGTCGAAGGTCTAAGGGAAAAGTCTGAAAGGTAGTTCTCAACAGCGCTGAACAGATATTATAATAAAATAATCTGGATTTCCTTTGTATCGATGTGTAAAACGAGTTAAAACTACGCGCAACAATTTGGATTGCTACATGATCACCGATACCTCATTGAGGTGAACGACCTGATGATGATGAATATATATCAATCAATCAGTGTATCAGCATTTGTACTGGTTTTCCCCTATTATATAAGTTCTCCATTTTTTACATTCTGTTGTTATCCTTTTCAGTTCAATGTAGCTCTTTCTTGATTGTGTCCACCAGTGTCTATCTTGGCCTTTCTTTCGACCTGCACATGGGTATTTTTCCTTCTATAATATCTGTCAATAGGCCATCATGTCTTAACACGTGCCCCATCCATTTCATTCTTGTTTTTCTAATTGTTTTCAAGAATGACCTTTCTTCTTTTACTCGGTTAAAAACTTTATTTGGAATTTTATATACTTCATCGTTATATCGAGAACAGTCTGTTATACATATATATTTTATTATTATTAATTACCGAGTAGCTCATCGAGAATATACAGAGATACGTTTGAATAGGATTAAGATAGGAAGTAAGTCAGATAATAGTACCTTCCCCACTAAACATCGACCCTGAACCAGATCCTGCGATGTTTGGCGTTTCATTCTACTTTCCTCTACTTTCCAATGTTCCAACTGATGTGGAGATGCTTTTCGTACGTTTTTCTTTTTAGCGCGAATTTTAGATAATATCGGTCACGTGATCTATACATAAATCTCGATATAACGTCACAAACAGTTACATGCTAGTGTGGCTTAGTTATCGATCGAATAATTTTATGTGTATTATTTTCAAACTTGGCGGTTTAGAGCGACCCCCTACATCCGGCTAGATTATAGTATTTTTTTATATATATTAAAATCTAGGTGTTATTATAAAGGACAGGGGACTAATGTGCTTAAAGCCAACTAATTATAGAAGTGCATATAAGTAGTGTGTAGCTGAAAAGTAAGTAAAAGCATGTGTGTAATAGTTCCCTGCTTGTGTACTTATTCTATGAGCAGTGATAGTCCCATCGACTACTTGTGTACTTGAATAAAGAAGTCTGTGGAGTGCATGGTATTAATGAATAATAAAAATAAATATACAATATTGAAGAAAAAAAAGATACCGAAATAATATACAATTTCAAAAATAAAAATCTTAGAAGAATATAAAAAAATAAAAGAAAAATACATCTTTATAGGAAAACATCTTTATTAGCAAAATAAAAAAAAATTACTTATCTGAAAAAAAAGAAACACATCTTTAGAAAAATAGGATAAGTATATGGAATATAAATACATCATTAAAAGAAAAACATACTTTATTATGTTCAAGATTAAAATATTTTAAATTTAAAGCAGTTATGAACATCATTACATATTTGTACACATTAATAATATATAGTCAGGTAAATTAGAAATAAACTATAAGTACTGGTGAAAGGCGGACACGATAGCTGTGTATTTGCAGCTCTTCCAGATCATTTTTAACTCTACTAATTTTAATTACTCCCTTTCACTTTCTACTTAAATTTATGTATTTTGTTAACCATCATTGTTAAAGTACAATAGCATCGATAGTTATCAAAAATACAAATTATGTTAGAATTATTTTTTTTTATTATTAATGGCAATGAAGGACGATAACGATCTAAGAAACAACGAATATCTTATGGAAGTTGTAAATTTGTGGTTGTAGTAACCAAATGTTCTCTCATCAAACTCGTTGCTAGATTTTCATTTTTTTTTTGTATAGCAAGCAGAATTTTGTTAGTTCTGAACCACTTTGATCGAGTGCTCATTGAAAAAAGTATTTTCCAAAAAAAAAAAAAAAAAAAAATCTAGCAACGAGTTTGATGAGAGAACATTTGGTTACTACAACCACAAATTTACAACTTCCATAAGATATTCGTTGTTTCTTAGATCGTTATCGTCCTTCATTGCCATTAATAATAAAAAAAAATCAGATGAACCTTCTAAAAAAAGGGAAATATTGTTGGATATGTGGAAGGAAAAAGAACACTTCCGCTTTAATGAAATGGTGTAACCATTTTATTTGCAAGAAACATTCGATGAAACAAGTTATTTGTACGAAATGTGCTGATGAAGTGGAAGCCGGGGAAGAAGATTAAGTAATAAATTTTTATAAAATTTATTATATTTCTTAATAAATTATTAATTATTTCTGATTTTTTTTCATAGTTAGTTTTTAGTTCCGGTTTTTATTAGATATTAGGTATAATAAAGGATGATAAAAAATAAAAATATTTAACTAAAATAAGAGAAAAAGTTTTAAAAAAAAAAATTAGAATAAAAATTATTATATATGAATTTAAAAGAACGAAATAGGGCGTTTTGTATCATCGTGATGTAAAAAGTACAACACGCGCGCGCTGGTGGAATTATAAAGGACGCGCGTTCCGCAGGGTTTTAACACTTTCAGTCACCATGTCCACTACATGGTACGTAAAATTTTAATACTAACAGAATTATGTACTTTCTAGTTGACCATGAAATCTCTCGATTCTAATTATATTTGTGTAAAAACATTGTAAATTATCTAGAGTTCATAGGTATAAAATAAATAGCCTGTATAAAATTTTTATAATTTTGTGTTAAAATTTCACGTGTGACTCAACCGGTTAATATATAATCGATGATATATTTTAAACGATATTTAATATTTTCAAATAAATTATTAATTTTCTTTGAAGAGTAATTAATGCCTGGTGACTATTACTCGATGGATATATAATCATTAATTACAAAACTAGATGTTATTAATAATGTTGGTCACGATGAGAAAGTCTGAGAATTTCCGGGTTGTAGACGAATAGCTGAGCATACTTCCTTAGTACGATATTAAGTGAGTTTCTGTCAATCCTTGAGTATATGATGGACGGTTAATTCATCACATTATCATTCGATTTGGTTATTAAACAACCTCTGAATCCGGTTAGGTCTGGAGATTGTTTTTAAAATTTTAGCAGCATCCAACGTAAACATAAATTTTATAATTTTCAACTTATAAGCACATTTTATTTAAAAAAAAAAAATTAATAACGATGTATTCGTTAAAATTATTATTATTATTTTATTTTTGGAACGCGCCACGTTTAATTTGCTCTTTATTAATTTATTTCAATATTTACGTTTTTTATTTGTTTATTTTATTTAAGAAAATAGACGGAATTAAAGATTTTATTATTTACACTTTCTGTATGTACAATTTCATGTTTTGTATGGAAATTTTCAACGCAGATATTTCTACGATTCTGTCGGTTTAGCGAAGTTTATTACGCAATTATTATTACTTCGCGAAAACATTGATTCAGATTGTTCGGATTATTGATTTTTTAAATTGTCGTTATATTATTCCGTACCTATGCGCGAATACTTTCGAAATTTTTTTAATGTATACTGTATGTATTTCTGTTATATTTATTATAAGAATTAAATTTTAATTTAAGTTCAAAGTTATTTTCCTATTTCGCTAAGGCCATTATTAAGGTACTTAGCTTATTGAATTCACTTGCAGTTGTAAAAATATAATTGTTGAAATAAATTTATTGTTGTTAGGACTATGTAGCTACTTCCCAGTGTGGCGAGTGTGTGTATGTGAGCATGTACGGGTAAGTGTACTTTTTTTCCTGCTTACGTACGTACTTCCCAACGTGTATTGTCAGTGACTTATGTATACATATGTATTTGCGGTTGTATAAGTATTTTCTTTTTAATATTACTTTGATAATTTAACACTTTGTCGTGGTTTATAATTCAGTTGTATTCGATTATTTACTTGTATTCGCATTTTAATCGACATTCCGTTACGTACCGTATATAAATAAATGAAAAGAAAAAGATTTTTATTAGCGAAATTCGCCTCGCGAAAATTTTAAAATTACGGAGAAAATTTTTAATTATATACGGAATTAGTCAATTATAGGAATGGGCGGTTTAATAAAACAAGCGTCGTCGTGAAAAGGAAGGTTACAACTTGAAATTTTAACGATATCCGAGAGGTTAGTGTATCGAAAATCTTGTGTTTGACGAGCGTCTCGAAATATCGTCCGTGTTGTTTTAAAATTCTCAATTTGAAAGACTATAGCGCGGTAGCGGGCCGTTAAAGATTCCGTAATTGCGAACAAGTTGGAAATACGAATTAGCAGCGCTTAAGTGTATTAAAAGTTTTAGCTTATCAGCTCATCCAGCGTCGCACGTAACGCCCATAATTCTACCCGATTGGCGCGGAGGTGCATCTGTTATGCGCGCTACAGTTTTACGATATTAACGTACGGAACTAAATATAAGCGTGATTCTGAAAATCGCGTTATCGTATACGGCTAGCTACGTAAATAAGTAATAGTGCCAATAAATACACGATCGTTCGGCTAGAACATGCACGAATAAATGTGTTTACGTATTAACGTTTACGTGTTATTGTATCGGAGGTTTATACTCGATCTATATACTAAGAAGATGCGGAGCTTCCCAGAGTGGAAAATGGTTTTCCGCCGAAGTTCCACACCTCCCGATTAATTTTCCGCATGTCGACGGTTCGTACGCGGTTTCTAACCCATTAACTAACGGATATCGCTACGCTAAATTCGGTTGCGAATGTTGCTGTAGAACATTTTACCACTATTATCTCGTCCGTTTAATCTACTCTCCAAAAGGCCGACGGATTTCCGATAATGGATAGAAAGTATTCTTGTTTCGATTTCATCCACTGCTCGCTATATATATATATATATATATAATATATAAAATATATGCAGGCGTTGCGAAGTGACGATTATTTTAGAAATATTTTAACGGACTAGTTTCGTAATTTATTCCCACGATTAGTTTGTCGTTTTTTTTTCTTGTTTGTACGTATCGGAAGAATGACGGTAATAAGGTGACTAAAGGGAGAGTATTCTGGTCTTTTATTGAAATTTTCAATCCGCGTTATGAACAAACTTAAAAGATGGATTAGTACCGATGTAGTAAATAAACTGAAGACGGTTAAAAGCAACATATATCCTCTAAGGACAACAACACAAGAAAGTCGCATATATGAAACAGTGCTGGCTCGGCTCAGAATAGGACATACCCAGCTAACGCTTTTTTTTTTTTTTTTATAATACTGCGAGCTGTCCATCAAGGGCATTTTGCAGTACGTTTAAAAGAATTGAGCATGAGAGGACAAGTATCCAGCGATACCTATCCGATTACGACGACCCTAAACGAGATCCTGCGGTTTCTGACGTTTTAGTCTCCTTATGTCACCGGTGATATCAAGCAATACCCTAGCAAAAGTATTCGGGTGGCTATCAAGTCTTCTTGCGTGTCTTTTAGCGTGAACTTTTATGACTTCGGCCACATAATCTATACGTAAATCTCGATGCAACGTTAGATTTGTTACATAGGGTGCTTTGGTTATCATCCGAAGAATTTTATTTTGTGACGTTTGTATTATTTTCAGGTTTGATGTTCTAGCACAACCCCAAAGTTGCACTCCATAGGTCCAGACAGGCCTTAGAACCACCGTATATATTAAACGTTTATTATCTGTCGTTAGTACACTGTTTCTCCCTATCAGCCAGTACATTTTTTTAACTCGAATATCTAATTCTTTTCTCTTCATCTGTATGTGATGTTTCCATGTTAATCGGCTATCCAGGTGTAATCCTAAGTACTTGACCGTTGATCGCACTGACAGATCGGTGCCATTAATCCTGACGGGTGGTGGTGTAACTTTTCTGTTGGTAAAATGGATATTGACAGATTTGTTTTCATTAATTCCAATTTTCCATTTTTTAAACCATATCTCCGCCTTAGTAAGAGCTTTCTGTAGGTTACTGCTAGCTACCTTCGGATCCGTGTGTGTGTGTTGATAGCAGTGCAGTGTCATCCGCAAATGTAGCCACCTGTACGTTTTCCATTGTAGGGAAATCAGCCGTGTATAAGAAGTACAGCGTGGGGCCCAGCACATTGGGGAACGCCTGCTAAAACAGGATGTATTTCTGAATAGGTATGTTTGTAACGCACTTGAAAGTGCCGATTTTCTATGTATAATTTCAACCACACGTAAAAATTTTTCGGCAATAGACATTTCAGTTTATATAATAGACCATCGTGCCAAACTTTATCAAAAGCTTGCTGAACATCGAGAAATGCCGCGGTACATCCTTTTTTGGTTTCTAAGCTATTTTCAATTACACTAACCACCCTATGTAATTGATCAGTGGTGGAATGGTGTTTTATTAAAACCGAATTTGATGTTGCGGAATTATATCATTGGATTGTATGTAAGGCTGTAATCTTTTTAATATTAATTTTTCTACTACCTTCGACAAAACAGGCAACAAAGAGATCGGACGATAAGATGAAACAGAATACGGATCTTCGCCAGGTTTCGGAATTATTATAATTTTGCGCGAATTTCCACTGTACTGGAAAATATTGCACGCGAAATATTGCATTACATATATGTCAGCAATACTATAGCTTTTCGCGGAAGTTCATTCAATAATTAAGCGCTTATTAAGTCTAAACCCGGACTTTTATTCTTTTTCAACGTTTTAAGTAAACATTTCACCTCAGAAGGTGAGGCTAACTTAATCGAAGATGATTCATTTATATAGTCGTGTATTTCCCTGTCCGTGCTAGCCGTTATGTTTGGCTGAAACACGGTTACCAGGTGCTGAGCAAATAAATCTGGCTTCTGTTTATCATCTGTCGCCCATGATCTGTTACCATGTTTTATCGGAGGAATATGTGTATTGGACCGTTTAATATTTTTGGTGCACTTCCACAAAGAATAGTCATCTATTGGTAGGGGTGAAAGTTTATTTAAATAGCTATTAAGGGTTTAGTTTTTAATTTCTGCTAATAACATTTTTAATTTTTTTAATTTATCGTTGAACAATTTTTTATCGCAGGGATTCCCTGTTTTGGAACCACCTTCGTCTAAACTTTCTCTTTTCCAAGAAAAGTTTTCGGACTGCTAGCGGATAATTATTACTTTTTTTAGTATTCAGCGTGGCTTGTATCTCCCTAGTTAGATACCGTACGGCATTCTCGATGTCAATTTCGCTTTTTAATGGAATTTTTAGATTTAATTTGTTATCTAAGTATTCCTTAAACGATTTCCAATCTGTTTTGTGGTTACACAAATATATTTTTTCCTCACGATATATAACCGAATCGCCAAACGTTAAAATGATACAAGAGTGGTCTGAAAAAGATCGAAAGAAGAATTTATTTCTGAGTAATAACTAGCAGTTCCTATGCGTATATCTCTTCGGAGATGACGAACCTCCAGAGTGCGAACTTTGTGATGAACCTGTGACTGTATATCACCTGTTACTGAAATGCAAAAAATACGAAAATTGCGGAACGCTGAATGATATACCAAAAGAAAATTTGAAGGATGTTCTCCGGGACGATATACATACAGTACGTAAACTGTACGCGTATCTTATTTGTACAAATTTAATGCGTTGAATTTAATTAATGTAAATTAAGTGGTCATAGTCGAAAGGGAATAAGTACTGCTGTTAAATAAATAAATAAACAAAAAAAAACTTAACCCTTTCACTCACAATGTCCACTATATGGTACATTAAATTTTAATTCTAGCGAAATTTTTCATTTTCTGGTTGACTAAATGAAATTTATTGTAAATTAATCTAAAATTTTTCTGGTTTTTCATATATCAGAAAATATGTAATAATGACGTAACTGTCGAAAAGCTTCGCGATTAAAAACTTTGAGTGATTGCGTTATATTTTGTTTGTTTATAATTAATTAATAAAATCACTACTCTCCAATATATTCAACTTTTAATAATAATAATAATAACATAGAATCTGAATCAAATCAAATTTGTTTATATATAACATGCAATATTACATATTTTTAAAAGTATTCACAATTCTTTACTGCAAACATGTACAAATATGTGCAAATTTGTGTACATATATACAGTTATACGATATAGAAATTAAATACGTGCATCAATGAACAATAATCTGGCGTAAATAGGTGTATAAATATACAAGATACATGTACGCTGACATGTACACATATTTAAGCCTACATACACAATAGAACCCCTCTAATACATACACAATAGAACCCCTCTAATCCGTCATCATTGGGACTGAGGGTATAGTTGGGACGCAAAGAAAGGGTCGGGTTATTGGAAAAAACTGAAAAGTACGGATTTATAGTAAAATAAACAACTTCTGAACTCGAAAATTATTGTATTGTTCTCCACAGTTAAAAATTGTAATAAATTCTTTAAACTGTTAAAAAATAGAAATACCTGGACTTAATTTCTGTATCCGGATCTTATTTTTTACTTAACTAAAGCACCGAGATATGCACTGTCATCAATAAGCATTGTAACAAGTGCTGACTGCTTTTTGGAAACAACCAGTAACTTTGTTTCGTTTACATTTTCCGGTGTTCTTTAATTAATTACCTCGTACGATAAAAATGGATAATCTTTTAAAAATTAACAGCGACTCGAAAGGATTAGAACACACGATTATCGGATGCGAAAAAAATATTATTACGAAACAAAGATCGAATTAACGATAATAAAACTCGGGATGGTATACGATGACCCGGAGAAGATGGACGGTTTTTGTTCTTTTTTTGAGACCAAAATATTTTGAACGAAATTTTATTTAAAAATAAGAAAACGAAAGATTAGAATTTAAAATCATCCGTGGAATACAATATCGTTTGAATGGTCATTTGCAACGATTACAATATTTTCGAAAGTTTTCGAGCGTATGAATTTTGTAAATTTCTTCAGAAATACGAGTTTTCAGGTCTTCCAAATCTCGTGGACGTGTTTCTTAAACGCGGCTCTTAAGGTGTCCCCGCAAAAAAAAAAAACGATTCTTTTCGAAACTCCCTTTGCACTGTCGTGATCGATTCGAAAATATTATCGGACGCCAAGATAACTGGAGCAAAAACGAAGTGTATACACTAAACGTGGAGCGCGCGGTTTGCATTGTAGCAGTGTTACCAACTACGCTATTCAAAAAACAAACTCTCTGGGTCACCCTATACCACCTGGTAATGGACATTTATTTTTGGAGCACACCGTGTATATATATATATATATATATATATATATATATATATATATGAATGCAGAAGTGTGAAATTTAAAACTCATACGCGTATAACATACATTCCGAATTTCCTTTCCGAAATTATTCTCATGTCGTTCGGCCAATAATCTTTTTTCTTTATTTTATTTTTCTGTTTTATTTAGCTGTTTTAGTTTTTCTTTCCTAGTCAGAATCAGCTTCGACTAATGTAAACAACTTAAAAATATAAATGTAATACAAAATAGAGCTATAAGAATAACATTAAGAAGCATTCCACACCAGCCCCACATCAGCTCTACATGTGGAAGCCAATATTTTACCACTAAAATATAGAAGACAAACACTAGTGCTAAAATATGATATCAAACTACTGTCCACTCCATCCCATCTAGTCTACAATAACATAACGTATAATAAATTACACCACCTGTATCGAAATAAACCTAACGCTTCTAAATCTCTACAACCGTCCGTATTCATAAGCTCTTAGGTAGACTTCAATACACCTTACCCAACATTAAAAAAAAAGTAATTTACCTAAATTACTCCCATAAATATAGACCTAAATAAATATAGTAAAAATTCAACATCACGCACATCCTGAAAAGTAAATTTAACGAACTTGTCAGCAGAAACTACGGAAACTACACTCAAACATACACCGACGCCTTTAAGAGCCTAAACCAAAACAACTTCTGCTTACCTTATAAAGGGCAGAACACAAGTATCACTTACAATACCTATATATAAAGCGTTAAAAAATATAGACAAAGAGAAACACGAAAATAACTTTATAACATAAAAATGATAAGATCCGTACTCACAAATGATCTTTACTCAATCACAATACAAAAAGTCAACGCTTTATATCACGAATACTGGGAGACCCAATGCGCTCACACACATCTTTTCCAAATCAAGCCAATCTTAGGACATTGGAAAACCACAGAACAAAATAAAAGGAGATTACGAACTGGCCACACCCTACTTACATCACAATACCTACTGAACAATACACCTGCTCTAAAATGGCCAACTCCGATAACAATAAATCACATACTAGAATGTGCAAAATATGCAAACACTAATAGATATTTTATTAAAATTTCTCGCAGACACCGGATTAATTAATGTCATATAACCCTACCCTTAGACGCAAATGATCTTAGTAATCGAGCGTCTGTAAATAAAAGAAATTAAAAAAAAACCCTTTCGTCAGTTCGATAAACGTAATTATTTCACAATTGAAAATATACATCGTCTCCACCGTATACGTTCGAGCGTGTTATGTATCGATGTGTATGTACGTGACACGGGTTTCGCGAAAGGGGAATGTTTAATTAAAAGCCGTCGTCCAAAGTCTATAGGAACTAAAACGAAACTTTTAATCGACCTCGGGCGGACGTAATGGACGATGTAATAATAAGGACCAAGGGGGAGGAGAACTAACTAAAAGTCGATATTTAAAACTTTATTAAACTTCTTCCCTTTACGCTAACTTTTGTACTAATTTATTTTGTATAACAAAATGTGTTTTACTTTCCACTTACGTCTTCTTCTTCTTCACAGTAATAACTATCTAGGCCTCACTTCATGGCGCTTCGATTTTTTTTTTTCTATATCCTAAAAGTTCCGTCATTAGCGACATATATATATATATAAATATATATGTTAGAAGTGTGGAATGTATTGATTTTTTTAAAAAAAACGAGAAAGGAATTAAAATCACTAAACATTTTTTAAAAATTACATAGCTTTTCGTGAATTAAACCATTATCATGAACAGAAAATAAAATATAAAAATATATTAATATGTACAGTATATAAGCCGTTGGGATAGCCTAGATGCTAGAGCACGAACTTCTATGCAGCAAATACCGAGTTCGAATACGATCAACGACACAAAAACTATTATCGGGAAATAAAAATATAAATAATCCTAATATTATTATCGTGTGGAAGGCAATGGCAGACCACCACGCACAACACCTTATGCACGCTAGTAATAATATCATCAATCATCCGTTTCATCTCCATTGGGGATATCGTGACCATTATTTTTTGTCTTTTGAAACACGAGTCTACGCCATAGATCTTTGTTTTGCACACAACGAACGCATTGAAGGAAACTTCGACCCATTGTTTTGCAGACCATGTAAGTCCATCTCATAGAATGCCGTCCCCTCGTCTTCGATTTCCTTCCATGATACCTTGTATAATAGCTATTTCCAACGTTCCTGCTCTGATGCTGTGGCCAAAATACTTTAGTATCCGTTTGCGAACCACTGTTGATAATCTGTTCTGTATACAAACTTCCATCAGAATAGAGTCATTAGTTCTTTTCTCGGTCCATGAAACGTTTAGCAACCTCCTCTAGCACCACATTTACAACGCACCTATAGAGCCTGTACTAAACGTATCTTTAATGTTTTACTTATCGCTGAATCGAGCCAGATTTTCTTCAGTCGTCCGATCGCACTGCGTGTTATTTGTGCTCTATGACGGATTTCAGTTTCGCATCCACCAGTATTTGCTATTATAGATCCCAGATATGTGAACCTATCTACAACTTCGTAGCCGGCTATTTCACGAATTTCTGGCGTGTTGTTCTTGGGCCGATTTATTATCATAATCTTTATTTTTGATTTGTTTATTATCAGCTGGTTATTTCTAATTGGTGTATTAAACTGGTCTCTAAACTTGTTGTTATTAGTGTAGTGTCGTCCACATATCGAAGGTTTCCAACGCGTATTCCTCCGACTGAAATGCAATCTTTCTTCTCCTTTTCAACTTTACTCCCGACATTATTGTCTAAAAATTCTTTTATAACTTCACGTATTACCCATTCTCCATATATATTAAATAATAATGGGGATAATATGCATACTTTTCATGATGAAAGTTGTCTGACGATATCGAATGATTCACGCGGACATTTGCTGTGGTTTCTTCATATAAACGCCTGATTAACCACACGAGGTGCTTTGGGGCACCCATCTCAATCAAAATATTATATAGGTTTTTCTATTGGACGCAATCGAATGCTTTTTTGTAATCGACCAAGCATAGTACCGTTTGCTTGTCGTATTCTCTCGTTTTTTTCTATTATTTGTCTGAGATTGAGAATTTGTTTTCTTGTTCCTCTACCCTTGGAAAATCCTGCTTGTTCGTGAGGTATTTTGCTTTTGAAGAAAAGTGTATAAGCGGTTATAAATAATTTTCAGTAACACCTTGCTTGCATGGGAGATTGATGATATCGTACGATAATTTTCGCAATTTTTTGGAGATACTTTCTTGTGTAGTGTGATGTACGTTGACTGTGTCCAATCAATCGGACACATTTTGGATCGCCAAATAGTGTTACATATATTCAAAAGGATCACATAATATTATTCGGTCGTGATTTATTGTTTGTTTCTCGCGTTTATTGTCTCGTCTATCTGAATTCGACTTTATTGAATTCATATACAGTAAGATAAGTATTCCTATTGTGGTAAACGCTTATCAGCCTCGCGACGGTCGGGAAATGTTCCGTTCCCCTACTCGTCAACATAATATACCGTCTCCGACAAATGCAGCTGTCAACGTTCCGGCAGGTGATAACAATCTAAATTATTCTACTACTAACAATCTTACTACAATCGGCGATACTACTAACAACGCATGCTGTAGTAATTCCATTACACATACACAACAAACAAATCAAAGTATAGATAACGCATTTAATCGCGTTTATGCGCCATTATTATCTCCGTCGCCTGTTGAAAATACGACGGCTAATATGAATGATATATTAAACTTTAAATTAAATAAGCATCCTTGGCAGGTAGTTAAAAATAAAAGGAAAAGATCAAAACCATGTACCACGAGCAGTTCCGATTCTGCAAACAATCAGATTAAAACTACTAATCGTTTTGCGCCTCTAGCCACTGCTAATGCAGATGAGTGTCAAGATACTGAAATGTCAAACAGTCACAATCAAATTGAACGTAAGCCGCCTGCAGTAACGGTTTACGGGGTTACTAATTACACCCACATGTTAAATGATATTAAAAAAAGTGTATCTTTAAGTTCGGTTAGTTGTAAATCTTTATCTGACAACAGGGTACAAATTAAAGCGAATGACTCTGATAGTTATCGTTCCTTAGTCAAATATCTTCGTGATGAAGGCATAGAACATCACACGTATCAAATTAAATCTGAACGAAGTTTTCGGGTTGTAATTCGTCACTTGCACCATTCAATAGACATTAATGAGATTAAGTTCGCTATAGAAGACCTGGGACATAAAGTCAGGAACATCTCAAACGTCAAACATAGGATAAGTAAATTGCCTCTTTCATTGTTCTTTGTGGACTTGGAACCGCAAGAGAATAATGCTGAAATATATAAAACTCAGGTACTACTCCAAATGAAAATAAAAGTGGAGGCACCACGAAAGAAGAGTATAATCCCTCAGTGCTTTAGATGTCAGGCATATGGGCATACCAAAAATTATTGTACTAGAGCATATGTATGCGTCAAGTGTGGCGGAAATCATAATACCAGTCAATGCAGTAAAAAACGTGAGGAACCACCTGTTTGCGCTAATTGTCAAGGAAATCATCCTTCCAACTATAAAGGTTGTGAAATATACAAAAAACTTCAACAAGCGCGTGATAATACACCGCTAAAATTATCCCACAATAATACTGGAATAAACAATCAAACACAGCCTAACTATTGGCCTATATTAGGCCAGCAGGCTCAAGCTGTTGATTTTAATCATGCTCGGAAAAACCAAACGTATTCAGAAGCATTACAACGTAACAGCGCTAGTAACCCACCAAATATTGATACAAATAGCACACAGATTTCACATATTCTACAAACATTTATGGTAGAAATAAAAAACCTACTTAAAGACATAATGGACCAACAGTTTCAATTATTTAATAGCCTAATCCAAACCATAATGTCAACGTTAACTAACAATAAATGACAGACTTAAAAATCGTTACCTGGAATGCTAACGGAATCTTAAACCATATTAATGAAATAGAAATGTATATTACGCAAAATAACATCGATATATTATTAATATCAGAGACGCACTTAATTAATTATAAATATGTGCACTTTACGGGGTATGATTCTTATTTCACAAGTCATCCAGATGGAACGGCGCATGGTGGCACGGGAATTATAATTAAAAAAAATATAAAGCATTATGAAATACCAAAATTTGAATGTAATTATTTACAAGCTACTACTGTACTCATAAACAGAAATCCAAAAGGTAATATTGCTGTTTCAGCCATCTATTGTCCTCCGAGACACGTTATTACCAAAAACCAATTTAACAAATATTTAAAGACATTAGGTAATGTTTATGTAGTTGGAGGCGACTTCAATGCAAAAAATGTATACTTTGGATCGAGAATTACTGTACCCCGTGGTAAACAATTAAAACTAGCTCTTGATGAAAACTGGTGTACCGTACATTCGTCCGGAACTCCAACTTACTGGCCTACAGATCCACTGAAAGTTCCAGACTTATTGGACTTCTTCGTGGTCAAAGGTTTATCAACAAACTTTATTGATGTTTACCATGATAATAATATTTCATCTGATCATACACCAGTGGTACTGTTTGTAAGTAATAAAATTATACGAAAATTATGTGCACCAAAATTATGCAGTAGACAAACTGACTGGAATTTATTTCGAGAAACGTTGAGTAATAAAATTAATTTAAAAATTACACTAAAAACGCCACAGGATGTGGAAATAGCTGTAGAGGACTTTATAAAAACTGTCCAGGAATCAGCTTGGGCGGCTACACCAGATCACAAGAAATACGAGTCATTTAAATATTATCCAGCAGAAATACGTAGGGAAGTGGCTTTAAAGAGGAAATTGCGGAAGTTATGGCAAAATAACAGAAATCCGATGGATAAAACTAGACTAAATAATCAAACTAAGCGAGTAAAGCAACTGCTACAAAATCATAAGAACAAAACATTTAGTGATTACTTAAGTAAATTGTCGCCCACTCCTCAAACCGACTATTCACTCTGGAAAGCAACCAAACGATTAAAAAGACCGGTAGAGAAGATACATCCAATTAGAAGGTTAGATGGAAAATGGGCACGAAGTGATCTAGAAAAGGCCGAAGAATTTGGAAATTATCTAGCCGATGTCTTCCAGACTAACCCTGGAACAGGATCCCTACCAACACCGCTGGCTGATGTAGATCAGAAGAATACCGTTAAATTTACATCTGGTGAAATTAAAACAATAATTCGAACTATGAATCCGAATAAAGCCCCAGGATATGATTTAATTACAGCCAGGGTATTAAAGCAATTACCACGCAAAGGCTTTGTCCTATTAACTTATATATTTAATTCTATAATTCGATTACGACATTTTCCTATCCAGTTGAAATTTTCACAAATTATTTTAGCAAAGAAAGCAGGAAAACCTGCAGAGGAACTAACATCATACCGACCAATCTCTCTGCTTCCGATGCTTTCTAAAGTATACGAAAAGCTAATACTAAAAAGAATGAAACCCTTCTTGGAAACAAAAAATCTAATACCGGAACACCAATTTGGTTTTAGATCTGGTCATGGGACTGTGGAGCAGGTCCACCGTATAGTCAGCATTATTGAAGAATCTTTCGAATCTAAAAAGATATGTGACGCGGTTTTTCTCGATGTAAAACAGGCGTTCGATAGAGTATGGCACGAAGGATTGCTTTATAAAATTAGGTGCCATCTTCCGTATCAGTTATTTGAAATACTCAAATCCTACCTTGATGAACGTTATTTTGTAGTCAAATATGGAGATGAAGAATCTCAACTTCATCCAATAAGTGCCGGTGTACCGCAAGGTAGCATACTGGGTCCGATGCTTTACTTAATTTATACAGCAGATATACCTGTACCAAATAATACAGAAATCGCTACCTTCGCGGACGATACAGCTGTGATTTGTTCTGACTCGTCTTTTGAAAATGCAGAAGTTAACTTACAATCGGCAGTTAATACTATTTCAAAATGGTTCAGGCAGTGGCGAATAGAAATCAATGAAAAAAAATCAACTCGTGTAATATTTACAAATAAGAGAATACCCAGCATCAAAAATATTTATATCAATAATCAGGAAATTCCAGCTAAAGACTCAGTAAAATACCTGGGAATCCATTTGGATAAAAAACTAACCTGGAAAAACCACATAGCAGCCAAACGAAATGAATTGAATATAAAGTATAGGAATATGTTTTGGCTTATTGGAAGAAAATCCGAATTAACAATTGAGAACAAGTTATTATTGTATAAACAAATTCTAAGGCCTATTTGGGCGTACGGATGTCAACTCTGGGGCTGTGCTAAACGGAGTAATACAGCTATAATACAGCGTTTCCAAAATAAAGCATTGAGAACCATAATAGATGCCCCATGGTATGTAAGCAATCTTACATTGCACACAGACCTAGAAGTTACATCTGTTAAAGATAAAATTCAAGAAATGGCCCGTAAATATGGCGACAAACTTTCTTATCACACGAATGCTAAACAGTAAAAAAACTCCTATGTGAATTTAAAAATAGATCTGTAGAAAAATATTTGTGTAATTTATCACCTTTTAAGCAAAACGAGTACAGCCTCTGGAAAGCGACTAAGATTCTAAAACAGCCGATAATACCTAATCAACCGATAAGGAACGATGATGGTACTTGGCTGAGAAGTAATAAAGAAAAAGCGGAGACATATGCAAAATATCTCGAGAAAATATTTAAACCTAATTTCCATATTACCAATAACACAGTTATTCAGGCTTCAACCCTAACTACAGTAGCCAGTAATGAATTAAAAATAAAAATATTCTCACCTGGCGAAATAGCAAAACAAATCAAGTTATTGAATCCCAAAAAAGCCCCAGGATTTGATCAGATAACTCCGAGAATGTTAAAGGAGCTACCGAGAAAAGGAATTATGCTCTTGACATATATATATAACGCTATAGCCAGGCTTGCTTATTTTCCTGCTCAGTGGAAACTAGCTAAAATCATAATGATACAGAAACCTGGTAAGGATGGAACAAATATTTCATCATATAGACCAATATCATTACTACCCACCGCTGCTAAATTATTAGAAAAACTAATCCACCACAGAATCAGCGAAATTGTTCAACAAAAAGGAGTGATACCAAATCATCAGTTTGGTTTTCGTCAGGGTCATTCCACTGAACAACAAATACACCGTGTTGTCAACTTAATAGAAAAAGGGATGGAAAACAAATATTATAATGAAGCTGTATTTATGGATATAAGCAAGGCGTTTGATAAAATTTGGCACAATGGCCTATTGTGCAAACTCAGGACGATCATGCCTGCATACCTTCCTTTGCTCACATCATATCTGCACAATAGACACTTCTATGTAACACATGGAGAAGATGTGTCGGATATTCACGGTATAGAGGCAGGCGTACCGCAAGGCAGTGTACTGGGTCCCTTACTATACACTCTATATACTGCGGACACACCAAAAGACAGTATGGTAGATATAGCCATGTTTGCAGATGATACTATGATACTCTCATCTGATAAAGATCCAAGTGTAGCTATTAACAAATTGCAAAGCTATATAAATAAATTCAGTGACTGGACCAAACAATGGCTGATAGAAATAAATCCAGAAAAATCAGCACATATTACATTCAGCAATCGGCTTCAACATAGCCACAGAGTATCTCTCGATAAACAAGTAATACCAAAGCTCGATGAAGTTAAATATTTGGGAGTTTATTTAGACAGCCGGCTATCGTGGAAAACTCATATAGATAAAAAAAAAAGGGAGATAGAATTAAAATTTAGAAAAATGCACTGGCTGCTAGGACCCAGATCAGAAGTTACTTTAAATAATCGCGTACTTTTGTACAAAACCATGCTGAAACCCATATGGATGTATAGTGCGCAATTATGGGGTTGTGCAAAAAAGACAAATACGAATAAAATCCATCGTTTGCAAAATAAAATCTTACGCCTAATATACCGAGCTCCATGGTATATGACGAATTATATAATCCACCTAGATCTAGGCGTACATCCAGTACAAGAAGAAATACGTAAAATTGCTAATAGACACCTTCAACGGCTACGTCATCATCCAAACGAGCTGGCGGCTCAACTACTACACACGCAGCAAGATCTCAGAAGACTAAAAAGGACGAAGATTACGGATTTAGCCCATTGACAAATAGGAGGACTCACCAAGGGGTGTGTCCTTCATACAGGTGATTGAATCTTAGATACAATTTGTTAGATAGCTATTACTGGCTAGTTACAAATTTGGAAATGGTGAAAAAAAAAAAAAAAAAAAAAAAAAAACGAATGCTTTAGCTGTTGCTTTATTGGACAACTCTACAGATACCCGGCGTTTAAAACGAGTTAAACCTACAGATCTATTTTGAATAAGCATCAATAATATAAAGTACTAAAATACAATTAGCGAAAGTCCTTACCGTTGGGTAAGGAACTTCACAAGTCAATCGCAATTTCTGTTCAAAAAGATTGCTAGATAGCCTGAAGCTAGTGGCATAATTTCGGAAAGGAAAAAAAAAAAAAAAAAAAAAAAATATATTCAAAAGTCTCCTTGTAACCTCTTCACTACCTATTTTAAAAGCTTCAGCTGGGATTATATCCGGTCAGGAGCTTTGTTATTTTTTAGTAAAGACCTCGTTATATAGTATTGGTCGTTCTAGTTCGCCAATATTATTAATTTGTAATTCGTCCGAAGTATTGTTTATTCCTCACTATATAGTTTTTTGCAATATTTCCACCAGACTTCTGCTATGTCATTATTATTTGTTTTTAACTCTCCATTTTCATCTTCTATGAGTATTAATATTGAACTCTTTTGAGATAGTAAGTATTTTCTGAAAGAAAAGGCGTATTTCATTATTTTCAGCGTGTGTTTCAAGTTCACCACAAATAGAGGATATGTAGGACTTTGGCATTTTTACAAGAGGATTTCCATATTTTATTAATTAAAATATAGTCAATTTGAGTCACCAGTCTACGAGGATGTTGTTGAAACATTGTGTTAATTATTGACATATGCAAACTGAATGAGTTGTTCTCCTCTTTCATTGCATTCTTCAATTGAATATTTGCCAACTATATTGCGAATATGAATATCCTGTGCATCTTTGCCTATTTTTGCATTGAAGTCGTCCAGGAGTACTACGATTTCTCTTCCCGCAAGCGAGTTTATTGTGTCATTTAATTGGTCGTAAAATATATTTAACTCTTCCTCTTCTGCATTTGCTGTAGGAGCATATATCTGAATTAGGTTTACGTTCACTGGCTTTATGTTTAGTTGAACTAAAATAATCCTTTCATGAATTGGGTTATAACCTTTTAATGACTGATTTGATTTGATATTAAGAAAGCGACACCTCGCCTGTGTACGCTGTTGTTACTCGACGCATATATTTTATAATCATGTCCGTCAAAATGACCAGTTTGGGTATAATGTGTCTCCGATATTCCACAAATAGGTATATTATATCCGAGTAATTCTCTTTCAACTATCTGTAGCTTGCCTGTAGTCATCAGTCCGCGTACATTCCACGTTGCGAATCGATTTATATCTCGTAATTTAAAGTAACGGGTTTTAGAGTGTCCGGTCGCATATTTCACATTCTGATCCTGGAGCTCAGAACGCCGGTCGCCAGCCGCATCGCATGGCACAACTTCAATTCTATTATTATACATTTCATGGTTCTCATGGGAAGATACTGTGGTGGTTTCCCCTTGTGCCTGCCACAGGATTTTCTGTTAGGGTTTACTCCCTTAGCCTTTAGATAAACATCCTAACCGCAAGGCAGCGGGTTGTTACTGAGGAGGTAACGATTTAAGTCTTTTACGGCGACCTAAACCCGCCGAGGGAGAGACAGTCGTAGGATTTTTGCAGACTTTTAGTAGACAGGTCCTCAAGCTGTCCATCTGCATCATCTTGTCTCCTTGACCTGTCACTACTGGAATCGTCTGCCAGAGACTTTCCGCCAGTAGCCGCTCTTGGTTCACGACTGCTTATTGGTTCTTCGCAGCTGGCCAGTATATCTACTGATCATTCCACTATCCACCACCTGTGAACGAGTCCCGTTCCGGTTAAAGCTCCGGATCCCAGAAGGTACATAGTACCCCCTGGGGGGGAGTAATAATATAGTACCCTACAAAAACGAGCGAGGTTGCATTGCGCCGTGACAACAAAGCGATTACAATCAGTCCTCCTGGGTGTGAGTGTGTCTATTTACGCTAACGCCGTATTGATTGCCTCGTACGATACTTGTACCATACAACAAGATTTGCAGAGATAAATAGTCGCCTACCTCCGATACGGAAATGGCACTTAGTGATGCGACATATCAGAAATATAAAATGTAAACATACGAATATAGTACAATTTATAAGAATTAACAAAATTAAAAATAGTCGATAAAGAATATCGGAACCATTGCAATCTACTCGTAAGAAATATAAAATGTAAAAATTCTAATTTAGCGAATTATTTTACACTGTTTTTCTTTTCGTTAATCGGAGAAGGGAAACTTGTAACAACAACGAGTTCCGTAAGTCCACTGTGCAATTTTTTATTCGGCGCTGATCAGGAAAGCTAAGTTTGGACTCGTATCATACGGCTGATAGGAAAACGGAGGTAGGTTCACATGCCGAAGGCGTTCCTACCGAGTTAATCTTTTTACCGCATTAATAACAGCCGACTATCAGCAACCCGTTTGTGACAATGTGTCTCGGTCGGATTCTTGAATACCAATCTAGAACGGGTAAGCGAGTATCCGGCGCCTTAAAACCGGTCTTGCTTAAGTTAATTCTAACAAAAATCGTGACGGAATGCAAGGAGATATTATCTAGAATTACATTTGTACCGATAATACAATGACTTGAATTCTCCGTCAGACTGGTTCTTATCGGCCACTGCAGCCGGATAGGGTGTAAAGATCGTGCGGAGTGATGTGAATTTAAAGGGGATTTGATTACGGACAATTTTAATTTCCACTCACCTTCGTAATTATAAGGGCGTTTCAGTTTGAATTACTATTATTTATTATCCTACGATAATAACTCGCTCATCTCGAACTATATTTTGATAATATACAATAATAATTATAATAATAACTGTAACAATATGTATGTAATGACATATATGTAGATATGAGTCTACATGTTTTTCTTAAATTATATTTTTAAATTAATGTTAAAGTTTTCTATCAGTTTAGATTTTGAATTCAAAGAGAAGAAAAATTAATATATTCCAAATATTACCGTTTATTTACTAGATATAATGCGTCAAAACCTAATTTTTGAAGTAAGGAACTTGGCTAGAGTTATAATTTTAATGATCAAACAACTTAAAAAATTACAAACGCAATTACGATTAAGAATGGCAAATAAGTAATCAGTAGTGTAATAGAAATAATATTTTTTTTTTATTAAATAATTTATTTGTCAAATTTGTGATGTAAATTACAATATATATATATATATATATATATATTTATTTATAGATATTGGAGTTGTTTCTCCTGCACCGCCGTTTAAGCTTAGTCGGGAGAGGCTGCTCCTTATAATTTGTTGTCATAATTAATAGTAATTGAATTCTCACATACATTCGCATTTACTCGGGTTGTGTACTGTTGCTACAATTACTCTCGCATGCATTAGAATTATATTTAAGTTAAAAGGTAACATAATAATGTTCTTATATTTACAAAATACACGCGGCTGATAGAATCATTAGAAAGAATATGTAAATTTGAAAAACTACAATAATTATTTATTTACATAACTACGTTTCTTAATGTCACGTGTACATCACACAAACACACACGCAGATACATACAGAGAAATATGGTGATATGTGAACGGACCATTATGTGACGACGCTAGTGTTCTGTGAAATCTAGGACGAAGTAAGTGGAAAGAAAATTTTTAGAAATTTTGAGCGGGTTTGTTATTTAATTTTAGATTTGTTTTATTGAAGTGACTAATCGTTTTGTAGTTTGGACATTCGAAAATAATATATATAAGTACGCGGCAATTTTACCATACCCTGTTAATAGTTGAGTCGTATAAAAATCGGTGAAAATTTAAAGTTATGTCTATCTAAAAAGTTAGGGATCATTTCAAAAGTGTGGCCAAAAAAACTAATAGTAAGACTCAAACCTTTGATAAACGAAAGAATAGACCCGACTACATTCTTGAAGGATAAACTCAGCCTTAATCAAACGTTTATTACCTTATATTCTTCTGTCTACCCAGGGTTAGCGGTTATTCGACTCAGGTTAACGCAGTATCTAATGGTACCTACAAAAAATTGCAACTGGTGCAAAATCATTTTTGCTGAATCTCATTGACAAGCATCATCAGAACTGAATGGAAAACGATAAAAACAAGCAAGTAACAAACTCAACCGTCGGTAGACGTAAGAATAGGTTTATTAAACCTTTGATAAAAAAAAAAGAATATGAGGTTGAGTTTATCCTTTAAGAATAAGGTTTAACCTTCAAGAACAAGGTTGAGTTTATCCTTTAAGAACGAGGTCTAGTTTATTCTTTCGCTTACCAAAGTTTCAGTTTAACTTGCTATTAGTTTTTGTCGTTTTTCGTTCAATCCTGTTGATGCTGTAACCGGTGAAACTGGTAGACTATTTTTATCAAAATCAAGCTTTGTTTTTACTTTCTTATATATAACAGTTTATAATAACATCCTGCAAATGCGCGATAACGCGCGAGTAGCGGTATAAACAATAGACTTATTTGCAATAAATTAAACGAGCTTATAAAATAATCATGCGATTTTGATAAAAACAAAAATAATAAGTGTGTTATAAATGTTGCATAAATATAATCTAATGTAGTTTAGGATACAGGTGTACATGCATATAATATTAAGCTAACCCTGACATTTTCAAATGCACACACACACACACCGTCATACTCAACATATGCATACACATAAATTTATAGAAAAACCCTAACGCTAAAAACCAACGAAGTTCTATTTTACTTTTTATCTTTTATGTACCTCATTAAAAGCTTGCGACGTTTCTTAAAATTTTTTAAGTAGTACCTTTATAGATAGCTTGAATTCTGGAGTGATACTTATTGAACTTCGGTATTTGTACCATCCCTTTTCGATCTCGTAAAGTATTCCGTGATGAGCAACATATTGTAAGGATTATTCTCGAAGACATAGTCAAGTAATTGTAATTGGGGTATATCTCTCGAATATTTAGGATTATGTCATGAGAAGGTATTTTTGGTTAAAACAAATTTTTCCAATCTATTTTGCACCGTTCGAATCGGCTTAATATGTTCTTTAGCCGCCCCTCCCCAATGAATTATTCCATAACTGAGAGCAGGCCGGTACAAAGCGAAATATAAGCCTTTAAGATGTTCAACAGAAAAATATTGCTTAGGTACGAGAAAAGTTAATTCAATTTCCTTAGGTTTTTAGCTAAGTACAGAATATGTTTATTCCACGTTAACTTACAGTCAAATTGAATCATTAAATATTTCACTTAATGCGTTCTTTCTATCTCATATTTATCGTTTAGCATAAGTTTCATATCCAGGGGATTGATAAAATTAGATATTTTGTTTTCTTTTCGTTAATAATTAGTCAGTTTCGCTTCAGCCATCCAGCAATTACATATCAGCTTGCGCAATCTATTTAAGAATATTTGAGTGGCGGGAAGTAATCACTAATGCGGTATCGTCTGCGTAGCTAAATATCTTACCGTTAACCGTAATATTACATATGTCATTTATACATATTAAAAACAAGTAGGGACTTAATACACTCCCTTGTGGAACGCCAAAAGTTTGTGTTACACCTCCACTTCGTACATTTATCTCTGTAGCGCCTGTTTTCTATGTATGTTTTTAACCAATTATGTACATTTCCTGTTGTCCCACAATCGTAAAGCTCTTCCAATAAAATATTATGATCTAATATATTTTACGAAATAAATATATCGCGATACGACGTAGAAGTATTTTTCGCTACGCGCTGCATCAAAATATCTTACTCGCATTCCTAATTAGGTCAACCTCCGACATTGTTTATCAATGCGTCGAAAACATTTTACGATAACTGTAAGAAACATCCGAACAAATTAATCGAAGCTATCGGTAATTTATGAAGCTGTTTCGCTCACGTTACGCTAGGTATAAACATCGTCGAATGAAATATCGATTTTTATAAATAATTATATCATTATTAAGCATTTATATCATTTTAACTAGTTTATATTATCGTTGGTTACAGTTAAAACTTTTATTAGTTGATAAAATGTAATTTCGTTTCTTTTGTCGGGTTTTTTTCCTTTGATTTTTCCTACATAAATTAATACTGTTATATCTAGACTGTCATTTTTTCACTAATAGTCGACGTCTTGTATAAAATTATTTGCTAAGGTTACTGTATCAGGTAGTTAGAAATAAAAATTATTATAATAATTTAAGCATTTTTTAAAATATTCAATAAATGTTTTTAAATGTTCAATAAATGTCTTCCTCTTCTTGTTAGGTCGGTTTTATAAAACGGCTGGAAAATAATGTTATTCGAATAAACTAATTTTTTTGTATGCGAAAGGAACAAAATGTAGGTCGTTTTCAAAAATATTGGAATACATTGTACGTGCCTATGAAAAGTATCTCATACACACACAAATGCAAACATATATATATATATATATATATATATATATATATAGATATAGATAGATATATAGATATATTGTATATATAATGTATGAAACCGATAGCAAGACACATCGAATGTCGAGTGGCAACGTCGTACGTGTCATATTCCAGGAACATCTCGAAATTTTAAAATTTTAAAGCGCGCAGTAAAAGAAAAATGTAGAGACGCACGTCAAGTTTTGAATTACAGAAAAATATAAATAAAAAAATGTATGGCGAAGCATTAATTTTGCACTATCCGTCAATAATTTTACATTTATATTTTACATTTCATGCGCACGCATTCACTCCAGCAAGTTAACTGTTAATGGCGTACATAATAATTCAAATCAAATCAAATTTATTTCAGAAGTGTTTACAATATTTACAATATTAAGAATTTAATTCTAAAACATATAATAATAATATTGGAAAAATATAATTACAACATTAAAATTGTAATAAGAAACAGAGCTAAAGATAATAGATAAATAAATATAAGAAATCCCGGTTATGCGCGTAAATGCGCGAGGTACCGGACATTTTAAAATGTGATCACGTGCCCGCAACTGTCATTAACAACTAAGATCTTATTATACAAATTAACGAGTAACGCGAACTGAGTGAAAATACAAAGATTTGCATTAAAAGTTGGAAATAACAATTAGAAATAAAAAATTTAGAGCTAGATTATAAAAAGAAAAAGAATCGAATTCACATTTCTAAAACAATAAAACAAAAAAATCACCCACACACGCACATCCATTTAATACAATCACATTCGAAATTATAAACAAAAGTTAATGAAATATTTTTATAACTTAACTCTTATTCAAAATGTAAGAAGCCTTTACGACGTCGACGTTTATAATTAACCAAGTCTTACAGACTCCGGAATTAAATTGTAAGCCACAGCCCCGGCGTAACTGCATGCGGCAATGGGACTTATTAAAGCGCGGTACTTTTACTTTATCTAGTAGTTCGTGTTTTTCCCTCTTACATTTGCTACATTGAAGTAATCTTTACGTTTTATCACAAAATTTAGAATGTTTAATTCGTATAATTGCCGCACATTTAAAATAGATGCACCCAAAATATTACTAGAAATACTCCTAAGAACTGCTTTTTGCAGTGAACACAATGGATTTAGGTTGTACTCTGCTGCTCCTGCCCAATATATAACATCAGAGGTAAGAATATATATATACAAACGATGTAAACGGTTTAGAGAGAAATATGATTTTAAATAATAAAATAAATAATTCAACTTCCGTATCCTCCTAGCATTATATAAATCAACTGTTTATCCCGTGTTAATATGCAATCAAACGTAATTCCATATTCTCTCTGTATCGCATAACTATTACCTAGACATATTTTCATGTTTTCAAATAAGTTAGCCGCTTGATAAGTATATATTAAATATTTGGTTTTCTCAGGATTTAATCGATTATTAGTCAACCATATTGATACTCCATCAACGCTCGCTTACGTTAAATTTTCGAGAATCTACGACTATTGCTGTGTCATCGGCATAACTAAAAATTTCGCCCGAAATATTCAAGTCGCGAAGATCATTATATCAAAAATAAATATGGTCCTAATATATACTGCCCTGTTGTGGCACACCCGAATTTGTGACTATCGCTTGACTAAGTACGTCCTCTATTCTAGTCACACATTCTATCTATATTAGAGATAAGACTGGAACCAGCGTAACGTAGTATGTCCCTAAATCCGCAAGCGTACAGTGTTTTTTAAACAAAATACGATGATCTAAAGTATCAAAAGCTTTACGCAAATCAAAATATACAGCAGCTACAGAGCGACCGTCTTCTAAATGTTGCGTAATACACGATTTAAAAAGAATATCATGGGTTCTAAAAACCCATACTGATTGAAAAATTTACAATCAAAAGGAAACTTCAGCATAATCTTCTTTATTTCAAATACCTTAGAGAAAGTCGAAATAATTGGTCTATAATTTCAAATATCTGTTTTATCGCCTGTTTTGTATATCGGCGTTATAATAGTTAACTTTAATATTTGAAGGAAGATGCCAACAACCTTTATCGATTCGTTGAATAAATGGTTGTAAAAAAAGCGAATATTTTCTTTTATAAGTAGAATCGACATTTTGTCAAACCGAACGAAGATTTATTAGGCAAAGACATAATCGCATCTTTAACATCGTCAATGGAAAAATCCAGAAATACAAGTGACTTTGGATTACAGCGCCAATATTATATTGTGTAAAATTTTCTTGGGTATATAATAAATGGGATGTTGAAAAAAAATCGTTAAATGCATCAGATACAGGTTACTCATTCCCATCCACTTGTATCTTAGATCCGTCTACTTCTTTAGTTTTCTCGTTCCGTTTCCTAACTACCTTATTGACTATGGACCAATATTGTTTTTGCTTTGTTTCACATTTATTTAAATAACTTTGTGTAATATTCAGATTTCGCTTTTGGTGGCTTGCTTTTTGAACGGCTTTAAATGCTTTTTTACATCTATTGAGCAAATCTGTGCTGCAAGGACATTTTTTGTGCAGTTTATAAATATCGTACTTTGCCCGAGTAAGTCGAATTACTTCGTTTATTACCCAATTTGATCGTTTACGGTAAAGTTTTCCCCGCGTTTTAGGAACTCTATATTAATTTAATAAAATTTCAGTTAATTTTGAAATGAACTATTCAAATTTCTCATTTATATTAACCGGACTAGTATAAAGGTACGATATATAACATGAATTTAATAAATTTTTAAAAAGTTGTTTATAAAAAAAATAATGTAATTCATTAAATGGAACACGACATAGTCAAATGAAAACTCTGTAGGTAATGCATTGTGAAATCTACTTCAATAACTTCACACTTGATGTCTAGTTTTATCGCACTGCTGTGTAACCCGCGGACAAATGATCTAAACGCGATTTATAACCTCCTGAACCTGGATAATAAGTAGCCCGATTTACAATAGATGAAAATCCAAACGAGTACATAAAATCAAGATATTTACTCCCTTCGCAATGATCTAAAATATCAATATCACATGTAAGAACTAATAGTTCATCGTCTGAGTACTTTATTAATTCCAGATCCACCAGAAAGTCTGAATAAGTATTTACACACAAATCCCCCAAAAATAATATACTTGTTATTTTGTCGTTTTATTTGTACTTGCACAGCATAAATCATTCAAAATTCCTTACTAGAATATTGAATGTCTTTTTTTTTTACATAAATAACAACATCATCCGATCGTTCATTATGCATTGCGCTTGAATAGTGAAGCCTATGAGACAATATCGACTAATTTCGTATTCATATATCTCCGTTAAAATAATTATATCGTATGTGATAGATCGTTGCTGTAAAAATATTAGAAAGTCGTCGTAATGCCTAAGGCTTCTCTCACGTTTAAGGTTAGTCCTCTTAATGTTTTTAAGTTCATTTTAAACGGTCAAAAGTATATTCAATTTATTATTCCCATCCGTTTGATTATAAAACCGTGCAAACAAAATTTATAACTATTCAGAAACAAACAACCTCATCCAATTTTATTTATAATGCAGACAACTCGGATTTAATGACATTCGTTATGCCTACCGCATCATCTGATAATGGTGAGGCTGAGGAATGTCAGTGAGTTTTTCACGATAAACATCTTCAAGCTGTCTTTACATAAACACTTTTACGTTTCCACGTAGCTACCTTAATTCAGGTACAATCGAAATGTAAACCGGCCTGGCAACCGCCGCACGCAGCAAAATCCCCATTCGCGAACAACGCTTTTCTACACGTAGTACACACGTATAACAAGACGGCTTATACAGTATAATGATAATTCAACGCCAACGATAAGATATAAGATAAAGAACGAACGTGTCGTTAACCTTTATATAAAAACGCGCGATAAAATACGTACGTGCACAATATCGGCGGCGA
Source organism: Coronaproctus castanopsis (assembly GCA_032883995.1). Lineage (NCBI taxonomy): Eukaryota > Metazoa > Arthropoda > Insecta > Hemiptera > Monophlebidae > Coronaproctus > Coronaproctus castanopsis. Next base: position 13,788,263 of record CM065052.1, on the reverse strand, counting down.
GTGCGAACGCTGGACAATGCAAAACACGTTAAAAGAGTTGCAGTTGACGTGTTTCAAAAATTGTACAGAAATCGCGACCCGGTAAAAATTTTCAAAAAATAATTTTAAAATCAAAATCCTCGACAAAATTTATAATAGATTTGTATATTTTAAAAACTCTTACGGTCATTAGCACTTAACACGAGGCCAACAAACACAGCAATTTTACATACGTCAGATCAACCCGACACGAATAATTTATAATAATAATAATAATAATCAAATTAAACTAAATCAAATTTGTGTGATGGAAAAATACAAGCTACTTAAATGCTATATATCTATATGTATCTATATACACATATACATAATTTAGATACACATACACCAAGTAATATATAGATAATGATCTTAATACTAATTATAATAAGTCCATTACACCGTAAATTCAATACGCAGTAGATAAATAGGATACGATATAATGTGCGCTGTACGCATGTCTGCGCGAGTAAATTTCAACATGAATAGCTACATGCGAACTATATGATGTAAATTGAACATAGTAATATTGAATACGATAGTGACACTCATTGTTGAGTGCTGAATCTCATTAGTCTAGCTTTAACGTGCAAATTATCGATTGAATATGAAATAAGGAAAACTATATAAATACTTATAGATCGATTCAGAACATATCGTGTATAAAACAAAAATAAAATATTTAATTTACTCGGTTAACTGGTAGAAAAATTGTAGTTTACGAGTGAAACAAACATAAAAACTGAACTATCCTCATATACAGATTAAAAACAAGATTGAGCAACAAACAGTATAACGACCTTCTCTTCTTTAAAATACTCGTAATACAGCGTAAAACATGCAGACATAAAAGACTTGCAAAACAGACTTGGATGTATGGGAATAATAATAATAAATTATAATGATATAAAAAGGTTATACATTGTAACTGAACTCAATAAAATGAATTGTTGAAAATGACCCGTAAATTCGCGAGCCATGAGATATTTAATTACGTAATACCTAGATATATTATATATTACTTAAAGTGCGTATAAGCTGGGAAAGAAAAGTTAAAAAAATATATAACTAAGAATACAGACATAATAGTAATGCCAATAATAATCATATTGATGATTAATATTTGATATATATTTTACTAACAATGATGATAACAAATATCAAATTGTTCAAATCGAAGTTATTTAGGCTGTACAAAATAATATAAAATTTCCGTGAATGCGCAATTCCACACAAGTTGTGGATAACGCGATTAAATGCTAATTAAGCACTACCATTTACTGTTTACATTATTGCAAGGCGGAAAATCCCTAAATTCCTCATATACGTGCACTTTACAACTATGCCAGTATCCCACCCATTATCGATATTACACAATTTCGGTATAAAAATACACACCAACGTTCATCTATACAAAGGGACAACCACAGGGGTAATTTAATATAAGTTAAATGTAATAGGTGTGTAGAGGTCTCTTAAAAATAAAACCATGTACAATTTAATCCACAAATAGATTACATCCTCATCAACGTACTTATGCACGGACATTAATTTCTCGTACGAATACAATCCATACACGGTTGAAGTGCACTCGGCTATAAAATAATGCAATAGGCTGGCGTTTTCTCTTATAATTTTTAGACTTATATGGTGCCTGCATTCGTGTACGATGTTTATTAAAGGGTTAGTTACAGACTTGTATGTAGCTGATCTTGTTACCCACCTATAATTTTCAATTTCAAAATACAATCTGGGGCGGGTGTTCCTTACTTTAAGAATATCACTTGTACTATTTCGATCGTTTATTAATTTGAGTACATAATTATGTAAAATTTACAAAGGTTCTTACGAGATCAAGTTCGATGAAAGACTGTTTGAAGTAATGCAGTAAATAATTAAACTCCACCAGTTTATCGCTAATGTACTAGATATAGGTGCCGCAGGATAATTTATCTATTACATCACCTATCTTTAACATACTTTATTTATTGTGTTATTTATAGACCACTCGGTACAATTTCGATATTGATACAAATGTTGCTTTCTTTGTATCGACTGTCACGCGATGCAATTATAACCAATCGTAAATCTTATTTACGTCATCCCGAGCGAGTTCTTCAAACATTGTCGGAAAATACGAACTGAGTAATATTACCACACGATCAGCCTAAGGTGAATAGATTACACACACACACACATATATATATATATATATATATATATATATATATATATATATATGTATATATATATATAAAATAAATACGAACCTAAATCGCTTCCACTAGGAACACCAAGATACTGCTGAATACCACAAATTTTCGCTATCTTATAATAAGTTGAGGGAACGATTATGATCTTCTACATTATAGCCGATAACTGAACTATATTATCGTCAGAATGATTTTCCGGAGATAGTAGGAACAATTTTTATTTTTTTCGGCAGAGTCCGCCTGAAATTAAATTATCTTCCACACTCGAAAAGTAACCTGAAATACGAGACTGTTATTTTTTTAGTGAAAAATTCGCTTTAAAAATTTTCCGAGAAGAAATTTGAATAAATTTCGGCGGAACACCTACATGCCAGCGTGCCTTTAAGCGTAGTTTACGCCTCGCAGGGTTTCGAGTTCGACTAATGTAAATAATAACACTTCCGGCTCTGGATATGTTACGTCTTCTCACACACACACATATATATATGATGATATATATATATATATATATATATATATATATATATAAATATATATATATATATATATATATATATATATATATACATATATATATATATATACATGTAGACAATCTATACTCAAGCGTATACATCGGCTTCCGGTGCGAATGAAAATATAAGAGCTAGATTTCTTTTATTAGCTTCGATAAATTACGATGACGTAAATGCGACTAAGGCACGCTAGAAAAATCTGCTGGTCAGATACCGATGGAAACTAGGCGCATCGTACGTATATACCGAATTTTAGAACGCTACGCTAAGGATGTGTATTACGTAGAAAATTAATTTTATTGCAGTGTTATTTCATTTGTGGGTACGATACGAAAAAACGCACACATGCTCACTCATATATATATATATATATATATATATTATAATTTTTCATTAGTTTATAATAATTTCTGCTGTATATCAAATATTATATCGTAGAGGAAAAAATAGGCGAAAAAGGAATTATATGTAAAAAATTACAGTACATATCAATTTCTAATTTTCATCGTTTCAATGTGAGATATTGAAGAGCAAAGCAACGAGAGGCATGGTTCTGTGGTGTATATTCGCACTTAGTGTATATATATATATATATATATATATATATATATATATATATATATATATATATATATATATATATATATATATAATATATATTGTTGCGCTGATTCTAGGTAGGTAAAATATTGAGATGAAACTTTTAATACTGGTACACACACACACACATATATATATATATCTTAACATACACATGAATATACATATATGTATAATGTAAGGATAACGTACGGTTTTCATGGTTGATTTAAGCTTTTATATTTTCGAAACACAAAGTACGTTATGGCATTATGGCATTTTGTGTGTTAGATTTATAACATATTAATATATTTCTCTATTATTAGTATAGGGGTTAATTGGAATCTTCTTTTCTCTGTACGCTGGACAAATTTACTTTTACTACACAGATATTTAAAAAGTAAGTAGCAACCAGCTACCTTGCGAACACAATTTTTATGCAAAGACTGGGATATCACACCCCCAAGTAATTGCATTTCTCTCCTATCTCATTATATTTCCGATCGTCTTCCTTTGGGTTGCCCAGGTTAAATACTTATGCGATTGCTCAAATATGCCTGCATGATTTTACGCTTCTGTTACTACAACGATTTTCTGCATATCCTTACATCTATACATTTATTTATTTTATTCTTGTTAGTTTCTCCGTTCAATTTTTCCGTAGTTGTTTTTATTCGTTTTAAAGTTTTTTAATCATCAATCGGGGTCGTGACGAAAGATACGCCGTCACTGGACGGTCTTTTAATCGTGCTACGCACGTCAGCGACAGATCGTTCCTATTACGAATGTAATGTGACAGACGAATTCGGAAGCAGTTATTACGACTTAGAAAGATTCTCTTGCGATGAATTATTTTTCAATCAGATTTGTTACCTTAAAATAATTCTATCGTAGATTTCCCGGAACATTTCGTATAGTTTAGATATGAAATTTTAATTATATTTACCGACACATATATGGAAGCTTATTATAACGTTTGAATGACTAATTTCGCGTGACATTTTTCGACATACATTTAGATTAATATCGAGGAAAAGACGACTCGAATATAAACTTTCAAAAATTTACAGGGTGTACTCGGAGTCGGGGACCGAAATTTTAAAATTCGTAATTTTCGTACGGGCCATTCTTAATTGTTTAATAAATTATACGTATGAACGAAATTTCATTCGAAACCGTTAGAGCCGTTTTAGAGATAGCCGAATGTATACATAAACATACGTACATGTATATATATATATCATTATCATTATCATCATCATCGTCGTGTTGTTCGCTACTGAACGTCATGACTATCCATTGCATGTTTATTTTTATGTACAAAACGAGCTAGCATTCGATGCACTATTTATATGCGACGCAGATGCGCGTGCATATGATGTTATATGTAGTTGGGTGCCACTGCTTTCTCCGTGATAATTAAGAATTAAATGGTGATGAAAACTTTCTCTGTCGCATGTTGGTTTCGAACCTTCAACCGTCGAGTACTCTATCAACTACGCCACCGTGATATATATATATATATATATATATATATATATATATATATATATATATATATATATGAGTTCTTTAGATGAAGTGGAAGAGGGAATAAAAGTGAATTAACATGAGATATGTCAATGATGCAGTTATTTTTGCAAATCATGCGCGGGATCTATAATACAAGTTGAAAAAAGTAAATCAAAGGAGCTGGTCTTGCACTAGATATACAAAAAAAAAAAAGGTTATTAGCAAAACACATGCGTAATATGTACATCTAAGTATTGCAGGTAACGGAATTGAGAAAGTAACGAAATTTCAATATTTATTACATCGCCTAACAGATAACTGGAATCTTGACGATGGAATTAAAACTGGAACACAGAGGAAACAAGATGACGAGCTACAAAGTGCTCCATGCACTTTTTATGGAGTCAAATGTTCAAGGCAGTGTCAACAAAAAAAGTACAGATCCTCGAAATGTTGCTTTATCGTTGAATTCTTAAAGTAACTCGGGTGGATTCGTTATCTAATGAAGTTATTTTAAAACGGATGAACAGGACGAGCGAAATAACGTTATCGGTAAAAACATGATTTGGACATGTAATTCGAAATTGTATACCGTATTGCAGACTATAAGGACGTGTAGAATGGGACAATAGATTTCAAGGACGTAGACAAACGTCGTGGATCAAAAATCTTCAAGATTGGTTCGAGTCGTATAATACGGCTACGCTGATCCACGAGGTAGAACGAGATAAATAGAAGTTTTGCTACATTGGTATCAATTTTCGATAGGAGATGGACCTATAAGAAGAAGAAAATTTTATATATATATATATATATATATATATAATACACGAATTTCGCGTTTAATAAGATAACACACACATATATATGTTATATATATACAGGTATATATATAATATACATATGTTATCTGTTCCCAAAACATTTTCAGCAATGATTAACAAATTGAACACAGTGATGAAAAAGTATGGAATGAAGATTAATACTAAGAAGACAAAAGTCATGGCAAATATAAATAAAGATAAAATTGAAAAACGAAATAATAGAACAAACATTCACATATTTAGGCCAGATTATAACTCGTAATACAGATTGTACACGAGATATTAACAATCGTATAGCAACGGTGAAAAAGCTTTCAACGATAAATGCGAACTTATTACACAGAAAACAATGTCCGTTAAGGTACGCAAAAACTTGATTAAAACTTTGGTACGGTTAGTGGCGCTATAGGGTGCGGAAATATGGACAATGAAGCAAGAAGATCGAAACAAACTAGAAGCTTTTGAAATGTGATGTTGACGGCGTCTACGGAAAATTAGTTGGGTAAAGAAAATGAAGAACAAACAAGATTAAATGAAAAAAGGAAGTACATTGCAAAATATCCGCAAAAAGCGACTTAATCCGAAATCAAAATGTACTGAAGGATGTTACTGAAGGCTAGGTAATGGGGAAAATAATTACGTGGAAAATCACGAATAACGTTCATCGTCATAGTGCTAAAAGAAAATGGAATACCGGCTTATCCGAAATTAAAGAAGAAAACTCGTTACAAATTTGGATGATGGATGTAAACAATTGGTACACGTTGCGAACCAGTCTACTGATGTACTGATGATGATTATGTGTAATATATATATATATATATATATATATATATATATATATATATATATATATATATATATTCGTTTATCACATTTAAGGTGGTGTAAGTGGCTCAACTCGATGATATATTTAATATTCAAAGTGTTTTATTCGCACATGACGTATATTTTGATATCCGCAGTTATATTTATCTGTAAATATGAATACGCACCCAAAATATATCGTCTGTTGGAATATATACGAAGTGTTCCGTTACGATGTACTGAAATTTCTATGCAGCGACGTTAAAAGGGCTTAACTAAACGACGTAGCGAGTAGGTAGGATGATATCATTCTTTTTCCCGTACGAGTGACAAATGACTCGGACCTAATGAAAACGAGAATGCGTCTTCTTTCGCGCGTGGCCCATGCGCGAATTCTTTTCTTCGTGAAATGCGCGATATCATTTCCCCGGAAATCTACTTCCTCGATATTGTTCGTTCTTTTTCCGATTCGTCGACGTAACCTTTTCCGACCTTTTGGTATCCGCGCTTCTTTTATCTTCTCCCGTTTCGAAACGGTAAAGCCGCGAGAGTAAACAAAAATTCGAAAGGACGCCTATTACTTTTAAACTCTCGAATGCGACAATTAATTTACTAACCTTCGCGAGTATACCTAGCGTGTATATTCAATTTTTTCTCGAGCGCGTAACAGCTGTGTTTAACTCTTTTGTAAATTTATTATATAATATCGCTTCATAGATGAGAACTGTAGACAAGGCCCGTGAGGCTCGGTTCTCGGGCGGCTTAATTTGACGGGAGGAAAAATTCGTAGGTATCAAAACATTTTAAAAGCGAATCAAATGCTATAGACGAAAAAAAAATCAAAATCCTAACGATGTTCAGTCGATCGTGAATACAAAACTCAGAAATGCTAATATTTGTAAAAAAAAATGCACACGACTAAAATTCATAAAAAAAAATAAAGTTAAAAAATTAATTTCAATTGTCATGTTTGGTGAAATTAAGTTGTGTATTCTCCATTTTATGTAAAAATAAACCGCTCAATTACTTTTTACAACAGAAAAAACAGATTAATATGTTTAATCACACATGTATCCTTTTTAAAGTGAAACTTCTATCGGTGCATTGTATATGGGGAGTTAACCCGTAAAACGAGCTACTCGTAATCTTTTTCTCGCGCATGCGTGTACACGGCTATCCGTTATTTCGATCAAAACTTCACTGTACAAAGGCTATATGTGCGATGTAGATTTTCGAGAACGAAATACTTTCAGTCATCACCATGTAAAGTTAAGCATAGCGGACAGTATGTTCCTTTTCTTTGTGAAATTTGTGCGAAATCGCGAGTTTATTAAAGATGTGTATTTTCATTGCGCGTCATGTACACGTTGGGTTTAATATATCGAATTGAAATTTATGTTTTATAATATCATGCATTTTATATCGTCTTTAAGTTTCACTTTTTCCCTGCAACTCGAGGCACAGCGACTTTTTTTTTTTTTTTTTTATAATTTCGTACGAAGATACAGTTGTTTCGTGTGATTTGGAATAAATTTTAAAAAAAGGCTGTTTTTTTTACACGATTTATTGTTTATGTATATTTTTATATCTGGTCCTAGAACGGCGTCACACTTGAACTCGCCACTGACTGTAGATAATTTTCAACATACATATTTATCTGAGTATTTTTGAAAATCAGACACTTCACGTCAATGAGAAAACGATAGAAAGTTTTATTTTGGACATGAAAATTTCACGTACCGTATATAGTGGACATGACGATTGAAAGGTTAATTTTGTCTTTTACTTAATTGAAACAAAATTAGTTACACGCTGGAAATGAGAAAGAGAATCTCGTCTAATAACCTCGATGTAAATTTATATTATCGGCATTAATAAAGTTATATATCTTCTTCCATCTTTTTTTGTCAAATTTCTAAGTAGCGTCGTTTTATAACTTTCAAAGAAATGATATATTGATTTCTGGTTTTCACTATGAGAATTTAATAGGACGCTGGAGCGGTATGTTGAGGATAATACAATTCTGTACTTTTGACAGGCTCGTAACATTTTACAGTATTTAGTATCCATTTTCAATATTATGTTATTAAGATGATATTTAAAAGATAATTTGTTATCTATTATAATACTTAAGTATTTAAAGTGTTCAGCTACTTTAAGAATTGAATTCCTAAATCTTACTTTAGCGTTGTTTCTCTTCGATTTAAATGAATTTGTGAAAAATATGACAAAACTTTTTTCGCGATTGATAATTTTAGTTTTAACACTATAAATTCGGGTTTATTAATATATCGTTATTTTATTTTTTGTACGCAGTTATTCCGAAATTTTATTGTATCTAACTAACCAATTTTCTAATTTGATTAAAGTATCATTTGCTATATTTTCTAGTTTTACTTTTGAGTTACCAGAAATTATAAAAAATGAAATCATCAGATATTACTGGGAGATACACCCACAACTTAATCCCCAATATGTTATACAGACACAAAATCGGAATTACTTCTTATTTCTACACTGCCCAATTATTAAACGGGACATGGAAAGTTTTGGTCTTTTTTATTTCTTCCTCATTTAAGTAAGGATGACAAGTGTAAATGTGGCGCAGTAGAAACTGCAAACCATGTACTCTTTGTATGCCCTATTAAGGATCATTTAAGATATTATAATAAAAATAATTTTAACTTACAAGACGAATACATTGCCCGACAATTTCAATTATTTGGTTTTAATGTACTGCACAAGAAATTTCAGAGTTGCTAAAGTTTTTTACTAGCACTTTGCGGAACATTGATAAAACTTTTCAGTAATATGTAATGAATATATATTTCTGCACGTGTACATGTAATGTGTGTTTGTGTGAAACTTCTATGCATATAATGCTTAAGTTGTGTATATGTATGTGTATATATGTGTCATTATGGATAATTCCTATATTTATACATCTAGTACACCCAAATTATAGTTTAAATATTACCTTGTATAAGAAGTTATAATTACATATATGTATATTATTGATGACTGGGAGGTGAAACTGTCGCACAGCCTGCGTAAACGTGAGTGTAAAAGTGGTTACTATATTATTATATACTGTATTGTAAAGAGGAGCAGTACATTGTTTAAGCCTAAACTGGCGGTGCAGTGTATTGCACCTCTGTAAATGTAACAAGTACATTAACCAGAATTATTTTAGAAAATGACCTCATACTTCTTGACCCAGTCTCATACACATATTTCCACTTAGCATCAAGAAAGTTTTCAAGAATCGACTTAGCCTTCCCTTTTCCCCAAGTTACACTTACGAATTTACAATGACTTATGCTTCAAAGAGCCCCATATTTATATACTTTCATATCCCACCTCCAATGCCGTCACAACCCAAATCAACATCCCTATGCATTCGTTCTGCCGATTGGAACAAGTACAAAAATAAATTTAATCTAATAACATAAGATCATCAGGCATTTTCTGACAATGTCTATAACTTCACATCAGTAATGTGGCAAGCTGCAGAGGATTCTATTCCAATATTTGGTAGACGTACAAATACACATACTGTCCCTTGGTGGAATAACAATATAGCGAATGCTATTTCTAAAAGAAAACGAGCATTAGTAACATTTAAAAGAACAAATACTCTCCAAGATCTAATCACTTTTAAAAAAGCAACATCTGAAGTTTACTAATCCGGAAAAGTAAGACAGAATCACTGTCTAGATTGGTATCAACCATTTCACAGTCCACTTCAACATCATTAATCTGGGGAAAAATCAAAACATTAGTGAATCCCAATCCCCTTCACCCTCCCGTTACTTTATTAATATCTGACCAGGCTATTACCGACCCATTAGAAGTTGCAAACCACTTCGCAAAATACTTTACTATACTATCTTATATCGCTCCACATGACCTTCCATCCGCACCACTCCAATCACAGACTGAACAGCAACTGATAAAAACCCTTATTAAAAAGATAATCCCATATAACAAGCACTTCACAATTCAGGAGCTCAATTTTCATTTGGATCATAAAACAAAATCTTCAGCCCCTGGTCCAGACCTTTTACACCCTCTCATGTTCAAACACCTCTCTAATGCCAGATTACATCTTCAAATATACAACCATATATGGACAACAGGGTCAATTCCCCTGGAATGGAAGCAGTCAGTTGTAGTGCCGATTCCTAAAAGAAAAAAGCAAAACCATACATTAGACAGCTACCGCCCTATTTCACTAGCTGCTTACATAGTTAAACTCATGGAAAAAAATGGTTAATCGTTGACTCCTATTCATCTTAGAATCACTGCACCTCCTTTCTTCCTCCCAAATGGGCGGTCGCGAAGGTAGATCGTCCCTTGACCACCTACTATCCTTACAGAGAGAAATTTTAACTGCCTTTGCTGCAAAGCAACAAACATATTCTCTATTCTTTGACATTGAGAAAGCATATGAGAGAGTGAGGAATAACAATCTTCTCACAAAACTAAACCGGGTGGGAATAAAAGGTAATATGCTAAAATACATAACAAATTTCTTACAGGAGGGGATAACTCAAGTTAAAGTTCAGAATACTCTTTTTCTTCCACTGCCTACCCCAAATTATCTACCTCAAGGCTACCCCCTAAGTGTTACTCTTTTTTTATTATACATCAATTACATTTGTTCATTGATTCAACCTCCATTCTCCATACGATTATTTTTGATGACATAAATATCTCTTTCTCATCCAAAAACCACCTAGTTGCATACCAACTCATTCAAAAAACTTTAAAATTGGACCATTTAAAATGGACTATTATTCTCCCTTTCAAAAATGCACCTCATAATATTCCACAGAAAACGAAACATTACCCCCTTCCCCCAATAATACTTTATAATCCCCACATAAGTCCTTCAAAAAAATATAAAATTTTAGGCATTCGTTTTGACCCACAGCTTACCTGGCGACCTCATATAACACAGCTCAAAGCTAAATGTTTGAAATTATTAAACATTCTTATGTATCTCTCCAAACCATCCTACAAGTTACATATCAAAATACTAATACATTTCTACAAATCCATCATTTTTAGTAGACTAGACTATGAGTGTGAAGTTTACTCCATAGTACCCCAAAAGCTACTACAATGCTTAGATCCCATACACCATTCTGCTCTTCGGTTAATTCTTGGCGCTCACCGCACATCTTCGGCTGTTGTTCCTTACTAGGGGTACGCCCAACTACATGATCAAAGAGAATATCTAACATTTAAACAAATACTCCGTTCCATCGCTATACATGACTTTCCTCCCAAGTTCCTATTTGATCCTATCCCTCGCCTTACAGACACTCTAAATGATTGCAACATAAATTACAGCCTTTATAATATGACTAACTCAAATTATCCAATTCCTCCTATTTGGAAATAGAATATACATATCAATATAATCCTCCTGCAATATAAGAATATTGAGCTCACTATGAAATCAAATAACTTAATAAATAGCTATTTACCAGCATTGTTATGTTTTACTGACGACGCCAAATCCTTATCCCATTCTATTAATAGCCCTGCAACATGTGCATTCTCCATTAACAATTTATGCTATCCAATACGACTGCATGATTTTTGCTCTATATATGATGCAGAATTATACGGTATATTTTTCTGTCTTCGGCACTTACTCCTAAATCCCAGTGACACCAAAACTTTAATCGTTACAGACTATCTTGCCGCTGTATTGGCCCTCCAAAACACAAAATCAAAGAACCCGTCTAATTAATTGGATACAATCTATTCTTCACAAATTATCACAAGATACTGATCCAGTATCCCTCTTGTGGGTTCCAAGTCATAAGGGGATTTTGGGGAATGAAGTAGTGGATAGGGCAGCCCATTCTATATTATGTTCCCCTACAACCTATAAAGGCCCGCCGTCCCCAGTACTAAACACAGCCCTCAAATACTTCTTCCACCACAACTGGCAACAGAAGTGGAATTCATATCACCGTAACTTCCTTCTTGCCATCAAATCCAATCTAGGCTTCTGGGAACCACCTGCAAATTTAACCCGTTCCAACTACATAACACTCAGTAGGTTCCGCCTTGGTCACATATCACTCTCTCATGACCATCTTCTCCAACGTACCAACCCCTGGCTTTTTTCACCTTTTGTTTACACCCAAACCCCTCTCTTATCTGACATATTTTACTACACTCCTCCCTTAAAGGCCCAATATCCATCTGCGTCTTTTCTCTCCAACAGTTCTTCAACTATTCCCTCAGTTATACAGTTCCTTTCCTCTTCCAACCTCAGTTACTACATTTAACTGGTAAATCACCAGTGTCGCAATAGCCTCGGTAGTTAAACACGGCACTATAAAAAAAAAAAACAAAAAACCCTCGTGTTGTGTATCCATTCCAGTTACTTCGTCCTGCAATGTTCATTAATTAGTAACATGTACAAATTATGTCAACATGTGCAGCGGAACGACAGCACTTATAAAAATTTGAACGTGCTCGGATCTTTGCGGTAATTACCGTATTATTACCGACTCGAAAAGTATAGACAATAAGCGGCATCTGTCGGATACGTTAATTGTACAATTACGTTAAAGAGCTTAATAATTTGCAACGTATTAGAATATCCGCGTCGTTCTCGCGGATATCGTAAAGATATTCCTAATAATAAATTTGTCGATTCATTAAATAACGATGCGCCGTCTAATTGCGCAGTATTCTGTTTAGTTCCTCGTAAGAATATCGCTCTGTACAGCTGGAACGCATACGGATCATTGAGAACTGTTGTACACCGAGAGCGGTATAGTCCATTGCTTCTCTCTAATTATTCCTAAACTTCTGCGGTCGAAGATTAATCGCAAATGAATTGTACTCATCGGTAGATAACGATTTAGGCATCACCTGATCGTCTTTTCCATATGCAACTTAGAGAAAGTTGCTTTTTAACCTCTTTATTCTGAACAGGCAATCTGAAATCGCGATCGTGTTTTTTTTTTAATGATCTGTTATGACGTTGCCACGTTCTAAGCTTTACCTTATCTTACAATTTTTCCCGTATATAATAGTGTTTAAGTATAATTTTAAAATTTCTACGAAACGAAAATTGGTCTTACCATGTCGTCACATTCTTTAAGTAGGGCAATCATTTGTTACCACCTATCGCGTGCGTTGTAAATTTCAATTTTTTTTTTTTAGATACGATGTTAAATATCGGTACGTAGTTGCCGGTAAAATACCTAAAACTAACCTACCACCGACGACGAAACGGCAAAGTAATCATATATCTGACTAATGGATATTATGGTAGGACGTGGTCTCGTCCAGTACCCCAACAACATTTTCCTCGGTGTTGAAAAATTTTTTGTCTTTTTTATTATTTTTTTTAAGTTTGCTTATCCGTGTAAATTAACGAATCCACATTTCCGATCGTAATTTATTTTTCTGCCGCGCAGTTTTACCTAAAAAGTTTGCGTGTTCACTTTATTTCTTTGGTTCGGAACATTTTTTAGCAATTTTGACGTTATCTACATCGATGATAAAACGCTAGATATTAGATTCGAATCGACCGTGACTTTTCCGCAATAAAAGCTCAGACTGTAACGGCGGCAGTGACGATGATAATGTTGAACACTGTAACTCTATTCCACCTCGTAACTTAAAGTTTTTTATCATTATAAAACTCTGAATTATAGTCACTCCAATATAACATCATATGCATGCTAATCTGCTAAGTTTGTTGTATGCTTGCCTAGTTTGTATGGAGAAATAATGTAAAATGGACTAAAGCACGATGTTCGGCGACGGAGGATAGAACGACGGTGATGGTGTATACATTACCTCGTTCCACGAAAGAATTGAACAACGGTAGAAATGAGAGCAAGGAAAATATTTGTTAGCATGAAAAATTTCAGTAACGAACAGAATCAACGTTCTGCCATAACTGAATGAAAAAAATGCTACAACTGGCCAGCAGTTGCCATCAATCACTGAATATTGTCAAAACATTCATAATGTGACCAATGGTGGATATATATATATATATATATATATATATATATATATATATATATATATATATATATGTATATACATAATCGCGGCAATATTGACTATTTTGCATTATTGAAAACTGGTTCCAATAAGATTACTGGTTTATTCACGTTTAACGTGTGAACAGAATATTCCTTTTTTTCTTTTAATCCTTCTGTTAGGAATGTGTTGATTTATATATTTCGCGAAAATGTAATTACAGATGTAATCATTTAACGACGGTTCTGTTTGTTTTTAAAGAAGACATATTTTTTACTGTCAATGACGCGTAAGTGAGTCATGTTGATTGTTTTCGTTAAATTTTATTATAGAGCGACATTACACGTTCACTGTCAATGACGCGTAAGTGAGTCATGTTGACTGTTTTCATCGCGCTAATGACGCACTCATGCGTCATATATGTCGATTTATACCGAACATGGTCCCAGTTCACCGCCAGTGAGTACTATTGTATTCTGATGTATCTCGGTTGTGTTGCCAACGATTTGCGGTAGTTCAGTTTATATTTGGTTTTTAATTTTTCACATATTAAAATGGATTTTCCAAGTACATCGAAACGTTCAATTTACCCAACCGTAAACTATGTAAAAGGTACGTTTAAGAATAATCTTGTTTATTTATTTACGTTTTGTAAAGTAGCCCATATTTTAATTTGATGTGTACATATAAAAAAAATTAGCCATGCTTTAATAATTTCTTGTGAGGCAGTAAACATTTTTTGTAGTTCATTTTTATCGTGTTAAGACACATTTTATTTCATTCTAATGTAGATAATTTTTAATTTCTTTTTCTACTTCTGACAATTCATTCCTAGCCATATAAGGTATCTATGAAGGGCATAATCGTCTTCTCTTGTATGGGGAATACACCCGTTGATCTTTTAAACTAGGTCGCGAATTCTGGTTCCTTTTAATCGTCTTGTTGCCGTGATGTTTGGAAGGGTAGCGATTAGCTAATTGCAGTGTTTGCGTATGCACATTGCATGTCTTCGGGTCTGCTGCTCTATTGCTTCGTTGACCATGCAGAATCTAAGTTTGCGATCAGTGATCGATATTTTTTTTACATATGTATTATATTTTATATTACGTGTTATCGCTTTTAATCAGCTGGTATACTCGAAGATTACTAGACCGATTGTTGGGTTTATTAAGTAAATTTCGCAATATAGAAGTGTAACTTTAAACAAATTGAAATTCAATCTGAAATATACATTTTACTTCGTCTGAAGATTTTCACGCGCTGAAAATTAAATAATCTCAAAATTATTCTTGTCTACGCACACACATATACATGATATATATATATATATATATATATAAATGTTATATAGGATGACCCAGAGAAGATTAAAGGTTTTGTTATGTTTTGAAAACTCAAAAACTACTTGACCAAAATTTTTGAATGAAATTTTATTTAAAAACAGGAAAACGAGAGATTAGCTTAATTATTTGTGGAACACAACATCTTTCAAATAACCGCCATTAGCAGCAATTTCATTCGGTCATTATAAAATTTTCAAAGACTTTTACGAGCATAGGTGGTTAAATTTTTTAAATTTCTTCAGAAATCCGAATTTTCAGATATTTCAAATCTCGTGGACGTGTTAGGCAATCGCGGCTATTATTTAAAAAAATACGCGTAACTTTGAATTCTTTTCGAAACTTTCCTCGCACTGTCGTGATTGATTCACGACCAGAATAATGCTACACGTAAAACATGCGCTCCTTTTTGTTATAGGATGCCATGATAACTGAAACTGGATAAAAACGAGTCTCTCGTGTGTACACTAAATTTAGAACACGCGGTTTGCTTTGTAGCTGTGTTACCAACTGCGCTATAAAAAAAAGACGTCCGTCTTCTCTGGGTAACTATATATATATATATATATATATATATATATATATATATATATATATATATATATATCGTGTTTTCTTTCCCATCCATCTTACAGTAGCGATAATGAGAAGAGGATAGGTTAAGATTTAATCGATACGCAATCTGGCACGATTAAAAATAAAAAACTTTAGTGAAAATAATCTAACTCTAAGAAGAGAAATAATAATCTTGCTTAGCTAAGTCACGCATTGCATGCGCGTGCTGGCTAAAGTCAAGCGGTAAAAAATGAGCGAGCAAAGTTTTTGAGGGAAAGTCACCGAGTCCACTTACACGGCGAACCGGTAAAAGACCCGTTCGAACACGCGATTTCTTCCCATCAACTAGGATATTAGTTTTGTATATATACGAAATAAATAAAAAAAAAAAAATAAGAAAAGAAAAAGAACATTATAGGTAACCGTTGAAAAATAATTTTTCCCATTTTTCGGTTTAAATTACACGTCCGATATGTTCCGGGAATTGTTTTAGTATAAACTTTATTTACATATAAGTCTCTTAACGCGTGACATACTTTTAAAACATTAAAAACTGAGTAGAACGGTCTGGAGGCGAATTTTAATAAGTTTCGACGTTCGGATATTTTCCCTCGGCATCTACTTCGTTTGATATTTCTCCTTCTTCCATCCCTTTTACTACCGATACCAGCCGAAGAATAGCCTAGTATTGTCCGTTCGACCGATTCTGATAAGTAAGAAAGGTCGTTCTAAAACGAAGATCTTCCACACTGGACATGGTCAACGACGATACATTGCTTGACTCTCCTAAACGGTTAAGCGAGCAATTCTCGTGTATATATATATATATATATATATATATATATATATATATATATATATATATAAAAGTCGCTCAATACGCGAAGAAATTGCTGTGCTACGTATAATAGGAGAAGGAGTGACAAACTGAGGCAGAAGTTTATACGTAGGTTTCACGGAATATGAAAATGCTTTTGACAAAGTACTCTTGGAATGATCTTTTCCCATTGTCAAATCGAATAGAATGCTCGAAAACATTACAAAAATTTATAATTTATATAGCAGACAGAAAGTGACTTGTCAAATTCAATGACATCGAGTCATCTAATCTATTCAATGCATTTGCGATAATGATAATAAGTAAAACGACGGCGAATTTAAACAAGGGATAAAAATTGGAAGCAATCAAATTTACCGATGATCAAATTTTAGTAGCGGACAGTCCGAAAATTAATAAATACGGTGATGAAACAGTACGAAATGAAGATTAATATTAAGAAGACAAAAGGAAAAAAACATAAAACAGTTAAAAACATTCAAATATTTAAAACAGGTTATAACGCGTAATATGGATTACGCTCGAGATATTAATAAGAAAAAAAACCATTCAACGGTAAATACACACTTATTACACAGAAAACAATGTCCGTTAACGTGCGTAAAAGCTGGGTTAAAACTTTAGTACGGTTAGTGGCATTATATGGTGCGGAAATATGGACAATGAAGTAAAGAGTTCGAGACAAATTAGAAGCCTTTGAAATGCGGTGTTGGCGTCATCTACCAGAAAATTAGTTGGATAGAGAAAATGAACAACTGTTACTAGAAGGATTAAATGAAAAAGAAGTACATTAAAAAATATCCTCAACAAGCGACTTAAGTGGTCTAGGCCATGAATTACGCGAGAACCAAAATATCCTGATGGATGCTATTGAAGGCAAGATAATTTGGAAAACACCACGTGAAAAACCGCGAAGAACATTCATCGACATATAGTGCTAAAAGAAAATGGAGCTCATCCGGAATTAAAGGAGAAAAATTACTATGAACTTTGAAGATGATGATACATGTATATATATATATATATATATATATATATATATATATATATATATATATATATATATTGTTACGTTAGCATAATTACTAGAGTGCTCGACTGTTAATTTGGACAGTAGTGGGTTCGAAATCGACTTACGACATTAAAGTTTATAACGTTTTTAATGATAACATAACTTTCATTTACACGTAGAAAGCACTAGCAGCACTCCACTCTGTATAATATGCTTTACATATAAATTTTGGCCCATTTTGTACGTAAAAATAAGCGTACAATGACATCTATGTGTATGCACCCGCTATCTTAGAAACGGTCCCAGCAACTTCGATGAAATTTTGTACGTACCTGTAATTTACTAAGTAATTAAAAACAGCCTGTATGAAAATTACGAATTTTGAAAGTTTTGGCTCTGACCCCTAGCACAACAACCCCGAGAATTTTTTTTTGGGGGAAATTTCGATGAATTTTTCTAGATGCTTTAATGTACGCTAAATATTTCAGCTCGATCACGTTAACCGTTCGAATGTTATCGAAATTTGCTTTTATCACGTATGTTTTAGAAAATATAATTAACATTTTATATCTCGGGTACCCCGTTTTGATTGAAAGTAACGGATCCTTCGGGAACATTTTTCAATCTACCCAAAAAATTATTTTACGGAAAGAAATTCCTATCGAAAATTTCCGACTTGTTGAAGAAAAAAAAAGGTTAAGGTTGTTGTCTCCTTTCGTTAATTGTCAAAAGCGGAAATTTATGAAACGAAATTTTACATGACTAAAACAATTGTTTATTTTAATAGTACGTGATTCTGACCGAAATATGCTTTTATAAAAAAACAGGATTTTCCAAAAATACCGAGCAACATATGATTCATTTTTTTTGTAACAATGACGTTCAGTAATGAATCTCGAACGGACTTTTTTTGTTGTGACAGGTACACAGTAATTCTGAAATAAAACGGTCTCAATATAATATATTCACGAATGACCAGCCAGTTGATACTGAAACAAAACACTTCTTGTTTGCGGATGACTTGGCGCAAACTACACAGGGTGACACATACGATGAGGTGTAAGACGATTTCTAAAATATGTTACAGACTCTAGACAGCTGTTATGGCAATAGTAGCTTAAGTCCGATCTGTTCACTGATATAATCGATAGTAAGAGTGTCACACTGAGCGATAGTTGGTTGGAGAAAAGATATTACGCGTCATGGACACAAAGAAGAAGAAGGTATTAATCAGTTCAATGTATAAGTTGAAGAGTACGGCCCCGTAATAGAACTCTGGGGTACGCCACGTTTGTTATAAAGACAATTAGCCTTTGATTCTTAATAACCAGAAGACTGCGTCGATGAATATTGACGTATAATATTATGCAACCATTTGGGAAGATGAGGTTGTTGTAGATGTCGTATGTTGACATGGTCTGACCTTCGTCGTAATAATACACACACACACACACACACACATATATATATATAATTATTATCATTATATCGAATTAGCTACTAGTGGATTACGTTCTCAACTGGTACCCCGTCATTCTTCTTTCGTTTGTTTCAAACAGCTATCATACATCTGTATACGTTTTCTTTCTATTGTCCGTACTATGCCAGTGTTTCCCTTGGATTTCCCTGCGAATTGTTTACAATCATGCACTTTCTTCTTTTATATATATATATATTAAATGTAGCTATTAGAAGTGGTCATAATCCTTTTTTTTTATAAATTTAAACTAAATTTTCTATTTTTAAAATAATTAATTTATAAAAGTAACTGAATCTATTATTCAATGCTACTAAACTTTCTATATTCGTCTATGGTTTTATTCCCTCTTTAACTTAATTTTCTTTCTCTTAGTTAATAAATTTCAATTGATTAAATTTAACAAGTTCAGAAGATACGTCCATACTCCGCCATATTATAATTGCTTCTTCTGTGTTTACTTTAACATTTTAAACATTAAATCTTTAATTTATATTTATTCATTTCAAATTTTCAAAATTATTTATATACATAATATATGCTTTCCCTCATATAATTTTATATAAATAGTAAATTTAATATAAATGTTAATTATTAAAAAATAAAACATATGTATATATATTTCACTTTCATATTATATACACACACACACACACACACACACACACATATATATATATATATACACACATATAAGGTCTCGAAGGAAAGTTTCGCTTCCGATCGTACAAATAAAATTCGAATACCATCAGGATAAACTCTACTTCATAGCAACCCATTCACTTGTTCGTCAAATCAGTACCAACTCGTTGTGTTGAGAAATAAAGAAAATCTCTGAATACGACAATGACAAACCACCACATATTATTGGCTATCCCAGAGGGCGCTGCTCAGTCGGTATCATGTCAATGTTCGTCGGATAATTGATCTCCATCCTTGGTCTTTTATACGCGTACATTATTGATATGTTTATATCATTTCCTCGTGAAATCATTTATGCCACACTGTGTCGGATGCATTTTTTCCATTCTAACGATAATCGATAGAAAGTCACGCGTGAGAATGAAATTTCGTTGTAAGTTGACTATCGCGTAAAGGTAAATTACCGAACTGTATTTAAGGTTCATTTTGTGTGTGCGCGTGTAGTATTCGAGTGATTAATACACGAAAGAAATGATTCGCAGAAGAAATCCACCGTTTGTATTTATGCAAATTTATGGTTAAATTTAACGAATGGAAATAAATTATGGCGCCGCCTCGTCGTTCCCGGCAAAAGTTCATCCTAAATGGATTAAAATATTTAAATTTTTTCACGTCAGTTTTGAAATTTCGAGATTAAAAAAAAAAAAATTAATGAAGTAAATTCATATTTTTGAAATGTTCGCGGAATGAAAAGATAAAAAAATAACGAACTATATTTGTTGTCTAGACATTTGTTTTTTAAACGGGGCCGGCCAGTTTTCTTTTTAATCTCGTAATAGGGAAATGTTCTCTTGGATGCAATTGAAAATTTGCCAATTTTTATTTAAATAACTTCGTCAGCGTCGAAAGTTGAAGTTTTACGCGATATCGAAGGAAGAAGGTGGATCCCGCCTATGAATAACGCAAAAAAATGAATTTCGGAAAAAGTAATTCGAAGAACCCTGAAAAGGTTACTTAATTTCGTGGAATGGAAAAATCGCCGTATGCAGTAACGACATAGTCTACTAAAAGTCTTAGGCGTATTGTAGTAGACTGCTCCATACGTATAAGAATGCTTGCATAATGATCATCGAGTTTTAAACATGTACACGAATCTTCGGGCATGTTACAACAGGTTATTCAACGAATTATCGAGCACCGACGTTATTAACATTTTTAGTAGGCGCGGTAGTTACGTGCAAATTTCAACGGAAAGCTTCAGGACTGTAATAGACCGGACATTTTATTAGGACCGGTGTTAACCAAACTATCGTTGTCGACCTTCTTCTCTTCGAATTTGACGCTATCTATGGACGACTACGTGAAAACAACAAACTTTTTCTTGCCTTCCTTCCCTGTACTTCTTCGAACATGTTTTATCTTCCGTCTAACAGGTTTTATTACTTTTGGTAAAATCCTTCGAATTATTTAATTTTATTTGTAAATTCTGTTCAATTTTTAATCATTGCATTATCTATTTGCATATCATCCTAATTCTTTTTCCCGTTCAAAAATCATCTCGGTCTATTTTCCAAATTATAAAAATGCTGTAGGAGACTGTTTCGTTTAGTCAGTTATTACTTATTCTTCTCCGAATACGCGTGTAAAATGGCAATTTTCTTTTCCTCAGAACGTCTGATAGCTTTTTTACTTCCGCGTACAGTTCTTTATCGGATCTGTTTATGAACATCTTTCCTCCTTTTTTCGGACCGAAGAATTTTTTCATAATCTTTCTCTTTTGTTCCCCCAATATTTCAATTTTTCCAATGTGATTTAACTCCGAGTATTCGGCTGACTACCGATATATTTATAAGTTTTTATTTTTCACTATAACTAGATTATATAGCACAGACGTTCACTAGTTTCAAAAAATTCCAAACAATATCGTCCAACTACTTAAACGTTCACTCGAATAGAAAATTACAATTAACGAGAGAGGATATTCCACTAATCGACAAGTAATAAGAATTACGGGAATTTATCACACATGACTTTCATCGCAAACAACATACTGCTGAATGCAGCGGAAGCTTACGATAGAACTTGGAATAAGGATATTTATTATTTACGAAATAATACAATTTCAGTTTCCTCCTTATATAATTAATCTTATTCGCAGCTATTTAAACTTACAGATTATTTTACATTGCTAATGAAAATATACGCTCGGTGAGTATACCACGGGGGTAGTATTTTGGGCCTCTTTCTGCGTACATTGTTTTTATCTAATTTTCTTTTTTTTTTTTTTGTTTATTTGTAATATTGAACTGCCCAAAGGCCACACAATACATTTAATATAGGAAAATACATAAGCGAAGGTACGGATTCGGCCAATGCCTTATCACGAACTAAGATTATAATTAGCGTTTTACATAAATCTAAATTTTAATATGAATATGTAAATAATAGAATAAGTTATAATAAATCGTGCGGTTTAGTCCGCCTTAATCTACGAGTGTCTCCTTCTGTATTGAGAAGTTCAGCAACGATTGTATTCGGATGTCCATAAAGTTTTGCCGCGTGCTTTCTGGCGTGAAGGCTAACAGCTGCGTCGACGTCCAAAATTTTTAAATCGGATGTAGCAAAGCATTGGGGACATACCAAGGGGCTTTAGCTATCAAGCGAAGTGCTTTAGCCTGTTCGATCTCTTCGTGGTGCCCCAGAGTTGGATGCCATAACACTAAGTGGGCATTAGAATAGATAGATAAATAAGTCGTTTGTTTGCTAAACTAACAGGTGAATGATATCCAAGCAGCCAATAGAGTTTACGTAATTTAAGGCGAAGTTCCTGGCTCTTGATTTTGATATCATGATTCCAGTTCAAGCGGCGATCGAGATGCATCCCCAAGTACTTGACGGACGCGCTAGTCGGAATAGACTTTCCATTCGCGATTGACGGAATATAGCCGGCGGAACGTAGAGAAAAATCGACTCTGGTAGATTTATTTTCATTTTTAATTTTCCAATTTTTGGCCCAGTCGCAAATGTTGTCGATGGCTAACTGTAGATTTTTGACTGCCATCTCGTAAGAGCTACTGACTGAAAGAAGAGCAGTATCGTCTGCAAACATAGAAATTGTTACCGAAGGAATCGTAGGAGTGTCAGCAGAGTAGACTTACAACATCGGACCCAGTACACTTTCTTGCGGAACTCCAGCTTGAATCATATGACGATTTGATAAGAGTCCATTAAATTCAACTTTGAAGCTTCTTTTGTACATGTATGACTTCAGTATTTCGTAAAAGTTATACGGTAGTATTCTGCTCAGTTTGTGGATGAGACCTTCGTGCCATACGCGGTCGAAGGCTTTTTTCGACGTCGCGGAATACCGAGGGACAGAATTTACTGTCTTCGAAGGATCGTTCTAGACCCTTTGAACTTGTTGCAAGGTGCAGTGCTGGTTCCGAAATCCAAATTGCCAGTTTGGAATGACTGCAGCGCGATCAATAATAGGTTTAAGCCGAAGTAAAAAAAGTTTTTCAAAGACTTTTGCTACATTTGAAAGGAGTGGTATTGGTCTGTAGGACTGCAGTAACTCATGAGGTTTTCCAGGCTTAGGAATCACGATAATTTACTGGTCAGGAAAGTGAAGAAGTCTCAAAATGCCATTATAAATATATGTAAGAAATAAGATTGCTTTTTTCGGGAGCTCTTGAAGAATTTTAGATGAGATGTTATCCATACCTGGGGATTTCTTGATTTTTAATTGGCTGATGACTTTAGCCACTTCCTTCGGAGTAATGTGAGGAATAATTACCGACTCTTTTGACTTGATGTTAATCTCTATGTTGGAGCTTAAGTTATTGGGCTTGAATACCTCTTCAAAGTATGACGCGAAGGACCCTGCTTTTTCATCATTCCCACAGATCCAGTCACCGTTACTATTACGAATGGGCATGTTGATATTGTGCGGATGTTTAATTCTACGCGTGGCTTTCCACAATGAATATTCGTTCTCTCTTTCCGGTGAAAGATGAAGTAAGTAATCTTCCAGCGACTTGTAGTTAATTTTACGAATTAGCTCAGTAGTATCTTTGCACAACTTATTAAATATGGATTTGTCTACAGGATTTCGAGTACGCTGCCACCGATTTCGCGCACTTCGTCTTCTCAGAACAAGTTCACCCGATATTCAGATTGCTTTTTACGCTGATGATGCAGCTTTTATCTGCGCTTTTTTTTTTTTAAATTTACGCCTTATAAAGGTTATGAGCTTACATTCAGCGGATAGAGTGTACTGTAGAATTTCGGTTAGGGATGAAGCAAGTCCAGCAGCAAGACGATGGGTTGCGTAGGAAAGACATGATAACAGGATGTCAGGAATAGTAAGAGTGTAGTTGCAGGAATCACAGAAAGGTGCACTCTGGTTTATGGTTAAACAGTGTATGCCCACTGCATACGCGGAACAGGGCGACTTCATACTTTCTTTTCGTGGTTTACCACCCAGTGTGCCTTCATTCGATCTACCGTAAATTGTGGCAGTTTTGAAAATCTTGCAGCTGCTCGGCTATTCAGCTGGTCGCGTACCTGGTCTATAAAATCCGTTATTGAAATTGATAGGCTTGGCACTGCAGTTAAGATAGCGGACTCTTTAGAGCTTTGTCGACCACATTGTTTAAACCTACCTCTTTATGGCCCGGTATCCACATCATGACTATTTCTTCTTTATAGGATGCAGCCTGAGTCAAAAATTTTTCAACTAAAGGATGTTGTGATTTGTGCTTATTCTGAAGACAACGACAACGAATAGAGCTGAGAGAATCGGTACAAATGAGGATCTTGCATTTGAGTTCCGAGGCGGCAATTTCGATGCCATAAAGCGTCGCATATAGTTCTGCATATTATCCAGTGAAATTAGACTTAATTCTATCGTAGTTAGCCGATCGAAATATGTTCGTTACCTCGGAATAATCTTGTGTAATAGAGTAAACAATGACAACGTATATTTCAACATTATTTACAGAAGTTTTAAACAAGAATTACATAACGCCCAGCATGGCTCACTGTACGACAGAATTAATATTACATAAAAGAAACATTTATACTTGTAATAAATATTTCTGAACGTATTAAGTATCGCTACAAAAATTAATCTATGGCTGCAACGAATTATGTGTGTATAATTTTTAATAATTCATCGATGAAAATAGTAAATTGATTTAATAAAATAATTTCATTAAGTTTAAATATACAGCCTATTCGAAGATAATTATAAGGTCTATTATTTAAACAAGTAGAACAATAAAATGTAGTTAAAATCGTTAAAAAAAAGTTATTTTTTATGAACAAAAACACAAAAGAAAATCTATTATTTACAATAATACTTAACATAATGTAAATAATATCCAATATTATCAGGACGGAAAACTATCTGTATCGTGTAGTAATTTAGTTTAATTTTTAAATTTTTTGAATAATCTGTTACGTTAGAAAATACTTTATTTATTAATTAATCATTCGCTAATATAACATCATACGTTACTTCAAATTAATTTGAAATGTGCATATCAAACTGTTTACGAAGTACTTTACTTATGGAATTATTATTATAATATCATTCAGGATGAAGGTACTACCTTTTATATATATATATATATATATATATATATATATATATATATATATATATATATTATATATATATAAAGATCAATAAGTAAGATTTTAGAAAAAGACATCAGCCTAATATCTATACGATGACTGTACCAAACTTTCATGTAAAATTATCTTACATTTGTTGTTTACTCCCATGCCAAGACATCGAGCGAATGGTATAACCGTTAACTAATGAAGTCTTAGTATATTATGTAGTCGGTAGAAACGAATGTGTGATTATTAATTTTTAAATTATTGTACATTACTTGATAGAGTTTTTTTCCCAGACCAGGTATCATCATAATTTGGCATTCGGTAATCTCAAATCTGAGGTTCTCCCCTTTTAGTACCCAACCTTCAGATGACAACAAAATAGCAGATGTAGATCATGTATTTTTTGAATGCTCTTACTACAGCTGTTAACAATCTTTAAATCATATTATATCTCATAAATATGTCTTACCTACTTACTATTAAACACATTCGTGTATATTTAACTATTCATAATTACCACATGTTTGTTTTTATTACTTTTTCTACAATAAATGGGGTTCTGAAGAACTAGTTTTTTCTTCTTTTCTCCTTATTATTGTTTTATTTTTCTTTACATATATATATATATATATATATATATATATATATATATATATATATATATATACGTAATAATGTGATAAATTTGTACATTAATAGGAATTTGGCGATCAACTATATCATTTGTGCTGAGCGTTTGTCAATGCTGTGTTCGGTTTCCAGGGCGGAGGTAAGTAGTTTTATCTTACTTCTCTCGAGTTTGGTGTTTTACGTGTAAATTTTTGACCAGTAGTTTTTGATATATTAATTTTTAAACTTTTTGAGTTTTTTGACATGCAGTCAGCGGTAACTGCTGCCTTATACTCTCCCAAACCACCTGTGATGGGGGTCTCATTCAGGGATGCCCTTATGGATGATAAAAAAAGAAGGTAGTACCAAAAAATAAATTAATTTTAAAATCTGAAGATCCAGGCAAGATTCTTGACCAGCTAAAAATGAAATTCTCATTGGCCAAAGAAAAAATTGGTGTGACCTTTTTTAAAAAAAATGTAATGGTACGACTTGTATCATTAACACAACCAAGCAGATTCAAGTAAGCTGGCTGTCATTATAAAAGATAGGATTCCAAATTGTGTGGTTAAGGAAGAGAAGCTCTGTAACCCGACTATACTTCTTTTTCGAACCAATAATTTATCAGAGTAAGATTTTAAGGATCACATCAATGAGCTGACTGTGGCCAACCCAGTTAGTGTCACTAAAGTAATTAATTTTCACGCTTCAAAAATGTATATTCAGTTCACACCTAAGCAGTATAAGCTTCTACCAGAAAGAGACAGAATTCAAATTAACTGGGAGTCACTACTGTTAGCCAGAGGCAGTGCAAAAACTATGACAAATTTGGACATCCTAAGAAGTACTGCAGAGCTTCTCAACCGCACAGTACTTACCATGTGTCGAAAATGGTGCATGTTCAATATGCACGTTTAATAAAATTAAGTCGTCTGCTCATGGCAGGAATTAGATTCAAAGTTATTGGATAAGCACAGCTTAAGGGGCAGCATTTAAGGTGTTCGATCACGCTACTTTCAGTAAGAATTGTCCCTGTTTATTTAAAGTTTGTAATGATATGAATGCCAAAATTGATTATGGAGCAAGTTAGTTGATTATATGTTAACGTTGATAATTTGCGTGCGGACATTATTCCTAAGAAATTGTTATAATGGTAATTTGGATGTGTGAACACTGGCAGAGCCCTATTTGAGCAACAGTGTAATCCCATTAAAAAGTAACTACATATTTTATATTAATAATAGAATTTCTGTTATAGTAAAGACATATATTCCACATTCTTTGCCGTACAATAGGTTCAATCAAATTTCTATTAGGATAGGTAGGTCTATTTATCTCCTAACTAAGAGATCTAAATCTCATGCTCTGTCTGTACTTGACAGACCTTGGGGCAACTTCCAAAATATTTCCACATTGTCAATGGGGACTTCAACATCAGGCTTAATGGAGCCTCGTGTTCGGGAAACACCAGGGATTCTGTTGACTTTAATAAGTTATTTTAAAGATATGATTACCCTGTCCCCTCCAAGACGATTTTATAAAACTGAACTGGATCAATTTATGAAACGTTTTAATTATACTTTTATTTATAATTTTATTGTTAATGTTGAAAACTTTTTATCTAAGGGGTGACTAGATTATTCAATCAGTTAATTCAATAAGTATTTGATTTTAGTAAATGCTTAGTACCTGTAGATTTTCCACAGATTGATTGGTGGAACGACAGATTACAATTTTTTAAAACTAAAGTTAACTTAATACGAAAACAACTAACTAAACGTAAGGACTCCTTTCGTATATTTATCTATAAGAATACGTTAAAAGAGTTGAATAGGTTACTTGAATCTGAGATAATAAAGGCTAAAATCCAGCACTGGATGACTTTGTTAGCGCTAGCTCTGCCTGAGGTAGAGCATATAAAATGCTGTCATCATTGCAATGTCATCTGCCAACATGAACATGCTTATTTTGATTCCACCTACTGAGATTCCATTATCAAGTTTTTATTTTAATTCTTTAACCGCTTGTTACATAGATATGTTAAACAGTGTAAGTGATAAGCTGCATCTTTGTCTGACTCCTTTCTTTATTGCTGCTTCAGTTTCTACTTCTATTTTTATTATTGTTTTTTTGATTCTGGTAAAATGCTTTTATCATCATTCCGTCTCTATCATCTATATTAATCGTTTCCGGTATTTCATTTAGCAGATTCCAGTCACATTTATCAAATGATTTTTCTAGATCTATAAAAGCGATGTAAAATGGATGATTTGGTTCTATTTTCTTCTCTATTACTGGTCTTAATCCGAGTATCGCTTCTCTAGCTCATCTACCCCTTTTAATTCCATATTGGTCTTCACTTAACTATTGTTTAATTTTATTCTTAATTCTATGTAATATAATCTTTGTTAGTATCTTAGATGTGCGTGCTATTAGACTAATTATGCGATGTTCTTCTCATTTCCTTGTTCCTTTTCTTTTTGGAATCATTACTATTTCGCTGATATTGAAATCATTTGGAGCTTGTCCTTTTTTATATATTTCATTGATTAAGTCATGTATCTTTCTCTTTGTGTTTTCATCTAAAGCTTTTATTAGTCTGTTGATATTGTCATATACAGGTGCTTTTCTTATCGTTCTTTCGGAACTTTTTCAAATTCTTGAATGGATATTTTTGGTCATATATCATCTAGTGATTTGTTTTCTTTTATATCTTTCTTTTCCTGCATTTTATGTGTATTTTTACTCCTTATATTATCTTCTTAATATAAATTTTCTGTGTATATTTTCCATTTTTTGCCTTTTCATTATAATCTATTGCGATCTTTTTATTTTGAAGGTCAATTCCATTAGTTGTGTTTTTAAAATCTTTGAAGTGTGTCCGTATTTGTTTATATGCATTATCTATATCTCCCTTTTTTATTTTCTTCTATTTGTTTGCATTCATATTCTATATATGGTATTTTTGCTTTCTTTGCTTCTCTGTTTACCCTATTTCTATACTTATTCTTGGCATTTTTCCTTCTTCTGTATTTACATTTTTAAATTATTGTCTACGTCTTTTCATTAATTTAATCATCTCATTTGTGAACCACGGTTTCTGATACTTTTTTATTTTTTTCTAAAGTTTTTTCTGCTCCATTTGTTATTATTGTTTTAAAAAATGATTCCATTTCTTCTTGATATTCTTTCATTATTTTATCTTCCTTTAGTTTCTGCAAATCCCATCGTATACAGTTGTTTATTTTCTGTTAAATTTTTTAAATTTTAGCTGTGTTTCCATTATTAACATGTTATGATCACTTCCGATTTCTGCTTCTGGATATGTTTTGCATTGATTGATTTGGTTTCTATATCTTCGTTTGACTAATACATAGTCTATTTGATATCGTTCGTTACCCCCCTTGTTTTCCAAGTATATAATCTTCTCGGGTGATGTTCGAAAATTGTGTTCCCGATTATTATTTCATTTTCTTTACAAATGTTTATTAATCTTTCTCCCCTTTTATTTCGAAAGCCTAAACCATAGCTTCCAACCCATTTTCCTTTCCTACTGCAGCATTCCAATAATCTAGTTTTATCATGTTTTCCTTTGGGGTTACATATTTTAGAGTCTCGTCTATTTGTTCATATATTTCTTCCACCTTCTCATCTTCATATTTACTCGTGGACATATAAACTTGAATAATTTATGTAATTGTTGGATTTGTATTCATAGCATATCCATTTCTTGATTTTGTACTTTCATCGTTCTAGCCTTGGAAAATAGTAATGAGGTAGTTTTCCATTGCTTTCCTTACCGCAGTGTTAGACAACTTCTGCAGTATGTGCACCGTGCTCACTAACTTTCTGATAAATGGCTGTACCGAACTCTGTTCTCCACCCATCGTCAGTACTGGTAGCGTTGCTTCCACTACTAGAGGTTTTGCTAATGAGGAATTAGCCTTTTACGGCGTTTATCTGTTTCTCTGCACCCTCGTATCCTATTATCCCGTTGCTACTAGAATTGTCTGCCTGAGACTTTCTGCCAGTAGCCGCTCCTGGTCCGCGACTGCTTATTTGACTGATGTCTTATTTGCAGCTAACCTACATATCTGCAGGTCTTTCTACTATCCGCCACCTGTGGATGCGCCCCGTTCCAGATTGAGTTCCGGCCCGAAGTGTATATATCCCCGGCGGGGGCATATACATCATTAAACTATTCTACAGAATTTGAAAAAAAAATCTTATTGAATAACAAAGCTACATTGAATTCATAAAAATATAAAAGAATTTTAAATATTAAGATCTTGCATAATTTTACGAAAACACTACATAATATCGTAATATTTGAAAAATCTAGGTAGCTAACGAAGTAATTAATTATGAGCGAAATTTAATTTCGAAGACTATTTATTATGAAATTGTCGAAGCGATAATATAATTGTTTTGATCCGTTAAGGTGGCTGACAATATACAATATGAAATAAATTATATAATATTTTTCTAAATGAATATCGGAACTATTGTTGAATTTGTTAAAATAAAATTGAATTCCACACATTTCTATTTTGTTTATTTTATATATGTATATATATATATATATATATATGTTTTTTTTTTTATTTCCTTAATTATGCCACTAGCTTTAGGCTATCTAGCAAAGTTTTCAAAAAAATATCTAGTGATTGACTTGTGAAATTCCTTATCTAGTGATAAGGATTTTCGCTAAATGTATGTTGCTGCTTATTCATAATAGATCAGTAGGGTTTTGTTCTTTTCAATCGCCTAATTTCTAACGCGTTGTCCAGCAGAACAAATTTGTGTGATAATAGAGTTTGTATTCGCTAGCTATTTCTTGTATTTCATCTTTTACCGGTTCGTATGCAGTGTAATATTACTTACATACAACCTACGATTGTTTTTAATGGTTTGATTTTCGAAATTATCGCTATATTACTCCGCTTAGCACAATCCTAAAGTTGACTTCCATACGCCCATATGGGCTTTAAAATTTGAAAATAAAGTATCCAATCGTAACCCACTAACAATTGATTGAATTTTGGACGTCTGTACGGCACTCGGTTAGGAATTTAAAAAAGGAAGAGGACAACTCGAATGTCGTTCGGAGGTGTTTATATGAGCTAGCGTCATATTATGCCCTTGTACGCTACTTACACTGTACAACAAATTATGTATATGTAAGTAGTCGCCTACCTCCGATACCGAGACGGCATTTAATGATTAGTAATAAAATAGGATAAGGGCTTTCTTCCTGTAAAATGATATTTTAGAAACAAAATTAAAAACGGTCGACCATTTTCATTCGAAGCGTTTAAAAGCGTATTCGGTTATTTCGCGCGCGCCTAAATAAATATGAATTCATACGCTTACCATTCGATTTATTCTCTGTTTATTCTATTTTCCGCATTTCTGTCGAAAAATATTTTTCATTTAAACGTTTCATCTGTAAAACAAAAAAATTAAAAACGTAAAAAAATTATCTCTTCGTGCTTTAAAAACAACAAAAAAAAATACAATTTATTCGGTTATGTTTACACTTAGAAGAGAATTCTTTTAACATGGTTATTTATAGTTGATGGGAGAAAAACTGCATTAATTAATAAAACTACACCGAAGAAATATTCTTGTCATTTAAAAAGATGAATAAACGTATCTATAAAAGTTTCGATCATCGAGTAACGCGATTATAATTCGGATGGTAGGACTAAGAAAATTAGAACCAGAATAGAAAATGTTAGTTCAACTTTTATCTCTGTGAAGAAGTTATTTACAAGAAAAGGTATAAGTCCCCGCATTTGCCGATGAGGTTAGCTAAAAAAACCCACGTATTTGTTGTACGGAGAAGTTGAATAATTACAGCCACGTTAGAAAAGAAAATACAGACCTTCGAGATGTTTATATATATACATATATATATATATATATACATATATTAAAAATTCCGCGGACAGACAGAATATCGAATCAGGAAGTCTTAAACAATATGTCAAACGAAAGGGTTATTATTACGGGCTATTCAAGAACGCAAACTGAGTTACTACGGTCATATTCATCGTAATGAAAAATACCATCCTCTTTTGCAATTGGTATTACATGCAGCAATTGTTAGCGAAAAAAAACGTAGGCAGAAGGAAACTTCAGTGGGTGAGCAGATCTCCAACAATGGTGCCGATGTACGCGAGCCGAATTAAAAAATGCGGCCACGGATAAAGTGAAAATGGTATTACTGATCACCAAACTCCGTTCGGAGACTGCGTAGATAACAAGATCAATAATACACACAAATATATATATATATCTATATATTACGTATATATAAAAATGTTCATCCGTCTCGATGAGTAACCTAATTTTCTGAATTGTGTCTAAGTAATTCTTATCAAACTTTCTTTCAGGTTAATTTTTTGTTTTCGTTGCAAAGTGAACTCTAGTCAGACAGCGTTAATTTTCAGTCAATTTATTAGTTTTAATTTCGAAGACTCAATTAGTCTTCCATTTGACTCTGACGCCGGTAACAGTTTCGCCCACCGAACTAATAATTTAAATCTACTTTTGTTTATTTTATATATACATACATGTGTGTATATATATATATACCTATAAAATGTTTATTGTTCTTTGCGTTTGTTTAAATCGTTTTCTTAAGTAAACGCTGGTAGATTTTATTAAAATAGTTTTTATTTAGTTCGGTTGATTATTTATCACTCTCGTAACGGAATTAAATTAACGGAAGGGTGGAGCGAGGCGAAAATTTTGGGACTTTCTTCTCTAAACAAAAGAAAAACAAACAATAGTATCTAATAATGAATATAAAAATAGAAGTTACTTTTTAAATTGAAAAAAGTGAAAAACTAAAAAACGGAAAAAAAACCCACTAAAAGCTTTTTACGGTTGGATTTAAGAGAAACCTTACAGTTACGTCGTTTCAACTGGATACTATTTATTATCGCTATTTCGTGATCGTTGTAGTCGCTAATTTCGAATCTAATTCGAAATGACTATCGTAACCATTAACGAGATAGATAATTACAATTTCTTACACTTTATGCCTGCCCAGTCTGGTCTTATACACCAGCAGAAGTAATATAAACCAGGTTACTGAAAAACCATTGCTACCGAGTTAATAACCCACGATTTACTTCGATTGAATCTTTACACGATACGTTAAAATTCCCACAGGAAATGATTAAAGGTATAACCGAAAATTTTTTCGACGTTTATAAATATTCCGAAATTCCGATAGTAAGTTCTATAAGTGGTTAACCGATCTCTAAGACACGGATATAAATAAGCAAATCCGTCGGAAGATAGACAGATTAGATAGATAGCAGAGAGAATAGACAGATTGGAGACAAACATGAATATGATAGGTGTATAGATAGATATGCAGGTAGGTATGGTCGGGTATAGTATACAGATTGGACCTATAGATTATGTAGATAGATGGGTTAGGTTAGGTAAAAAAAAAAAAAAAAAGTTAATATGTTACCGAGTATATTAAATTAAATAATCTGTCCGTTCTCGTGTCGACGAATAAACTAAGATACCAAGTTCGTTTTGATAATAAAAGTGTGTATACACTTTGTTATTTTTAAGAGAGCGGGGTTTCTTATATTTTAAAGCTTTTCTACAACTTACACATAACTTTTTTATTCATTTATTATAAATATTATCAACTTTGATTATATTTTCAACAATGTGTTTTGTGAAGAGAATCGTTATTTGGTACGAAAATATTTGTAGTTTGTATTGTATTTTGTGTAACGTGCAAACAAATTTACCGCATAATAATAAACAATTTTTTCATTTATTCTCACTGTGTTAATCGGAGAACGATTATTCACGTTTCGATTTATTATTTAACCATTTCAGTCACGATTCCATGGTACGTGAAATTTTAATGCTAACAAAAATTGTTATTTTCTGGTTGATGTGAAATGTGTTAATTTTTTTAAAAATATTTACTTATATCTATACTAATATATAAAACTGTAGTGTCTCTCTGTGATTTGCGAATATTTCCATTATAATCACCGCATTTGGCTATTTTTATCACATGTAAACAGAAAATTTATTTTTTAAATTTTTTTTCTGTCTGTTTCGATTTTACTCATAAACTGTTAAAGCAACAATAATGGAATTCGCACAGCTTATAGCCTATAGTATCGGATTCGTTCTAATCTTTACTTCACATTGATATCACAAATAGGACAGAAATTACAATAATTTAAAAGTTTTAAAATATCGCTGTCTCTTTCTTTTAACAGTTTTATATATTAGTATAGTATACTTTATTTATATATATATATATATATATATATATATATATATATATATATATATATATATATATATATATACATATTTTAAAAGCAAGAAAAACGCTGGAAACCCTGCACTTGAGATTCCTCAGAAATCTTGATTGCTGAAAAACGAGTCAAATGGATAGGGCACGTAATTAGAATGGACGAGGATCGGATACCGAAAAAGATTTTATACGGCGTATTAAAAAATGGAAAGAGGCCGTTAGGCCGTCCTCATTGGCGCTACAAAAAGATGTTATTTCTGAAGATTTGAAAAGGGAAGGAATTAAATCAACTATTGACCGCTGGGAAAAGGTGGCATTGGATCGTAAGCAATGGGTATCAGTAATCCAGCAAGTAATGCAAGGAAGAAGATACATTAAAAGAAGAAAATTGAAGCCGATAGCAGCGGATAACAATAGTACCGTGCCCCAAATGGTTTTCAAATGTTCATTGTGTAGCTTTGTACACAAAATAGGACTAATATCGCATAATAGACATAAACATAAATAGAGAGTATGCTAGACGACGACGATATATATATATCTCCGTCCATTATTTCGGTCACGCCTATAATGCGACAAATCGTAATTTGTATTGCGGGTGTTGGTAGTGAAGGTACATTCATGCCGGAAAAAGTGTTAAATTTTAAACTACTTGGCAGTGATATCGCGGTTTACTACTTTTTAAAACTTTAAATTATTGTAATTTCTGTCCTATTTGTGATGTCAATGCAAAACAAAGCTTTAAAAAAATAATTACACAGTCGAAGCTGTGGGTAACTTCTAATATATATACATACATATATATATAGAAAATTATTATCTACAGTTCGCCTATGAAACAGTATTGTATAACATGTACCGAAATGTTCAATTTTCCTGATTGTTCGTTTATCGCTTCTATACACGAGAAAACGTTAAAAGATTCCTAATTATGTCGACGATAACGGTTTTTATCCCGGTAAGATTGAGGTTTGGTTTTTCCACTGACCTACCAGGAATTACATCATCATCGTCGAATTTGCCGTAGTATTATTCAATTTTTCTTGTTGTTTTTTTTACATTGCTAACTTGTAACTAAAGTTTTCATATGTAACGGCGAGTTCGTAATTTTTTACTTTTCTACTAATTCATTTATACAGGATCCGCTGGCTTAATCTTTTTCAGTATCGAGATCCGCTGGCTTAATTTTTTTCAGCTCATCACTAGAATACTTATAACGCTCATGTTTACTTCTGGTGCTATACCGTTATCGAGGTTGGTGTCTAATTCTCCGGAGTATCTTCTACGAGACTACCGCGTTACTTTTGGTGTGAATTGATCACAACAGTGCGAAGAGAGTTTGAAAAGAATTCAAAGTTACGCGATTTTTTTTGCGGGATACCTTAGGAGCCGCGTTTACGAAACACGTTTACGAGATCTGCAAGGTCCGAAAACACGGATTTCTGAAGAAATTTCAAAAATTCAGCGACCTTTGGTGAAAACGTGTTCGAAAATGTTGTAAAAAGAACGAATGAATTGTTGCAAATGGCGATTATTTGAAGGATGTTGTGCTCCATAAATGATTGTAAGCTAATCTCCCGTTTTCCTATTTTTAAATAAAATTTCATTCGAAAATTTTGATCGAATAATTTTCGAGTTATTCAAAAAAACAACAAAACCATCCGTCTTCTCTGTGCCACCTTGTAATACTGTTTCCTAGGTGAACTGTAGATAATCATTTTCGATGTGTGTATATATATATATATATATATATATATATATATATATATATATATATATGTATATATACTAGAAGTTACCCACAGCTTCGACTGTGTAATTATTTTTTTAAAGCTTTGTTTTGCATTGACATCACAAATAGGACAGAAATTACAATAATTTAAAGTTTTAAAAAGTAGTAAACCGCGATATCTCTACCAAGTAGTTTAGAATTTAACACTTTTTCCGGCA
The DNA here is from genome assembly GCA_032883995.1 of Coronaproctus castanopsis. Classification (NCBI taxonomy): domain Eukaryota; kingdom Metazoa; phylum Arthropoda; class Insecta; order Hemiptera; family Monophlebidae; genus Coronaproctus; species Coronaproctus castanopsis. Next base: position 13,751,402 of record CM065052.1, on the reverse strand, counting down.
TGAATGTACCTTCACTACCAACACCCGCAATACAAATTACGATTTGTCGCGTTATGGGCGTGACCGAAATAATGGATGGAGATATATATATATATATATATATATATATATATATCGTCGTCGTCTAGCATCAGTTGTTTTTTTAGCTTTATTTTTGAACTTTTCGTTTTCATTTTTACAATATGCATATATTCTTATAGTTTATATTTTTCTGAGTCAACTCGATAATGGCTTAATAGTCGAAAAGTTTTGTGTTGTTTATATATATATATATATATATATGTGTTTTTTTTGTGTGTGTGTGTGTGTGTGTGTGCATAAGAAATTATACATATAAATGTAGTAATTTTAACTAATTTTTGTTGTGTATTTATTTATTGATTAATTCAAATCTCATTTATATATAGCGAACTGAAATGTATTTATTTAATTTAATCTATCGTAATTGCAGTATTAAATGATTCTTTACTTCACTCGGTTGCTCGATCTGGATATCATATAGGACGGATGAGATCCTTGGCTTACGTGCATTTTTTTTTATTTTATTTTTTCTAATTTCTGGACTTCACTATCAAAGCTTCGCATCTCTTTTTTCGGATTTTGTAACTTTTTATTCTATACTTTCTTCGGAAGTATTTATTAGATTAGCCACGAATTTTTACAATGTCCTTTTATTTATGTACACAATTTCGGACGGATCAGTTTCGAGTTTACAATGGAAAATTTCTCTCGTCCGTGAGTTACATATGTTTCCGCATTTTTGAAGCTGCCCGTCTTCCGTACGATAATTAAATATGCTTCAGATTTCAATTCCATTCGTTCTTGAGGGGAGAAAGTGGCGTTGATTTCTTTTCTATCCTAAACCTTTATTCCATTCGAAAACGATTTAAAGTTCGGCTATTATTCTTACATATACTGACCTACCTCTACAACTATCTAACTATATGTTGTGTCGTTATCCTTGTATATATAATATAATATAAACCTCTTTTATGGTGCTACCTGCTATCACGGTTGTCACTACTCTCAAAAAACTAATTTTTTAAAGCCATATAAATGGGAGCGCCTTGATGTCAATCGAAAATCTTACAAAATTAAATTGACGGCTAATTTTCCTAAATAAATTATTTGTTTAAAAAATTACGTTAGCTGAGGTACTCGACGGTAAAAATTGTATGTTCGCTCACAACGGACTATCTACATGATTTACTACTCGCCAAAACAAAAATACCATCCTCTTGTAATCTTAGCTGTGTGTGACGATCAGTCAGTACTGGTATGTAGCGGAATACAAGTAAAAAGTCACCGTGGCGGAACATCAAATGGTTACAGGGCATGCAAGAAGGTTTGAAAAGTTATGGCCAAAGTAGAACGAACAGATGAAAGAATATTGTTAGGGTAACCTTGGAAAGTGAAAAAACTTCAACGGAGAATATGACTTTCGACTTCATCCAACCTGGAGAACGGTGATTGGTCAATTGAGAGAGAACCAATCGGTTGTAGTATTATCAATATAGTTAAGCTGGTAGCTCGTTATGTTACAGTTAGATTAGTTTAGTTCTGATGATGGGCACGGCATTGAAACGTAAACTCCGGTTAATTAATAAATTGCTTTACTTTTATTCATATATTATTAATATTTTTTTTGTACGTGGTTGTTCCGAAATTATTTTACCTAATTATGAATAAAATTAAATTTATATAGTTATTTTTTGAACGACCGAACGAACGACCCTTTTCGTTTCCACGAATTCTGTCCGGGTCTATAGAAATAAAATAAAAACTTGACCGAGAGATACGTCACCGGCAGTTGATGTAAACAGTTGTGAAAAACAGAATTTTAAAAGAAATTTTAATGAAGTCAAAAAAAAATAAAAAGAAAAAAGTAAAAGATTTAACAACTACATGGAAGTGTAACATTTTCTAAAACAGATATATACGGATAATAGCCGATGATAATGCTAATGATGAAAACAACAATAATAACCGTAATCATAATCATAATAATAGTGATAATGATAGTAATAATAAGGCTAATAGTGGAACGAAGGCGAAGGAAAGTAATGAAAGAATGCTGGGGCGCTTATTTTTAATATTTTAAAATGGACTCTTTGATATCAGCGTCCATCTGCGTATAATTTGCGAAAGAAAAATTCTCCGTTTCTACCCTAATGTCGACTTTAACACTTTCCAATTAAAAAAGAAAAATATATCGTTTATTTTTTTTTTAATTTTTTATTTTAAAATTTTAAAAAAAATACCTTCTTTCCCAGTTTCTTTTATTTATTTTTCCATAGTTCTTTTTTTTAATTGTTTTTTGTTATAATTTTCAATTTAAAATAATAAATTAGGTAGATGTGTAATATACATATAATCACGTTTTCTAATCCGTGTATATATATTTTTTAAAAATACAAATAAAAAATGGCTCGCCGACTCTTTATGTTTATACCGCCGATCCGTTCTTTCTAAAGACCTAGACAGATTGTCCAGCCAGATTATCTTGTGGAGTAATTGAGGAGTTGCGGAGCCGTCAACTGTCCAAACTAACACCTACCATTGAGAAGTATAATTTAGTGAAACTCTTGCTAAGAGCCACTGCCCCTAACAAGCAGCACGAGTGCGATTTGTGAGGTACTGGATGATATCATTTCGGATGATGAGTTCGCGGCCCACTGCTCATGTCCACTTTCAAGTGTGATCCTATAAAGGAAACACAGGAGATCTCGTCTGATTAACTAGGTAGATTTCTGACGGAAGAAATCTGTTCATCTCTCCGCCCGCACACCAGTAATTTGGCGATACCAGCCGAAGGAAATTTAACTGATTGAATTTCCTCAGCAACAAGGGTACCTTCAAGCATACATTAATAAATCTGTCGGTGATGTGAAAAAAGCTATTCGAATACTTGTACCAATTTTCAGTCATCGTTTTCATCATTCTTCGATAAACGAGAAATTAATTTACACTACCATTATAAGACCTAGGTTAGTTTATGCTTGTCTGGTCTGTTGTTCAGTGTCCATTAGTATTTACAAAAAACCCAAGGTAATGCAACACCGATGTTGCAGAATATCATTATATGCTCCCCGATTGACTAAAATACAGTACATGCATTCCACGGTAAATATTGCTCATATTTATGATCATATTTATAAATTATCAAAGAAATTTTATGATAAATGTATCATGACAATAATATAATTCAGGTAATCGAGGATTACAATATGCATTATCTCAGCATGCGTTACATTAGATATAGTATTAAGCACCGATTTCTAATGTAGCATTATATGATCAGACCTGCGTTACTATTTTTTTATTTATTTACTTATTTATTTATTTTTATTGATGTACAAGTTAAATTAAATTTATTATACCAGCTAATAGGTTTTTTTTTTTTTTTTTTTTTTAATTTTCCTATTGTTATTTTACTGTTATTTTCTTTATTATTTCTTTAGTTTTGTAAAGGCATTTGGTTGTATTTAAACTGCTAAGGTAGCTTTAATGATACTTGGCATATGTGTATGATATAAATTCTTCATGATTTATAAAATGTTGTATTGAAATAAATATAAATATACTATTTTTTTGAATCAAACCGATGCAGCATAAGTGACGATCGATATTTTTATCGCTTTGTACAAAAGCTTCGCTGGAACGTGCGAATCCCGCACTCAGACCGTGCCAATCGGGCTATTCCGTGGTATGCTGTTATTCGGGTTTATAAAAACTTGTCAAAGCACGGTCTTACAGCGCTCCCTTGGAGGTATCCCTATGTTAAGGATTTCTCCACTGATGTAGTAGAGGCTTTAAGGAAAACAGTTCTTCCCAGGAAGTATAGTCTTCCATTATTTCTGTTAAATATTGGAGACTTTAGCTGCGTGTAACTCAACGATATCTTTCATCCAGGGTCATGTGGTCAAAAGTGCCCCGGATATCGGGGAAAATTCCCACTACGTTCTTCCGTTGACACAATTGCACCCAACTTAGCTATGACATAACCGCAGACTCTGAGCAGGCACAGTTAAACTGAGCATGCGACAGCTAAGAACGGTTGGCTAACTCTTTCTCAGCCACCAATACCCGTTCAAACAAATTGCCGACAAACGAAAGTAAGTTAATCGCCTATACGAAGAGGGTAATGAAGTATCTTTCCCAGTCGACTTTCGTGTAGGAACTATTATCGCCCGTTTCCAAAATTTCGGAATCACTCTCTGCTCTAAACACGCCTGAAACAGGTTCGTGAAGTAACGAGGATCTTGAAGGTGGACAGTCTTCAAGATTTCTACAGGAATTCCATCATTTCCACAAGACTTCCTATTTTTCACCATGGAAAGGTAATAGGTCACTTCTTCCAGCAACTGTTTCACGAGCAGCTGTGTTCAGCTTACTACCAAGATCAGTGACCGCCAGAGAATGACTCTAAGCTACCTCGCCAGAAACTGAGTCCAAAGATATAGGTAAACAGTCTGCAACAAGCGAATGCAGCAAGAAAGCGAGATTCTTTTCGATCGTCATTATTTTTGACCCACTGTCATCTAATAGAACACTTAGAATTTTGCGGCGAATATTTTTGCCGCGCAAAATCCTACTTGCGGCATCGAAAGGATCTTGCCAATTAGCAGGTCCAACGAATGTTTTCCAAGATCGGTGCTTTGTCTTCCGGATCTCGCGATCCAATGCCTTCTTGGCTATCTTGTAGGCCTGAAAGTCTGCCGCCTGTCGAGTCTTTTGTGCCCGTCGACGTAGTTTTCTTACCGCCTTCTGAGACTGTGTAACAGCCTGTGTCCACTATGTCTGTCTGCGGAGTAATGGAACCGGGTTCTTTAGGGGGTATACACGCTTAGCCGCCCGAAAGACTCCTCACTGGAACTCCTCGACTATAAGATCTGGTGTGTCGCAAACATACAGCCCTCGAGCTAAACCAGCCATGTTTTTGTTAAAAACGCCAAAGTCCCCATCGAAGCTCAACACTCTGTTCGACGGCCCAAGAATCACATATCGACTGCCCTCAATAATATTAAAAATAATCGAAGCGTGGTCATGGAACACGTCGAAAGAGTGAACTCTCCAATCCTGAACTTCCTGAATCGAGCCACTAACAAAGGTCGCGTCAATTACGGACTAACCAGACCAACTGGAGAATGTCGGTGCACAATCTGCCGAATTTAATACATACAGATTGTCAGTAGCTGCAAAGGTCTCTATCAGGCGTCCTTCTGCGTTAGTATCACTTTTGACAAATTCAGCAGACACTCTTCTAGTCTTAATTTAGCGTTAGTTTTATCGTCACGCGCATTTTCAGATGTCCCGCTATACGCGAAACTGTATTCCTCATCTCTGTCCCAGGAATCTATTTCTTCTCGGGATGTAGTGTTTTAAATTAGTATTTTGTTTTTCGACGTTTAGTCACCTGAGTTCGCTGCTTCCGTTTTTAACGTTGTGGACATTATATTATACAAGCCGAAAGAAAAAAAACCCAGCAATTTCGAAACGATCTGTTTCTAACTCGCTAAAGAGTAAACCATTTGTCTTTTTATCTCTTAAGAATCCTATTACGTATTTACAGTATCGGCTTGGGGTGGGGGTTATAGTACTAGCCCGAAATAACAGAAAAACACAGAAGATACCACCAACGGACTACAGAAGATCTTAACGCTAGAAAAGGCATTCTAATTTTATTAACTACGTCGATGTCCTATTGGAGTCGCGACAGAATTTTGTTTTTAAGTGCTCAACGATGTGTCGTGAGCCTATTGTTCCTGTGGCTAATATTAGCTTAAACGTTTAAAACTGAAAAGACCTTTTAGCAGCTGCGCGCGAAATAAGATAATAAATTCATTCAAAATTGTAAATACATACATACATACATATATATATTATATATATATATACACGTATGTGTGTTAAATAGAGTGTCGAGTGCAAAACGTAAGATAAATTTAAATTTCATTACTGGAAACGATTTAGTTGCTATTCGTTTCAAAATGTTTTTTCCATCATACCGGACTGCACGTAATAAAGACAATGGAAGAATCGGAGTGTTCAAACTAAATGTTCCGAACGTAAAATAAAGAAAAGCATAAAAGAAAGTTAAAAAAGCTCTACGGTAAAAGTTCAACTTTCAAGTCGTACCCTTTTTTAGTATGATGCAAAAATGCACGCGTTTATATAATGTTTATATATATATATATATATATATATATATATATATATATATATATATATATATATATATATATAATACGGTTTGCAAAATTTTACCACGATGAACAGGTCTGCTAAAGGGGAGAATATACTTAATTAACGAACTAGGTACATCATCGTTAGCGTTATTCCGGTCCGTTATCTGCGTCTCGGGAATTTATCTTTTGCTTTAGTTTTTCTTTTGATATTCGACTTTTATCTTGGTTCGTGTTCATTTTTCCAACTCGCGTTTCCACGAAAACTTGGAAAAACAAAGTCCGTTCTACGGTCGCGGTAATTTAACTTTCCGTTTTTTTTTTCTACCTACATACCCGTAGGGAATAAAACGCTTTTGTCGCATCTCTCAATTCGGCCTTCGCCGTTCGGTCGAATTTTGAACATTTACGTCGGTCAACGCGAAGATGTTATTTATTCACCCGTTCGCGATTAATATTTAATTTTGATTTACATTCGTTAATGCCGGCAAGTATATAGTGCCGGCGCGATATTTAGTCCTACTTTTAACAAGTTTCGTAGTACGATCGAAAGATTTAGTACTACAAGCGACGCAGTTAGGAGGAAAAATCGCAGAAATAATACGGGGGTTTGGTTTTAAATCTCTTGTTCGTTGTTTATTAATCTCTTTTGCCGAATCATCGTGTCGAGTTGCTATTCCGCGCGAACGATTTGAGGGTAGGTTTATCTATCGCGGAGGCTTAATTAGCCACTAAAATCGTGCGATTGCGCTAGACGTTTACTTACGGGATTTTCTCTGAAGTCGCAGTTGTGTATCTTTAAGTCGCAATCGAGCCAGATATACAGGGAGATGGGCATGCAAAAGTTTACAAAATTCAACTTTTATTTAATTATATCGCAAAAATGTTCACAGCAAGTGTTCGAATTGGTTACCGTGCGTATCGGTACATTGGATTTAATAATACGTGCGAGTATTGCGCGGTCTTTATTGATGATGTCAAACTCGGCTATTATTGAAAGCTTTGACCTTTTGTATCGACGCCTAAAAACCCGGTCCTTCAACATGCCCCGTTTTTCTATTTTAGAATGAAGTATAATTATACGCTTACTAGCATATTTAATTTTACTATATTACACCATTATCATTATTAAATGCGAAGGATATTACTGCGTAATTTTACTTTCCGATTACTGTAGGATAGTATTTAATTGTGTCGCTGTATGGCTGCGAAACACGGACGCTGAAGGCTAAAATAAGTCAAAACTATAGAAGCCTTCGAAATGGTGGTGTTATCGTCTTATCATATCGTGGACAACAAATAAACGAAGTTTCGGACATATTGAAAAAAGATAAGGAATTGTTGAATCAAGCGAAGAAAAACAGCGTAGACACATATTAAGAGGCCTAAAGTATGTACTGCCGCAGAAATCATGGGAGAAGTAGCAGGAAAAAGAAGAGTAGGCAGAAGAACGATTGCTTGACTGGATAATATCCGAAAATAGTCGTCGATGAAGGTATATTGTTTCATAAGGGCAAGAGACCGAAAATTATATCAAGAAATTGTCTCCAAACGACCGAGAACAGTCAATTGGACCAAGAAGAAAAATAAAAGTATTCAATTAAAATAATGTTTTCTAAAAAAAAAATTTTCTAGTAAAATTGTATAAAAGTCGGTTTTCGATAAAATATTGACGTAATAAATTGACGGTCTTAATAAAATAACAATCACCTTTAACCTGTTCTTTATTCCAAGCAATATTCGTTACGATTCATTGACGAGATGACACATTTACGGTCTTTGAAAGTTTCGAGGAAGAACAAAATTACCATAATTACGGAGACGTTCGTGTTTTACTTAATTCATTTCGTTTACGCAAACATGCAACCATGCATACATATACGTACATACAATCTGTGTATATACATATATATGCGCCTAGATAAAGTTTGATTTGAAAAAAAGCTTCAAAGAACCTGTCACTCGTTGCCTAGGTTAGCGTTATTACGTTAAGCTTCGTTTTCGTTCTTTCATTTATTCATTTAATTACCGTTGACCGTTTACCAAAATCAGTTCAAAATTTTACCAGCATTTACGATTTTAAAAATGGCCTTACAATTCTCAATTTAATATTGACGCATTGGTTTTTTAACATGACTGGGGAACGGTAAACGGCGATTAAATAAACCAATACGTAAATTGAACAACAACGGAATATAATGTATATTTTGTATATTTAAACGAGCGATTATGCATATATATATATCGATTACGATGTCCTTATATGAATCCACTGCTGGATGTAAGCGTTCCCCTTTTCTTTCCATCTTTAGCGATTACGGGCCTCATTTATTCATTTCATACCTTCTTTGTATACCGTCATGCCACTATGTATCCGGACGACCGCAACACGGACGCATTGAAAAAAACTTCGAACCATTGTTTTACAGACCATGTCAGTCCATCTCGTAGGAGGCCGGCCTCGTTTTTGACTTCCTTCCATGATACCTTGTATAGCTGTTTCCAACGTTCCTGCTCTAATGCTGCGGCCAAAATATTTAAGTATCCGCCTACAGTACCACCTTTCCATATCCGATTTACGGATTGTACATGTTTCCGAAGCGTATAAAAATACCGAGAACACGAGGGCCTGTTCTAAACGTATCTTTAACGTTTTACTTAACGCTGAATGAAGCCGGATTTTCTTCAGTCGTCCCATCGCACTGCGTGTTATTTGTGCTCTATGACGAATTTCAAATTCGCATTTACTATTATAGATTACAGATATGTGAACCTGTCTACAACTTTGACTATTTCACGAATTTCTGACCTATTGTTCTTGGGCCGATTTATTATCTTAATCTTTGATTTTTATTTGCTTATTATCAGGCCGTACTTAGCGCTGGTTATTTCTAATTGATGTGTTAAACTGCTCATGCTCTCTAAACTTGTTGTTATTAGTGTAGCGTCGTCCGTATATCGAAAGTTTCCAACGAGTATTCCTCCGACTGAAATGCCATATTTTTTTCCCTCTTCAACTTCATTCCCGACGTTATTGTCTAAAAATTCTTTTATAACTTCACGTATTACCCATTCTCCACATATATTAAATAATAATGGGATAATATGCATCCTTGGCGAACTCCTCGCTCAGGATGAAGGATGTCTGAGAATATCGAATGATTCACGCGGTCATTTGCTGTGGTTTCTTCCTATAAACGCCTGATTAACTACACGAGGTGCTTTGGGGCACCTATCTCAATCAAAATATGACACAGTTCTTTCTATTGTACACAATCGAACCCTTTTTTTTTTGTAATCGACAAAGCTTAGCACTGTTTGCTTGTCTTATTCTCTCGTTTTTTCTATTATTTGCTTGAGATTGTGAAATTATTCTCATGTTCCTCTAACCCTGGAAAATACTGCTTTCCTGTGGTATTTGCTTCTGAAGAAAAGTGTATAAGCGATTATAAATAATTTTCAGTAACACCTTGCTTGCATGGGAGATCGATGATATCGTACGGTTATTTTTCGCAATTTTTTAGAGATCCTTTCTTGTGCAGTGCTGCGTCCAATCTATCGGCCACATTCCGGATGGACAAATAGTGTTACATATATTCAAAAGTCTCCTTGTAACTCTTCAACGTTCTGGTATAATTGAAAGCATGGCTTACTGGAAACCGTATGAACCAAAGCGAAGTACTTTTTCCCTTAATTCTGACTTTCGGCGGAGTAATACTGTTGAAAATCCATTAGTATTGTTTAATCTTTGGTAACATTTCAGTCCAATTCCACTTAATATTCTCGCAAGGGGCACTTGATAAGTTATAACGCGTTAATTCATCGACCACCTCATTTCCAGTGATATCACAATGAGAAGGGACTCACTTAAACTTCACTCTAGACCCACGATTATAAAGCTGAATAACACGATGTCTCACATCAAATTCCAACTTGGACATATCGAGATCTGGGATGTTAGACAATTGTAATAGGACAACCAAGGAAAATGATTAGAATATTCTTTTTCCTCAAATCTTTAACTACGTGCAAAGCTTTGTAAATGGCAAACAATTCTACAACAAATGAGGAACCTGCAAAGGATAATCTGTATACCCTCGATATGCCTTTTTTCGGGTAGTATAAAGCCGAAGTACAATTTCCACGTATTTTATCTACCGACCCATCTATAAATATGATTTCATAGTGGCTAAATTTTTCATTAATTGCTTGCCCAAATGCAGCATTGTTAACGCTAGAAGGAAGAGTTTTAGCAATATTATTATCGAAGGAAATTAAGTCAATGTCTAACGAAAAAAAAAATCCTAAAAATAGAATCGGTAGAAGGGATGAGAAACATTTTGGATAATTTCAATTGTTTCCAGTTTATTATGGCTGGAAAGAAGAGGTGGAAGACTTTTATTTGACCAGTATCTATTATGCCGCAGTCTCAATAAACATCGAATTTGGTTATTAATCACATGGGTTTTTCTCTCTTTCACTTTGAGATAAAACTTGTTCGCTATATATTCCTGCCTAAGTTTTAATGGAGGTTCAGCCATCTCCGCCTTTAAAGTCTGTAAAGGCGTGGAGGATATCGCTCTCAAACATAATCGAAGAGCCTTATTTTGCACAACTTGTAATTGAAGCCCTACCTATTTGCTTAATTTCTGTGATTTTGTTACAATAACCTAAATTTTTTAATATATTAGCTATGCTAATAGAAACGTTATTATTAGAGACTTGTACTATACAACTTTAAAATCTGAATAATCGTCACAATTATCGTAATGCGAGACGGGGAATGATTTATCGCTCGAGATATGTAAATCATCACGTATCGAATCCTTATCGGTATTAGGTTGTACTGCGTGTAGATGGGAAGAACAGACGCCTTTATCATCTGAATAACTGTACGTGTCTTTATCACCGTTAATGTTACCTCCTTGTTTATTGTGAGTGGAGTTCCTCCCTCTTCGACATCCACAGACGGCGGTTTTATACGTCGATATATCTGGTTGCGCGTAAACGATTAGCCGATAACGACGCGATAAAATAAAATTAAAACGAATGTATATAGAAATAACAAGTCAAATAAATCTATATAGAAATAACCGTAAACAATAAAGATAGCGAAAGTGACAGACACGATATATAATCGCACTTATCTCGATTAGATGTAGTCTTCAGCTTACAGATTCTTACGAATTGTCTCCTTACTACTAGTGCGTGATTGTCAGCTATCCACAAATTATTAACATACGCAACTTGCGCTATGCATTACCCGAGAAAAATTGTAATTTCCACTATACGGAATTTACGTTCGAAATAAAAATATAAGCAAATTTTACGGTTAGTCTGGTAGTTCGAATTAATATTCGACCGTAGTCGACGTAGGCTTTAAAATACGAAGTTCTTATATCGTTAGGTTAGGTTACATGTTTCTCGTTATTTATGTCTCGTGATGGAAGTGTAATTTGAAGTAAATTTGAAATTTGAAATTTGAAATTTTTTATTATTGTTATTTATTATTATTATTATTAAAAAAAAATCCGAAGACTAAGTAACCGGAACGAAACTGCTTTGTTAATTAAAAACATGGACTGCGCGTTGTCCAACGTTTTTTTCATCTATCTTTCTAACGAGCGCTGTTTCTACTTGTTACAATAATACGCGGAGTGGCGAAATTCATTAATCCCTTCTCGCATGACTGTTCTGTTGGGGGGGGGGGTAGGTAATTAGGTTGCAAATGAGGTAAACGAAATTACCTCTAAAATTCGTATAACTTCCAGACTAAAAGTCTCGTATACACATATACACATTATACATTGACGATGTATATATGTATATTACCCGTACATATACATATTTATACACATATATAAGCTTTATTATGAAAAATATGTATGTACGCGTAAATATATCGCGCAGTTAGACGAGAGGCATATCAGTTTAAAAATTACAAAATATGGTAATTTTTGAAGTTGGGCTCAATTTTCTGTTTAAATATTCTTTAACGAAAAAAAGAAAGAAATATAAGAAATATGTGTAAATTGACACGGATGAATATATTCATATATACAAATGTCAGTGTGTATACTTGTATTACGTACCTGCATATACATACACTACAATATAATATGTATAAATGTATATATATATATATATATATATATATATATATGTGACTGTATATACCTGGTATTATGTACCATACATACATACACGTACAAAATAATACGTATACACGTAGACATAATATGTTACGTGTAAATATTCCACGTGTATTATTATACATGTATACATAATTATGTACTTCTTCTTGAGTCGTATTCGTTAAGTTTGGCGTCCACATCCTTCACTGCTTCAAACCATGCTTGTTGGTGCCTTGCTAAATGAATTTCCGATTCCGGCAACCGTTATCCATTCCCGAATATTTGAAACACATGACGTCTTTCTGACGAACACCTTCTGTTGCTCCCATCGGTATTATTTGGTGTATCTCGTATTTTGGTCCTCGCATTAAATGACCGAGATAATTAGTTCGCTTGAATTTTACAAATCTGATAAATTCCCAATCTTTCTTCATTCGTTTCATAACTTCTTTATTTGTTATTTTTGCTGTCCGCGGCATTGCTAGTAATCGTCTGTAAAGCAAAGTCTCAAACGATACTAGTCGTTTTATTTGTTCAGCTTTTAATGTCTACCTACTTACTTCGCGGTCTTCCTCTTTGAATTTTCCGAATTGTTTTTACTTCTATCAGGTTAGCAATCCATATCGAGTGACTATAATGTGTCCTATTACCGTATCCCTTCTTCTTCGTATCGTTTTTAAAATTTCACGTTTTCCATTTACTTTGCGCAATATCTCGCGGTTGGATATTCCATTTTATTTTTAACATGCGTTGTCAGTACCATATTTCAAGCGCCTCTAATTTACATTTGTCCTTCTTCAGCAATGTCCATGTTTCGTATCCATAAAGACCGATACTCCAGATGAAACTCTTGATAAATTGTTTTCTGGTTATATATTTCTGGACGAGAGAGGGTCTATTTTTTGCTGAAATCATTCTTTGCTTTTGTGGTATTCTTATCCTTATTTCCTATTCCGTTCTACCATAATTTGTTATTAGGCTGCCCAGATATTCAAATTGCTTCACATGCTGTAACGTTTTCCCATTTATTATTATTTTCGTCTGGCCATCTCATTTTTTTTATCGCACCTGAAAATTTTGATTTTAATTTCATTGCTGTTTAATAATTTTTTTAAAACATTAATGGACTTCTGCAATTTTGCTTCGCTATCCGCAATTAGTGCTATATCATCGGTATATCAAAACTCCGTTTATTTTTATTCCCACGTCATCGATATCTGAAAAGCACTTCATTGCTTTTTCCATATAAAGGTTATAAAGGTGACAGGCAGTAGCCCTGTCGAACTGCTTTTTTTACTTTCGCGCTAGTTTTTTCATTTATCGTGAGTTGTTAATTTTTATACAACTGGAAAAGTATTCTTCTATCGTTGAAATCTATATTTATTTCCTTTAGGCATTGAAACATAGTGTCGTCCTAATTAGCATTGTTGAAAGCCTTTTCGATGTCAATGAAAGAAGAGTATAACGCAATCAGAGGGGAGTTGTTTAAATTAACGGATAGTTGCTATGAATAGGGTAAATTACCTACATTGGCATTAAAATTGGTCATGGAGAAAAAAATAAAAGTTGGGGAAGAATTATGTCTAGCATTCGTAGATGTTAAAAAGACGTTTGATTGTGTAGCATGGGATGTATTATTAACTAGAAGCAATACGATTAGGTTACAAAGATTGGAAAATAATATGGGAGTTATATAAGGAGCAATCGGCGGAAATAAGAGTCGGAAATTCAAAAGAAAAAGTGGAGATTAAAAAGTGAATATTATCACCTATACTTTTTAACCTGGTAATAGAAGAACCAGCACTAGAAGAAGACAGTACAGGCGTGAAAATAAACGAGCAACATATACATTGCATAAGATTTGTAGACGATATTACATTATTACAATGAACAACAAATGAGAAAATTATAAAAATACTTAAAAAAAAACAATTTAAACATAAGAAAAAGTAAAACAAAAGTTCTAGTAGCGGTAAAATATGAAAAGAAAATACACATAATGTTAGAAAACAATAATATCGTATACAAGAAGTAGCGATATAAAAATAAAAACAATAATTGCAATAGCGAAACAAGCGTTCGTGAAAAGAAGACATCTATTTAATAAAAACATGAAAATAGAAACACGAAAAAACTATGACGTATATTACTATATGGTTCAGAAACGTGTGTGTTAACGAAACATTTCAAAGATTTTAAGTTTTCTTTTATTCGGTTCAATTGTATTGAAGTTTTTTTTTTCTCACTTCATAAAGATATTGTTTTGTTTTACATTTGTATTAGTAATGCCGATTTATAATATACTTATAATTATTTTCCAATCGGTATAAGACGATACTATTCTCCTATTTATCTGTTATTTTGTATTTATTTTTGTATTAATTTTTGTATTTTTCGTTTCATCTTGAAGTTAATTATTATTTTAAGTTCTAGTTATATCATTTGTACAATTGTTTTGGTGTTTAATTTTTCTCTATGCACTGTATTAATAAAAACTAAATTTCCTTTTATATCAGTATCTTCTGAAGATTCCCGTTTTTTTTTAAAAACTTGCGACACTACAAAAAACAGCTTTTATGAAATTTTCAAACAAACCAAATATCATTAAAGTTAAAATAAATAACTCTTCGCTCACTTCATGTCAGCACCTCAATAGGCTTTTTGCTAGGTAGGCGTTTAAAGAGGGAATGCACGTATTATAGAAAAAAAGTACTTTTATACGCTTCAATCCATTTAAATTGGTATTATTCATCTTAATAATGTCATAGATCTTTCAATTTTTAACATTACGTAGTAAACGATTTTCTAATTTAACCTATTATTATTATTGTCATATAGTTTACTAATTATGGCAAAAATATAATTATTTTATTATACACGTTACGGAAGTAATCGTAAAATTTTAAATTACTTTCAATTGTTACGCTTAAATATTTTACGTCCGCCGAATACTAATATTGTAACTTATTCAATTGTAGGTTTTTAAATTGTTTATTAAATAATATATATTTAGATTTCAACGTATCAATATTTAAATTTCTAGATATTTAAAACCTTTTCCGACTTTCTATTAGGTAACCATACGTTCTTTTCAATGTAAACTTGGAAATATATTCTGCCCTACATAGTTCGATGGGACCTTTAAGCGCGATCTTTAAAATCGTCAAATAGAAAAATTTTTTTATAGAGAAAGAAAACTTTTGTTTATCGTAGTTTTTCTTTATATAATATATATATATATATATATATATATATATACACTTATTAAGTATAATTGAAAACATACTATGTGTGTGGGGGGTGGGGGGTGGAATCAAATCTCACGACGTTGTTAGATTTTTGGAAGATAAAAATTGATTTTTCGAAATGAATTTTTATTCCTCGAAGGACTCACGCTTCAAAAAATTTTGATTAATTTGTTACTATTCGTATTTTTCGAGAGGTACTCACAGCGAACGTTATTCGCTTTCCACTGAGTTTTCGACTCATTTTGAAAATTTTATCAGCCGGTTCTGAAGTTCTGTTTCGTATTTATTAACGTACATGAATGAATAGAATATGACATACAATAAGGAATTCCATGTCACGCATTCGCTATATCGCCTTAGTAATATCGTAAAATAATAATAATAATAGTAAGAATAACAAAAATAAAAATAATAATAACGAATGTAAATAATAATAATAATAATAATAATAATAATAATAATGAAGATAAATAATAATAATAATAATAATAATTATTATTATTATTACTATTTTCGCGATGTCTATTACAGGAAAAGGTACGTAAGATTTACGATTTATGAAAACTTATACAGCCCGGTTCGTTTTAAGGGCGAATTTTGTATTATCTCGCCCGAGCGTAATCATTAAATCCTTCTAGCTTCTCGCAGATTATCCGCTATCTTATCAGCAGAAGAACGAGATGACACGAATTCGGAAGCAGCGGGTGAGACACGAATGTATTTAAAGCGACTATAAGCTACTAACGGGAATAACTTTCGGAACATTCTGCATACGATGCTTTTATAACGTTCGCCCGTTGAAGTTATATTCCGCTTATTATAAAATGAATACACGGTTCCGTTTATTAATTTTGAATATTTTCTGATCGTCCGTAATTATAGGGCAGCCCATTCTACACTATGTTCCCCTGCAACCTATAAAACGCCGTCACCAGTACTAAGCACAGCCCTCAAATATTTCATTCACCACAACTGGCAACAGAAGTGGAACTCACACCGCCACAACTTTCTTCTTGCTATCAAACCCTATGTTGGTTTCTGGAAACCACCTGAAAATTTATCCCGTTCCAACTATATAGGATTCAGTAGGCTCTGCCTTGGTCACATATCATTCTCTCATGGCCATCTACAACATATACCAACCCCGGCTTTTTGTCCCTTTTGTTTACTCCCCAAACCCCCTCTTGTTTGCCACATTTTACTATACTGTCTTACACTCCGTACATACAGACCTTATATTCATCCACGTACCCTATGTAGTTTCCTCTCCAATAGTTCTTCAATTATTCCCTTAATTATACGTCCGCAAAAAGCGATGGATCACTGGACATGAAACACAACATCAAGAAAACCTTGAACATTAGTAAAGATACTCCGTGGAGACTCCTTGATAAGCAAAGAACCAGCTAAAGTTACTGCAAACCAACTAGCACATCAATTGTTACCAAATGGCAAGTCAGCTAAAGGAGCCCTTATTGAGAAAGTTAAATTAAAACAGACGAATTTTGATGAACACAGCTGTTTTAAGGAAAGCTTTACAATATCAGAACTTGATGCAATCATCAGCACTATAAAAAATGGCAGGGCAACCTGTGTTGATGACATAACTGTAGAACAAATTAAGCACTTTCGACTGGGAAAGTGTATATGGCTTCTGGAACTGTTCATCATCATCATCATCATAGTTCCTTCCCTTGAGTCAGGAGATTGCATACATTCATATTATTCACTTTCTCGGGAGAGCAATTGTCTCTTGTAAGTTCTGTGTGTTCGCTGTCATTAGATTCAGCCGTCTTCTTCCTCTTATTGATTTTCCAATAATTTTTCTTTGCATTGCTATCACGAAGAGTCCATCTTCTCGAATTCTATGTGCCAGTTATTTCAGTTGTCCATTTTTAATATCCTCCAGTAGTCTTCTTTTTTCTTCTGCTTTCGACAATACAGCGGAATTTGTCATATGTTCCGTCTCCGATATCTTCATCAGCCTTCTATAGCTCCACATTTCAAAAGCGTTTATTTTCTCTTCGTAGTCTGCTCTCATAGTCCATGTTTCGGAGGCGAGCACACTCTAGACGCAACACCTCTTTATTCTTTTCCTTAGATTTAGGCTCATTCTTTGGTTTCCAAGCACCTTTCTCAGATTGTTAAATGCTGTTTTCGCCATATTCTTGTTCTTATCATTTTGCGATTTCTCTAATCTGTATTTATTTTCACTTCCAAGTATTTAAATCCATCTACATTTTCTATTTATTGATCACCGATTTTTATCTCGACTTTTTTACTATTGCTTCTTGAAATTTCCATTACTTTTGTTTTTTTGGCGTTAATTTTCATACCGTATTTTACGCCTATATTATTTAATCTAACTATCAATTTCTGCGCTTGTGTTTCTGACTCTGCTATGAGTACTTTATCATCTGCATAGCTTATTTGCCCGATTCTAAATCTATTTCTTCAATTCCGGCTTCTTTTTTAATTTCCTCCGCATATGCGTTAAACAATCTAGGAACGGACATCCTTCTCTTACTCCTCTCTTTATTTCGCATTTATTTGTTGAATTTTACTATGATTATCATGATCAATGTTTTTTCATTATCTATGAAGCATAATACAATATCCCTGTTCGCATTCAAAGCTTTTTTAATGGCATAGTAAATAATAAGCCGGTACATAAATTATGGAGAGAATCCGAAGTAATTGCCCTACTTAAACCGAGGAAGCTTCCTGACAATGCCACTAATTACCGTCCGATTTCTCTCGTATATCATGCGTTTAAACTATTTGAGAGACTGCTTCTTACCAGAATTGATGATACCATCGATTTATCATTAATTCACCACAAACAAGCCATTTTCCGACCTGGTAAGTCTTGCGTTGGGCAGATACTTAACCTAACACGGTACATTGAAGATGGTTTCGAAAAAAAATACATCTATCGGTCTCACGTTATAATCCATCGGCCATACTAAGTAAACTGTATAGTTTTACCGGTGATTACAAATTTACCACCGTTATTACTAAACTACTAGAAAATCGACGATTTCATGTCCCCTTAGACGAGAAGAGTAGTCGCTGAAGAGGACAGGAGTGTGTTAGCGCCAATATTATTCAACGTATACGCGAATAACCAGACTATTGTCAAAGGCGCATGAGTCACTTCATGTACGCGGACGACCTGACTAAGGAAAATCATTCTAAGTAATCGAAGAAGAACTCTCCAATTAGTAAAACTAGGAGAATACTATGCACAGAATAACTGAAATAAAAAAAAAAAAACTCAGTGCGCCGCTTTTCATCTAAGAAACAGAGATGCTAACAGACACCTAGAAATAACATGGGAAGAGAGAGAAGTGAATTTCAGTGAGTGTCCAATGTACCTCCGAGTTACCCTCAATAGAACACTATCGTTCAAAAAACACTGCCTGAACACGAAAATGAAGATTGCAGGCAGGAATAGGGTACTACGTAAGTTAGCTGGCAGCTCTTGGGGCGCTATGACACTATGTAACTCACCTGCGAAGTACGCGTGCATATTATGTTGTCATAAAAGGTGATTTATATGAATAGGTGAAGTTATTTTGCGCTATTATTTAATGCTTCCAAGTCAAATTCATTCCAACTGGCATTTTTCTCTACTCCTTTCGATTATATCTGGATTGCAGGAATTTCGTGTATGTCTCACATGCACGCAAGCTTCTCCTCAATTTATGATACCCTATTTTTATTTTTTCAACAAACAGAATTCATCCTTTTTCCCCCCTCAAAAATGTATCCTTCTATAAGTTATCTAATACAGAAATATATATCGTCTTTGTCACTACGGTGATAGTACCGACAGCTAATAAACATGGCACCCAAAACGTAATAAATAAATGAATAGATTTAATCGATCTAAATATTTATTCATATCGAGTCGTCCGATATGATTTTTTTCACTCGAATTTGTCTTTTTATTTTTTATATAAATAAAAAAATGTGGAATCAGTATAAAATTGATTAGCTTAAAACTATTTTCCAGATTTATGTGAGACTTAAAAACAAACATTTTGCCTACAATTATTATGACGTTCAATTTATTATAATGGTAGCTTTAAAATATATTTAAAAATATTCGCGGACACGTGCGATACCACGTGCAATGTTAAAGGTATAGTGCTAGATTATAGTATGGAAGAACTGATATGAGATAAATTTAAAAGAATTCGATAATTCAATTATAGAAAAAATAAACAACAGGAAAAATTATAATTTTGTTTATATTAATTAAATAATAACATTTATTTAAAACTTAATTTCGGAAATATTACAATTAAACGGTATATTTAGAATGAATTATTAAATGTTGGGTTAACACGTTCTATTACTATGTAATAAGATTGGACACTGGATTCTAGACTTGAAAAGCGTGTTGAAGATTTCGAGATGCGTATAGACACGGAAAAAAGTCAGATTTGCCGTATTCAAGAAAGAAAGTTCCAATGTCTAATTTTGAGAAGACCTAAGTATGAAATATTGCGGATTACTATAGAAGGTAAAATCGCCGGCAGAGATCAGTGGGCCATCGATAAAATTCATGATTGCGAGATCTACGACGCTGGTTTAGCTGTTCTTCTATCCAATTAATCAGGACTGCTGAGTCGAAAGACATTGTAGCCAAGTTGATCGTCGACCTTTGTAACGCAGATGGCGGATGAAGAATAGCATAATTGTATCATTCTTGTCATTATAATCGAGTTTGAAGTATCGTAAAACTTAGTTGGATTTTATACTATAAAATGTATTCTATTAATAAATATATTCATTTTGTCGAGGGGGAAAAACGCCCCTTGTTTACAAAATTATAAAAAAACCAAAACAAAAAAACGATCCGCACATCGACCACATCTCGAGGGACACATTTGACGACAGATAATTAACGTCATTTTTATAATAACGATTTTCGATTAACACGTAATATGTGTCCTCGACTAGAATCGATTAGCATTCTGCTACTAATATTACCAGTACTACCAAAACTACTACTGGAAATTGTATTATCGCGTGAGTCGATTATGTGCAATTGTCCCTAAGAATAGAATTTTCTTTACGCGTCTTGCGTAATATTTTCGCTTTGATATTATCGTTAAACGCGTGCGTCTATACCAAGTAAAGAATGAAGCGGGACAGTTATTGCGGGAAATCGTTTTTCTTCGCTTCCGTTATGAGTTTTTCGCGTGAACTTGGGACATTAGCGGCGGATAACAACGCGGTTTTCAGTTTAAACGTTCGTTTATCCGGACGATTACGATTTAATACGGACGGACATATGCGCAGCATCCGGAAACACGAGAGCTTTGAACTCTATTTAAATAGCGCCGTATACAATAGCGCGGATAGAGTATTCTTAATATTTAACGTTTATCCAAAAATTAGAGAGAATAATGATAAAATATAACATAAATATTCGGTTATAATAAAAAATTTGCCGCAGAAAAACAAAAAGAATACGTCGAACGCATCTTTCGTGCAGTTGCGGCTCGTACATAAAGGTTGCATGGTTGCACAACCACCAGAAATATCCAAAACAGGATAAAATTGACGGTGTAATAAAATAGTTAAAAGTATATTATAGAGATTAAACAAAATAAGTAAATTTTAATTATATATTTTTTGTAGAATATATATATAAGTTATAAATCGTTGAAAAGGTATTTTGAAATGCCTAAACGGTTGATGGTTGCACGTTCGATGCAACCTGAAGACATCAGAAAGCCATATACAGCGTTATACGGACATTTTGAGCATAATTCTACTATGTTGGTAGAGTTTACATAGGACTATATTGGCGACTGTACATGGTTGCACGTTCGATGCAACCTGAAGACATCAGAAAGCCATATACAGCGTTATACGGACATTTTGAGCATAATTCTACTATGTTGGTAGAGTTTACATAGGACTATATTGGCGACTGTACATGGTTGCACGTTCGATGCAACCTGAAGACATCAGAAAGCCATATACAGCGTTATACGGACATTTTGCGCATAATTCTACTATGTTGGTAGAGTTTACATAGGACTATATTGGCGACTGTTGGTTACAATCGTTTTGCAGAGTCGTTTAAATACACACACTTTTTTTTTATAATACTGTGTGCTGTCCACCAAGGACATTCAGCAGTACATTTAAAAGAATTGAACATGAGGGGACAAGTATCCAGCGATACCTACCCGATTACGACGACCCTAAACGCGATCCTGTGGTTTCTGACGTTTTAGTCTCCTTACGTCACCGGTGGTATCAAGCAATCCCCTAGCAAAAGTATTCGGGTGGCTATCAAGTCTTCTTGCGTGTCTTTTAGCGTGAACTTTTATGACCTCGGCCACATAATCTATACGTAAATCTCGATGAAACGTTAGATTTGTTACATACCTGGGTGCCTTGATTATCATCCGAAGAATTTTATTTTGTGTCGTTTGTATTATTTTCAAGTTTGATGGTCTAGCACAACCCCAAAGTTTCAGACCATACGTCCAGACAGGCCTTAGAACCACCGTATATATTAAACGTTTATTATCTGTCGTTAGTACACTGTTTCTCCCTATCAGCCAGTACATTTTTTTAACTCGAATATCTAATTCTTTTCTCTTCATCTGTATGTGATGTTTCCATGTTAATCGGCTATCCAGGTGTAATCCTAAGTACTTGACCGTTGATCGCATTGACAGATCGGTGCCATTAAACTTGACGGGTGGGGATGTAACTTTTCTGTTGGTAAAATGGATATTGACAGATTTGTTTTCATTAATTCCAATTTTCCATTTTTTAAACCATATCTCCGCCTTAGTAAGAGCTTTCTGAAGGTCACTGCTAGCTACCTTTGGCTCCGTGTGTGTATTGAGAGCAGTGCAGTGTCATCCGCAAATGTAGCCACCTGTACGTTTTCCATTGTAGGGAAATCAGCCGTGTATAAGAAGTACAGCGTGGGGCCCAGCACAGAACCTTGGGAACGCCTGCTAAAACAGGATGTATTTCTGAATAGGTATGTTTGTAACGCACTTGAAAGTGCCGATTTTCTACGTATGATTTCAACAACAGGTAAAAATTTTTTTGCAATAGACATTTTAATTTATATAATAGACCATCGTGCCAAACTTTATCAAAAGCTTGTTGAACATCGAGAAATTACGCGGTACATCCTTTTTTGGTTTCTAAGCTATTTTCAATTACACTAACTACCCTATGTAATTGATCAGTGGTGGAATGGTGTTTTATAAAACCGAATTTTGATGTTGCGGAATTACATCGTTGGATTGTATGTAAGGCTGTAATCTTTTTAATATTAATTTTTCTACTACCTTCGACAAAACAGGCAATAAAGAGATCGGACGATAAGATGAAACAGAATACGGATCTTTGCTAGGTTTCGGAATCATTATAATTTGCGCGGGTTTCCACTGTACTGGAAAATATTGTACGCGAAATATTGCATTACATATATAAGTCGGCAATACTATAGCTTTTCGCGGAAGTTCATTCAATAATTCAGCGCTTATTAAGTCGAAACCCGGACTTTTCTTCTTTTTCAACGTTTTAAGTAAACATTTCACCTCAGAAGGTGAGGCTAACTTAATCAAAGAAGATGATTCATATGGACTATTTATATAGTCGTATATTTCCCTATCCGTGCTAGCCGCTTTATGTTTGGCTGAAACACGGTTACCAGGTGCTGAGCAAATAAATCTGACTTCTGTTTGTCATCTCTCACCCATGATCCGTTACCATGTTTTATCGGAGGAATATGTGTATTGAACTGTTTAATATTTTTGGTGCACTTCCACAAGGAATATCTATTGCTAGGGGTGAAAGTTTATTTAAATAGCTATTAAGGGTTTTGTTTTTAATTTCTGCTAATAACATTTTTAATTCTTTTACCTTATTGTTGAACAATTTTTTATTGAAGGGATTCCCTGTTTTGGAACCACCTTTGTCTAAACTTTCTCTTTTCCAAGAAAAGTTTTCGGACTGCTAGCGGATAATTATTACTTTTTTTGTAAGTATTAACTGGAGTATTCAGCGTGGCTGCTGTTCGTATCTCTCTAGTTAACCGTACGGCATTCTCGATGTCAATTTCGCTTTTTAATGGAATTTTTGATTTAATTTGGTATCTAAGTATTCCTTAAACGATTCCCAATCTGTTTTGTGGTTACATAAATATATTTTTTCCTCACGACATATAACCGAATCGCCAAACGTTAAAATGATACAAGAGTGGTCCGAAAATATATCGAAAGAAGAATTTATTTCTGAGTAATAACTAGCAGTTCCTTTCGTAATGAAAAAATCCAGCAGATCCGGTATTTTACCATTATCGGTTAGCCAATATGTCGGTTCCCCCGTTGATATGTATTTAGCATCATGACACACACTTGACGCGGCAGAATAGATTTTCCACATTGTGTCGTTCATAACAACTACCGGCCAACAAACCAACGAGTCTACGACTTATATAACACGTATATATACATAATTTAAAATAGTCTAAGTGATCCGAAATCGAGATAAATTCGTTTATGTAATAATGATGGTTAGTGTAATTGAAAGGATAATTTGCTACTCGGAATGTCTTTCAAATTATTAGATTACGATTCGATTACGTCATCGTTGCAGGTTTAATTATTAACGTTAAATTTGATACCGTTGATGACGATATATAATTTCCTTTTTATTCGTACGAGATCCTTTAATTAAGCAGAAGGCGAATTAATTTCTTTCAACCACTTAAGTTTTAAACTTTGAGTTTGTCGGTGTTATTTTCGTTTGGGAAATGAAATAATATTTCAAAAAGCCACCGTTTAAGCTATTATGTATTTAGTGAAACTAGTGCGTTTGTATATACAATACACACACACATATATATATATATATATATATATATATATATATATATATATATATATACATGTATATATGGATGCTGCGAGGATATTTACGAAAGTTTGCTTATGCGCGAACTTTTTAACCGTTAAGATAAACTTTCAACGTTCAGTTGAATATAGAGTTCGATAGAGTTCAAGTAGAAATTAATATACGGCCGACTATTTCTGTTGGTACCTTTCGGCGGTCATTACGTTAATTCTTATTGCACGTATTTCTCTTCTTGCGTCGCTACTTACGTTAACAAGCAACTGTAGCAATTCACGCACCGTTTTTTGAGCAACTGGAGATACAGCTAAAAGAGAAATCGGCCGACGAAATGCGAAACACAACTGCAGTCGAAAGTGAAAGAATTGAACGAGAGGCTTCTGTGTTGTATATATTTTACGCTTTTGTAAACAAATCAATTTAGAAGTAATTTTAAAATTGCAGGGAATTTAAATTAAGCTTTAAACAATAGTTCGTGAATTGTAATCTTAAATTAATATTTTTATCTTTTTAAATATTATAAACTAAAAACAAAATATAACAACACCGTTTAATCACTAAAAGTTTTTTTATTGCGAAGCTTTTCGACAATTACGTCATAATATTTATTTGCGTGTGCTTGAAAATGAAGTAATTGTCGAAAAGCTTCGCAATAAAAAAAAAACATTTAGTGAGTGTGTTATATTTTGTTTGGTTATTAATTAATAAAATCACTACTCTCTGATATATTCAACATTTTTAAATATTCACTTGATAATGAACAGTGGAAAATTTTTCATAAAGAAAAATTTTTTAGTGACTTTAACGCCTTTTTCGTTGTTTATTTTTATTATAAATACTCTTATTAATAGAAAAGCATCATTAAACTGCCTAATGAAAATACACATGATAATTTATTTTCTAGTTTATTGATCGCTTAACAATAAATTACCCCAATTTTTTAGTGACTTTAACGCCTTTTTTGTTGTTTATTTTTATTATAAATACTCTTATTAATAGAAAAGCGTCATTAAACTGCCTAATGAAAATACACATGATAATTTATTTTCTAGTTTATTGATCGCTTAACAATAAATCACCCCAATTTTTTAGTGACTTTAACGCCTTTTTCGTTGTTTATTTTTATTATAAATACTCTTATTAATAGAAAAGCGTTATTAAACTGCCTAATGAAAATACACATGATAATTTATTTTCTAGTTTATTGATCGCTTAACAATAAATTACCCCAATTTTTTAGTGACTTTAACACCTTTGTTGTTGTTTATTTTTATTATAAATACTCTTATTAATAGAAAAGCATCATTAAACTGCCTAATGAAAATACACATGATAATTTATTTTCTAGTTTATCGATCGCTTAACAATAAATTACCCCAATTTTTTAGTGACTTTAACGCCTTTTTCTTTGTTTATTTTTATTATAAATACTCTTATTAATAGAAAAGCGTCATTAAACTGCCTAATGAAAATACACATGATAATTTATTTTCTAGTTTATCGATCGCTTAACAATAAATTACCCCACACCCTAAATGCTTAGCCCGTTTATTTTAATTTCCAATTGATTTTGCGTATTTGTCTTTATATTCGTTTTATCGATATTTATCGTTAATCGCATTAGAGCAGTTATGACGGTTCGGTTTATGTGTAAATTATAATACAAATTTTCCATCCAGTCATTATAAATGTGATTGATCCTCTTGTCGCCAACGTTAATGCTTTTTGAATTCCAATATAAATTTTCGAACGTGCTTTTCAAACACGCTGTAAAAAGCTTCGGATATATCGTATCATATTGTATCTCTTTGCCTGACTCTTCTTTTAAAAGAAGGTTTAATCTAGTTTTTCTATAAGTTTTACTCCTATAGTCGGTGAATTGGAAAATTGTTTACTACAATCACGGCGAGGATGTGATCATACAGATGGTCTGAAACTTTCCGTGGTTGATGATAATTTGTTTGTGTTGTATAGAGCTTGTAAACATTAGATAGTCAGCTTCTCCTATTGCTTAATTGCCATGCATTGAATGTATACTATTTTACGAAATAAGCCTGGGTCCCTTACTATAGGGTGGTGACCCAGAGAATACAGACGGTTTTCTTGTTTTTTGAATAACTCGAAAGCTACGGGATCAAAATTTTTGAATGAAATTTTATTTAAAAATAGCAAAACGAGAGATTAGCTCACAATTATTTACGGAACAAAATATCGTTCGGATGATCACCATTTGCGACAATACATTTCAGTTACAAAATTTTCGAAAACTTTTTCGAGCATAGGTTGCTGAATTTTTGAAATTTCTTCAGAGAGTTTTCATGTCTTCTAGATATCGTGGACGTGTTTCGTAAACACGGCTCTTATTTTATCGAGTCACGCCGAAAATAACGTTCAACGCAAAACGCATGCCATGAGAACTGAAACTGGACAAAAACGAATCTCTCGTCTATACACTAAACGTGGAGTACACGCAGTGTTACCAATTGCGCCATTCAAAAAATTAAACGGCCTTCCTCTCGCGGTCACCCTATATTTTAAGCTTTTATCTTAACTGTATCTCCTCTTTTATGTATTAAGATCGCATTTCCATTATTCCATGATTGCGGAATGAAGTTTTCCTTTAAATATTTCTTAAAAAGATCTTTTAGCCAATTTAATGACTCCTCTTTTCTTTCTTAAATCATTTCCTAAGTTTCATTATCCGGTTCACTAGTTTTATTATTTTTTATTTTCTTCAGTGCTTGGGGGTGGAGTTTTCTTTAGCTCCATTTATTCCTATCTGATCTGTTAACTTTTGTATCGTTTAGATATTTCAATTTTGCCTCTAATTTAAAATTCGTCAGAATTTTACTTCCCATCGACAGTAATTTCTCGAATACTTCAGGTATCCCATTGCGTTGTATTATTTCTTTAATTATCTTCGTATTATATCGTCGTATATAATTTATTATTTGTTATATTCAGGTTTTCCTCTTGTATTTGATGTTCACTTTTCATCTACGTTCAGTTTTCTTCGTTGTGACAATAAATCTGTTATCGCTTCACTCATTTTTCAGTTTACGTTTTGGTTGCTGGCGCGACTTTGTTTTTCAAAATTTTAGCAATGTATTCACTTTCTCCGTTTGGTCCTAGTGTTTCAATTTTTCCTGCCTTTTATATCTGTTATGCTGACAAGATTAGCGTCCAAACAAGGTAGAGTTTTGTTTGCTTACTTATATGGTGATCTTATAGATAATAATATAGAATTTATGAAATAAGAAAATTGACTGAAGAATTTTTTAACAGTTTGATAGCTAACGTTTGCTAAATGTAAGAAACAAATGACATACACGAGGAAAATAGTAATTATGTACCTACGTGGAATTCTTTATACCCGTTTCCATAAGTGTATATGTGTAGTATCTATGCGCTTTTTCATAATTTGGTATATTTTCAGCCGAAAGCTGACTTGTAAAATTTTTACTTTGTTCCATATTAACAAATTTCTACAAAGTTTATTATCCCCATTGGGGAAATAGAGCGTAACGAAAATTGTCGATAAATCAACGTGATGACAATGATGGTGATGATGACAACTAGAAGAGCAACATCGGTTTGAACAAGAATGTGGAAGCGGGTGGAAATCGGTGAAAAGTTTGTTTGTTACTTTGTTGGTTATTTCGTGGCCTGGTTTGGTCATCACTTTCAAAACTTATCTAGGGATTCCGTATAAGAAACGGTCATGTCAAACATTCGACTATTATATTTATCACATACGTCCGGTATTACCCCTTATAAGTGTTGTATTTATATATATATATATGAGTACATACATATATATATATATATATATATATATATATATACGTGTATATAGATGAATACACAATATATAGACGTGTGTGTGTTGTGTTCGTTAAAACGTAGTTAAATTAATTGCTGCGCATTAGTGTATTTCGAACGGGTAGTCTCGTTCATAAGTGAACGTTTAACAGAAATTAATATGCGTTATCCTGCGGGTATTCACTGTAATGGTAACGTTATACGTTATTTTTCTTTTATTTTTGGCGTGGTTTATTTACATTTCGGATGTTGTATGTGTACGTACTAGTTGTTATAATATTTATACTAATGATCGACCGATAAAAAAAACACTTTCTTTATGGGGATGATATAGTGTTAATAGCTGAACAGATTTAGTCCAGAAAATTTTAAATAGAACGATCATGAAATTGGAAACTCAAGCACGTGCTTTCCATCTTCGGAACGGCGAAGCAAAATACGAGCTAAGCCTTAAATGGTGTGACACAAAACTGAAACATATCGATAATCTTATAACATAAAATTTTATTTATAAAATAT
Organism: Coronaproctus castanopsis; assembly: GCA_032883995.1. Classification (NCBI taxonomy): domain Eukaryota; kingdom Metazoa; phylum Arthropoda; class Insecta; order Hemiptera; family Monophlebidae; genus Coronaproctus; species Coronaproctus castanopsis. The sequence goes on along the minus strand of CM065052.1, from coordinate 13,722,587 downwards.
AATCTTACCTTCTTTTTTATTTTTTTAAGGGGGGGGCTTACCTTCTTTTAAGAACCTTTAACATATTTGTTCAATGAATCTGTAACGTGCTGTAAGTTTTCTGAGATACTATAAAATTATAACGTCTGTCTATCGGAACGGCGAAGCAAAGTACGAGCTAAGCTTTAAATAGAGTGACACAAAACTGAAACATACCGATAATCTTATAACATAAAATTTTATTTATAAAATTACCTTCTTTTTTATATTTTTGGGGGCTTACCTTCTTCTAAGAACGTTTAACATATTTCTTCAATAAATCTGTAACGTAAATTTTTTGAGATACTATAAAATTATAACGTGTCTGTCTACACAAATAGAGATAAAATGGATGTAGTAAACTATGGACTAGTCTGCGTATTATCGGCGCATTCAAAAATATTTAAGAAGTGCGTGAAAGAACTAATATTGAATTACATAAAAAAGATAAATTTTTTAGTGTTAATCAATGTGCATTCATTGCGGACCAAAATACCGACGATGCATTATTTGAACACGTATCCTACATAGATCCATGCCTTGAAGAATGCAGATCCTTTATCTCTGTATATTTAGATTTTCTCGACGCTTTCGATATAACCGATCCTATTATTATACATTATTGTAAGAAAATCGTATAATCCTTCTAAGAAAATTATATAATTGTGGATTTAAGGATATTAAACACAATTGATTTAGAAGTTATTTGAAAAAGAGAAGATACGTTCGTCAACAACCGAGTCGATGGCCTCTCACCGTAATAAGATTACAACGAGGTTAAATTTATGCTGGAGCAGTGGAGTATAATGCGTTGCCGAGAGAACTACAAATAGGCCTAATTAATCGCAAGAGAATACGAAGCAAACTATTAACTAAATTTTGTCCGCTGCAACAAAGACGAGAGGAATGTTAAATGAATAAACTGATTAATTATCAAACATGCAAGAAAAATTCGCATTCATCAGTAGTACTGGACATACGTATAAATTTGTAGAAAAACCCTTACGCCAAAAACCAAAGAAGTTCCATTTTTATTTTACTTTTTATTTTTTATGCGAGTAACGTGTTATAAATTACAGCGCCTTTAGCGATCATTATTGAACTTCGGTATTTGTACCGTCCTCTCGCGATTTGATCTCATAAAGTATACATATTGTAAGAATTATTCTTGAAGACATAGTCTAGTAATTATAATTGGTATATCTGTCGAATATTTAGGATTATGTCATAAGAAGACGGATTTTTTTTGGTTAAGAACAAATTTTACCAATCTATTTTGCAGCGTTTGAACTGGCTTAGCACGCTGTTTAGCCGCCCCTATCCGATGAATTATTCCATAACTGAGAGCAGGTTGGTACAAAGCGAGATATAAGCGTTTAAGATGCTAAACAGAAAAATATTGCTTTAAGTACCCGAGAAAATGTAATTCAATTTCCTTCGATTTTTTAGCTCGGTACAAAAAAGCGTTTATATTCCACGTTAACTTACAGTCAAACTGAATCCCTAAATATTTTACTTCATGCGTTATCTCTCATATTTATCGTTTAGCATAAGTGTTTCATACCAACCCACAGGTGATGAGGGGGATTGATAACTGTAAATTAGATTTTTTTTTTTTATCCTTTACAATTAGTCGGTTTCGCTTCAGCCATCCAGTAATTATAGCATCAGCTTGCGCCATATGTTTAAGAATACTCGAGTTACGGGAAGTAATCATTAATGCAGTATCGTCCGCGTAGTTAAATATCTTACCGGTTAACCAAAATATTACACATGCCATTTATGTCGATTCGAGTACTTTTCATTTGAAGTGGTTCGTAAGTCAGAAAGCGAACTGTTTTTTTATTTTTTTTATTTTTTGCGTCTTATACAAAGATTACAATGTGACCAGTGTTCAGGAAAACGTATTTATGGATTTTTGGCCGGATTTTTAGTCAAGCTCGAATTTTTTCATCGGTGATCTAGGAACTATTCCTATAGTTGATAAGATCGTACAATTCTCTTGTTATCTACATCGTTTGTATACTTACTATACTTCTCTATATACGTTTACTTTACCCTATATTATTATTTTGTATAATTCTGTTTTTTCTTCGCTTTTTGTTGTATAATAATATATTCGGTTTATTAGCCGAATGTATACGTCCGTGTTCCTAATTATCGTCGTATTTCGTAAAGTAATTAAAACCTGAAATTTTCAGCGAGAATTGAAATTTCCGTAGATTTAAAAGTTTTTACACGTATGAATTTCAATACGGTGATATTTTTAGTACGGAACTTTACAAACCACTCCGTCACTTCAATATCTTTACTATACCGCTATAAAATATTGCTATATTCGCTTATAGTTATCTTAAAAGAGTCAGGTTATCGGAATACAGATGTATGTGTATAATTGATGTATAAATATATACATATACATATAATACATATACATCCAGGGAGTAAAATGAAATACGGAATAATAGGGGAAATGTGGTCACATACAACAATATCAGTAAATTTAATCTCAGAACCAAACGTTCGCTTCAAGTATTTTATTTCACCCTTGAGTGTAAAATTGTCCCTTTCACCCGCATATTATATATATGTATATTTCTATGTACAAAACACACGTACTCGAAAATGCTACACCTACATGTCAATATATACACATGTGTATATATATATATATATATACGTATATATGTATTTATATATATATATTTATTTATTTATGTATGTATATAGTCTGTCTTCTAATTCGTTATGAATTTTACGTTCCTCCGATAAAATGTTATTCCATTCTGTGCATGATCTTTATTCTTTCGCCGATGGTTGCGTGGAAAATAATTTAGTAAATTATCGACTTTTTAAAATAAAATAAATAATGAAATAATTTTAAATTCATTATACTTAAAATGTTTTTAACCAAAGCGTAAACGCAAACTTAACCCTTCCGGTCACGATATCCGCTATATGGTACACGACGAAATTGTAATGTTAACAAAATTGTTTATGTTCACGTTGATATTGATATGAAATATCTGTCGATTTTAAATATATTTATAAAAATAGTAGAACAAGAAGAATCGACGATGGCGATATTGAAGAGTGTCAATTTGGTTTCAGACAGAGTAAAGACACGAGGGTGGCATTAGTGTTACGATTAAAGGAAATATGTATTTTCTCGATTATAAGAAGTCCTTCGATCGAATCAATGAACTTATTGATATACTAAAGAAGAAAGAGATCGCGATTCATTTGACTCGCAGATAATTCGAAATCTGTATTGGAAACAAAATGCAGTATTTAGTGTACGAACGGTGAAATTTAATTTCAATTTAAATGGGTGTAAGACGGAGATGCGCTTTGTCGCCCGTGTTATTTTTCGAATTTTATCTGTGCCAGAGCGATGGAAAATAATACAAGTATAATTAAAGTAAATAGAAAATTAATCAGTGAATGCGGATGACGACATTCTATTAGTACAGTCATGCGCAGACTTACGATCTGTAATAGAAAAATTAATGCGACTAAAAAAAAGAAATAGAACTTCAATGTAAATGTTCATAAAACAAAGTATACGATAGTAAGTGCCGCAATTTTGGACGAATAAGGAGGAAATCAAAAGAGTAGTGGAATTCAAATACCTAGGTTTAACCAGAAGCACTCAATACAGAAATTGAGGTCGAAAGATGTGCTTACACAAAGACAGCTTTCCAGAAAATGAAGAATCTATAGATACTGAGACATTAAAATGAGATTTATACATATATATATATATTCGTTCTATTCTCTAATACGGGGCCGAAGCAACCACGTACACAGCAAAATCAATAAAATGCCTAGTAGCGTGTGAAATGTGGGGCTGATTCGTAGAATGCTGAAAATAGCCCTAAAAAAATGAAAAATAAAGAAGTACCAAAAGAAGCTCGAGTAGAAAGAACAATCTTAAGGACAATTAAGCAACGATAATACGTGGAGAAAATTATAAATTTCTGCAGCTATTGAAGGAAAACGAGAGAAAAACATCACGGATGAATAAAACATACGGCAGTGTTTCGCAAACAATCGCAGAAATAGTGCAGGCAGCTAGGGAACGTGATTTGTTCTGCCATTAATCGCCTACGCACAGAATTGCGTACGGCACGAATCTCGAAAATTACCTACAGTGCACTCGAAAAGCAGTATTGTATAATGGTGTAAAATTTATAATTTTGTCTCGAAATTTCGTAATGTATGACTTGAAATGTTAAATATTCGTAACGCATGAACCGATCTCGGATGCCGAGATAAGATTTCACCACGATTGCACGCCATCATCATTAATTACCCACCTCAATTCCGAAATTTTTAGATCGGTTAATTTAATTACTTATCGTAAATATTCACCTCTGTTTCGTGTTCTCCAGTCATCTGTGTTACCATGAAGACTTATATTTTATTCGATCGTATTTTCGATATAAATTTATCTGTGCCGTCTATAGAATTCGTAATAACTTTCTATAAGGCTGCATCTCCAAATACCATAATTCTCTTCCGGAAAGCGCGTTATTCACGATTCAATCACGTTATCAACCACATGAAAACTGTATGAAATCGTTAAAGTAAATTATCCGAAAAAGCGAAAATATAAACTAACATTTTACGCGTAATAGAAGTTTTCGGAAAACTCTGGGTAATTTTTAATCTGTTATATAAATTACGACAGAATTGAAACGTTGAAGTGTAAATGTCTTTTATTACGAAAACAGACAATTTCGTTTTTAAAGAAGCGTTATTAAAAGATTACGCACGGTATTACGCCGCGAGTGAGCGGAATATGAATATTCATCATTTCATCATCTGATCAATAATAGTCCCCAACCCGCCAGTGATTTTGTAATTTTTCGCGATCCAATGGATCGACGTACGCATTCCGAAAATGATGGCAATCCTCTTGTACGCAGTCCGTCGGTCTCATAGATGTACCGTACCGGTGGTCTAGTTTTCTATTAATTTTATTTACATTTTCAGCACTGTCATCGTGACAATCGTTGACAAACTTTTGCGTGACACCGATTTTTTATAACACCGATTCATTTGTCCATTTTTCTGTCCGTAGAATTGTAGTAATGAACGAGCTTGATTTTAATATTTTTTCCCGAATGGGGCGTTATCCTTCCTAATCTTGTTCATTTTTATCGTGTCACTTCGGGCAATTTCGATTCTCTTTTATCACCTTCGGGCTCCAATTTTATTCTACGAGGCATCGTAAGCATATCACGTACGTATAAATTTTATTTCGACGAACGCATTTCGAACAATTTCGAAAATTGGCAAGACGTATTGACCGGTGGTAGAGCCGGAATAATAAAAAATTGACCGGCCGAAGTGCGATATCGGCCGTAATAGATTTCTAACGGAAAAATAAGCCAGATCTTCGCAGTGAAGGTTGTGCGGAAATCTTAGACTATTGTGACGCGCCTAAAATAAAAAGTTAATTTTACGCGTATGATCGATATATATATAAGGAATATACAGGGCCGGAGAAGTAATCATTTTTATTTTAAAAAGAAAAATATCCAAACTAGCTGCACCGAACTGTCCGACTTAATGTTGGTATGGAGGGACCCTTTAAGTTACATCTGCTATAATGCAAGTTGTACCACCCCGCAATAGTAATGGTTCGTCATTTGTAATTTCCTTTCTACTTTGCAGCATTTATAACATGGCACGTTTTACGAATTCCGACATTGACTGTAATGTATTCTGTCCTATTCTGCCGATTTTCCAATCACTTTGTACCACCGACCTGAATAAATTTTTCTCGCGTAATTCGTGTCCGATATACTTTCTTTTTTAGTTCGACGTCTTTGCTCGGTCCGTGAAACTTTGAGTAGTAGTCTTTTATAAGTCCACATTTCCCATCTATTCAGTTTTTTCGTTTGTAATATAATGTTTTCACGATTCCGCACCGACCGAACGTGCAGCGTAGTGTGTTTCTTTAATTCTAACGGCATTTTACGGGGGGGTTCTTCGACGCACTCGACGAAACGTCTTTTAAAAGTTGTCCGGCCGTGACTATCCGAATTTTAAATTCTGTTAGATCGCTTCAATTACAATTACCGCACCTAAATATTTAAATTGTTGTATACGTTTTTCTTTTATTTGTCCAAATTATCGATGATTACAGCCGGTTATTTGAAATTGACGAAATATCAAAACTTTACTGTTACCCGCGTTTATCCGTTTACTACTTCAAGATTTTCCGCGTTTGATCATCTGTTTCGATTTGTCACGACGATGCTATTAATAAATTGCCCATTATCGATCTTCGTTCACTTCGATCAAATTTTTTTTCTCGTTACTTTTTTTTTTTTTGAGGAGCAATCACAACCCACTAACGTGTTGATAAATAGTTATTATATATTGATGTTACAATTGGTTAGGAATTTATAAAGAAGGAGGAAAACACGGGAGTCATTAGAAAAAATTAAGGAAGTGATAGAGAAAGGAGGACGATAACCGATGGATATTAAGGAATTCAGGAGTGCGAGTTGGTCGTGTGAAAACTGCAATTGAAAAGGATGTGATTTTCATCGGCGGTAATTTGTGAATCGGCTGGATGGGAACAATATGGGGAACTGGAAATCCCAATATGAAACATGTGAGCCGGAAGACGCTTGCATATGTAAAATGACATCGGCGATAGCGGGCACCTTCTTTTTATTTCTTTTTGCAGAGCGCAATTTTTCTTCGAAATACTTATCTTTTATTTTTATATTTCCATTTGGTTTCTTATTACGTTTATTAATATTTTACGAAGAATCTTACGAAACGCAGTTTCATAATTGGCGATGTAAACGATTCAAGTTGCTATCGGAGAACAATAAATTAAATCGGCAATACGCGTAAATGAAATACGATTTTTGGCAAGGAAGATGTACCGTTAATATTGCTGCGTATAGGATCTGACGTGGAATAACAAAAAACGTATTGGGTAGGGAAATGAGATCAAAGAAATGTAGAAGGAAAAGGTGAAAAAAAAGTTCAATAAACCGAATAGAAAAGCGGCAATTGAAAACTATTAGGACACGAAATAAGACGTAATAACTCTGAGGAACACCGAGAACATCTGAAATGAATATACGAACGATCGAGTATAAGTAAATATCAAGAACTTCGGACACTGGTTATCAACAGGATAGTATGGCTGCACCGTTTAATGAATGATAGAAAAAATAATTATATTATTTATATATATATATATATATATATATATATATATATATATATATATAAGGTGCGATAAAAAAGGAGATGGACGGACGAAAATATTAGTAAATAGTAAATAAATAAAATAAATAAATAAAAAGTGTATTTTTACATTTAAAATAAGAAACAACAATTATCATCTACACGTACCGAAATAAAACAGAATTCTTCCCGTGTATCGCGATATAAATGATAATAAAAATAAAAGAAACGAAGCTTAAAATAAACTGCAGGAAAAACCACCACCAAAACCTGCATGAAATAAGTATTGAATAAAATGGAATTTGAGATAATATCAGAGTAGTGATGAAGAGGAAAATAACTATATACATAAAATAAAAACTTAAATAATAATTATATAGCATCAGGAATTACGCATCGTAATAATGCATGTTTAATTCTTTTATGTTTATATTTCTTATTAATTGGAGACTAGTGCAAGTGTAGTCTCCTATATTGTTGGTACAATCATTAAAAATTTTTTTGGTTTGCTGATTTATTACTCGATGCACATATGGTAATTTCAAAACTCTGTGCATACGAACTATTCTAGCATAAAACGGAGCTTTAAGAATGATTCTACAACATTTATTTTGCATGGTTTGCAATTTAGATAAGTTAGAGAGACATGCGTAAGACCCCACAGGACACGCATACAACATTATCGGTCTTTAGATACATTTGTAGATGATTATCTTATTTGCGGTATTTTCCTATTAGAGATAGGATATAATTTAAATAAAGAAGCGCGAGTTTTATTAACGGCGTGTTCTATATGTTTAGAAAAAGTATAAGATCTTTAATAACACCGACATATTTGATCTGAGTCTTCCATTCTATGGGTGCGTTGTTAATCATTATAGGAGTTAGAGAGTTAGGTCTTCTTTTTTTGTAAATAATATTGACTGTTTTTTATCAACATTTATATTAAATTTCCATTTACTGAAGTATGATCTTAATTGCTCAAATCCTATGTTTAGCCTTCTTCGAATAGTATCTAGTAAATGGTAAAAGGTCACAGTAAGTGAAGCAATTTGAATATCTGGACAGCCTGATAATAACAAATGATGGTAGAACGGAATAGGAAATAAGGCGATTGGTTTCGTGTACCGGAATATGTGCGTCAATTATTTATTTCGAAACGATTCTTATCGTTAATGTAGGCTTTCGGCAAATAAAATTACATCTAGAAAATCACGACTTCGGCTTTTAAATTTTGTTAAGTTGTTTCAGACGGTTATTATTATATAGATCCGGTTTTTTCCGCCGACCCGATATAGCGAAAATTTTTAAGTTTCTTAATTCGTGGAACGCAATTTTTTTCGCATCAAAGGTGCCCAATAGTATACGTTATTCTGCACCAATTCGCGTTCCGTTGTTTTCCACTTGTTTAGGTTTGTGCCACACTACTTCTTATGCTGTTAAAAGCGCGTCATAAAGTAAAATTTAAATCCTTTCCTGTTGGAAGAGATTACGTTACGTTACTATTTAGTTCTCCGGAGCTTTCAGTCGTTCAGACATCGCCGAGTTTTTCAGCTGTTCGACTGTTCTCCTAAAAGGCTACGTCTCGATTCGTTAACAAGTCCTGTATAACTTTATAGGCTTGTAATTATTTTACACGTATCGTTCGAAGTAACATTTACTATCTGCGCATGAACGGCTCCAAACTGGACACGCGTACTCTCCCGCTAACGTGCTGATGGTCTCGGTACGTTTCGCTCACCATTTAGTGTTTATTAATTTCCGAATGACATTATTTCTCGTCGTTATTTTTTTTTTTTTTTTTTTTTTTGCAATAATTTACAAACGATCTAACAGTTCGACACGTTTAAACAATTGTTAATTATAATTGCATCATCGATACAATAACTATGTGTAAATTATATTTCAAACTTTCGTCATCGGTGTAAGGATATTCAAATAGAAAATGACAAACTGTGTCGAATCATTTTTGATAATTTTAAACTTCGAATTCGGCAAACGATTATTTAATTATATTATTATATTATTATGCATTATTCGAATTATATAAGGTTTCCTTTAAAAGAAACATGTAAATTAGGATTAGGATTTTAAACATATTGGTGATAAGGTAACTATACTACCCCCTTCTACTATATATAATCGAAACGAGGAAAAATGGCTTAGGATCAATTTAAAACGAATATTTTTCTTTCAAAGGAACATAGCCTGGTACACAAGTACACAAACGCACACACAAATACGATTACACGTGGCTTTTTGGTAAAGACACAGTTTAATAACTGTCAAATGTCTGATGACGTTTAACCATGATTGATGATGATAGAGCTTGTGGTATCTTCGATCTGCTTCCCCTTCCTTGACATAGCAGGAAATAAATGCCGTCATACCGTAGTTTTGGAAGTTCGTTTTCCCTTTATATATATATATATATATATATATATATATATATATATATATATATATGTATGTGTGCGTGTGATGTCAGATATTTGTACCTACCTTATATATGTATATATATTTTTATAAATATATATATATATTTATAAATATAAATATATATATATATATGTGTGTGTGTGTGATTACAAACCTGAAAATACTAACACGTGGAAACATAGGTAACGTGCCAATTTTTATCGTCTATTAACTGACATCTTTTGATAGGATGAACTACACCAAAACCAAAATGTGCGGTGAAGACGAAAGTGGTAGGAATTAGGATGTTGAAGAATTTTGAAAACGATTCTTTCCCGTTAAAAATGAAATTACAAACGCCAATTAGATTTACACCAATTTTCGTAAAATGATCGTAGAATTTTTAGTGGGCGTAATACTCCTTACGGGCTACACAAATTAGTCCTATTATAGATTAAAATCACATACACACGTATACGCGAACACTACTAAAATATATGTATCTATATTATATTGAACTAATAAAATTAATAATAATAATAATAATAATAATGTGTCCTTATTTCTATATCTACTTACCTATCTGTCTGTACATTATATTATACGATATTTGTTTATTCGCATAACTTTAACGCGTTAATAAATGATCCTTAAAAATAAATGACTTTCGGACGCTTCGCTTTATAAATTACTTAAGGAAATTCAAATTTTCGTTCTTTTCAAATTATTACGGTAGACGCTGTTCTTTGTATCAAATCGTACGATTCACGACGATCTCCACATTGAATACGTACACGATTTTGGTCGTTATAACAAAAATTTTTTAATGAGCTGTGGGCCAGCTTCAATCGAATATTTCGAGTATACAGCACCCAAATTTGCCTGGTAATCCGATAAGAAGGCTTATTAAGTAGCTTTGAACCTAAGTTTTTCTTTTGGATATAACTGCAGTCGCACCGATTACTATAATTATTCTATTAGTTCTCTGCTCTTCTTTATAATTATCGCACATATTTTCCTTTTTCTTTCTTTCTGTGTCCTTCTGTGGATCATTCGCGTATATTTGTCCCACTCACCCTATCGAGAGTGATCGGTATTTTATGCGCCATGTTTTTAAATTAATATATTACTAACTTATTAGCCTCGCCAATAGTGGTCGGTTCATATACTGACTGAAGTGGTGTTAATAAAACACAAAAAAAAAATCTCGCTGTTCCGAATTTTCTACATCAATTTCGAAACGCATCAGTGACGCTAACTGTAACAGAATGTAACGACCGAAATTTATCATCGATAACAGGGTGACACATAAACGAAGTACAGATAAATAGAATCTCGCGTTATTGTAAAAAATGACAAAGATTAATTTAAACTTCGATAAAACAACTGAGGCTATATTTTTTACTCGCGTGCGTCCCACATTACTCGCTGAAATTAGAATTAATTCCACCGTAGTAAGTTGGACAAAACATGTTCGTTACTTTAATGTTGGATAACAGACTAAATTTTTCCGAACAATCATGCTACAGTGAAAGCTAACAAAAACATACCTGCACCATATATTCGCCAATTAACGGAAAATCATTTCTCGATGTTAATAATAAATTAATTCCGCACAAAACACTTATCCGAATCACGTACTGCTTTCCAGCTTGTAGTTTTATGTTGTCTCGAATTTGTACTAAATGCCCGTGAATACTACAGAATCGTCGACGTGCATATTAAACGTGACTTATATTAAGGATCGTATCGTAAGTTCTGCGATGACTGCTTATAGGCTACGATAATCATTTAAAATTTCTATCACGATGGGTGTAATCTAGCCAATTTCAATTTATGTTTGCAGTAAATATAAACATAGGAGGTTCAATATCCTTTTGTAAATACGGTACTTATTTTACGATTTATTATTTCTCCTATATTTACTTACTGTGTAACGTGCGACATTATTTTGATTTATTATTATTATTAAACTTTTACGATATCGCTGTACAGTGTTTTATAATTGTTTTTTTTTTTAAATCATTCTTTTTTACCGTCATTACGTTATCAGTATAAATTTTTTTTTATATTACGCGCGTTTATATTACTGTCGTACGGTGAGCCATCTTAGACATTACGTAATTGTTACTTGAAATTTTTGTTCAAATTATCTTGTAAGGCGTCGTTGTTGCTATAATACAGAGAGGGACTATTGAATAAAGCGCAGATTTACTCAAAAAAGGATATATGAATTAAGTATAATACGTGCAGTGTCTACAGACAACGAGAACCTTGTACGCTATTCCTTACCACCTAATTTCTCTATTCTCTCTGCCGAACTTTATGCTATCTTCCTTGCTATCCTATATATATATTATATATCCATGGATAACAGAAGAAATTTTAGAAACGATGAACAACCGAAGGAAAATTAAGGATAAATCTGGTCAAGAATATCAGTACATGAATAAACAAATAAAACATAAGTGTATAGAAGCAAATATATAGATGGTATGAAGAGAAATGTAAAGAAATAGAAAAGTTAGACAAAAGAAATAATAACAGAGAAATGCATGTAAATATTAAATTTATGATGAAGCAGCATAAAAACAAAAGGAATAACATTATAAGCTTAAAGAATAAGCACGGGAAACATTGCGGAGATCAAAAAGAAATGTTTGACACGTGGATGGATTATATCACAGAATTATACAAGTATAATACAAGACCATGTAATATAAGCATCAGAAAAGCAGATTATTGAAATGTGGGAACTTGAGGACGCAATACGAAAATCCAGGAAGAACAAATCGGTAGGGAAGATGGAATACCAGCAGAAATACTAAAATGTTTGGGTCAAAAAGCGAAAAAGCAGTTGCTGGATATTTTGAACAGAATATGTAATACTGGTATAATTCCGAATGATTTCAAAAATAATAACTTTGTTCCAATTCCGAAGAAAGTGTCGTCACAAACATGCTCACAATACAGGACCATAGCCCTAATGAGCCACACATTAAAGATATTACTAGGCGTAATAAATAAGAGGATAGAAAGAAAAATAGATACACAGCTAAGTCCCGATTTGTAGCAAACCGAGGAACCAGAGATGCCATTGCGATGCTAAAGTTAATCGTGCAACGAGCACTGAATGCAGACAAAGAAATAATAGCCTGCTTTATAGATTATGAAAAGGCTTTCGATAGGGTACTTCATTAAGAATTAATAAAAATACTACAGAAACATGGTTTGAATGAAAATGATGTCAGGTTAATAAAAAATCTTTACTGGGAACAAAACGCAAATATGAAAATAAGAAATGAATATTTTTGTGAAAAATGTGTTATACAGAAGGGAGTAAGGCAAGGATGCTCACTGTCACCAAGGCTATTCAATATTTACATGGAATAAATAATTAAAAGAGCTAATTTAGACCAACTTGGATGTAAGTTCAACGGACAAATCATTAATAATATCAGTTACGCGGTTGATAAGGTAATGATAGCTGAATCAGCTGAACAAATGCAGAAAATGTTGGACATTATGAATGAAAAAGGGAAAGAATATGGAATGAAAATAAATACAGATAAGACGAAAGTGATAAGATTCAGTAAAGCAAAGATTATTAATAACGATGCGATAAGTATCAAAATTGACGATAAATAAATAGAAAGTGTACAACAGATTAAGTATTCGGGAGCAATAATTACGAGTGACGGCCGTGATACAACAGAAGTCAAAGCTAGAATAGCCACGGCGAAGCAGTCTTTCAATAATCTGGAAAAAGTATTGAAAAACCGTAAAATGCCTTTAGAATTAAGAAAACGAATTACGCGATGAATGCAGAGTACAAAAAGAAACTGGACGCATTTAAAATGTGGACTTACAGAAGGTTGCTCAGAATATCACGGACAGACTTAGTTTCAAATAAAAAAGTCCTGAATCGATGTAATGTAAACGTGCTGTCCGTCGTGAAAGATATTGAACAAAGGAAGAGAAAATACATCGGCCATAAATTACGGAAGAAGATTTATTTCTGTTGGTAGTACAAAGATGCTCGGAAAGCCAACCAGAGGAAGAGAAAGATTGGAATACATTACGACAAATACAGGAATCGCTAAAACATACGATGTAATTAATGCCGCAAAAGAAAGAAGACTATAAATGGGTGACCGTTACCATTATTGATGTGGAACCTCCTTAGAAGGAGATGCTACCTAATGATAATGATGATGATGATGATGATATATGTATAAAACTGAAAACCAGATCAGAGATTGCCTTTAATCTGTGATATTAACAGATTCATTCTTGGAAATTCTGGCTATCTCTAATTATCATTCCATTCATTAGAATGCAATTGCTAAGATGATCATAAAGTATTGTGGTCGATGGAACCAATATATCGGCCGATAGTGGCTTGAGTTCCTGGCCACTCTGGTATTGCAGGTAATAATATGACAGACTGGATTGCTAACATGCTTTTCCTCATCCAAACCTATTCCGCGTGTCTTTCTAATTAATATCGCAGCAATTAAATCATAAGCGGCAGTCTCTCTGGGCGTGTATGCCGATTACTAATAAATTAATATCGATAAAATTCGACACCGCGCGTTTCGTTACTCCTTCTGACTTATCGCGAGTGAAATAGTTTTACTTCGTCTTAGACTTAGCCGTACAAGCTATAATACCTGCTTCAGCGTCAACTTCGTCCGCGTTGTTCCTGCGGCAACAACATCATCACAGTGCATCATATCCTAATCGAGTTCCTTGCGCGCTACATTTTGCCAACGACTTTGAATGAATTACTGAATTCGGAATCAGATAATATCGCTTCATTCAATCGTCCGTTCTTTCACATCTAATCTGAGTTTTCTCATCCGTGTGTCAACGGTATATATAATGGGAAGAATAAGGAAAGTAACGTCGTTTTCTTAAATTGTTTTTTTTTTCTTCAATGTTTTATGTTAATCGAGCGAACGCCTCGAAGACTAAATGTTACACAATTTCGCGGATTAAGATTTTATATATCGTAACGAGCTACGTTTTCAATCGTATCCTCAGATCGTTATAGCTGTTCCGGTAATATTGGATAGGGGGTTTATAATCCATTAATAGACTCGAGTAAATCTCTGCGATAGGATCAAAATAATCTTAAACGTCGTTATTACGAACGACCGTGACGATAAGAAAAACGGTACAGTAATAATATAATAATAAATAAGTAAACAATAATAATTAACGGTTAATAAGGAGGAACCGTCAGATAGAGAGTGACTTTCTGTTTAGGACTGGAATTTTAAGTTCGAGAGATGGTCTTCGAATATATGTATAGGGGCTAACTAATTTTCCGAGTGCGACTTTCTCGAATATGTACTGCTAATTGTAAAGCAAAAGCGTCGGTAAAAAAAAAAAAAAAAAAGGAAGGAAGAACAAGACGGACAACGTACACGCGACAATATTATTATCGCGTCCGCCTAAATGAACTAACCTCGTTATCATTAAGCGCAGCTTTCTACTGCATAACTTTCTTAATGTTTAATCAAAAACAGACGTTTTCTTCACAAAGGGAAAACAGAAGGTCAGGCCGAAATCTGAAATGTGATTTATTCACCGAGACGACGTAAAGTCGGTAGAAGAGGTAAGAGGTGTACAATAGGTATAGGTAGGTAGCGAGTTTAGTTATTCGTCGACCGACCGACTTTAACGCTATATTATAAAGAGCGTTAGAGGTAGTATTAGAGTCTATACCGGCTATATACACGTATACGAAAGTTTAAGCTTTTGGTCTAAAACATTGTCGTCTTTCAACGCAGTCTCTCGTCCATCATAATGCGAGACTCGAGATTAAACTGTAATAGAGAAATAGAAAGTGAAACAGATTTCGGTCGAAGTAAAAGATGGATAAAAGTCGTAATAACGGACAGAAACAGAAAATGATAAAGCGAATTTTATGCTGTTTCTACATTTTGTAGTAGTAGTAGTAGTGGATGTAATATTACCTAAGTAAAGAATGGGGTGCGAGTGTGTGTGATTGAGTTTACTCGTTATATTATTATTTTATAAAATAAATATACGCTTTTGAAAAAAAAATAAAACAAACTAGTGGAAGTAGCAGACGTTATAAAAACGCTGTGCTAAAATTCGAGACAAACTACATCCGAGCTGGTCAGGAGCGAACTCGCGTTCTTATTATAATATTTTTTTTTCATTGTTATCGATTTCCAATTAACTACCAAAAGTAACTCGCTGCTTTTTACACGTGTTTTGACTGTGTGTGCGTGGTAAATTATTGTGATTTATGAAAAGTCGACGCACGTTTGAAAAATGGTAATATTAAATTGTATAATTTGAACAATGCGGTGAATTTAGAAAATAAACAAACGATAAAAATATATTTAAAATCGCTAAATTTTAATATATAAAATTACCGCACGAAGCTCTAGATTGAGCCATTATCGAGTGAACATATAAAATATATATATATATATATATATATAAATATATACAATTTATAAAAAATATAAAAGGAAAAAATAAAAATTAAATGTAAGAAAATACGCTTAATTCAGATGTACAATATTTAAAAAAACAATAACGAAGTGAAAAAATAGATTTCATTATAGAATAAACTGATAGTGAACGAATAGGTTTTTCCATTTTGCTATTTTTTGTAATATTATACACCTAAATTAATTGTTTTCTTACATTTTATTTAATTTAGGTACGATAATTTCGGAACAAACACGTACAAAATTAAAAAAAAATCCGAAATTATTGTATCTAATTATGATTATTATTGATAAAAGTAAAACGATATATTAATAAACCGGAGTTTGCTTTTCAAGCAACATTCCCGTGCACATCATCGGAACTAAACTCCGTTTTTTTTTTTTTTTTTACATTTGGTATTTTTTAAAAATTATATATATTTTTATATTTTACTGTTTTTACGTCTACTTGAGAGTGGCTTATTAGCTATCAGATTATTTCATATCAAATCCGTTGTTTTACTTTGCTATTGTATTATTATATATATTTAAATTAACGATTATCTTATTATTTTTTTTATTTGTTGTGTTTTTTCTTTTTATATTTTTCAAAAATTGCATGTATTTTTTATGCTTTACTGTTTTTATGTCCACTTGAAGTTTAAGATTTTAATATCGGATTATTTTATATCGAATCCGTTTTTTCACTTTGCTATTTTTTGTAATGTTGTGCATCTAAATTTATTATTTTATATTTTATTTAATTCTTTGTGTTTTTTCCCATTCGTATGTTTTATAAATTGAATATATTTTTATATTTTACTTTTTTTTTTTGTATCCACTTCATAATAGCTTATAGGATTTTGCTGACAGATTATTTTGCTGTTTTTTTTTTTTTGCAATATTGTATATCTAAATTAAGCATTTTCTTCATTTCATTATTTTTTTGCTTTCTTGAAGTTTTTTCGTATTTTTTAAAAATCGCATATATTTTTATACTATTACTTAAAATGATCTTTATGGTCTTATTTATTTAAAAATTAACCTGAGTTTTTACTACTTTCTTGTTGTTTACTTTTAACCGAAAAAATATCACCGCAATAATACGAACTTACTTAGGAACTAAAATATTTTCCTAACAGACGCTTCATGTAAAATATTATAGGTTAGAATGATCATTCCATTCGGAAATCCCGGTAAATATATATGATTACGCAATTAAATTAGAGTATTACATATTGACTGTTCGTGTACAGAACAGATTGTAATAAAAGTTAATTCGGTGTTTTTCATTTTTAAACTTGTTTCTTATTTCCCCCGTTTCCTGTTCGTACAATATTTTAGTTGATAAATAAATAACGAAAAATATATTTAAAATCTACAAATTTTAAATATAAAAAAACTAGTTCGTTCATTAAGAAAATGTAAAATATAATATATATATAAAAAAATGAATACAATTTATAATAAGGGAAAAAATTCAAAAAATTTGCATACACCAAAATATGTACATCCCCTAACCCCCTTTTTCCAAATGACTATACCAAAGCTTCTTAGAATACTATCAACTTATCACATAAGCTCCATCCCAAAATCAACATTGAATTACAATATAATGATACCTCCTTGGGACCCTTCCGAGACAAAAACAGATTTATCTCTCACACAGTACAATAAATCTACACATCCTACAAATATAAAAGAAATAGTATTAAGCACTCTTCAAAAATACAACGACTACACACACGCATACACAGATGGAGCAAAATCAACAGTAGGCGGCGAGAATTCACCAGCAGCTTGCTCCTACCAAATTGATAATATACTACACTCTATCCGACTAAGCGATGGCTGCACTTCTCTGGATGCAGAGTTGTATGGAATTATGTACTGCATTGAGTACATCAGATAGCCGTACTTCCACATCGCAAAACATTGGTCATAACAGATTCCCTCTCCTCTCTACAACTAATATGCCGTCAAGATAATAAAAATACCTTAATATTAGAAATTCAACACAATCTAAACACACTACATAAGGAAGGATGGGAAGTCCGCTTTCTGTGGATCCCAAGTCACATTGGGATGCACGGCAGTGATAAAGTAGACCTTGAAGCTCGGTCTATGGTACTTTCACCAGCACCAGAATACTCACCACCTCCATCAACATTAGCACACATACTCATAAACAACAGCAAGCAGGAATGGACGACCGACTGGACCTCGCAAACAACCTTCCTTAGGAGCATAAAATCAACTATAGAACCTTGGTGGCCTCCAGATGGCACAAGTAGAAAAGAATATGGTACCCTAAACCGTCTAGGAGTGGGTCATACAGCCATATCACACAATTACCTTTATACCAAAAGCCCTCCATCAACAAACTAGTCCTTATGCGGACATTTAACAGAACCAACAGTCACACACTTAATCTACAACTGCCAAACACTCACACCGCACAGGTTAAAACACAAAATACAGGGCCCAATACACAAAATACTTTTAAACAACCCTCAAGCAATAGTTAGCATCCTGGCTTTTGTAAGAGAAAGCGGACTCATACATATAAACTAGATACACGTCTCCTTATGCTGTAATAACCCTAGTAGTTACAAACGGCATATTATGGAGATTTACATAATATTTAAAAAAAATATATATATATATAAGAAAATACTTGATATTCTGTTTTCAATCGGTCAATCTGTTCGATTTTCCACGCATCTGTAAACCACACGACATTCAATTATACACCAGTTCGATCACCTGTTCTAAATTCATCGAATTGATTTTGACAATTTCGTCTATCCACCTTGTTGCTGGTGTCTTCCGTTTGCCTAGCGGTTTCGCTCGAACAGTAATTTTTACCATATTATCTTCACGCGTAGTGTGCCCAAAAAATTTTAGTATTCGCTCATATACTACTGTTAGTAATCGATGTTCCTAATATAGTTCACGCGGAACAGAATTCTTTTTCTACGGTATTCGCAGCAGCCTCCTCCAGCACCATCTTTCAAAGGCTTGTATTTCACGCTGGTATTTAATATTTATCAATGTATTATATATATATGTATATATATATATATATATATATATATCTACACTAATTCACGGGTATCTAAGTGTGGTTGGTCGAAATTGTACGCCACTTTATGTATCACCATTTTTGTTTCATTAGCTCAGAAACGAAAAGAAAATACGAGTGTCTGGATAAGGCGAAAGAAAAATTATGAAAGCGACGTCTATTCAAATTTACTCGGTAAGTCATTATTGTCGATTCCATAGACGGAGTGTTACCGGAATAAATGAAGCTGTAGCGAAATAATCCATTTGTTAAATTAAGCTAGGTTATATGCGTACATATGTATATATATATGTGTGTGTGTGTGTACATATTAATAAAACACGATCGCTTAGAATTGTCAATGTGGTATTTGGAAAACGGTATGCCGGGGGGTTAAGAAATATATTTCAAAAGTAACGAGCACACGATGTAGAAGACAATCGTCTGGTTGTCGCAAACGACGCATTTGGCAAAAGACTACTATGTCGCTATAGTTATATATATATATATATATATATATATATATATATACATATATATAAGTAAGAACTTTTAGACAGCCATGATAAAGCAGAACTTTCGTTATGTATATTACGTTAGTTTTGACTATACAACAATAGTAAACTGCTGTAATTTATCAATAGCGTTTCAATTTACCTAAATGATTCCTCTTTCTCTTTGTCGCCTTGAATCAATTGTTGTTCTAGTTTGATCGAACGACTGATATAAAATATCCATTCAGCAAACGGCAGTCAGACGCGTACACAGAAACGCCTAGTTCTTTTTTTATTTCATTTTACCGATAATATTTTAAAAATTCCCATCTTTTTGACGAAAATTTTGAAAATCTAGTGAAAATTTTTTAATGTTTTACGTTAAGAAAAATTCGTTTTGAATTTTACATTTCGTCGTAATGAAATATAAATTTTATTTACGAAATGGTTAAGGAGCACATTCATATTACGTATACACATACATATATATGTATACTTATAATCATACAAAAACCCTATTCGGGTATTGTTTATATATATATATATATATATATGTATATAAAGTGCGGAATGCGGCGATTTAAAAAAAATAAAAAACCAAAAAAAAGAGTTAAAATCACCAAGAATGTATATATATAAAATAATATAAAAATATATATAAATATATATTCATTTTCATCTAGTAGCTTCTTCTTGTCAGAAGATGGCATACATCAACATGTTTTATATTTCTCGTTCCCTGGATGATTTTATTATTTCGTCAATTTTGTTGTTTGGTAATCGTTTCGAGTCTTTTCCTCCATCGTATTTTCTTTGCCAGTACTTTTCCTCGAACGGTAAATATTCCTTCTTCTCTTATTTTATGCGCGCAAGGTATTTTTTTAACTTTCCTCTCTAGATGGTCTTCAACGACGTTCATTTTTTCCATACCACTCCGTTGTAATACCTCCGAATTCATTACTTTTGCTGTCCACTCTATGTGTAATATTCTTTTAAGCGTCCACATTTCAAACTCGTTTAATCTTTTTACACTTTCTGCGTTTAGTGTCCACGTTTCAGTAGCGTATTTCGGAACGGACATGACATAACACTGGTTGACTTTCATCTTTATATTCATTTTTAATTTCCTGTCTTATAAAGCACAGTTTCTAAATTTCTGAACGCTTGTTTGGCTGTTCCGACACGATTTCTAATTTATTTTATATCTCAATCATCGCTTGTTACTAATACGCCTAGATATCGAAATCCTTGTTCCGCCATTTCTTTTCCGATTTTTCGAAATCTACGATGTCAATCGTTTTCGTGAATTTCATAGTCGTTATTTATTTCCTAACGTTTATTTTCATGCAATATGTCTCCTCTTCTTTGTTTAGCGTATATCATCATTTGTATTTCATTAGTTGATTCTGCCTGTAATACTCGATTATCTCTGCTTAGCTTACAGATCCTATTGAACATCCGTTTATTTCGAATATATAGTTATAAATTTTTGCTTCTTTAATGATCTTTTCCGAATATATATTAAACAGTCTGGGTGACAGTGGGCAGCATTGTCTTACGCCTTTTTAAATTTGACACCCTATCATCGAATTCTTTTCCAACTTTTATATTCGCTGTCTGATTCTAGTATATACTTTTGATTATTTGTAAATCTTTATTGACTATATTATGGTCTTCTAGTATATTTGTCAATGTCGTATGTTTAATCCGGTCGAAAACTTATTAATCTACGAAGCAATTACTACCCGGTTTGCGTTAATTGCTCGCTGCATTATAGTTTTCAGAAGAGCTATTGCGTCACTATTGTCTTTTTTCGCAATGAAACCATATTGTGTTTGGCTGAGCTGTGTGTTTCGTTCTATCCCAATGTTTATAATATACAGCAATATTTTGAGGGTGTAGCTCATTAGTGCGATTTTGTTCGATATTACATGTTTGTGATGTACCTTCTCTGGGAATTGGAATAAACGTTACGGTCTTAAAGTGTTCAGGAATTTTTCTTTCATCATATATTCTATTAGGCAATGCCAGAGCTTTGTTTACATCTTGGTGTGATATTCTTCAAAATCACTGTTGGTATCTGATCTTCTCCGGTTATTTTATTATTTCTGGCTTTCTTAATTACATTTTCTAAACATTTCTATCTTTGGTGCCTCTTCTTCTGTTTTAATGTATATTTGCGATGGACTAAAACTTCTTACGCATATATACAAATTACGATTGTAGCGACACCGATATGCGCAAACGTTACTCAATTAGTAAATAAGAAATTAGTAAAATTTAATATTATATTGAAAATTAAAAATTTACACCTATACTAATAACATTTCGTTGTATATTTACCTTATTGTAAAATGTTAAAATAATTGGATGCTCTTCAGTCAGTTCGTTATTTGCAAATTATTTTTGTATCCGTTTTATAAATAAATATAAAAAAGTGTCCATAACGCTTTTGTTATTATTATTTTTTTTGGAATAACGAATATCGCGTGTACTAAATCAGAGGAATATTATCGCGTTGTTTAGATGAGAGAGGTTGTCATTTTATGGTAAATAATTTTTTTACACATTATTTTACGTAGATCACGGGAGTGTAACGTTAAATTTGTGAACAATTTTCTAACGCGAATGTAGAGTCATTAATACAAAGCTAATCTACTAAATATTTCAGTGTTCATTTGGATCAAAAATTAACCTCCTGACTGAAACGTATAAAAGCTTAGAATATCGAGCTAGAAGTTAAGACGCGACAATTGTATTGATACATCGATTATAAATTAATATTATATAAAGCTATATTGAAGCACCCCTATATGCAGAAAAACTGCGGGAATGTGCTTCGGCCACTAACGTAGAAATAACTTAATTCAGCGCAGGCGGAATAAAATACTACGTTCATTATGGTACGTCTCCGACGAAATATTACACCGCTGATTAAATCGGCATTTTATAGACACCTATCGAGACTTACAATACTGTTCAAATTCATTAGTAGCTAACCTACTTAATGAAGCAATACCCGAAAAGATTCAAACGGAAAAGAATCATTTAAGTAAAATCTAATACTACTCTAAGGCGGTTGGATTTGCTAATGGGCAAAACCCTCGTCTCTCGTGATGTATACATAAAATCAAATAAATTGAACTTGAAACCGGTTCTGGAAAGAAAAAAAAAGAATTTATCATCGTCGGTTAAATTTTTAGCCGCCGAAAGCCCGTATTTATCGTTTTAAAGTCCGATCGTGTATAGCTGGCGATTTTTTTCAAGACCAAATAGAAGACGTGCGATAATAGCGCGATGTAAAATTTAAAATTGAAATTTACCTCAACATCCAGACGAACTAACGATTTTTCAGTTCGCTCGACGATTTTAGCTGACGTAATTAGTTTTTTCGTTGTCGTTTGGAATAAATTTTTATTCGATCGTCGGCCGGAAGACGAAATAAATTTTTCCGGCAACACCGAGTTCTCGGATAATCTGAAATGGACAACGTAATGGAGGTGATCGATAAAAAGTCGAATGACGATTTCGAACTAGAAAACTATCGCCCGAGATGGGAATTGTTAAAACGAGAATCAAGAATACCGCGTATTATAGAGGGAAGTCGGTATAAATTCCGGGGCAGAACTCTTCAATTTGTAAAAGTATCCGCCGTTTGCTGTTGACAGTTTCCTATATCAACCATTTCGATGACCGCTTTATAGCTTAATAAATCCCGCACACTCGCACGCGTATTTTGTAGGTACAATTTTCAGGCCGTATATATGAACACTTCACTTTTCTCTCTATACAAAATTTTATATATATATATATATATATATAAAAATATATATATATATATATATATATACAGACTCGTTTTATACATCTGTGAATGCGTATGCGTGTGTACAGTACTACAGTACTCTGTTCGGTGTTGAAGTAACGTTGTTCGATGAGTAAATTTACTTTCAAACATCAATAATCTAGACATTATCAAATCGTTCTAAAAAGTTGAAAAATATACGACCACTATTAATAATTTAATTTATCAATTGGTTCGTTAGTCGCGCACATTTTCATCGTAATAGCCTAGTGGTTAGAGCGCCGACTTCTATACGGAAGGTATCGAGTTCGAATATTATCAGAACATAAAAATATAAATAATCCTATTATTATCGCGTGGAAGGTAGTGGCAAATCACCATACACAACACAATGTGCGCGCTAGTAACAATATAGTGCACTGCAAAAACACTAGGGTGGGGGCTGTATTATGTCGCGACAACGAAGCGATTGTAATAAATTCTGCGGGATGCGCCTGCATATCGATCATAACGTCATATCACGTTCGCCGTGTACGCTAGTTATACTATAAAAATATGTATAAGTAGTGCATTTAATGATTATAGTAAAAGTCTCATCAACCCTAACGTGTAGGTGACGTATAAGTAATTTTCGTCAATTCGAAGATTGATACACGTTTTACATAAGTGTGGTTTGCCATTGTCTTTTTCAAAGTTCTTTATTATTATTTATTTATTCATACGCAGCAACTAAGGCTAGAGACACGGAAATAGGATTACAAACTTGTAAAAGGTGGGAACAAAAATTATATACATTAAAATAATTTCAATAAATCGTAATGCTCCAAAAAATTAAATAATCTGTTAACTGTTGACTGATCATCGCGCAGCAGATCGTTTAAATTCGATGGTATTCTATAATGTCCCCGATAACGGTTATAAATCGGAAATTTAATCAGTAGGTGTTCGATCGATAATTGACAACTGCATAAGGAGCATTGCGGTTCTTGTTCGTTGTTTAGTAGATACAGGTGTGTAAGACGGGTATGCCCAAGTCGCAGTCTGCATAACGTCACTTCTCGGTTTCTGCTTGTTTGATGTGAAAACCGCCACGGTAATTTGCTGACAAATTAAATAGATAGTCAATTCGTCTAGAGACCTTTATTCTTGAAAAATTCTGACCCCCCTGTACGATTGTTAGAAATCAAGTTGGGCGAGTGTTCTGTTCAAGTACTCTGCGAGTACGTTTTTTTTTTCATTCTTACGTTTTAAATAAAATGAAACATTTTGTAAAAGTGCTACAAGCTGTTGAAATGTATCATACGGATGGTGTGCCTGTTATAGTCTAA
This sequence comes from Coronaproctus castanopsis, assembly GCA_032883995.1. Lineage (NCBI taxonomy): Eukaryota > Metazoa > Arthropoda > Insecta > Hemiptera > Monophlebidae > Coronaproctus > Coronaproctus castanopsis. Next base: position 13,697,766 of record CM065052.1, on the reverse strand, counting down.
GGTATGCTCCCCTATCTACTAGTCGACAAGCGAAAGAACGAGGTGTAAGGACAATTTTGACTAGATAGATACCAATGTATTAAATTACAGATGTACGTAGTGTATATAGATGATGTATCGGTGTGTTTGTCTGTACGAGGTGGGAATGAATCGCGTAAAAATCAACCGCTCGTGTCAATTTAGACGTACGAAATATGTTCACTAGTAAATAGTACAAAAAAAAAAAATATAAAGTAAAGTAAAAGGGGGTAAAACATTAAAACAAACAAAACCTTAAGAACTACGACAATACAATTGATTAAACCGTATAGAACTGCCGATTGTTTGGCAAGCGTTGTCATTTCAGAAATCAAACCACTAAGTTCAGCTATAGAGAAACCAATTAACATGTTTTTCATTAAAAATAATGTAAATGTAGACAACGTTATTTCATTTGTGAATGAAAACTTTTAACGTTTAAACATTTTGCACATATATTAGATAAGCGTTATACAAATTAGTTTCAATCACACTGGAACCAATATAATGGTATAGCTAAAACTTTGTTTTCCAGATATTGAAAAAAAAAATCGGTAATACATATATTTTTTTTAACGTACAATTTATTACCGGTCACGACTTTTTTAAAAATTATTTACACGAGTATAATAATATCGCACACTCCGATAATTGTGTAACGTGTAACTTTACCGATAATACTGTCAAGCACGCTCTTTCCGGCTGTAATCATTGTAATTAAAATTTTAGCGACAATAGAGCAGATCAACTAAACTGTTTAAAATTTTTAACACATTCACCGTAAATATATGTATACAAATAATTTAATCTTATAATATTGTAAAACGGTTTATTTACAGTTCCATGAACTTAATTGCACGCGTTCCTGTTGTTTCTACTGTGTTTGTATTTCATTTACACAATATACTTACCTCATAAAAAAAAAACTTTACGCGTTTAAAATGACGAAAGCGACTTTCATTCAAAAATAATAATATACACTCAGAACTCTTTCGGACTGTTGTAAATCGCATATTCCGAAAAGCGCGTAATACGTCTACTATTGCTAAAAAAACATAATGAAAATAACGATAGTATTAAATATGTTTTTAACTAATTTAATCACACGTACGGGATTAGAAAATACGAGGTTAATATCCGAATCCTTTTCTTCTTCCAATACATAACGGACGTTACCGATCAAATTAGCTGTTACGGTTTTTTCCAGCTACTCTGAAGAGATCTGGGAATGTTGATACAAGCCGTGTTCTTAAATTCTTGTGATCCGAGATATGCTTCTTCGTCTGAGTTCGTCTCATTATGTTGCCTTGAAGAATTTTCCGCGATAATTTGTATCTTCCTTCATTTTTCATCGCTGGCCCAACTATTCTAATTTCCTGGATTTTACCGTGTTCCGAATTTTCAGTTATTAATCTTCAACCCTTCGAAACTAGAATATTCGTGCACCTCTTGCTATTTTCATTCAGAACTTTCTTACTGAGAGCCAATTTTGCGTTAAATTAAACGATATAACCTGTCCACAAGGTTTCCTCACTGGTCAGATTTAAGTTATAAATTATTTAATATAGTCTTTAATGATATTGTAAATGAAATCGTTCCACCAGTCAAATGTGCTGCTTATGCCGATGACCTTGCAACATTTATCTCGGTTCCTCATATCAGTCTTGGTGAAGATTTCTTGCAAGAAGCTTAAAATAAGATCACTTCTTTCTTCTTCTAAAACTTCCGCAGTTCACTTCTGTCGAATACGAAGTTTCGAATATGGACTTAATCTTTATTTGAATGATGCCAAACCTCATGTAGCTCATATCAAATCGGAATGTATTTACAGACTCGACATTATTAAAATGCTTTCTCACTCAACATTTGGATCAGATCGTTCAACTTCGTTAAAAATATACTACGCTGTTATATAAAACCTAAAATTTATCCGCTAGTAAAAAGGTCCTTTCACCCCTTAACCCAATCCACCACACAGCAATCAGACTCTCCATCGATGCTTTCCCTACTACTCCAGTTGCAGTATCATATGGTGAACTCCCTCTTGATCTATAAAGGCAACGCTCTTTACTTTTCTCCTTCATTCCCGTTTCCTCAAATCCTAATCTGCCCTCCCACTCTTCAGCGTTTGGTTTCGAGTCTTCCCCCTTAAATTATTACTTTTGCTAAAAAAGTACAAAATATCCCGTCCTCTCTTCAAATCCACCTTCCTCCAGTTTCTCATTCTTCCCTCAACATTATTCCTCCTTAGAGTGAGCACACTATTCCAATAAAACTCAGTCCCACCAAATTTTCAAAGAATTCTAAACATGTAATAAAAGCAGCGTATCTAGAAATGATATTACGGTACACCTTATACTTCACCGACGGCTCTAAAAACAAAACTGGTGTAGGAGAAGCTTTCGTTTCCTTTCAGGACTCTATAATTCATTTCTCCATTCCACTCATTACTCAATACTATCAGCGGCATTATATGCCATCAAAATCCCAATAATGGATATTTCATCATCGTTGATTATAGTTCTTAATATGTACGAATTCTCTTGTATCATTACATCATGATCCCAAATTATACCCCGTGGCTTAAGAAATTGGTCATTTTAACATGTAATATCCATGCAGTTCTCGCATGGATCCCATCGCATACTGACATATAAGGAAATGACCTAGCGGACATTGCCGCCAGAAATTGCACATTGTTTCAACCATTCCTGCTCCTGACTACACCAATAAAAGATCTCCAGACTTATATAACATCTTTTGTATGTAAGTCATGGATCCTCCAGCGGTCTGCACTTCCACTTACCAACAAACTTGGTTCAGTTCGAAATTAAACATTCCTCCGGACTCCATCCCACTTAACAAACAGAATATATAATGTTGTACTTGCTCGTCTGCGCCTATGTCACACTAATATCTCACACAATTATATCCTAAAAAATCTTCCTCATTCTTTATGTTCAACCTGTAATGTCCTCATTACCGTCGACCACATTCTCCTTGAATGTGTGAAATTCAATTTCCCAACGTTCTATCCTCGACAAACCGCTCAGTCTCCTAAACATTCTTTCCTGCACGTACAATACACTTCCAATAACTTATTAAATTTTCTTACATCCTCAAATTTATATCATCTAATTTAACAAGGCAATCATAATATGGTGCTAACGTAGACAAATACAAACATCCGCAGAGAACTGATTGTAATCGCTTTGTTGTCACCTTACAGTGCAGCCCGTGTGTTTCTGTAGTGCACTATATTGTTACTTGCGCGCATATGGTGTTGTGCGTGGTGGTTTGCCATTGCCTTCCACGAAGATTATTTATATATATATATTTTTAATGATAATTTTTGCATCGTCGATCGTATTCGAACTAGATACCTTCCGTGTAGAAGTCCGTGGTTTAGACGCTCGGCTATTCCGACAACTAGTTTATAAAAACCTTGTTGAAACAAACCTAGTTTAAGACTACACTGTGAAATTAAAATGAGCAGCGGAAGATCGGGAAAGGTGGAAGATTACAATCGCGGCAATGGACCCAGGATTAGAATAATGATATTGAAGTTCGCTTATTATTATTATTAGTATTAGTCACTGAAAATGTTACCGATTTTGTTCTACATTCGGTAAAATTTTACTTTTAACTTATTTTCTTTTTGTATTAACAAACTTAATTTGTATGATCGTGCGAGATGATTCGAAGAATATTTTAAATTGTTATTATCGTCAGCGTTAATTATGGAAAAATCTTCAAACGGGACGATGAATGGTAGCGAAAATAAGAGTTCATTTAGTTTTTAGGGACGAATCGATGTAAACGAATCATTGTATTACTGACAATATTACTAAGATGGATATTAGCGTCTGTAGAAGAATGTACGTGAAATATGGCTAAATGGGAGCTATATAGAAGGATATAGAAGGGTTCATTAAGGATTCGAGTGACGTTTGATTCCAATGCCGGCATATGACACTTAAACATGGTCCACAGCTAAAACGGAAGAGAAAAACTAGAGAGAGAGTAATCATAATGCGATGTATACATATCTATGTTGAGTGTTCGACGAAAGAGTAGGATCAGAAATACAAAAAGTGACATTGGGCTGTACATGTTGCGAGAATAACCGATAATGGATAGATAGACGTATAAGATAAAACAAATTCTTATATTACAAATAAAAGAAGAAGAGGTAGGTAATTTTTTAAGGTGGTAAGGGGTAGGTAACTATATAAGGAAATGCTCAGAGGACCGCTATGGTTTTTGCTAAGAATATGGGCCTTTAGTTTTAGTTACTCTAATTAAGGCTATTATTATTATTATTACTATTATATATTATAGATCAATCGCGATGGTTTTTTTTTTACCGACCTAGAAGCAGCGTACTATTTCGAGTACCAGATGAAGAAGAAGAATTGACGAATTTCAAAAACGGGTAAGCTACCCCGACGTGGGTTATATTCCTCGTTAAAGTATAAAAGTTATAACAACGCGGCTGGATAGTGGGAGAGGGTTAGGTTTTTAAGAAGTATCCGACTTAATCTGACAGCTGTCTTCAACAAGGATGCTACAGCAGCAGGTGTACTCGATGTATTAGCGTACCGTTACGCTAATTCGTCTCTGTTCTTCTTTTCTTCCCCCCGCTATTGACCGTTTTAAAGCTTTTCTTTCTCTCTCAATTCTAGACGATGCTCTTAGTTCTAATCGTTCGGCAACTACCAACAACTTTCCCTACTCCGGTGGTGTTGTTGTACTCTGCTGTGTGGTCTGGTTTAATTCGCGGATTATATATACACAATATACAATATAGAGAGGGTGAAACAGGCGCTTTGAAATTACTAGCTGAAACGGACGGACAAACGTTTATCGAGGTAATTTGGTTTTCCATCGAATCGTCGAGCCACTAAAAACATTTTCTCCGAATATATTAAACAGCGAATTACAACAACAATATAGATTTTCCTTGTATTCTTAATCAACCGTAATCCGTTTTTGTCTTCTATCTTAAGTCTTCTAGTTATATATATATATATATATATATATATATATATATATATATATATATATATATATATATATAAATGCATGTGTGTGTGAGTGCCTTATAGATATTACGATTACACTTTATCGTTACGTTTTATTTAGTTTTAAAATTTTCTTCTTAACAAGGTTTTCCTTACACCCAGTTCACCCAGTTACGTCTGCTTATATATTTTCCGTTTTCCTAATCAGTTTCTCTTTTTCTTGTTCTCATTCTCAATCAGAATTTCGACCAGCGTTTAATGGTCTCTCTCTCTCTCTCTACATTCAGAGATGCGTAAATATTTCAAATACCACGGCGAGGTCTACAAAAGGCGGGAAAGGATAATCAAATCCATATATATACGAAAAATATATGGAAGGTATACACCCCGTTATAGATCGCACTTTTTTTTTCGAATCAACAAGTTTAGTCGTCTGTCAAGTGAATTTAAACTATTCAAGCCACGGTATTATAATGTTAAGACTATTAACGATAAATATTTCTCTATGTTAGTTCTTATAAAGCGCCGTTACACACGGGATATCGACTTCGCCTGATTCAGTTTTCATCAGCCTCATATTATCTATCAAATTTTCACCCAAATTCGTAAATTTTATACAGGGTATTTATTCTGCAATACGGCTTTTTAGACTACTCTGGATAATTTTTATTATTATTATTACTTGGTAGTACGGATTTCGACTACATTAACGGATCATATGCACCCAAGGACTCACTGCGGTCCTAGATCAGCTTTAAAAAGTTCAGCGAATGAAGGAAATAGAAAATATTTTTTTATGGCCAGGAGATTCTAAGAATTAAACCACACGTTATAGTAACAGACAGTTGTGCGACAGAGAAGAGGGCCCGTGTCTTGAAGAAAATAAGAATGGGCAAAATTTGAGAACGATATGAAGTCTCGTATAAGGATAACACTTTTCTTCATTAGTAGGTAATAAAATGACAATTGAGATAACGGATTAAGGTTTAACAGAAAAGAGGTGGTTTCGTTGGTTACAATGCCGTACATGACTGCAGGATTACGTTTTAATCGATTTCAGGTAAGATTTTACAGAGACGAGTGGAAATATGTGCAAGGAAGGACATCTCTGTGGCAGCTCGGTCAATAGCCTCATTATCGGAGAGACCGATTGGAAATTATGGAATGTTGGACTTTAATATGGAAGTAATTGCGTAAAACCTCATTGTCCGTATAAAAGTTGTGGAGAAAATTTAAAACATTAACTCAATCAGAAAGGATAATTAATTTAGAACAGACAGAGCCACGGATAGGAATTCATACAGCTGAGAATACGAAGCGGGACTTAGGAAGCCGGAAATGATGAGTGACAGGAGGTACAAAGAAGACAGACTAACACATTCTCCATATTTAGTGTCGTGGGTAAAACAGTGAACAAAGTCTTTATATTTGTAAATTTCAATAGTGATATAGCCGCGAAATATACGGGTATGAAAACTTGGACAGACGAGTTAGGTTTATTTTAATGTGGAAGGGTTGTAAAAGACAAGGAGGGGCTGGTATATATTGGAAGAAGCTTCTAGTTGTTAATAATAAATTTGTTAAATTGAGGAATGATGATATAAATTTCTTTTTGATGTTGATTGCGTAGTTAGGGATGTTTGTGTAGATTTGACTGCTACGTGGAGTATGGCGTAGATTATAGAGGTTCGGGGAAATATGTGGGGATCTGCGGAAGGTTAACTGTCAGAATTCACCTTTGGAAACACTAAAAGAAAGTATTGCCGATTCGCTGTCAAGACTGACTGCGGGTCTGATGTAGAATCCTCTAGTGGCTATTGGGATTTGCTGAATGCTGATTGTTATCTAAGAATCCCAGCATGCCTTGGACGGTAGAGCCAAATTTTAGCCAACCGAATTCTAATCTAAAAGGAATTGGCATCTTATATAGCAGTGAAAACGTGTTTCGATCGCCTCCGTCGTAACGCCTATTCGACTATTTCATTGATAAAACGTTGCATAATTTCTCCAGCTATGGTTGGTGAAGATGATTGGAAAGTTATCGTTAAATCATCTGTGAAATAACTGAACTGTACCGTCGGTCGGATGGCTTGCGTGATATCATTAATTGACAAGAAAAGTGTTACGATGAGAATATATCCTTGTTGCACACCATGTTGCGGATAAATGCTGCCGAAACGTATCTTGATTTATCTGTCAGTTAAAGAACTTAGCTTTATGTAGGCTGGTAAGCGCTCGATATTATCATACTGTATCGTACGCTTTTTGCATGTGAAAAAAGACTTGCATACAAATGTGTACAGTCACTAAATGTCTTTTGGACCCTGAGTTGGACATCAATAATAACTTGAATTGCTGAGCGATGTTGTCGGAAACCTTATTAAATCGAAGTGAATGTGTTATTCATTACCAAGATCTAGGTTTGCCTCTTTTGTGTAATTTTCTCCAATATATAGTTTGTTCAGTACACTTGATATAACGAATAATATGGTCGACAAACACCTTGTATACGTCAACGTTCGTAATAGTAGTCAATAGTATTAATCGAAAATTAAGTTACAAATCAAATAGAGTTTCGGGTGAAAAAGAGGGTGACGAATGAAATACATAATATGCGAACGCTGAGACATGCATAGATATACTTATATTCAGGCGCATATACACATACACATACATACATATGTGTATATTAAATGAAATACACGAAACGATTATTTAAATAATAATAAGTGTCCAGGCGATCGAGCTCTTGTCATATATTTTCTTATCTATAACCAAGAATGTCAGTTTTGACAAATATAAAAAGAATGGACCTCTATTGGTTTTTTTTTTTTTGAGAGAGAGAGAGTGAAGTTTACAATTTTTTGATCGGATATTTTCCTTAAAGTAATAATTACTTCGTAGATTTAAAAATATATAACACACCTTAAATCGAAACGACACACGAGTTATAAAATTTTAATTATACTTACCAACACACATACGGTAAAAATATAATTTATAAGCTTGCAACACACAACGGTTAAAACGTTCGAGCTGAACTTTTCAACGTACATTTAGATAATTATCGAGAAAAGGACGATTAGATAATCTAAATTTCCAAAATTTGATCAGTTGTACTCGAGGTATCGGTTGCTAAATTTCAAAATTGGTAATTATCGTACAAGTCGTTTTCAATTACTTGGTACACTACGTGTATGTACAAAATTTCATATAAATCGTTGGAACCGCTACCGAGATGTTCGACATATATATATCATCATCTAATCTCGCTCGATATCGAGTGTGAGTTTTTCCACACAATCTTATCAATGCTTGTGCCGCATATGAGAGACCAATCCTATTCGATGTGTAATAGTAAAGCTACATAGCTGGATACGTCAAATCCTGTAGATTTGATGTTTTTCAAAATTTTAATTGCTTCGCAAATTTCCTCTATACTTGGTGGCTCGTTTAATTTTTTGTTTACCTCTTCTACAAGCGTCCTGTGTAATACGTTCAGCCTAACATTGGAATCATTATTTAGCAGCTGTTGGAAGTACTGCTCCCATCTGTTCATTACATCCTTCCTCTTAAGAATGAGATATGTGTCTTTGATCGCTTTTTTACGCTGATATTTTAATCCGTATATAGCTTTTATCGCACTATAAAATCCGCGTGCGTCATTGTAATCGGCTAGAGTCTGGATTTTGCTTGATTTGCTTTTCCACCATTCATATTGGAGCCTTCTGATCTCTCTTTACGCTCGAGACTTTGCTTTTTTAAAGGCATAATGGTTAATTTTGTTCGTTTTATCAGACAGCCATTTGATAAATGTCTGTTTCTTAGTGTCCAATAATATTTTGATTTCTCCTGCTTTATCGGCAAACCAGTCTTGGTGTTTCGTCTTCTTATATCCTAGAACGCCCTTACAGATATTATTCACGTTCCCCTTAATTACATCCCAGTACTCGGCAGCTGACTTATTGCCTTCTTGAGCTCTGTATCAAGCTGTTGCAATATCTGTTTATATTTTGTAAACCATTCAATTTGTATCCTTTTTTTTTGTTGGCATTTGGTTGACTCGTGCGGTAGAATAAACATTTCTTGAAACGGAACTGCGGACGAAACATGAAGTGATCTCTGTCGCCATCTGCACCAGTCATAGCTCGCGTTGTTAAACATTCGTTTCTTCGTTCTTTCTTTGTTATAACATAATATATACTAGAATTGCTCGATCAATATAATAAGATATAACTAAACAAATAAACAATAATAATAATGATTCAATTCGTTATTGTTATTATTATTGAATTTTCGGAATAATAAGTGTTCTCTTTTTGAAACGAGATTTGTTTATGATCCCGTTCAACACGTTCATTTCGAAAAAGACATTTTCTAATACCTCTAGACTGATAAAAATATGTTAGTTACTATGATTCAACTAGGAACTTTACTTTTTAGTTTTGCACACACACACACACACATATATATATATACATAATGTAGATTAATACGTATAAACCTATATATCGAATATGAACAGAAAACTAATATCTACGTTACATCAGGAATGACATCGATGATATTGAACGAGAGTTTGAATCTTAGTATCCCTTTCAATGCAAAAATACGTCTATGTATCATCAGCTACAATATATATATATATATATATATATATATATATATATATATATATATATATATATATATATATATATATATGATTAAGTCACTAAAGATTTCAAACGTAAGTTACACGCCTGCATTCATGCGAAGATCTGTGTAGTGCGGATGACAGAAGAGAAGATTGGTAATAAAAGAATTTTACTATTCTTCCCGAGAGAGGAAACTGATATTTTCACTGGAAATTTGTAAAAAAAGGAAAATACGCTCTTGCGCACCTGCCTGCTTGCCTGCCAACTTCAAATTCGAATTCAATTTAAGTATATTCAGCGTACGGTGTGTTCGTACCTGCGTTCTAAACTCTATAAAGTACTTCGAAATGTTCGTTTTATATCATTCCTGCCAGATCAGACCTCCTGAGATTTATACTCTTACAACATCGCTTATGTTAAGTAACCGCCAACCAGCGCGTCAGTGTCGCTAGTATGTACCGACGTACTTAAACATCTTTCTAACATGTCTGTCTTCGGTACATTTTATTTTTCCCGTTCGCGTAGAATTTCCATCGACGATTAAGCGTGTATAAAAGTAGTGACAGTTTTTCCGAGCGTACACACGAAAATTCTCGAGAGCGTTAGTTTTTTCAAAGAAACCGGATTTGTAATGGACCGAAAAAAATTTATATACATACATTTATATATATATATATATATATATATATATATATATATATATATATATATATATATATAGTATATATTTGATTCTGATTTTTTGCACTTTCCCAGTGGAAGAATCTGTTATTTTGATTGAAAATTGAAACGTAAAAATAAAATAAACGTGTCCTTGAATATATTTTTTTCTTGCAATCGTCGATCTGTAAAGTAAACGATATTGTTATTTTAACGTGTTTCTATTTTCCCCATGTGCTTATGTCAGAAGGGATCATTCTAGACAAACATACACAGACATATATAATATATAATAAATATTTTAGTTTTTTATCAGAACAATAAGTGTTTTATTATTTACTAGAGATTCTGATTATTCTACACGGTCATACGTATATATGCACGCTTGCGTAAATATAGATTTGTCTGTATATAAATTTAAGAATTGCATATTGACCTACAGAGTGACCCAGAGAAGACTGTCGGTTTTGTTGGTTTTTTGAATAACTCAAAAATTGCTCGACAAAATTTTGGAACGAAAGTTTATTTAAAAATTGGAAAACGAGAGATTAGATTACAATCATTTGTGAAATAGAATACCGTTCAGATGATCGCCATTTGCAACAATACATTCGTTTATTCTTTTAACGACATTTTCGATGACTTTTCGAGCATAGGTCGTTGGATTTTTGAGATTTCTTCAGAAATCCGAGTTTTCATGTTTTCCAGATCGCGCGGGCGTGTTTATAAGGTGTACCCCCCATAAAAAAAATCGCATAACTTCGAATTCTATTCGAAAAAGACTTTCGTGATCGATTCACGCCGAAAATAGCGTTCCATACAAAACGAGCGCTACTTCTCGCTATAGCATGCAATGATAACTGAAACTGAACGAGAACGAATCTTTCGTGTGTACACTAAACGCGGAGCACGCGGTTTGCGTTGTAGCAGTCTTACTAGCAGCGCTATTAAAAAAAGAAAGACAGACCGTCTTCTCTGGGTCACCTGGTATAATAAATAATATTTCCACGAATAACCCGTTTCTCTACTGCCTTTGTTTTTTTATAATATGGATTTATTTTCTTATTACGTTGAATCTTTGAGAAAATTTGTTTACACGGTTTACCGCATCTTTCTTATGAATTTTAACGATTTTACGCGATTTTTACATTATGTTACCCCGATTGATCCACATTGTACGTTATATTTTTAGATATTTGATTACGTTCGTAAACAAGCTTTATAGACGTGTCAGAATGCCGCCGCTTGTCCACCGAACCTGCCGCGGTTGATACTACAACTGTTACGCAACCACATAATGGGTAGTGTTGTAAACAGATGTAAAATAGGGACGAATATAGTTCGTTTTTTATATAGGTGGTGATTTTCGTTAAAACTTTAAGCGCATAATTACATTGAGTTGACGTGCTGTTGCATAATATAAATACGAGGCGAAATTTTACCAGAGCAGTCGATTGTCAACCGTGCGGTCGACGGTTCTGTCCGAGTTGACGACATAGATTTTATAACGTTTTTCATCGCCATATAGTTCTCAATTATAATGAAGAAGGCAATGGTTAATCCGTATATGCATTACGTATACTTTCTATCTCGGGCGCTGGCATAATACGCAAAAAATAACGCACAGTAGACTAGTCACGAGATTTACGACCACGCGACGCAGATTATGTTTTCTTACAGAGACCTGCGAAATGAATTTTGATTACTTCCTTTATCGACAAGTGAAAAACTCGATCGCGTGGTAATTACAAATGTATTTACTGATAACGTTATATATGGAGAGGAATGATCACATGAAATACGAATAGAGCAGACGTGGCTGATGTATATGTTTAGTATTTCTAAAGTTCTGCTAACGAAAAAATGAAAGACATCAATTTGCGTAGGAGGTGCTTTCGTTTCCTTCCAGGACTATATAGTTCGTTTCTTCACTCCACGCCATTACTCAATACTATCGGCGGAATTATATAACATCAAAATGGCGATTATGTATTAGCGTTGATCAATCGTTCTTAGTATGCACGGACTCTTCTAGCGTTGCAGTTTCTTAGTAATTACACTGGCTAAAGAAATAGGTTATTTATAAATCCCATCGCATGTTGACATACAAGTTAAATGACCAAGCGGACAGTGCCGCCAGAGATGGCATATTGTTCCAACCATTCCCACAACTGACTATACAAATGAAAGACCTCTTCGGACTTATATGAAATCCTCAGTGCGTAAGTCATGGAACCTCCAGCGGTCTGCACTTCCACTTATCAACAAACTCGTTCAGCTCGAAATTGAACATCCCTCCGTACTCCATCCCACTCAACAAACAGAAGAGATGATGTTGTACTTGCTCGTCTGCGCCTAGGTCACACTAATATATCACATAGTTATATCCTAAAAAATCTTCCTCATTCTTTATGTTCAACCTGTAATGTCCTCATTATCGTCCACCACATTCTCCTTGAATGTGTGAAATTCAATTTCGAACGTTCTATCATCGACAAACCGCTCAGCCTTCTAAACATTCTTTCCTACACGTACAATGCTTCCAATAAGTTATTAAATTTTCTTAAATCCTCAAATTTATATTATTTAACTATTCTTCCAACTTTTAATTCGTTCTCACTAACCTTATGTTCTCTTGACACGTAAATCTACAAGTAATCTAAAAGTAAGAGTTCTAGTTACGTCGGTTGGGGACGGTATGAACATAATTTGTTTCTAGATTTGTATTCATTCGTTCTATAATTTTGCTCATGTTCTAAAACTATATATATATATGTATATATATATATATATATATATATATATATATATATATATATATATATATATATTATATATAGGGCAAACTTCAGCTTAGAACGGCTGGTCGGATGGGTACTTTTTTAGATTCCGAGACTCCTGTGAGAAATTATTAAATTTATTTATAGTATATTTAAATTTTTAAAAATCAAACTAGCTTGCTGCAGGACACGATTATAACCGATTATAACCGATTATAATCGATTATAATTCAAAAAAATATATTTTAATTGTTTTGTATGTTTATTTTGTAAATTTAAGGCATAAGTTCGGTCAGTAATAAGAGGTAATGTACACACACTTATACATATATATATATATATATATATATATAAATTAATGTACACACACTTATACATATATATATATATATATATATATATATATAAATTATGCAGCAACGTTGCAAGTCTGTTATCACGGAGGTAGACTAGTGTTAGGATGTACCTCCGTTAATTTAATGATGATAATTATGAAATAGTGGATAAGGACTTATAACTCGATTGTTCGTTCTTCAGTTTTATTCAGCAAAATTTCTTGGAAATATCGAAAATTAATGTTTAAAAAACGTTATTTTTTATTATCACGGAAATTGAAAGATCATACCGGCCTACCTATTAAGGTTTTGGAGAAAATTTATCTTGTAAAAATGATATCTTTTTGTCCAATCACATTCCAGATCACTTTTCTTCAGTGCCATTCGACCATACAACAGATACATCTAGTTTTTCGAGTTATCCGAGATAGAAGATTAACATGGGCTAACAACGTTGATATATAAAAAAAATAATAACTAGACGTCAAATTGAGACACAATTTGGCACCTGTATCCCTCTAAAACGAACTACTAATTTATAAAATAGCCATTAAACCTATATGAACATAAGGACTGATGTTGTGATGTTGTACTAAAGGCAGCCATATAAATAAGGTATAGAGATTTTGAAACAGTTACAGTTATTCGCCTAATTGTATCCGCATCCTGGTATATCTCCGATTTTCAAATCATCTATATTAGGGATGAAATAAAACGCATCCAATATACGGTATATAAGTAGATTGAAAAATCCTATAAAAATTTTGACGATAAGATATACGGATAATAGCCGGAAATTGTGAAGGCTAAAATGAATACGGACGTTCGATTCATTGCAAACATAAATGTAATTAAAAAAAAAATACATTTTGAAACAGTTTCAACATTTAATTAAGTTTAATATAATAATTCTTAGCGGTTTCAAACTAAAGATATTAATTTCGCCGGAGAAGATCGTACGATAATTTAATGATGAACGTGGTAATTGTTTACTACGTTCGCTATTACATTATTTTATAATCAAATATGTTATTTTATATTATTATTGTACGTCTATATAAATCATTTCCTTTTATTTTTAATTTTATGTTTGGTTTTTATATATGTTATTTTTATTTATGTACCTTAAAAATTGCTTAATAGCCGAAAAACTTTGTAATATTTTAATATAGAAGTTTAGCGATTTTAACTATTTTTTAATGGTTTATTTTTTTTTTAAATCACTACATTCCGCAACAGTTAAAATTATTAAACTAATTACAGGACCTGTTCGCTCAGGTCGCCTGATGCAGGTCTATATATCTTCGCTAAATAAAGTTATTAATAAATTTCCTTCAATAAAATCGCTACTGGAAACGTAAAATATGGTTTTAACAAAAACGTCACATAGACGGTTGCCATCTTATTTGATATTAGGGGCCGCATTTTATCGTTGTAAATAGTTATACAAATTTTGAAATTGCAATAAATCAATTCATTTCTATTAAAAACACTATCATTGACTATACTCTAAAACGATCGAGCATAAATTAAATAATCCTATAGGTAAAAAGTATATACAAGAATCGGTTCTTAGTCCACTGTATGGAATATACGTTATATTTGAAAGCGCTTTATATATTAAAAGAGTTCTGTATACAAACAGTTACCAATTATAGTAAATTATAGTAAATTATAGTATCTCATGCGGATGATCTTCATTAACAGAAATTTTGACGAATTAATTTTTCAACGTCTGTAAGAATCACAAATGAAATGATTCCTCTCATTCGTAGTTCTCAAATTCAGGTATAAACTGTTTATGAATACTTTATTTTTCAAAGTTTTACAGATTGTTACATTTACAGTGGTGCAATACACCTAATTGCTAGTTTAGGCTTAATCTACTCCCTTTTACAATACTCTATAGTATATATAATAATGTAGTAACCAATTTTACATTCATATTTACGCGGGCTGTGCGCAAGTTTCATTCTCAGTCATCGAAAGTATACATACATGCACTTCTAATTTCTTATACGAGGTAATATTTAAACCATAATTTAGGTGTACTATTGTGGAAATTGTCCATATATGATACCTATGTACACATATACATATACGCAACTTAAGCATAACTCTATTATTGTATAATATAGCGAGAAAAATACAGGAACTACTGGAAAAATAATTTTGAATATTGATTTATTTTAAAAAAATATTCGAAATAGTCGATATTTATGTTTTATTTTAAAAAGATAAATATATTAAATTATATATATATATCACGATCACTATGCGCTTATATCAGTCCACTGCTGGATGTAAGCGTTCCTTTTTTCTTTCTATCTGTAGCGATTACGGATCTCATTTATCCATTTCACACCGGCTGATCTCTGTAAATCGTCCTGACATCTTTTATCCAGAAGATCGCGACTCTTGTGTACTTCTCTTGGAAGCTTTTCTATTATTCGTTTCGTCCACCTGTCATCGTTTCTTCTTGCTACATGGCCTCCCCAATTCCATTTTAACTTCGCTACACTTTCGACTACATCCGACAATTTACGATATCCCGAATTAGATATATTTCACAATCATTCTGGATAATTCTTACAAATCGTTAAGGTTTTATAACGTGAAATTGAGGCACTCTGTCTCATCTAAGTGATAATATTATGCAAGTGTAATGTATCCGAGTGTGCTCTTGCATGTAGTACCAATGTGAAAGTACGGAATTATTTGCGTTCATGTGTACTTGATAGATTTACATGTATGTATGCGTGTATATAGATATATATATATATATATATTTTAATAGAGCCCTTTAGGATACAATCTTAGCCGTTTGGCTAAATAATTATCATCTTTAACTCAATGATTACTTAGTAGTTAATACAAAACGAGTGTGGAGTACGTATCCCATTGGATTATACGTAAATTTACATATTTACAAAACTAAATCTACGGGGTGGCGACGAACCAGTCGTCTAATTCCATGTTTAATATCAGGTATTTGTCTTGCTTCTGCATTGACATGACTGTCCAGCCGCTGCTTGTGTAATTCAACGAATTACTTAATGACATCATTGATGAACATCATATTGAGATCAGAATGAATGTCATCGTTACGTGAGTAACGATAAGCATCAACTATCTCGCGTAAGATGATGATGTTCTGACGGTGTTGTATGATATCCCGATTCGACTTGGCAGCACAGCCCCACAGAGCAACTCCATAAGTCCAAATAGGTTTAATAATTTGCTTGTGTAGCAGAAGCCTGCAGGAAACATCCAACTCCGATTTCCTGCTTATTAACCAATATAATTGACTTGTTTTCTTCTTGATCTGATGGATCTTAATTTTAACATGGACTTTCCAGGTCAATCGTGAATCCAAATACATGCCTAGGTACTTTACATGACTTGGTTTCCTAAATACAATTGGTACATATTATCAGCACGTCGTAATGTAAACAATACATGGACAGACTTCTGTTCATTTAGTTTAATCTTCCAGTAGAGTCCATTTTTTAATTCGATCGAGCCTATATTGCAATTTATTTGTAGCATCAGATTGGCTATCCAGCTAAGATTGCAGTATGGTGTGTATATATTGAGTGTGCGATCTTTTAAGTAAATAAGTATTAATAATTTCGGTAATTTTATGAATTATAAATAAAACACAATAAGAACGCAGTTAAATCACTATAAACTTTTATATTTGAGCAAAGCTTTTCGATAATTACGTCATTATCAAGCGTACACAATGTATGCTACAGATAAACTAATTCTAATATTTGTATAACAACCGTCTATATTCCGTTAGTGAGTCTAGTATATTGACACATCGACTAATCGGAGGTAACTTCCTTTTAAATTTACTTTATACAATATCCTTAATTTATAAAACCGATTTTAAAATTGATTCTTCTTCGAAAATTTACCATATTATTTAATAAATTATTACTATTTCTATGTTTACTTATTTGTAATTTTTCTCATTATTTTATTTTTCAAATTTTATATTCAATTTGTAAAATTTTGTTATTGTTATATTTTCTGTGTTATGTTTTTCCTCTCTGCAGTGTTCACCATAAAGTGACTTGACGTCATTTTCGTGTTTTTGCACGGAGTTAAGTGTCTCTTAGTCTATTATTTACTTTTCGTCCGGTTTCACCAATATAAAACTTATTACATTTTGCGCAGTTTATTCTGTACGCTCCGGATTTTTGTAATATACCATTCTCCTCTTTGTCGCAAATTGATTTAAATCATGTTCTATTATTTTTTATTGTTACCTTGATACAGTGCTGATTTTTAAAAATTTTTAAGTATATTTTCCCATTTATTTAAATTATCCGAAATAATTATCTTTTTCTTTTACATTTTGTCGAGGTTTGTTCTTATTTGGTGGTCTACTAAATTCGGATTTTATGTATTCGCTACGGTTATTTGCTTTATATATGTACACATGTATATGTGTGTGCCGTGTGTATATGTACTTTTTAAAGAGAATGCGCCTGATATCTGGGAAAAAGAATTAAATAAAATTCTCTGACGAATACGAACTAGTATTAAAATACATTCTTTAGTCTATCAACGCTAACCAACTGATAGACGGAACAATTTAATACACGTCAAGAAGACGGTTCTGACATCTTAATAGTACCGCTAGCTATCAACGCAAGATGTTATCAATTTTTTCTACCTTCCGAAACTTTCCCGAAAATCCGCTAGAATAAGTAGGAGGCATTAGCTGACACTTTTATTGGAAATGCTTTTTTCAGCGGATAGAGAATAGCGTCAGCTGTTGGAAAGCGAAGCTAAACGAATATACTAACGCCCGTATATTCGTGAATATGTGAAGATGTTAACATTACACCATATATATATATATATATATATATATATATATATATATATATATATATATATATATACATATATAATCAATAATAGATGACGGATGGAGTCAGATAGGGGTAATACCGTATAATGATGGAAGTAGCTTTCTACTTTTAATCATACCGCTTTTATCCGTTCCTTTCCTTAAAAATATATAAATAGAATTTTTTACAATATTATTTACGTAAATAGACGGTAGCTTTGACCGTTAAAGTGAAGGAATAAATTCGTACAACATATTTATTATTGTAAACATGAAGCCCTTATTTATTTTATGCGAGTGTATTTATATCCATCATGCCTATGGATTGAAACTGACTTTTGTGGAGCTAGCACTCTTAATGGGCACTAACTCGATATTAAAACTGAGATTTTAAGTCTCAGAGTGAAATTCCGGCCGCTTCTGACATGTAAAACAGACGCCGACCAGGGAGCCGCTCCTAGCATGGAGAACAGACGCTTCTGGATTTTTAGTAATTTAGGCTTATAGCGGCCATACTCGCTTTGATACGATGCCTTTAACGGGTTTCTGCAGCATTTTTTAAGGAAAGTTATCTCAAAGCTTTCCTACTGCACCGCCGCTCGTGGTTCACGGTTGCTTATTCGTCAATGACTTATTCGCAGCTAACCTCCATATCTGAAGGCAGTTCCGCTATCCACCACCTGCGGACGCGCCCCTTCTCCTGAGCTCGGGGTCCCTCGGTTACACATATCTGTGTACCCCGAGAACATACATGGTGGAATGAAGAATGTGAGGATGATATCCAAATGAGAAAAAGAACATGGCAAAATTGGTATTTGTCTAAGCAGAAATATGATTACGACATGTTTAAAATACAAAGAAAAAAGGTGACAAAAATTATAAGGACGAGGAATAGGAACTATGAAGAGGAACGACTGGATCAAATAGAGAATGATTTCAAGAAAAATAAAGTCAGATCTTTTTACAGAACTTTTCAACAGAACTTGGAAAAATATAAGCCACCCTCACTGTGTTTTAGAGATAATACAGGCACACTAGCATTAAACAATAAGGAAAACTGTAAAATACTAGCAGAGTGTTTTAAGGATTTTTCAAATTGCAAAGAGCCAGATATGAGACTCGAACGATGGAGTCAACGAAAAACAAGAGAAAATTTCACAGGTCCAGATCTTGATAAGATTAAAGAAAATATCCAAGAGGTCAAGAATAACAAAACATGCTGCAATGACGTTATTATAGCGGAGATGTGGAAACTAGCAACGGTCGAGATTGTGAAGAAATTACAGGGAATAATACAAGGGTTCTGGGAAAAAGAAAAGATACCGGATGACCGGAAAACGGCCTTGATATGCCCCATACATAAAAAAGGAGAAAAAACAGACATGAATAATTACAGAGGAATTTCGCTTCTGCCAATAACGTATAAAATCTTCTCAAAGGCTATCCTTCGAAGGCTAGAAGAACGGGTGAAAAAACAACTGGATGAGTATCAAGCTGGTTTCCGTAAGGGAAAATGCTGTGCAAAGAAGATATTGAATCTTAAATTATTATTGAACTACAAAAAATTAAGAGGAGGCAGCATAGTAGTTACGTTCGTGGATTTTAAGAAGACATACGATTCAGTTGATAGAACGTCCCTTCTGAACATCCTGGAAGAATTTGGAGTCACTGAAAAGTTACGATCTCTGATCAAAGAAACATTAACGGATACAAGATCGAAAATTAAATTACGAAATGAAGCAGATTGTTACTACGTTTATAAACCTTAATATCAATTCGAATAATGCTACGAAATGCTAAATGTTCGTGAGTACTCGCGAATTAAGAATAATAATTAAAATTACATACTGTATAAATCATATTTCGCGATTTATATTCAACGTATATTTCATAATTAAATTAGCAAACGCGACAAATTATTTGTGACATTGTTTCGTTTGTAGATTTAACTTTTTAGATGAAATATAAAAGTTATATTATTTCGAAATAAAAATAAAGACACTTTAAATTCAATATTTACTTTCCATTTTCTTAAGAAAAATTGTACACACACATATATATGTATATATATATATATATATATATATATATAATATATATATATATATATTCTTAATCGGTTACCACAAGGGGCATCGTGATCATACAGTAACTGTGTCATTTTGCACCATGCTTCTTTGTTGTGTGCCCGTCCCACACACTGATGTAGTATCAATCCGCTCCAGTTTCTTATTATATCTGTTCAACTGTGCTGTGGTCGGCCCTTCGGTCTGTTTCTTTGAATCTTTCCCTTTACTATTAATAACTCCAAGTTCCGCTCACTACGTACGATACGGCCAAAGTGTTTTATTACTCTAATAATAGCTATATTAGCTAACTGCTACGATAGGTTTAGTTCTTATTTGTCCGTTTCGCGGTCCATAATATGTGGAGACGTTTTCTCCAGGACCACATTTCGAAACTGTTAAGTCGGACTAGGCTAGTTTTATTTAACGTCCACGTTTCCGCTCCATATAGTACTATCGAAAATATAAGCGTCTTTACTAATTTTACTTTAACATTCTTATTAATGGAGCCATCCTTCTATATCTTGCTTAGTTTCACCATAGCACAGTGACCCACTTGAATGCGATCACTATTGATTAGCGATCCTAGGTGCACAAAGTCGTTTACTAGTTCAAATCCTGCGAAAGTTTTGTCATTAAATTTTACTTGTATTCCTTTCTCTATGATCATTACTTTTTTTTTAGATTTATTTATTTCAAGTCCATTTTCTCGACTAATGCGTTCGACCTTTTTTATAAGTATTTTCATTTCGCCAAGGTCAGATGTAATACTTGTTGTATCGTCCGCGTATCGTAAGTTGGATATCTTTTGACCGCCTATAGATACTCCTTCATTCCATTCATGCATTACCATTCTCATAATATATTCTCCATAAAGGTTAAATAGAACGGATGATAGAATACATACATCCTTGCTTCACACCTTTCTTAGTGTAGACTTCAGTAGATTGTACTATTTTGTACATTCGAATTACATTGTTGTTGTTTCTATATAGATTCTTTATCATTAGTACAATATGTTCCGCAATACCCATCTTAATCAGTACTGGCCATAGTTTTATACATGTATATATATATAGGTATAATATATACTCGATACTAAATACAATTCGATTTGCCTGTAAATTAAATTGTAGAATGATTCCTCGATGTACAAGTGCCTATTCTGGACACCGTGATTGAAAGGATTAATGGAAATTTCGCTGATAAAATAATTATTAAGGCTGAAAATTTAATTACGGTTTATGCACAACATCCTATAGTCGGGATATGAGATTCTCGATTTGACCTGGTCGTCGATACGCTATATTCACGAATAACTTTTAAAGCGCGAATTATAAATTTTCCCCACTAGCTGCGAAGTTTATCAACTGCTCAGTCGTTAATAAAATCATTACTAGTGATATTCGAAATTTACGTGTTACTAGCGCTTTAAAGGAGATTTTTAAAATAACCCGCGGATTTTGAAATATCGGAAGTATAGGAGCGATAAGTCCGATGTTATAAATTATTGTTATACCATTAGATTCGGATCAATGCCCACCGGTTGCCTTACCGATAGCCGTTTTCGACACGTATATATATATATATATATATATATGTGTGTGTGTACGTGAAACATGTATATACATTCACGCACGTATAATTAAAGTAACAAATTACGTGGATGTACGTTTTAACGTTTTCAAAGAAGAGAATTTTTTTTTAAATTTTTACTTTTTCTTGTAAATTCGAGCATTTCGGGAAAAAATTTCTCGTTAATTTGCAACAAATTTCCATTTAAAAAGGTATCATTTTCCTTTTTTTTTTTTTTTTTTTTTTTTTTTGTTACCGACATATGTGATTCATAGGGATTATAATAAAACCCAAACAAAAACTGTCTTTTGTATAATGTAAATTAAGTTTTTGTTTTATTTTAGTTATTTCCCAAACAAAAAAAAAGGAAAAACTAAAAAAAGGTATGCAACATAATGTTTCGTAGTATAACTGTAAACGTACAAAAATGACACCGTATTAATTCGGTAAAATTAAAAACAACCAGTTATTAACGACTTCAAAAATATACAATTAGTTCTATCGAATTTTAACGCAACAGGAAAATAGTGAAAATATTAAAGAAACACTCCGAAGGTTGGACGAAGTGCCGAGATTAATAACGACGATATGGAAATCGCAAAAAGATAGTACGATCGGCCACGTATTAAGAATTGTCGATTATAACTAAGGAAAATAAAACAACAAGGTGATCCGGAAGGAAAGTGCATTGATAAAACAAATCCAGGCAGAAGTGAAAAAATTAGCTCACGCCAGAAAGTTATCGGACAGTCGAATTTACCACCGAATTCACGGTTGAGTAGGTACCTACGGTGATGTTACTATAAAAATGTTAAATGTGTGCCTGTACCTTTATCTGTCTATCTATTTATCTTTTTATATATATCATCATCATCGTCGTCGTATTGTTCGTTGTCGAACGTCGTGACTAGCTATTGTACGTTTATTTTTACGTACAAAATTACCTAGCATTCAAGACACTATTTATATGCAACGATAATAATAAATAGCTAAAAGTTAATAACACAGGAAAAGTGGAAAAAACCTTGGCACAAGTAGAAAAGAATATGGTACCCTAAACCGTCTACGAGTGGGTCATACAGCCATATCACACAATTACCTTTATACCAAAAGCCCTCCACCAACAAACTGGTCCTTATGCGGACATTTAACAGAACCAACAGTCACACACTTAATCTACAACTGTCACACTAACAAACTGATCACAGTGGTGGGAGACTATGACATGGCGATAAACATCGTCGTATTAAAGATAGATTACTCTTAAGATAATTTTAATCTATAATCAAATACTTTCCTACTAACTAGTACTTACTTAATACTTTATTTTTTCTAGTTTTAATCTTTTATCTTTTCCTTTGTGCAGGTTTTTTCCACTTTTCCTGTGTTATTAACTTTTAGCTATTTATTATTATAGATTAAGTAACTATTTATTCCCCCCTGGGGGGTACTTTGTACCTTCCAGGGTCCGGAGCTGTAACCGGAACGGGGCGCGTCCACAAAGGTTAGCTGTGAATAAGACGTCAGTCGAATAAACAGTCGCGGACCAACAGCGGCTACTGGTAGAAAGTCTCTAGCAGACGATTCCAGCAGTGGCAGGGTAGGAGACACGAGGATGCAGATGGACAGCTTGAGGACCTGTCCATTAAAAGTCTGCAAAAATCCTGTGACTGTCTCTCCCTCGGCGGGTTTAGGTAGCCGTAAAAGCCTAAAATCGTTACCTCCTCAGTAACAGCCCGCTGCCTTGCGGTTAGGATATTGATCCAAAGGCTAAGGGAGACAACCCTAACAGAAAACAAAACCGCTGCCTTGCGGTTAGGATGTTTATCCAAAGGCTAAGGGAGTAAACCCTAACAGAAAATCCGGTGGAAGGCAACGGGAAACCACCACCGTATATAATTATTCCGGTAAATATGATGCGACAAGATAAAAATAAAGTTGCTGTATCTGTGGGACATTCCCTAAAAAGAATGTCAGGCAACAGGCGGTCTTCTGCAGTAATGCAGGTAGACTCGAGTTCCCCCATGCCCTCAGTGGCATGGAACTCTGCAGGAGGGAACACTCGTGTCGTAGATTCTGGAAATATCCCTAGTAAAGTCACCAATGTGCAACACCAGACTTACAATGTTGGTACGTGGAACGTGAGAACGTTATATGGAGCTGGAAAACTTAATAATGCGATTCTGGAAATGAAACGGTTGAAATTAGACATTTTAGGTATTTGTGAACACAGATGGCCGGGGACAGGTATCTGTCAACAAAATGACGGAACATTTTACTATTCGGGATACGAGAACCAAAACCTTCGGCCAAGGAATGGTGTTGGAATAATCGTTTCATCAAGTATTAAGCAACATGTCATAAGCTTTACACCTATCTCGGAACGTATCATGATGCTACAAATTCAAGGCGCAAAATGCAAGATAAATCTCCTGCAAATTTATATGCCAACATCCGAGTCCAAATATGATGAACTTCTGGAGGAATTATACAATTCCATTCAGAATACTATAGATAAGCTTCACAAACAAGATATGCTAATAATTATGGGTGATCTTAACGCTAAAGTAGGATGTGGTAAACGAGGCCACTCAATTGGATCTTTTGGACTAGGCGACAGCAACGACAGAGGAGATAAACTGTTCGATTTTTGTGAACAAAATAATCTAGTCATAGCAAATACATGGTTTAAGTTACCAAAACGTCGCCTATATACATGGAGATCGCCTGGAGACAACGAAGCAAATCTAATGAGAAATCAAATTGATTATGTTCTAATTAATCAGCGTTTTAAGAACGCGGTTATAAAAGCTTCAACTTACCCAGGAGCGGATATTAATTCGGATCATTCTTTGTTAGTTGCGAAACTTAGATTAAGATTTAAAGCAATTAGAACGCCGAATAGATGTAGAACTCTGGACATAACTAAATTAAGACTACCAAAAGTAAAAGAAAAGATATCGCAAGAGATAAATGCCCAATTAAGAAAGCTTAAGAAAAAGGACTCAGTTGCGCATTTAACATTGCCACATTTCAACCAAACTATGCAAACAATTTGTCATAAATACTTAACATGTGACATAACTAGAAAGCAGATATGGGTGACAAATGAAATACTGGAATTGATGAACGAACGAAGGAAATATAAGAATAAAGATGTAAATAAGTATACCGCGTTAAATAAACAAATTAAGAAGGAAATTAGATGCGCAAAAAACGCATGGATGGAAGAAAAATGTAGAGAAATAAGGGCTTTACAGGAGAAACACGATTCTTTCCAAATGCATAAGAACATAAGGCGTAACAGGTAAAACTTTTAAACACGGAGTTATAAGATTAACAGATGATCGTGGTGTCCCTGTTGTTGATGAAGACGCCAAAAAAGATATTTGGAAACGATATCCTTATAAACTGTTCCACGATGATCGAAGTAACACCACTTGGCGGCGATATTCTATAGACGATGGACCTATAATTATGGAATCAGAAGTAATGCATGCAATTAAACTAATGCATCCCAGGAAAGCAACAGGGCCGGACCGTATACCAGGGGATTTATTCCGCTTATTAGAAGAAGAGCATATAAAAGATTTAACAATTCTTTTCAACAGTGTCTATATGTCTGGCAACATCCCCTCAGAATGGTTGAAATCTTCATTTGTTCTGATTCCTAAAAAGCAATATCCTAGAGAATGTGGTGACTACAGAACAATCAGCTTGATGAATCATATACTGAAAATTTTTCTGAGAATTATTTACCATAGGATTAAAAGGAAATGCGAGCAAGATTTATCGGAAACGCAGTTTGGATTCCGCCCTGGTTATGGAACCAGAGAAGTATTGGCGGCATTAAGAATAACTCTACAAAAATCCAGAGAGATGAATAAAGACGTCTTTATATGTTTCATCGATTACGAAAAGGCGTTCGACAATGTAAAGCACGATAGACTGATGATAATGCTACGAAATATAGGCGTTGATAGCAGAGATTTGAAGATTATAAGATATCTATATTGGAATCAAGAAGCTGAGTTAATACTTGGCAAAAATGAGTCAAAAGTTAAATTTGAAATTAAACGAGGCGTACGACAGGGTTGTGTATTATCCCCGTTGTTATTTAACTTATATGCGGATCAGATTGTCCGGCAAGCCATAATAAACCAAACGTATGGAATTAAGATTAACGGAAAAATTATTAATAATATCCGATACGCGGATGATACGGTCATATTAGCAGACAGCCATCAAGGCCTACAACGACTGTTACAAAAATTTGATAACGTTGGCAAAACCTATGGTCTAAATATAAATACAAGGAAAACTAAGTGGATGTTGATTAGTAAACAACAAATTAATAGCGCTGTAATAACCGTTAATAATGAAATTATTGAAAAAGTGAATAGATTTAAATATCTGGGTTGCTATGTCACTAGTAGTCTCGATGTGGATGCCGAGGTTAAAGCACGATGCAGTTACGCACGAGTAGCCTTCAATAATATGAAACAATTATTATGTGATAGATCGCTTAGTCTGAAGATAAGACAAGATATAGTTCGATGTTATATCCAGTCAATTTTGTTATATGGTATTGAGGCTATGCCTCTAAATAAAAAATATTTTAACCGATACGAAGCTGTGGAAATGTGGATACATAGAAGGATGCTGAGGATACCTTGGACAGCAAAAATATCCAATAAAGATGTCGTAAAGAAGGCGAATACAGATCGACAATTACAGAATATTATTATAAAGAGAAATGTGTCATACTTTGGCCATATCATTAGAGGTGCAAAGTATGAAATTTTACAGATTATTATACAAGGACAGATAGAAGGAATAAGAAGTCCGGGAAGAAGGAGGACAGATTGGCTGAAAAATATCAAAAACTGGACCGGCGCATCTTCAATACAACAATTAATGGCAGATGCAAGACAACGTAAGATCTAGTTGGCACATTGGTGACCGCCTACGCTCTCTTGAGTATGGCACGTAGAAGAAGAACTATTTATTATTTGTAATGCGGTCGAGGTTGTTATATATGTACTCCACTGTATAAATTTTTATGTTATGTAAAATCAAATGAAAAATATATGTTTTATTTATTTATTTTATATGCAACGCAAATGCGCACGCATTGTTATACGGAGTGGGGTGCCACTGCCTTCTCCGTGATAATTAACAGTTAAATAATGATGAAAACTGTCTATGTCGCGTGTTGGTTTCGAACCCCCGACAGTCGAGTATTAATCAACCACTAGGCTACCATATGTATGTTTTACATATGGTATATATATGTATGTTTTATTTCTATGTATATTATATATACAAGATGTATATACAAATGAGTAACATAATGAAAACATTAGTGTTCCCAATAGCTACTTATCGCTCAGAATCGTGGACACTGAAGACATCCGCTCCATGTAAAATAAATGCCTTTGAAATGACAGCTTGAAGAAAAATGATGATAATTTCGTAGAAATTTCATTTCGAACTAATAATTCCATTCTACAAGAAATAAACATTAAACCGCATCAGAGATTAGTAAATACAATATACAATGCCAGTGTCAGAAATTTTTTTTTAGTCATACTCTAAGGCGAAAGGACGTAGAGAAACAAATTATTCGAGGCATTGTAGGAGAACCAAAGCGAGACACCAACACGTTACACGGACTGTATCAAACGGATAAGAAAATTACAGTTAATGGAGATTACGCATAAGACTGCAGATCGGTTGACGTGGAGAAAATTAATAACCAGTTTTTTGGCGTGATCAACACATCTGAAATTAGATACACGACTGTTATATTACCGATATATACATATGTCCAGCTCACCTTGATGAAATGGCATGTCTCCCTGCACTAGATTTCCTGTAATTTTTAATATGTTTTTATTGTGAAAAAAAATACAATTTCAGGTCTTACGAAATGTCAATAATAACAAGTAACCGAATGTATAGAAAATTGTTTCCGATTCTAATTACTAGGCATAGCCTCTAAATTTTGTTATTCTCATAAAATAAAAACGGTAATGCTTGGAAGAAAAAAAGAAGCAGAAACTATAAAAGAATCGAATTACTTGGAAAAGCGTTTTTTCAAGTTTCCTCAGAGTAGAAGAATGACATTCGAGATTTACGGTTATTGCGCGACATTCCATTTTTAAAGGATGTAACGAAAGCTGTACAAAGAACAAAAAAAAAAATTGACGTTTAAAATTAATACTGAAAGTTGTCGTGAAAACTCAGCCGACGGTAAATACACATGCATGTACACATGTATATATTTTTATATATATATATATATATATATATAAACTTAGTGTACGTATAATTAAAGAACACATAGGCATATATACACTTATATATTTGCACACATATGTATATTTATGTACATACACACATATACATATATATGTAATGTGTGTGCGTAGATGACGTGTAAATGGGTTTTAAAAATATTTCAGTGTACGAAGAACTAGTAAGAGTGGTGTAAAAGTTTATAGATGCGGCGCGAATAAAGTTGAATAATGACGATGATGATAACGCCTTTTGTGATTTCCTTCGTCTAGAAGATCTTTCGCGCTATTAACTTTAAAAGTACTTTACAATGTTCAGGAAATGCTTAAAGATTACGGTAGGTAGGTAGAACAAAGCTGTACAAGTAGAGGCCCTGAAGAGAAATCCTAATAATAAGCTTATTTAAGTGGCCCCCCCCCCCGTCACTTACACCGGCTGGCGCTTTTACTTTAAATAATACGTTTCGCGAATTAAGAAAATTCAAAACGTTCGCCTAGTTAAAGTTCAAAATAGAGAGAATAGAAATGAAACTTATTCGAACGCTTTCCATATAACGAATATATTATCCGCGCATATAACTTTTTCTATGAATTATTATTATTATCTGATATGATTTCATTTTTTTTTTCTTTCAAGGAAATCACCCGCCGTAATCCGGTCATTTTTCGAAATTTTAAGAACAGAATTTGAATCGAGAATAAATTCCTGCAACGTTAGTCGGTAAGTAGAATATTTTTCATTTCGTTTTGTTAAACGTTCGATGGCAAATTCTGTAAATTTTAAACTGTCTTAAGACGTTAATACTATAATGAAGATCCGAAGAACTATTTTAGCGATAACAAAGGTTCACACTTTTAGAAATGTCTATAATCGTTACTCTTCCCAGTAAATAACATCGTCCCCCATCAATTGGAATGTTGATAGAAGATGTTGTTTAAACGATTTTCGTCAAACTGACAAACCATAGAGTATGGGATTGGAGACATGTTTCTTGCTCAAGTCATTTTTGGGTTCATTTTACTCGTTTCACCGCAAGCTGGTAGTCATTCACCGATCAATTGGAAGTATAGCCGAGTTTATTACAGACCTTTTGAAGTAAAATTTCTATGGACGTGTTATATATGGGGATTTAAAACGAGCGAGCGAAGTGCTTCGTATTCTTCCTCTTTCGCATGCGCGCACCGTTATCCGTTATTTCGTTGAAAACATTTGAGTCATCGCCACGTCAAGTTAAACATAGTGGGCAGTGCGTTCGTTTTCTTTGTGAAATTTGTACTAAATCCCGAGATTATTAAATGAGTGTCTTATCATTGTGTGTAATGTACACCGATAGATTTAATATATTGAAAACATTTTGTGTTCTACGATATTGCGTTTTATATCGTCTTTAAGTTTCACTTCTCCCTGCGCACCGAGGCACAGTCTTAGTTTTTTTATTTACGATGAGATCACAAAGTACATGTCGGTATACTACGAAGTCTAACATATAATATACGAAGTAGTGAAACACGAACAGCGACGGAGTACGAATAATGATAATTAACCGATAAACGTGATCGGTTAACCGCAAGACGCACGAAGGTTTATTAAAAAAAAAAAATGTACGAGCGGTATTAAAAAAGAACCCAGCTGATGATTTTGAATAAATTGAGGAAAATTAACAAGTCAGCGGGACTATAATATATGCTGTGAAAATGATTTTAGTAGTCTTGACGTTTGTTATTAGTAGCAAATTCCACCAATTATTCATCTATGTCCTGTTGGAGACTAGTATACAATTTAACGATATGTAAAAGTATAGTCGTTCCATTATTTCGATTCAATATGACGGTCGAGCGTCATATGTGACTCCATTTTGTTAGACGTATATCAGATCATAATATTAATAAGGAACGGTTCGATTTTACTGATCCGGTAGAAACAAGTTAACTTCATTAATATTATATCATTAATATTATCACTATCATTACTATCTTATCGTGATTATTATCATCATCGTCATTATTATTATTTACTATTTTTATGATTATTATTGCGACGACGATTATAATGATGACGATGATGATGATTAATATGATTATTCGACTGGGCCTTAATAGTATTATCGTCGTTGTCAGGTTAGTGTCCGGTCGTATGATAGAATATATTATCGCGTTAGTGTCCGGTGTTAATTTGGAAATTGAGTTATCATCGTAGTAGATGTAATTATTATTAATTCATTCTGAAATTTAAGCCATTTCTGACACGTACATCGGTTCCATTGTTGGTTTATACATACATATGTAAAAGTGTGCGCGACTAAATATATACGGATACACATAATATACTAATATATAAATCTATCTAAATATATATATATATATATACATATATGATTACATACGAGCGTATACGGCGACGTATAGGGGTTAACCGACCGCAGTGGTTTATAGCGTGTTTATGTTTAGGATTGATTTGCGCAATCCGGTAAACTAGCGAAGGACCGTATAAAATTATTGCGCAAGTTAGCGCGCTGATTCTAAATGAAAGTAGCTTGGGGATGGCCGTTTAAAAGTGAAATTTAGATAAGTACATAGATTTTCCAGGCTTTAGCTCGACGTTTATTATTATTATTTAAATTTTCGTCGGAATAACTTTCGACGTATACGCACGAATGGACAGGTCACAACACGGAAGCCTTACTGCGAACACTATCTGACACAGTTCGGAAGCCGAACCGGTAATCACCGACATCTATTGAACATATGGTACGATATATGAAGAAGAAGATAATTATCGTTTTATTCAATTCAAAACA
Source organism: Coronaproctus castanopsis (assembly GCA_032883995.1). NCBI lineage: Eukaryota > Metazoa > Arthropoda > Insecta > Hemiptera > Monophlebidae > Coronaproctus > Coronaproctus castanopsis. The sequence goes on along the minus strand of CM065052.1, from coordinate 13,666,707 downwards.
AGCCATCTAGACCTATACGGCTAATGGAGAAAGGATTTCATTATACAAAACGGTCGTAAAATATCAAATTTTGTAAATAAACTAATGTGGAAAATCGAAGTTCCGCTTAATATGAAAATATCGATGATATATATATAAAATTGATAACATTTTAGGAGCCAAAGTTAGAATAGATCTAATTAGAAATTCCAAAGTGTAAATAATTCCAAGCGTATGGTCGTAGACAAAAGTACTGAAGGGGAGAGCTGACATGTGTAAAATGCGCAAATAAACACCATACAAGGGACTGTATTAAAGCGGACAATATTAACCTAAAATATCTGCAGTGCGGTGGTGAGGCTAAGTCATAGAATTTTAGAATAAGAAACTCGAGAATTAAATAATCGATCAGAAGCCCGAAGAAATTGTTTGGAAGAAAGAAAAAAAATTGTTACTAAATATACAGGATAGAGGACAGTTTCTAACATTACCTAAAGCATGTAATTACTTTACGATGAAATAAAGAAATCGTACGGGTAATACTAAACAAAGTTGGAAAACAAGAAAATATCGTACTGTTCGGTGATAGGTTGAAAAAAATTGAATAAAACACTAAAACAGCTATACAAAAAACATATGCAAATAAAAAATTCATCGAGAATATTGTTGTGAAATTCTAGTGGTTTATTGAACTATCGACGAGAATTGTAAGCAATTATGAAAATTGAGAAAATTGACATTTGTTTTTTTTTTCAGAAACTCTTTTCACAGAATCATTTATAACGTTTAACGGATATAAGGCATATCGTACTAGTTATCCTAAGAACAAAGCAAAATGCGAAAGTGCATTTATAAGTTAACCAATTGAGCACTATAAACTAGTCAAATATCCACATACTGACATCAGTCTCTATTGAAGGAAATGATTGCACAATTACTGTTTCTGGAATATATTGCCCACTAATGTATTCCATAAAGAAAAACGAGTTCAATTTTTGGATTATTTAGTTAATAGATTTATTTTTAATGCCAAGCATACTTACTAGGGTTTTTATGAACAACAAAAGGTAAAAAAATGTTTGCAATTAACGAATATAATTGTGATGCAATATCAATAGGAAAACCGATTTTTTCGCCTTCTAATGTCACTAGAAACCAGATTTGGTAGATTTATTTTCTTATTTAAAAACATTTTACATAATTATATCAAAAGAGATGAGTACTTTAGTTTAGGTTCTGACCGCTCGTCTATGCTACTAACAGTAAGTAACGATGTAATTGACAAGGAAAATAATCCAACATCAGTTCATAAATGGTACAGATGTGGTAATATTTCAGATACTGTTTAGAAGAAAATATTAAATTAAATATTCCGCTAAAAACTACTGAACAACTAGATTTTTAAGTGAAATGCAGCATGGATCCAGAAATTAAAAGTCGCTTTAAAGGAAATAACTACGCCTAAGAAATCAGGGAATTGTTAAGTGAATAAAGAAATGCTCGATATTAATGAATGCAAACCAGAACAATGCCAATATAAGAATAAATGTAACAATTTTGCACAGATATTAAAAAGAGGAAAAAAGTACGCAATGAGTCAATTGCAATAGCATTAACTGAAATGACAAGCCAGCTATAGCGGTATTGAATACTCACTTTCGAAAGGTAGTAAAAGAATTAAACGGCCTATTGAAGCCCCAATTAAAGATAAAAGTGGCGGAGTAGCGAGGATAAAGTAAAATTATTTGCAGAATACGAAAAAGAATTATTTCAATTAGAGGTTTCTAATCTTCTTCTTCTTATCGTATCGGTCATGTTATATGATTTTTTTCCTCCAATATTTCACAATCTGAACTGCCTCGTCTGAGATTCCATTTATTCTGGTCATATCTTCTATCCTGTATGGTATTGGAAACAATGAGCAAGTTAGCAGGTGCTCTGAATCTTGTACCATGCCACATTCACATCTGTCGTCATCTTTAATTTTCATCGTTTCATGTTCTTTGCCATTCTTCCTGTCATGGTTCTTATTCTATTTAGGGTTTTCATGTCGACCACGGCAAATTATTACCGGGAGGTAGATATGTTCGTTCGGTTTTCCCATCATAATTTCAGTCGATTTTCTTTCAGCCTTTCCTTCCTTAATTCCATCCTAGTAATTTCAGGCCTTTTTTTTAAAAAGAGTTTGTTGTTAAAACTTTTCCTTGATTGCCGCAGCTTTCTTATTCAATGGATGTCTTATGTCTTGTTCTTGTTTTGTTTTTTCTTTTCTAGCCATCGCTTCCCGTCTATGCCGCATAGTATTTCTATTTTATCAATCGATATCGGCTTTAAGCCTCCTGTAATTATTCGATCGGTTAGAAGAAGATCATTCATCATTAAGTGTCATCTCCGTTCGGACATATTTTGTTGTGTAAGCGTTGTACAAGGCAATCATAATATGACGTTAGAGCCCAGTAGGCACACACACACACCCGGGAGAACTGATTGTAATCGCTCTGTTGTCACAACACAATGCAACCCCGCGTGTTTTTATAGTGTACGATATTGTTACTAGCGAGCATATGTGAATGGTGGTTGTCATTGCCTTCCGCGCGATAATATTACGATTATTTATATATTTTTAATTTTCTGATGATAATTCTTATCTCGTTGATTGTATTCAAACGCGGTACCTTCTGTATATAAGTCCGTGCTTTGGCCACTAGGCTATCCAGGCTCATAAAATACGTCGATATATTCATTATTAGTCCTATTATTACGTTACTGCTAATTGAATCCAAAAATTAATATCTGATAACAAATAACCGAATGAAAGAAAAAATAATATTTTATTATGTATAATCGAAGCGAGCATGTGCTTTTCGTGGTACGATTATCAATGTTAAAATTTAAAAAACTGCATTGATAATGGACTGCGTAAATATGTCTGAAACGTTGGGTTTTCTTAAAAAATAATGATGTAGTATCTACCGAAAGTTGTATAATAATTAAACCCAAAAATTAATCTCGTAAAATGTATGATGAGACTATGTTCTGTCTATCCATGTATGTATCCATCTTCGTTGTTCTTGTAATTGGTCAATTCATTTACTTCAACATTTCTAGTCCTTTGTAAAACAGGAGAATTTCCTTCACTATCTTCCGCGGTTGGCTCATAAATTTGAATTATGTTTTTTTTTTTTTTTTGACAAGATGACCATTAATTTCTATTGACACGCATCTTCCACAGTATGAAACGAAACTTGTAATATATTTGGCAATTTCGCCACTTACAAGAACAGCTACTCCATGCCGACACCGAATACTATTTTCTCAAGTATCGGAGTAAAACATAGTTTTGTCTTAAAAAATATACTTTCTAGTACCTGGCCAAAGAATTTCACTCGTTCCTAATATTTAAATTTTAAGTTTATCCATTTGAAGGATGACATTCTTCACTTTGCCTGTTTGATATAAATTTCGAAAATTCTACGTTGAAATTTTCCATCATATGTTGATATTCTTCTTATTGAGAACTCGTATAGTTTCCAAACGAAGCCTGGTTCCCACCGCGACATGGCTGATAGCATATTTCGCACTCTTAGCCTCGGAACATAGGTGGCATCGGTTTCTAGCAGGATCAGCTGTCAAAATTATTATTTTTGTTTTAAATCTCTTGATGGTGTACTATAAACGTGTAATTAGGCAGTTTCCCTCGATTTCCTCATCGCAGTATTACAGTTATCATATTCTACTACTGATTATCGCCTATAAATATCTCCTTTCGACATTATTCGTCTTCAGCTCTAAAAACGTACTAATATCGGCTGTTGCCTCAAAACCAGGTGTTAATGATAAGGTATAAGGATATGGCTACAGAACGATTAAAACTCGTTCAGAGTAAGATAGTCTACCAGTTTTGCAGCGTTTTATCAAAACAATTTTCAGCTTGTCCCTCTTTTCTTTTTATCTTATTGCCTCGCTAGCCACTCATGGTTCGTGATTGCTTACTTCAACTGAAACTCTTATTCGCAGCTAACCTACAAATCTGTAGGCCTTACCTTTATCTGCTACGTGTGGGTGTGCCCGAAGTTCCAGTTTTTTCCAGTATCCCGCAGAAGATCTATCAATCTGTCTATGTATATATATTTATTTATCTATCTAATGAATAAAAATCCTTTTAAATAATTCATCGTTTTAACACGAGGATTAATTTTAAATTAGAAATTATAATTGGAAAATATGGAATTACGGTTGATTAGTATATATATATGATCATAATCATTACTACAGTCTCAGGACTGGTTCATTGTCATGATATGGTAAACTTCCATCTTTCCCGGTCTTCCAACGCTCTTTTCAAGTCATCATGGTTTAATTAACCCGTTGTCTTTTAACAGGGTTGTTATAAATGGTTTTCTCATCCTCTCAGTTTTCCACCAGTTCTTTTTCCTTATATTTTACATTGAAGAATATTTCGAAGTAACCTCCATGCCGAAGTACATGACCCGTCCATTAACAACGACCGTTTTTCCTCAATTTGTCGCAGTACATGTTCATTTTCAATTTTTTCGACTCAGCTTATCCATTCCATTTATCTCCAAACCCACTTTTCGAACGCTTGTAAATTATTTCTATATCTGTTTTATTTCATTTCCCGGTTTCAACACTGTAAATGTTATGAACCATACGTACATCTTCGATATTCTTTTTCGGAGCTTCAACGGTGATGACTTTTGTCTTAATACGCATTGTTTTTCTTAAAACGCATATTTTGCTACTCCAATTATTTGTAATTAACTTCAATATCGCAATAGAGATCTTCCGTTGTAATCTGGTTAAGATATATAAATCTCTGGATTTGCCCAACAATTTTCAAATTAATTTTATCTGGAATGGGATCGGTTTCCTTTAAATTATAATTGATTTTGTTTTTTTTTTTACATTTATTGATATACCTAGTACTTCCTCTTCTTTATTCAAACTCCATATATTATAGATTTCTAAAGAAATTCCTTTACGGTCAGGATCTTGTTGGCGATACTAGAACTATTTGCGTCAACCACTGAAGGAATGCGAAATTGATTCGAAGAAATTGGAGAAATTAGCAATAGATAGGAACGTGTGGAGGCAAGCAGCAGAAAATGGTCCGCAGAAAGCGGATCAAAATGCTCGAGTTGCGGATGAGAGGAAAAGGAAACGATGTTAAAGACATACTCAAAAATACTAGAGTAGATTACATTAATGTTGGCGCCTTTACATAAAATAAATGTGACGCGAGAATTGGTTTAATTGACCACATTAGGATTCATAAATAATGGATGGGTACTCCATACCCGGATAAATAGTGGATAAATGATAATATATATATATATATATATATATATATATATATATATATATATATATATATATATATATATCAGAAAAGCTTATTTTATTTCTTTAAGATAGTCACTAATACTGGTAGTTGCTTACGATATATACTTCTCTTTCTCTTTCTCTTTTCTCCCTCATAATAACCAATCCTAATACATTTTCGTAAAGATGAAAGTCGATTATTTTAAATAGTTTTGAATAAATGCACACGACAATGGTGTATCGTGAATGAAAAAGGTAGAATTTGGATTGAACTTTTCTATCTAAGACCGATTGTTTATCTCGCTTTATACTTTATTTCGTCTGTAATCAAAAATTTCATGAAGTAATTTTTGAAAATGCTATTGATGAAATTTTTTAAAACGTAATCTCGGAAACTTGGTATAAAATAAAAGTAAAATCTGTGTCGCGGAATTTGTCGGTGAATTCGGTATCTTAGAATCGAATTGTGAAACCGTTTTCAATTCGAATGCACGAAAATCATTTCGATCTACGTTACACCAGTGTGTACATGCCAGTGTAGAACTGTTGTAATAGAATTTTCGTCATAATTTTACATCTGACACATTCAATATTTATATATATGTTTATATGGATGCATGTATATATATATATATATATATATATATATATATATGTATGTATTGGAACAATACAGTTCATGACGATAAAAATAACTATATTCCACTATAAATTTCTTATGCAAGGTTATATATAGAAAACTTTGATATTTCTCTTGGGATAAAATAATTTAATGTATATTTTTGTTAGACGTATATATATTTACTAACAATAGAAATGCATTATCAGAATTATTTGTTTCGTAAAATAAAAATGTAGGCAGACTGAAAATAAATGTAGATATGAGTAAAATTAAATAATGATACCAGAATTAAAAAAAAAAAATATATATATATGAGGTCACCTCCTATACGTGGGTATTTTGAAGAGCTAACAGAAATGCAATAGTTAAGGGAAACGGAACATTAAGGCCATAAAGAGATTGATAAAAAGCAACACGAAGATTACTATAATGGGAACATTCGAGGATAACATGGTCCGCATCGACCAGTAAATGGATATCAATATGATGAGAACAATTAGAAGAATTAACAAGTTTCAACTTATGCAGCGAAGTAGGAAGACTACCGAGTCTCAGTCGACAAATGGTAGTAATAAAACCCCGCAATTTAATCGTTTCAACTTGGATTAATAGGTATGTTGTGTTAAATTGAAGTGTAATGTCTCGCTGTAAATGGATCATACCATCGATTTTTCCAGTATTCCTTATGCACTAATTTAATGTATGCTAGGAGATATATAGAAGGAGTATAAAACAAAAATGATCCTAATGTTACCGATGAGGTGACTAAATGATCAGCTAGATTATTGCCGTGGATACCGCTATGCCCAGGGATCCAAACACATATAACCATTAGAAATTTTATAAATAATCGACGGGAAACGAGAATTGAGCTGAGAGTGCTGTAATGCCAGCAAGCAACTTTTAGAATCGGAGAGGATCAGGATATTCATAGAAGGGCGATGGATAGAAACGTATCGAAAAGATTACTGAATAGCAGTCTGCAGTAAAAACTGAACATATTCTACTGAGTTTAATTTTTTTTTTACAATATTGAGAGCGGGGATTACGAATACAGCTCCGCCTGAAAAAGTGTATTTCGAATCATCCGTGGAAATTAGGAGAGAGTTAGGATAGTTTCTACTAATCACGGGGTGAAAATTGTAATTGACGGTTAGTGGGAGAACGTGAATCTTAAATGAGCAATACAGTTTTATGTTGATATCGAGACTGACGGTATTATATTCGAAAGGAATGGTGTAGTAGTAAAAAGGGTAGGATGGGGCAAGAATATCACTGTACCTGGAAAGATGAAAGGAGGAATGACATAACAAAGGTCGTTGAAGTATAGAAAAGCGCCAGGTATGAAATATTCCTAAGTATAGAGTACACAAAGATGGGGGATCTTAGTGAATACTTTCAGAATAAATTTATCCGAAAGAAACATTCTTCGCAAGGATAAAGGGGAAACCTTTGCCTGCTCCTAAACATCTGCGCGAGCACTCGTTTTGAATTTTATCTAGACTAGAAAGGCAATGATTAGAAGTATTCCCGAAAATAAAACTGCCATAGTGGAGAATAAAACGTGCAAAATTTTTATACACAAGTGTTAAGCTTAAGGGGAGTATGACTCAGTGTTTTTAGAAGGCGTATGCTTTTAAAAGCTTTAGTATATACTTTTTCCGTATGCAGCCTCTATGTTAACTTGCGGTCAAGCATAAATGGTACTGATTGTAATGAACAAAGGGTATGAGGCTTTGTTGTCCATGTGAGTCGTGATAATATTACAGAAGCACATTTGTGGCGGTATAGTGTAAGACCGAATTTAGACAATAGTTGGACTATGGATGTAAGCGATGTATTACGAGTTTAGATAGCATCACCTGGATTATCATACACCGTGATGTCGTCTGCTAAAGATAAAATTTTCACTGTGCCTGAAAGGGATATATTGAGAAATTTAAACCATACTATGTTAAATAAAACGGGGCTGAGAACCGACCCTTTAACGTACAAGGTGCTTCTTACCGGACGCCATGAGAGCCAGTTATGATCTGTACATAGTGTGGATGAATGATATGGATTATGTTTAGATATTGACGAATTATACGAGTTGGATTTAGATTGAAGATGATTTGATTTAGGCATATCAGACGTATTAGAATGTGGTAAAAGAGGTTGTGAAGAAGACGGTGAAGTATTGGAAGAAGAGGAAGATTTAGAAATAGCCTGCTTGAGTGTGGGGGAGTTTGTATCAACATCCAGGAAGATTAGAGACAGTTGTAGGATGATGTGAATTAGAAATCGGATGATTTGTATACGGAATTCGTTCTGAGGGAAAAGATAACAAATTATATTAGAGTAATTAGGAAAAGAACGTGTAGTACTGGATGGTTTAGTTTTTTTAATAGGTCTTTTATTACCGTCCATTGAATGTGCTGCAGTTTCGACGTAGGAGAAGACGTTGGTACGTGTGTTTTTTCTTCCGTATTTCGATAGCTTCCTTACGTGCAACATTTTCAATCGCCATAATCTTTTGTATTTTTTGTGTTATTCGATGTAGTCGTAGGATGATTTCCGTCGCAATTTGGACATGCAGGCTGAGCAGATAATGTAGAGGCAGTATTACAATTTGACGATATCTGTCGATCTTCACAATGCGTGCAGCGTAGTTGAGTGCGATACTTTTAAAAAATATAGTTAGTAAACAGAATAATGATCACTTGCAGCTCGAACGAAAGATATTTCGACAAAGCTTGACGATCAGTTATAATGCATACTGTTGAACATATACACACACACAGTCGTATTGTTCTGAACACACACTATTGTATACATATACACTAGTATACACGCTTTCCTATGTTCTCAAAACCGTGTAATTTACTTCGTTTAAAATATTTTTTCCTAATATGTATCAAGTAGATAATAGCCGTTTTCTTATCGGTGAACCTCAAAAATGTGCAATAATTCTTCATTATGTTGATCGATTCGTTTAGAATATTCTTCATTATGTTGATCGATTCGTTTAAAATATTCTTCATTATGTTGATCGATTCGTTTAGAATATTCTTCATTATGTTGATCGATTCGTTTAGATTAAATTATATCATTATTTTTCACCGACGACGTTTACAGTTCAATAAGTTAATTTTTAGTTTCTTAGCTAAACTGTTTTATATTTGGGCTCCTATATACCTTGCTTGCGTTTTGATACCAGTTTTATTGAAGAACGGAACTTCAGCTCTAGGTTCTTCCTGACATAGTTTTCTCTTTACTAAACGTTATGTTAAATTTAAATTGATTCTTTAATACAAAACTTTAAAAATTTGTAATTTTCATAACTCGTTAATGACCATTTACTACCGAATATAGCTTTTAAAAGTTTAATTTTAAATAGCACTTAGCTGCCGTAGGCAACAAATGGTTGATACAAAAAACCTTTTAAACGTTCCGCCGAGGAAAATTATTTTAATTAATAAAAGGAATAATTAATTTTCCTCAAATTTTTTTTCACCGCGCGAACCGCGTGGACACTTAAATTTAACTTACTATCTAATAAAACCTCAAGGTACTTAATTTCACTAATTGCCTTATTACATGGATTTATTTTCAAATTATTCCAATTTATTTTGTCTTAATTTATATAGATTACGTACTTTATCTTATTGTTATTATTCGCATATAATTTAATACCGATTAACCAACGGGATACTTTATCGACATTCTCTTGAAATAACCTCTGCAGTAAGTTTGGATGTCTCGAATTATTTGTTAATACTGTATCATCGGATGATAATAATAGTAATAACCGCTATAACAACTTAATTAAAATAAATTGATTAATTTAAAAATCATCCTAAATAAAGTTAAACCATATAATTTGTAACAGTCTCCTTTTGTTCTCAGGCATTCATATTTCTACTGTGTGTGCTTTAGTTCCTTTTGCCTGGCTTTTATTTACGTTTAATTATCGTATAATTCGATAGGTTTTATTTCCTCTAACCTTCTCCCCCTATAGGATCTTTTTTGTTTTGATCCGTTGTCTAATAATTTTCCAATAGTATACGTGACTACCATAAGTACCTCATCCTGGCGTGTATTTTCTATTACTAACTTTATGTAAAGATTTAGTTCTCTCGTTTATTCCTTCCTATAACAATATATTTCTAGTTTTGTCCATATCTCTGTCGACATTATATATATATATATATATATATATATATATATATATATATATACATATATATATACATATATATATATATACATATATATATACATATATATACATATATATATATGTGCGTGTATGTATGTATATATTCTTCTTCATCGTAGGCTCGATCCGAGCATCGTGATACTATGAAACCTGATTTTATGCAACTGCGTCCGCCATATGTTTCGGTCCTCTGCATATCGAACCGCTTGCTGGAATGATGTAATGTTTAGCAATTCTTTGATTCCATCCGTATATCGTGTAGGCGTTCTTCCTTGTTTTCACCGACCTTCGACCATACCCTCCAAAATTAACTTTCCCGAACTATTTTAACGTATGATATGACCGAAGTAAGTTACTATTCGCTGCCTTACTACATCTCGCAGTCGTATTTTTGGATAGATTTCCTTTAACACCGACAGGTTTGTTCTCTTTTCGGTCCAGGGAATCCGCAGCATCCTTCTCCAACAGAACATCTCAAAAGCATCTATTCGCCGGACATCCATTTTTTTTAAAGTCCAGCATTCCGATGCATACAGAAAAAACGAAAAGACTAAGGTGTCCATGAGGCGAATTTTTGTATTCTTCGTTATGTCATGGCTCTTCCATACTCTTGTCAGTTGAGCCAATGCATTTTTTGCAGTTCCTATTCTTCTTTTAATTTCATCGGTCGATCCTCCATCTTTGGTAATTACTGAACCTAAGTATACGAATTTATCAACTACCTGGAAGTCATGCCATTGCTGGATGTTATCAGAGTTGTTTCGATTAATAATCATTATTTTAGTTTTGTCTTTATTTATTGTTAAGCCTGCAGCTTTGCTTATTGTTTCCAACTTCCGGAGTAAAACCTGTAAATTCTCTTCAGTTGAGGCAAATATGGCAGTATCGTCAGCGTATCGAAAGTTGTTAATGCATGTTCCTCCTATTTTAACTCCATCTTTCCATCCATTCATGGTCTCTTTGATTATCCATTCATTGTATATGTTAAACAAAATAGGACTTAGTATGCATCCCTGACGTACTCCTTTTTCAGGCTGAAATTTCTCAGATAGCTTGTTATTTATTTTCACTTTTCCGCTTGTGTTTTTATATAGTGATATAATTAATTCTATCAAATGTTGTGGTACGCTAGCTTCCTCTAAAACTTGTCATAATTTTACCCATCTTACACAATCGAACGCCTTTGCGTAATCTATAAAGCATATGTAAATTGTAATATTGAATTCCCGACATTTTTCAATTATCTGTCGCATATTTAGAATTTGATCCCTTGTGCCTTTTCCTGGCATAAACCCTGCTTGTTGCCATGATATTTGTGGTAGTACATAAGGTTTCAGTCGCTCAAGGATAATATTCAACATTACTTTGCTGGCATGTGACATCAATGCTAGAGTTCTGTAATTTTGACATATGTCTCGAGGACCTTTTTTATGAATCGGGACATAAATTGACGTTGTCCAGTCTCTTGGCCATATGCCTGTAATCCATATTTTTTTGCATATGACATGTAAAATTTCTACCGTTGAGTCCCCTAAGTATTTGAACATTTCTGTTACAATTCGATCCTCTCCTCCTGCCTTATATGCCTTAAGTTTCTGTAACGCATTTCGCGTCTCATCCTTTAGTATCATGGGTTCAATTTCCATTATTTTACTGAAAATTTCCTTTGCTTCTTTTTCTTCTCCGTGTACTTTCATCAGTTCCTCGCAATATTGACGCCACCTAGATCTTATTTTGTCTTCTTCACATAGTGTTTCTCCGCTTTCACTTTTTATTCCTAAGTATTGTGGGGTGAAACGTCTCGTTATTATTTTAATTTTTTTAAACATATCTTTCATTTGTGTTTTTATTATTATTATTATTATTATATATATATATATATATATATATATATATATATATATATATATATATATATATATATATATAAGAACGCCTACTTTTCCACTGTCGGCATTGAAAAATTTGAACACACATGTGATCGCGGTGGAAACTTTTAGATAAATTTTTGAAAGGTTTTAGTATTGAGAAAAGAAAATTATTGTAAAGAAGCGTGACAAAATGTACTTTGTGGGTGAAATATTCATAAACTAGTAAATAATATCTATGTGAGCTTTAGCTATATAAAACGTGTATGGTTACGTATGCTTATGTATATACGTGAGAGTGTTTTGATACTATATGATATATATATATATATAATGGTATGCTGTGTATTGCGAAAACGATCATTTAAAGGAATCGTGACTCAATTTAGTAAACGGCTTCACGAGGAAAACTACTCGTACCACATTTTTAGGTCTTATACGTGACTTGCAGATTTTTTTAAACGCACTCTTTACCTACGCATTACTACATAACTGATCCTCGATGAATATATATATCGACATATATATATATATATATGCATGTGCGTAACGTTATGTTGAAAATACTGGACAACACGGAAATACGTTGCGTCCGATGCAATTTCTCTTCCATTACGAAATTCGTTTCCTGCGAAAATGACGGTAACGGTTCTCCGAGACATAGGTAAATAGCGTTTAGTTGCCTGAAGACAAACAGTGACATTATTCGATGACTCTGACAGGGCTACATACTGGCTGCGAGGAGATGGTAATATTATAGGACGAACCACGCTCGTATTGTAAAAATTCCTCCGTATATAGTTTTTGCTAAATCTGGAATCTTCACGCAGTTTTTTAACGGTTCTTTTAGAAGTTGACAAAATCGTAATTTAACTTTTAGCGACGTTTCCGAACAAATAAATAAAAAGGAAATCCCCGAAGTCGAGAGCTCCATCTTAGAGAGTCGGACTGAATAATTTCGAAATTAATCTCTATTTAAAGCTTTCGCATTTTTTTAAATAAATTGAACGTTATATGTTATTTATGTATAATCGTATTTGAAATGCGTCTGTGAGCAGATTGGCCTATAGAAACTGATGTTGTTCGGGTCTTTATTTGGTTTTTGTAACAGAATTACATTCGATAGCTTCCATAAATTTGGAAAGTAAGCTAGAGAGTACATTTTCTGGTACATTGTTAATAATAAATCGGGGAAATATTTATATATATTAATTTTATTAGTTTGATATTTTATCGGGACCTGAAGCTTTATTATTTTTTAGACTAATTACTATTTTTTTTTAACTTATGCGGATCTATCTGATGCGATATTAATTTATTCGGTTTTGGAATTTTGGGGGAGTAGTTTTGAAAGAGGTTACGTGTATCTTTCTGTTCAGCGCTATATGAGCAATCACTTGGGAATAGAGCAGCCAGACAATAATTTAGATTTTTATATGTGTCTATTATCTGGGTTCCATCCTCTTTCTTTAGCAATGGTATTGCATTCGGTTTTTTTAATTTATCGAAGGCGATTTTGTAGCTAAGGCCCCACGGTTTTACATTTTCTGTGCAGAAATTTTCCCATGCGATCTTTTTGGCGTGTTTAATCTTATTTTTCAAAATATGTTTACATTGTTTATATATTTCTTTTCCATTTTCTCTCACGACCGTGTTTTTCGTCGTTTGGTATAAACAGCGATATTTTTTAGTCGTGCGGCTAATGTGTTCAATTTCTCTGTTCTACCACTTATTTGCTTTTTTAATGATTCTTGAAGTGGTGTGTAATTCAGTTATGGCCTCTAAGTGTCTTGATAAATATCCCACTGAATAATTACGAGAATCGTGATGTACAATTTGATTCAGACATTCCATGGTTTTAGTAATGTTCTCGTTGAGAAAGCGCAGGACATTATTAAAGTTTGTATGTTTTATGGTTTTTTCTTCAGCTATTTGAAGGTTAAATTTAAAGGTGATATATTCATGATCAGAGAAGGATTCCCCCGTAAGCACATTCAAATCTTTCACATGCTGTAACGCAGCACCAGATGAAATTACTAAATCTATTACACTATTTCCATTGGCATTTCCGCAGGTAGATTTATTTTTTTCATTTAAAACAATTAGATGATTAGATGAGAGAAATTCGTGAAATATCTTGGTCTTTTTCGCTGAATTTTTCACATCCCACAATTTAGACCCTATGTTGAAATCACCAGTCAAAATAACTTCTTTGTATGAGAATTGGGTTAGAAGTTGATCTGATATTTTTATATATGGTTCCGCTGGCTTGTTAGGAGAGAAGTATGCATTCACAATAGGTAAGTTTGCTATTTCTATAGCGATAATATTATCGTTATTGTGGACTTGAATTTTTCTGATATGTTATCTGATTTGAGACGCAGATAGCGCTGAATTTATTAGAGATAACATTATGTCCTGCGAAACCCGGTAACTTATTAGCCGAAAGGTATGGCTCAGTGATCAATATATCGATGTTGCGATTTATGGCAAAGTTATATAACATGGCTTGCGCAGCGATGCAATGGTTATTGTTATTTAAAATAAGATTACGCTTTTTACAGTCTTCTCTACGACTTTTTTGTCGTCCTCTTTAAGTTTACAATCCGCTGTTTTATGACCGATTTTCCAGCAAGTGAAACACTGCAGTAGGGATACCGACTCATATATTCGACAGAGCGTGACCATCCAATGTTTAATTTCTTTCGTTCTATTAATTTGCCGAAAGCAACTGGTGACACCTCGCAGGTTGCTCTTCGTTGACCCCTTTTGCTATTTTAGTGTAAAGGGGCTCCTCATTTGTTTCCTGGAGAATCGCTTCCTTTATGTCTTCAATACTGGTTTCTTCAGATATACCAACGGTGTTGACCTGAGGATTTCTCCGCTGTTTGTTGGTCGCTTGCAACTTTTCATACTTTTTTTTATTTCATCCGCTACTTTTTTAATTTCATCTATGCATCCAATAATTACATCTCCCTATTTTATTTTTTTAAAAGATTTGACATTGACCCCTAATTTGGCCGGGTTGAAAAGCTTTTTTAAGTTTTCTTGGACATTGCCATCTGGGTTGTCTTTATTCTTAACAATGATATAGTTTAATGGTGGTTTGTTTTTAATCACCCGTTGATTTTCCACAATGTTTTCGAAATGTCTGTACCTTTATTTATTTGTTTAAAAGTACTCTAATTCTTCGTTTTCTGCATTCAATTTAGCGATTTAAATACGCAGTGTTTGATTTCTTCATCTTTCTTTGAAAACGTTTTCATTTCTTCCTTTATTGATAATACCTCTTCCAGTAACAAGTTGACTGTGCTCTCCAAGTCACTCTTGTGGAGTGATTTTCCTATAAGAAAACATTCTTTTACATCCATTTTCTCTATATAGGTTTTGCATGTATAGTTGTCTCGTTCTACGTTTATCGACAGACACCTACTGTGTACCGCCGAATGGACTGTTTAGGAATAAGGTTTCACAGCGTGTGTGTGATTCCAGAGAGTAAACGAATACGAAATTGATATAGAGAATACATATAAGAAGGTAAAGAACTTATTAAATAACAATAAGGAGAAAATTCCCCATGGTCATACTGCTGGTGTGTATAATATTCCTTGTTTTTGTGGAAAATACTACATTGGACAAACTGGAAGGTCTATTAATACACGCATTTAAAGAGCATGTTGCAGATTGTAAATATATAAATGTATAGGTCAATCAACAGTGGTAGAACATCTAACTACAACTGGTCGTTCTATGGAGTTCAAAGCGAGGAAGGTACTGGTAAAGGAGCAAAAATATGGGAAACGAATAGTCCGAGAGGCAATTGAAATAGAGAAGCATGATAATTTTAATAGGGAAGATAGATTTTGGCTTCATAACTCTTGGAAACCGGTATTAGTAAATAATAGAGAAAAATTAAAATATCCAACCTAATTGGCTAACCGAACGCTGATTACAGAAGAATCGATCAATCACAATACAGAATTATTAGGTGATGGATCACCCGACGGTGGGACCGAATTAATCGATCACAATGCAGAAGTATTAGGTGATGGATCAGCTAACGGTAGGACCAATTACAGCGCACTGTATATTATAAAGTTCCGATTAAGAAGTGCCTATAAAAGGAGCTAACTCAAGGGTCTGCGGTTTAGTTCGTTTCTGACGATTGGTGGTGTAAGTCCACTCGAAACGTTAAATTCTATTAATAATCGGGATGATGTAGTTTTCGCCGAAATAAGTTTAGACGGATTAAAAACAACTACCGAATGTTGTAATAAATATATTATTTGTATTTTTAGTTTTTGATTATAATTCTCGCGTCGTCGATCGTATTCGAACTCGGTACCTTCCGTATAGAATTCCGTGCTCTAGCCATCCGGCTATTCCAACGATTATATAAATACAAAGAACCAAAAAGATAGTTCAATAGGGAACACATCGGTAGGTAATGAAAGAGCGAAATCAATGCGAACAGGATTTGAGTGAGTGTTAAAAGAACTCAAAACAGGAAATGATATCATACTAAAGTTCTTATGCGAAAACATAACTACTAATATATGCGATTCGTTGGAAGAAGTATATGAAAAAAAAATATGAGACGCCAACAAGCTTTAGCTTAAATAAGACAATAACGATATCTAAAAAGAACGGGAAGTGGGAACAGTACACGACGATATAAGTCTTCGAAAATATTAATAACAATTCGATCGAGCAGGAGTTAATAAAGATCAGTAGGGCTTAAAAAAAAAGAAAAAAGAAAAGGGTATCTTGGAAGGAATTTTCGATTTAAGATTAATATTAAAAATGAATCGACCTGTATATGTTTTTTTTTTGCTGACTAAGAAAAAAAGGCCCTCGACAGATGCGATATCGGAATATAATAAAAAATATACCGAAAAAAATAAATATCGATAAATAAGATTTATATGTATCAAAACCAAATAACGAAAATAAAGATAAAAGATACAAGAAAAAGAACGAAAATTAAAAAGGGAGAGGAATCCGTCATCTGGCCTATTTAATATGTACATAGGTAGAACAAGCGATAAAACGACGGAATGAAGAGTGTAATACTACGGTATTTACGATAGGTGGAAAGAAAATTAACATCTTGGTATTTTCAAACGATATTTCTATGATAGTAGAAAAAATGAACGAGACCTATAATAGAATAAATCAAATTTTAAAAACTTACAATGGAAAGATGAACAAAATCGGTAACGAGATGCGATAAAAATAAATAAATAAGGAAATAAACGTAAAAAAACAAAGATGTAGCATCGAATAAAAAGACAAAGATATTTGGGAAGCCGTAATAACAAACGAATGAAAAGATTATTATCATCGAAACACACGAATATAGAGATTAAGAATAAATTGATCTTGGCATATACGGAACTTTACAGTTGGCACAAGCTTGATTGACAAAAAGACGCGAAGCCAGTTCTAGCCGTTCGAAACCTAGTATGGAAGAAGAATGAAAGGAATAGCGTGGACGGAGAGCATAACGAAGAAGTATCCGTAAAAAAAAGTGATGCTAATTAGAAAAATTAAAAGAAAGAATATACAGATGGATAGGTTATATTTCCAGATAGAAAATGATGATTTTAATACGAGTAATTGAAAACACCGTAAAAGGGAAAAGATCATAAAGGAACGCCAAGAGTGAAGTATATAAAACGAATAGGATGAAATAAATGCGTTATACAGAGAATTTTGACATTTCAAATCAGCTGCCCGCCAAATAATACACTCGTATACAATTTGAATAAGTGTAAGCATGTATTATTGTTTGGTTGCAATAGATGCTTAAAAGAATCGTGTAGTTGCAACAAAAATAACCATAGTTAATTGTTTCAGCCAGACTAAAACGTCGATTTTACATCGTATATATATATCTTTTAAACACAATTGACCCGAAGAAAGACCTTTATTGAACAATGTGCTGTATCGTTTGATTCAGTAGCTACTGTTTGAGACCATACTTTACAGATAATGTATTGCAGAAACGAATAGCGAATAAAGACTATTCCATGTTTAATGAATGAGCAGCCGACGAAGGCGCTATAGTTAGACCCGTATTTATAAATGAACAAGGGGTGCGTACTAAAATAATGACTCTATTCAATATAGCCATCAAGGATATCATCGAATATGTTAAACTCCTAATAAAAAC
Organism: Coronaproctus castanopsis; assembly: GCA_032883995.1. Classification (NCBI taxonomy): domain Eukaryota; kingdom Metazoa; phylum Arthropoda; class Insecta; order Hemiptera; family Monophlebidae; genus Coronaproctus; species Coronaproctus castanopsis. The sequence goes on along the minus strand of CM065052.1, from coordinate 13,648,519 downwards.
GGGGGACTCTTTTCTGATGACTTAGTAGTTTTCCTAACATGTGCAAACATAGAACACGGCGAACATATCATTAAATTACAACGAGAGCGCAAAACAGCGGTTGGACGTTTTCTTCAGAAAAAACAAAAGCTGTACATTTCTGCAGAATCAAATCTTGTAAAAAGTAACATACATATACTAAACAACACGCGTATTCAAACTACATCTCACATTCGCTACTTGGGCATTTTCTTCGACAACGAATTAACATGGAGAGAGCATATAAATCAACTGACGAAGTCACGCAAAACCAAATTAAATTTACTAAAAAAATTGACGCACACATCGTATGGAGCACCCCGTTCTTCACTGTTAACGATATACCGCTCTCAGATTCGCTCAAAATGCGACTATGGAATCCTCTCTTTTCTATAGCATCAAAGAGAGATTTCTGTAAAGTAGATATCCACTGTGGCTCGCTCCGATTAATTACAGGCGCGCTCAGACATCCCCAATATCAAGCCTCTACTGCGAAGTCTCAGAATATCACCTTACGGTTAATCTTCTGTTACGCACGATTGCTAACAGTATAAAACGATCTCTCCAGAGTACATCTGAAACCAGATTATTATGTTCGCGAGTAAAAAAAATTTTATCCGATACTACGAAATCAATTCATACCGATCTATCAGAAGCTGATGAGCTATACAATGTAGAAAGTAACACTACGAAAATCCTTCACATGAACTTCGAAAGACGGCGCATTGCCATCGTTCACAATCTATTATCTCCCCAAAGGAAAAAGATATACTACTCCGACGGTACACGTTCCGCAGATCGAAATGCGATCTTTTCAGCTTCCCTTCCGCCGTTATTTTCTGCTCTGTCCGCAGAACTATATAGAATCCTACTAGCGTTGGAACACGCGGTAAAATCCTACCATCACATTATAACGATAGCTACGGACTCCATGGCAGCTTTACATCATATTCAACGGAAATCAAATCATCCGATCGCAAACTCTATAGATATAATCATATAGAACTATCAAGCGGCGATAACCTTCTTACGGATTCCGGACAACGCAAGCATACTAGGAAATCATATGGCCGATCTAGCAGCAAAAGAAGCATCCAAAATGCCCCCAGCGGTGCGGATTAAGATCCCATTCAGCGATATCGAGGAAGCAACCAAGGACCTATTTTGTAAGTTTGGCAAAAAAGATGGACGGAAGAGTACATCACACCTGCATATAATAAAACCGTGTCAATTCGCGAAGGGGAAGTTTCAACCTAAAGACCGAATGGATCAGGTGGTGCTGCGTCGCCTTCGGATCGGTTATACGCAACTTACACATGGACACAACATATCCCAAAAACTAGTCCCACCAACCTGTGATAGATGTGAAGTTCCAATTACTATCCACTACCTCTTAACAGAATACCCCAAAATCCCAAATGCTTCTTCTTTAAATATTTCATCAATTCTGGCCCAAGATTCCCCATCCGTTTCATCCTTTCTTATTAAGCTTAGGTCGGTAACCTGTTCAACAAAATTTAAATTTGCTGGCCGCATTCCTAGCCTCGCTGCTGTACATAGCGCGGAAAACGAAAAAATAAAATATACTCGACTTTATCAGGAGAAACGCCAGACTTTTTCAGATTATAAAGATGAAGAGGTCAAGCTTGATCGGATTGGTATTATTGCTGCGAAGTAATGGGAATTAATTGCGATCCGTGCGTTTGTACGAGTTTTAAGAATTTCTGAAATGGAATCGAATTGTTTCAGACCATCTTGCTGTACGCCCTAGAACACCGTCTATTTGAATTGTATGTTCCCGCAGCTAGACGAAGGGCCGAATTGCGGATGGATATTTAAGGCTTGCGCATAATCGATTGAATAAATTGAAGCGTCGTATTCCTTATTTCGAACGAATTAGGCGGCGATAGATTCGAATTAAGTTTCCGCATCTTACAGTGTACGAACTAATTTTTAAAGAACTATTTGTAAGCCGATTAGATACAATTACACTTTTATATAATTATCCTTTTTTTTTTTTGTCCTACCGGCTAAGATTGGCCACAAACGACATTGCTCATAATTCATTTTATTATCCTCGCTATACAGTTTGTCGACAACCGGTAATAAGTAAAGATACGTAATGCGAACTTTACACTTTAGATTTCGCGGAGGATGAAGAAGAAGAAAAAAATTCCAAATATAAACAGGGAACGTCAAAGAGTAGAAATATAAAAATAACCAAAATGACGAAGCTCTCGAGAATAAGCGCTTGGAGCAGGAGTGCGACCTAACGCGAGTGGCGGTGTAGAAGTAGCGTGGACGGTGTTTCTATTACGAGTGAAACGACAAATGCGAAAAACAGCCCCAGAGCTTTTTACTTCGGTCGTACATCACATACCCCACGCCGAGTTTATTTTTTCCACTTTTCGCAGCTTAAACAACTTTTTGCTTTCCAACTGTCGAGCAACCGAAATGGACTTTTTACGTTCACGATCATACCCAATATATATATATATATATATATATATATATATATATATATATATATCCTCGCATATATACCATTAACAGCGTGTTTAAGTTATCGGCGCGGTGAAATTTGTCGAATATATCGGAGGATTTAAAAAAACAAAAACAAAAAAACGCTTCGTCTAGAAATTAACTTAATAGATAACTTTCGTTTCCTCCTGGTAACGAATGGACACAGTTTAAACCCAGATGGAACCCGTTAAATCTCTTTCGTCTGTTAGAGTTTTCGTTTTAACCGTTCGATGTACTATAGGTTGAGGGGGTCGGCTGACGGCTCGAATTTATCGGTAGTAATACGTCGGAAATAAATTAGCTCTCGATAATCGTTGGGCAACCGATGATTAAGCCTTCGATTTCTTCACGAACGACTCCTTATATTTCAATAATCTAGACAAGGTCTTCGAATAGCCGAATGTCTAGAGAGTCGGAGCTTCTATACGGAAGGTACTGAGTTCAAATATGATCGAGGACGTAAAAATTATCATCAAAAAATAAAAATATAAATAATCCTAATATACTCTAGCTATCGCGCATAGCTAGAGAATATTAGGTAGCTAAGATAGAAGGTTTCGCTGTTCCGTAGATTGATACTCCGTAATCCAGCGATGTCCGTAAAACAGTACGATGAATTGTTAACAAGGTTGTTCTGTCTGCTCCATATGATGCGTGTGAAAGCTTTCTCACTAGGTTCAATTTTGTTGACATATCTGCTTTAAATATAGGACGTGTTATTTCCAAGAAAGAGTATCATCATAAATTATTCCCAGATGGGTTACTGTGCGAGATTGCGGTATAGTATTATTGTAGAGAGTAATAGTTGGTTCTTTTCTGTACGTTGGAAGGCGACAGAAATGGACGTATTTTGTTTTGGAAGATGAAAACGTAAGACCATTTTGTAACATTATAAGTTGCGATAATATGAAAATAGTGTTCCAACAACCAATGATCGAATAGGCGAAATTAAATAATTAATTGTGACAATAAACAATGTCGGACAAATTACAGATGCCGGAGGAATGCCATTGGTGTTAGGGTTTTGTACGATGATAATAACGAGTTTTTGAACGAAGTGCATGGTCCGTCTTTTAAATCTCCATTTGTGTAAACTGAGCAGGGTTTTGCGTTTGTGATATTTGTGGTTTTTCATTAAGAAAAAAAATTTAGCGATTTCCACTCATTTTTGTTGTGTATTTGAAAAAAATCACTACATTTTAAAGTTTTCAAATTTAAAAGAATTTTATAATAAAAATTGTATCATTACGATTACAATGCATAATAATTAAACGTCGTTAATAATTATATATTGCTATCTTTTTTACACACTATACGCAGGAGGTAGAATATTTTTTAAAAAATTCGACATAATAATTAAACCAACAGTTCCGTTTAAATTTAATTGAAATATCCTCGTCATCACGTTGAGTAAACACAGCATACCCGATATAAAAAAAAAAAAGAGCGGTAATGATACTAACAAGACCGCATGTTATGGATCCGTCAGTGTAACATGGCAGACAAATTGGCAAATAAAAAAGAATTTGCAAATGATAGTATAGTGAATAGTTATTTTTAAAACAATTTAAAATAATCTATTATTAAAAATTATATAATTAGGATTATAAGGCAGATCCAAATAGAGTTGATAGGTCGTCAAAAATTATAGATTCCGATTTTTTATATGTAGACATAAGAAGTAGATAATGAAAAAACGACATAATAATTTAATCAACTGTTCCGTTTTAAATTTAATTAAAATGTAAAAAGTCATCGTAGTAAAAGCTAAGAAAAAACAAAACTGAATATCCGAAAATAACGACTTAATTTCACAAATGAGACGAAATATTTAGTCGCTAGCAAAGCATCGTCGCATTCGAAATGTGCACAAATGACGATTAATGTTGCATGTGTGAAAAAACAATAACAAGAACAAAACACGAATCCACCAACTGTTTTTTCGGACATATTAAGTGGAAAAAATTGGGAGAAAATATCACCGCTCGGTAAACCACCTGGTGCAAGAGCAATAGTGTCAACATGCTCGGCTGATGGATTAAGGAATCAATTTGGTACGGCAGCATACGGCTCAGAAACGGAATTTTCGGGGTTATTACGGTCCGAGTTGACTGAATACGAAACGAAGGTGTTTTCAAAGGACTTTGAAACAACGGCATATTGTGTCTTTCTATAAAAAGAAAAAAAATTGAATTATAATAGCGGATATATTCGATAGGCCGATAAAGTATTGTTGGAAGTGAACGATTTGATTAGGACGAGAACTTTGAAAATACGAAATCGCGAGTCTTTCTATAAAGAGAAAAAAAATTGAATTATAATAGCGGATATATTCGATAGGCCGATAAAGTATTGTTGGAAGTGAACGATTTGATTAGGACGAGAACTTTGAAAATACGAAATCGCGAGCGTTTGAAATGTGAAAAGTCTTTTTAAAAACGAATTACGAATGCGCTTAACGCTGATAAAATATGGTCGAAACAAACATTTCGAAAAGTTTCAAATTGAAATTTCGAATCGAGCCGCCCCGTATTATACTCGACAAATAGAGATAAAGATAAAAGCTGAAAGAGGGATAAATTGACCGGCGAAGAGGAGCGGCGAAATTACGAATAGAGAAAAACGAAGCTTCGGGACAAATTGAGCGAAATTCACTAGTTTGAAGTTACGCTCCAACGTAGTCCTGAGGCTTCAGGCTTCATACCTTTACCGTAACTTCCTCTTGAATGTAGAGGTTTTTTTTTAACGAATGCTTTACACCGTCTACTAGGCCTGTTTGGACAATTTTCCGACTGGATGAATTTATTTTATATATATATATTGTATATATTCCTTCGGTAAAAAGGAAAATTTTCGCAAATTGGTTCTTCGCGAATGAAAACCATTCCCGCTATCGGAGATAGACGTCGAATGAAAATTTGGAAATTTTAAAGATTTCAATTTAGTCGTTAGTTCGCGAGCGACATGCGATAGTGTACATAGTTTATTTTACGAATGACCGCCTTATATCGCATTTTCTCTGTGTGTGTGAGATTTTGTGTACATATATGCGCGAGTTGTGTTCGGTTATTTTTTTTAAGGCCGAAATTTATAAGGTCGTCGGTAATTGTCTCGTTCCGTTTACACTCCCTCCCCCACGGGTTGATCAATAGAAAGGCTTCGATTGCTTTCCACGCCGTTAAACGATTATCTATCTATCCTTGGTTTAAATACATTCTCATATTACTTTTGTGTAATCGATTCGAACAGTAGAGGAATTCGGATGATTACACTTTTGTACGATTTCAGCCAAACTGTTTCACGGTTTAGATAGAATTGTTTTTTTGTTTTTGTTTTTTTAAATAAACGAAATAAAATAAAAATACTGTTTTATAACGTATCGCAATATACTGAATAAGTTTCACCGGCTACACACCATCATTGAGATTCGATAAAAACGATCGAAAAACTAACAAGTAACGAAATAAAACCGTGTTCCATCCTAACGATACTGTTTTAAACTGGAACAGACTCTGCGTTAATTAAATATTTTGGGACATACCACGTAATATGTTTTTAGCATTACTTTATTTCAATATATACCTCCGTGGTAGTATTAGAGAAATACTTTTTGATATTGTTTTTCAAGTGAACTTCTGTTGGCGCCTTGTATATGGGGAGTTAACCCGTAAAACGAGTGAGCGAGAGAACCAAAGCCCTTTTACATATAAGTACATAGACAGGCCTATTCTCACAGTGCAGTCGGGCTCCTCCTCTCTGTCCCGTATGCTGTACTCATATTCGTAGTAGTAGTAGTATAGTATATTTCAATACAAAATTCTATAAATTATGAAGAATTTATAATACACGTATGTATCCTTAAAGTTTCCTTAGCAGTTAAATACAACCGAATGACTTTACAAAACAAGAAGTAATAAAGAAAATAACAGTAAAATAACAATAGGAAAAATTAGAAAAAAAACCTACATATATTCAGTTTACATATTTACATACATATGATCACGTACATAAATTATGGCAGACATGTGTCTCTCTTTCTCTCTCTATATATATATACGTAAGTAAATGTTGTGTTCGTATTCTTTCTCTTGCGCAGGCGTGCACGGCTATCCATTATTTCGTTCAGATCTTCGCTGATTTATGTGCGACATAGATTTGAGAACGAAAACATTTGAGTCATCGCCGGATCAAGTTAAATATAGCGGACAGTGCGTTTCCTTTCTTTGTGAAATTTGTACGAAATCGCGAGTTTATTAAATAAGACGCTTAGAAAAAACTTTTTTAAGTTTCACGTTTTCTTTGCGCCCCGAGAAGGTTTCATTTACTATTTCACACTTTGTTTTTATTTCTTCATCATGGTCTAATTTATCGTTTATTATCGATCCGAGATATTTTTCTATCTGATAATTCTTTCTATTAAATTATTGTTTACACGGTTAGTTGACTCGTATCGTTTTGATCGACTATTTTAACTACCGTGAATTTTGTCTTTGATGTATCATTTCGAATACTATATTCTTAACTTATAGCAGAAGTTTGGTGTCTAACGTACATTGCAACTCTCGAAGACTTCCGGCTGCAATTACCGGATCGCCTACGTATCCGCAGTTACTGATTCTTTTCCGTCCGAATTTGTTGTTCCGTTGTCCTAGCTGGAATATCTATATACCCCTATCTTACACTTTTCATAAACTTGAGGGTTTCAATTTTAAAATCGTGATTTATTTTTACCTCCTCTACTTTCTGCGTTATTCGAATATTTTCCCCATCCAGTCCAGTTTCTATTAAAATTCTATCTGGCGGATCGTGTTTTACCGTATCGAAGATTTTTTCAAAATCACTATATATATATATATATATATATATTGTATATTTGTTATTTAGCTGCGATACATTAGTTAGTCACAGCATTATTTAACTTATATTTAACTTATATGTCTATGCAAAGCGCTATTGACATAACGATGAAACGACTTAACATTACGAATATTCAAACCTGCTGAGTTATTTATTACTATTTGATCATTTACAAGCGAGCCACGAAAACTGCTAATTCTACTAACATCTTCGGTAAAGGCACATTCAAATAGACATCTTCGGTAAAGGCACATTCAAATAGATATCTTCGGTAAAGGCACATTCAAATATACATATATATATATATATATATATATATATATATATATATATATATATATATATAGGTATGAATATGGTGTATGAAAAAGAAAAATATTTGGCGACTTCTAGACCAGTAATAAAGTCATCGTCCTTTTAATTTCGTAAATTATCTCCTATCGCGTTATCATCTAATAAGACACGGAAAAACGTATCGATATAGCTTGTTTAGTACCACAACACGCACATAGACAGGAATGTGATTACTATGAACGTTGTGTTTGTAAGATTTGTAATCTCTAATACATTTTGAAGTTTAAAATTTATCGTACCGTTATATTCCCCGTACCCCACTTAGCTCTAATATTTTTAAACCCCTACATTACTAATATCTCATTCATTATTATCAGCATTACTTTTTGTTTTCAAATAATAACGTATATTATTTTATATTTCCACAGTTACTTCCCGATCACAAAAGATAAACAGAAAAAAATTAAGTGCTTATTCGATTTATTTTATTTGTTCAGTAATTTATGATTATTATTACTTAATTTCCTCGGCAATTTCTAAATCTGTACTTTAATATTTTTATATTAATATTATATTATACACATATATGTTGTGTTCGTTTGTACGCTTTCTGGTATAAACGACAATTTACTATGTAATTTTATAAATTAAAATTCACTCTTTCGCTCGATTAGACAGTGCTGCGCGATAACTTTTCGATCCGTATTCTTCTTCTCTTCGAATTTGGCCATCTATGGACCACGTGAAAACAACAAACTTTTACTTTTCCTTTCTTCCCAGTATTTCTTCATACTCTGCTTTTTCTTCCTGTCATCTGCCCATTTTTGCCAGCTTCCGTGCTTTTTGGTTCTTTTAAATCCATCAAATTTTTAAATTTTATTTCTGAATTCTATTCTGTTATCAATCACTGAATTATCTATTTTCACTTCATCGATATCTTTTTTAGTGTTCAGGAACCACCTCGGACTGGTTTTTAATCTATCAAAATGGTGAAAGATTCTTTTCGTTAGTCTGCTTTCACTCGTTCTCTGTATATGTGCATAAAATATTAATCTTCTTTTTCTCATAACATCGGATAGTTTTTCTAATTTCTCATAAAGCTCTTTATTGGGCCTATTCCTGAATACTTCCTTTCCTTTTGTTGGGTCAATAATTTTCCTCATAATCTTCTTTTCCTTTTTTCCAATATTTCAATTTTTCCAATGTCATTTAGTTCTAAGCATTCAGCTGCATATTACGTTGTCCTTCGTCACCTATTTTTCCTTCATTTAATGTTCCGTCGTCCGGATACGATTGTGTCTGGTTTACAACCGAGCATCCGAACTCCTTCAGATTCGTCAATTGTATCGAAAATTAGTTCAGTTATTTCAATCGAATGGGGAAAAAATCGCTTCCTATCCGAAATATTCGGTTAATTACGAAGAATTTTTAAAATTTATTGGGTTGCCGTTACGAGTCAAGTCTATACACCTAATAAGTCCTCGCGGTACAAATGTACTCTTTTTTCTATTTTTTGGGGTAGCACTTTCAGAGCTAAATTTTTCCACATTATTTTTTTTGTGATCGCAATGTTTATTATTATATAAGGTAAGAATTTACATATCTATCGATGAGTGTCGATTTATTTCTGTCCATTAATATCTCTCTCTCTCTCTCTCTCTCTCTCTATATATATATATATATATATATATATATATATATATATATATATATATAATATAGTGCATTGCATACTTTAAGAACCTTTTTCGTATCCTGATCCGTCATTGCCTTCTCCATAATAATTAAGAGTTACTTTTTTTATGGGTATCCAGTCATTGTGGCATTTCTATGAACGACATAGTTGATACTTTGGCGAAAAGTGCTATTAATTCTGGAGATCGATATCCATAGATTCCCTCTAGCGACCTATACGACATGATTAGGAGAACTTTTAAAACTGACTGATTTGAAAGTATAAATAATTCTTCGATCAAAGGTAAAACCAATAGCATTGTAAAAACTGAATTTCCCCGTGTACCCTGGTTCAAACACCTTCCGTCTGTTATTCTGATCACAAATCTCCGCAGATTTATCACTGTAATATTATGGATACGTTCTGATCATTCTAGAGTAGCTTTGAATTTCAATCTTGTAAATGCTCCCTATATTCATTGTATCAATCAAAGTGGCGTTAATTTGAGAGAAGGTATTAATCATTTATTTTTAAGGTGTGGGTGGTTCGAACATAGACGTACGGATTTGCTTGACTCTCGGTGTTTTCCCTCCTTACTGTATCCTACCGTTGTTGTGTTTGGATGTTTGTGTTTTAATACCATTATTTAAATTCATTATTATTGTTCACATTCTAACAGTTAGTTTTTGTTTTTTTTGGGAGTAATTTTCCTTTTCCTCTTTTTATCTGTTTACTTTTCTTATGATTATCCTCTCTTGCTATATTGATATTTTATAGTTTTTTTCTTTTCTTTTAGTTTAATCTAACTCATTTGTTATATTTATTTATGATTTATTTTTGTTTCTTCTGTGGCCAGATGGTATGTACAGCCAGGCCATATATATATATATAAAAAAAAAGAGTTACTTAATGACGAAAAACTGTTACACGCCGCGAGTTAGGTTCGAATCTTCGACCGTCGACAGTTGACAGTCGGAACACCTAGCAACTAAACCACCGCGTCAACATAAAATATATTCAATTTATTTAAAAAGTACATGTAAAACTTAAAAAAATGATACTTACTAGCAATGAAGTAAAATTATTATTTGGGAAAGATTTTAAAGAATTAAAATACCAAATGAATAATATTAAGTAAAGTTTTTCAAAATTTTACATACAGAAAATCCTTTAAAAGAAAAAAGAAAAGAAATTAAATTACACGATAAGTTTTGATAAAGAATTAGTTATAATAAGTATATTGTAAATTTAATGAATTTTTATTATAGATAGAAAGATTTTATTTTTAAGTGTAATTGTTTATGTATAAATTAGATATCGCTGATTTGTTGATTGTTTATTCGCTCTATCGGATTATCTGATAAATAACAGTTTTTCAATAGGCTATTTTTCGTAATATTATACATCTAAATTATTTTTTTTTACATTAGTTTTTTTTTTATTAATTGTATACCTATTTTTATGTTTCATTTCCTTATGTCTACCCGATGACGGTTTAATAGCCGAAAAGTTTTGTGGTCTTTTTAACTACTTTTTTTAGTTGTTCATTTTTTAAACATGACTATATTCGACATTATTAAAATTATTCATTTAGTTTGAAACTATGTTGCTATATTTTATAGTTAGAAATACGGTTAATTATGTTTTCTATATGTATCGTTATTTGTATTATCGTTTATTACTGTTATCTAATTTTTAAATTTTACTCGCACACTTCATTGTTCGATTTTTACGTTAAAAAAACAAAAATAAAAAACTACTTTAACGCATTCATCAAATGACGAGCATCAAAAAAAAAGATAATAAAAAGTACAGTTTACGGAAGACTACGAAATAAATAAAACGACCTGCGCAAATCGATTCTCTCCTTCGTCAACCGGAAGGTTGTTGGTTTCGGAAATAAGTTTGGAAGAGTTTGAGGAAAAAAAGTATTTCAAACTCACAACGAGCGAAGAACAATAAAATTGGCGGATGGAAAAAAATTACACCATTTAGTATCTTTTGGAAAGGTTTAATAAAGAAAACTTTAATGAAAGCTCCTGGTTACCACTTTATCCAGTCAAAAATTAAAAATAATTTACTCCATAGAGCAATAACATTACTAACACATATATCGAACGATGGAAGTTTACGCAAGTTATCATAATGTTGAAGCTTTTTAGATCATCAATCGAATCATACAGGTCAATATTGATATTGTCAGTTTCTAGAGATCTACGAAAAATTTCCACTTAAACGTTTTTCAGCTATTGAAACTTAGCTAGTACACTGTAATGTCAGTAACAATCTCCATGAAAAATGCAATGTTTCTGGATATAGGTAAGTCATTCGATACAGAGTGGCATATCCATAAATTTAATGAAGCATTGCTATATACTATTAATATTTTACATACAGGATAAATAGTAATAAAGCTCCCGGCATAGATAATATACCGGCAGAACTATTAACGAATAGCGGGATGAAAATAAAAGATGAACTCCTTCAATTGGTTGCCAAAATATATGTTGTATGTAAAAGGCTGGAAGACCACCGCTCTGCAACAATAACACCTACTGTTAAAAAGGTAGACGCCACATCGTGTGAGGATTTCAGAACAACAATAAGCCCATATCACAGCTAAAGTGTAACGTTACAGATAATAAAACAAAGGCTAAACGTGTAGAACAATATCTGTACAGTAATAATTTCGGTTTCAGGAATGCGACAGCATTGCTACGAAATGTTGGTGAAAGGACGATGGACATAAATCGCGTAGTTTACGACTGTTTTATGGATTACCACAAAGTGTTCGACCATGGGACAAATTATTCGCACTTTAGAGCACAATTTCGAGTAGTAATCTCTGTAAATCGCCGAAATCCAGAGTTGAAATAAACTCCGAATAGGCAGAACGAGTAGCTACTAAAAAAAGACGTAAGACAAGTTCGTTTCCCATCATCTTACTTATTTAATAGACACATAGAATTGATATAGTAAATAAAGCATTAATGGCGGTATAAATATTAGAGGTTTAAAAGTAATTATGTTTGCGGTGGTCAATTTGATTGTGATGGTGGAATTTGCGAAGGCTTTAAACAACATAATGTATCGATTAAACCGGACAAGTGAAAAGTTGGTTTGTCGATTGACAACAAATTTCTTTTAGATCAGATGAAGTTGAAACCAACTTGGTCGTATTAAGTCACGACTGTTGTAAAAAATAATCTGCCGTTTTAGAAATAAAATATTACGCGTTATAAAAAAACTTTCAATATCTCATTAGAAATTAAACGTTACGTACCAATCTGAAAATCGAGTATATTTCATCAGAAATAATAATTTCAGACGAAGTTGCAAAATGGCATTTTTGTAATTACACTCGCATAGAGAAAATTAGACGTCTACAAAGAAGGAACGCTTTTGAGTTAATCTTATAAATAGTATAGAGAATTATCATCAACAGGATGTAAAACTTCCGTATTGACGACATCTAAAATTAACTTCTCGCTGGATGTGTATTATCCATTTAAGATTACTATCTCCTTCTCATTACAGTGAAATATCATAGAAAACTGTACAGTATGTAATTCTGCGGATACGGTTTACTGAAAAAATGTAATTGCAGAGGGGACAGTTTTAGATTGTAACAGAATTCGTAAAAATATGACCAATATAATAAGTTAGCCGTCGAAGAAATAAGAAATAGGAGAAAAATTATATTTATTTATTAAGAAGTTTTTTATTTTACTTCTGCCAATTCATTAGATAAGTTTCACTTGTACGAAGAATACATTCATTGATGTATTCAGCCCATCTCCGAAATTAGGTCGCAAATTCTACTTGTCTTCAATCGTCCGGTTAGTGTGACGTCTGAAACAGCAGCTATTAGTTCATTGCTGAGTTCGAGCCCGCTGTTCTATTGATTCGTCGACCATGCATACACTGAGATCGCGATGGATATAATACTAGCCTTAAAGGTTTACTTTGAAAGTTTTGTATTAATCGGATTGTCACCTTAATTTTTATAATATAAATTTGTAATTGTTCAAGAAATATATGCTATTATGGAATGAAAAAAAAATGCAGACTTACTCTGGATAGCCTCTAAGTTAATTATTACAATTTTAAGATAATAGAAAAAATAGACGTCAGTTCTCAATTTTACTCGAAAACGAACGCTAGGTGCTATTAATTTGATTCCGAGTTAATACGGTAAGAAAAAAAAATGTATATATATATATATATGTATAAAGACGCACGTTTGTTTCGTACGTGTTTATATGTATATATGTGTTGAGCCATATGCTACCCGATTCTTTATTGTAAAATTGAATTTTGTAATATTTCGCTTAACATTAAGGACTGATATCAACATATAATAATAATAGCATGCGTGTTCCAAATGCGCGACTACGAAGAAAAACCGTTTACTTTATTATAAACCTGGAAGGGTGCTCCTTGCTTCGTTCTCAGTGGCACCCAAATTTATCGCCAAATGGCTTCGCCGGTCAGTGTATTACTTATAGAAAAAAAAAATGAATAAACTTTTTTGAACTAATACAATTTAAATTACCGGTAATGATAATAATAATAATTTCATTATAATTATTATTACCGACGTTATTATTATCCACATTATTAATTTGTGGCAGTTCTTATCTTCAGTTCGTACAATATGTTAATACTTCGCACTCTATCAACTCGTGCTGTGATATAAGATACTCGAGTGTGGGTGTTGCGGCTAAATGCCGTATTGAATCCCATAAAAGGTCTTCAACGTCCGATACTGTGAATGTTTGTTCAAAAGCGAATTGCTCTGCGGTTGTATATAGTTACTTAAGTGTTGAAGCTGTTTCGTACGTATAGGGAGAAAACTCCGCGTTCAAATAAATAAACTGACAGGTTTCCTACCCGATCGAATATAATTCTCCAGAGGAATTTAAAAATCAATTTGACGAATTATAAACAACTTCTTAGAAAATTGTTAATAATATTTATTACTTCATATCAGGGAACTTCTGTACATCTGTGAATTATCCACTCTAACAACGTGTATACAACTTTAAACATGTTCCTTTAATGACAGTAATTTATTTATTAGACGAGGAAATATAAGTTATCTTCTATCGTATGTTGTATGATTTTTGATTTGACTTTGTAGAATTCATCGAGAAATGTCTTGACTATTGGTAGTTTTTACATGTTCAATGATGCGCATTGGTTTTACCATATGTTCATTGTATAAAAATATTCTGCGTTACGCCTATGTGGGAAACGAATGTGTGTGATATGTTGTTGATACGAGTGAATTGTTCATTATTGGGCGTAGATGTTTTATTTTACGTATTTAAATTACTTCGAATCAAACAGAAACTTGAAATAAATTAATGAAAATAATTATTATTATTACTACCGCTACTATTACGATTACCGTACGTGTTATTTACGTCATTTTCATTTTTTTTTATTATTATTATTCTACAGAGAAGCTTTATCTGCGACTATAAAATTTAGTCTGAAAAAATTTTAAACTGCATCGTAAATAATTAAAGAGTAGATTAGCCGAATTAGCCTTTTTCAGTGCGCCGTTAACCGATCGCTATTTATAGTTTATCGTTACGTTACGAATATATACTTTCATTTGGTTATTGGCGTAGGCGTATGTAGTTTTTTCACGCTAAATTAACGGCTCCGTACCTCTAGCTGCATCATTTACGGAGGTATCAGTTTGCGTCGGTTTATGCGAGTGTATATTTATACGCGTACATTTGTACGTCTATCCGTAGATTGCATTACGTAATAAACGAGACTATAATTAACCGAGTCCAATTGAATTGATTAGGAAAGTTTCGATCTGAATATTCATTACGCAGTGCCTCCTATAAAAGAGAGCATCGCACATGGTTGTAAGTGTGTACGACATATATTTGCGGAATGTGTCTGTAAACGTGTTCGTAAAATCGAGCAATATAGATGGGATCACGACTCTAGCCGGTGTGTGACACGTATAGCCCCTTACAACGTAATAAAAAGGCACAAATAAAAAATTATCCCCCCACTTTTGCACAATTACTCACATCACACGGTAAGTTGGCGTACTGTCTACATTGATTTAATTAAAATGGAAACGATAATTATAATATATGCGAAGAAATTGAGAACTCGGAACATGTCAGCAGCTTGATTTTCAATAATAAGTAAGCTTACCAAGTTTGTTACAAAAACAAAAACAAAAAAAAAAAACGATTTTACAAAATTTATGGCATCGTTCGTACGAGATGGCGAGAATCTTGGAATATGACGGTGCTGTCAAGACTCTACTACCTAGTGTACTAGATCGTGTAAATTACGAATGGTTTGTGCCCTTTTTTCGGAAGGCGTCAACGAGGAGGGAAACACCTCGTCAGTGCGTACGATCAGTCATTTGTTGAACGAACGAGCAGATATGTCTGAAAATAGTTGCCGCTGAGCAAACTAAACCAGAGAAATTACCTTCGATCGGTACCATCAAACTATTGATGTGCCGGCAAGGTCTGGACGGATTTCTTCCGTCAGGAGTCTACCTGATATATCGGCTGAGGTATTCTGCGCTTTCTTTATAAGATCGTACTTCAAAGTGGAGATGAAGTTTGCGCTGTGGAACACAGGACTGCAAACTCATCGCCGGAGATGATGTTGTCCAATATCTGACAAGTCGCAATCGTGCAGTAAGGGTTTCACTAAATGATAATTGTCATTAATTATCAGTCCGGCTTTCGGACGGGAGACGATTTAGTTTGGACAGTAAGCGGCTCCGCGACTCCTCAATTCGGCGAAAAGATTTTTGATTGGAAAGCTGACTTAGTCTTTGGGAGTAACGTGTTCGGTGGTATAAACATAAAAAACATAAAAGGACAATTAGTCCCAATTTGAGGAACGGAGGGCCTTTCAAAAAGCAATAATTCACTGTCCAATACTCAACCATATTAGTAATTTCAAAAAAGGCGACCTAAATTTACGTAATAAAAAACCCGTTATGAAATCCCATCCTTCAGGTAAAAAAACATTACTTGACACATTTCACAGCATGTGAAATAGCACGATTATCCTTATTTAAAATAAGGATATATATATATATATATATATATATATATATATATATATATATATATGTATATATAGACTTATCTCGTGTATAAGGAAGGAAAATAATTATATCTAGTATTTTTAAAAATTTTCGAATACGTGGGTGATATAATAAAAAGAAATATGATATAGAATCGAAACCCGTGAGTAATATCGTTTTTGTTATTACGTATAATTTCTTTATAACATGAATTGCATAAGAAAGCCAAAACGGAACGATGCAGGTCAGTCTATTATTTAAAATAATGAAATTTGCTAAATAATCTAAATAAAAAAATCATATATATAATTTATAGGCGTGTGGGGATGTATATGTGCATATTATAAGCATATTTAGATATTTAAGATGAGCGTAGATCGTTGTATATATTTCTATGTACTGGTGCTTTGCACGTTATACTGTTTTTGAGTACGTGTACGATACGTGTTCCGATTTACATTATACGGGATAAATTTTAATCATATATAAAAGCGATCAATTCATTTCGCAGGGTTTTATTTAATTTAATTCGATTTCTGTCATGCAGAAATAAAGTATATCAAAATAAACAACAAGAGAAAGAATTTAAAACCACCAAACATATTTTATTTATGAAAAATCACAAAACTTTTCGGATGTTACACCATTATCAAGTGAATATTTAAAAAGACAAAAATATGAAATAAAAAAAAAATAATTTAGATTACAAATCTAAAAAAAATCACCGAGCTGAAGACCAGTATTAATAAAATAATCCGACAGTGAATGTGGTAAACAACACAATCAACTGTCAGTAATATAAAATTCTATACATAGCAATAGCTAGAAATAATTGAAAAACCGTTGTCCAATATAAAATTCTGTTTTTAAATTATTTTTATTTTCCGGTAAAGAATTTTATATTACTGATAGTTGATTGTGTTGTTTACCAAATTCGCTGTCAGATTGTTTTATAAATACTGTTCAGCAGATTTTTTGTGAATTGTAATCTTAAATTAATATTTTTTCATTGTATATTTTTTATCTTTTTAATTTTTCACCCGATAATGGCCCGACAATCGAAAAGTTTACGATTTTTCATAAAGAAAAAACTTTTAGTGATTTTAACTTCCTTTTTTTATTTTATTTTAATAAAAATCACTACATTCCACATTCTACGAGTTAATAAATTAATTTGCTTATGTTTTTTGTTTTGATTTACCGTTTTATTTACATCCGATATTTCTTTTTACTTTAAACAATTTTTTTTTTTTTGGTATATTATTCTTATATCATTAACTCAAATTTGTTTCGTTTTTACTATATTTGTTAACATTTTCTTTATTGTTTATAATAAAAATAACCGTAATAATTTGATTTTCTTTACGAAAAATCGTAAAGCTTTTCGGCTGTTAAGCCATTATCATATGGACGTAAAAAATAAAAAATATACAGAATTTATAAAAAATATAAAATGTAAAAAATATAAATAATTACAAGAATTGGCAAAGTTAAAAAAATGGTACTTAGAAAATACACTTTTTTTTAATTTAACGGTATAAATTTTATATTACTGATTGCTCTGTTTATCACATTCACTACAAATTTTATAAATACTGTTTTTTTTCGCTTTGCTAGTTTTTGTAAATTGTATATCTAAATGTATATATTTTATATTTGTATAAATTGTATCTATTTTTATTTTACGTTCGCTTGATAATCAGCCAAGGAGCCTTTTTAATTTCTCATAAAGGAAATTTTAGCTATTTTAACTCATTTATTGTCTTTATTTTTAAAAATCACTGCATTCCGCACTTTTCAAAATAATTTTAAATATAAAAATTGAATAAAATGAAAACACTTTTAAACCCATTCACAATATAACAACAACAAGAATATATTTACATAAGTTATAAACATAAAAGAAAATATAACACATTTGGGTTACAAACATTGTGTACCGGAGAAAACAAAACGTTAAATGCTGTAGGAAAAGATCAAATAAAAACCTGCGGCTAGAAAATAAACACGTTTTCTAATTATAAATAATACATGTTAATATGGAAACTTAAGTCTAGGCTGCTAAAATATATTGCTTTTAGGTCGTTAGTTATTAAATAAATACTATGTAAAAGAAAAACAAAGAAAGAAAAACTGGGTGTCATAGGTGTCGATGGTACTTACTAAGTAAAGGAGTTAATACTAATAAATAAATTATAATTAATTACTACGTAATGTTATGTGTTTAAGTCGTCTGTGTTTATATTTGGAATACATGAGTTGCTTAGAATCGTAATTGGCAATCGAGGAGACGAGTTCATTGTTTTGGTATATTGGACACAGATTAGTAGTTTCGTGCATGTTGTCAATTTTGGCATAGCGAGGTGCCTTGAGAATATATCTGAGACATCAATTTTGAGTGACTTGTAATTTTTTAAAGGAGGTTTTTGATATAGAGCTCCAGGAAAGGACAAGCATGACAAAGTATTGGACGGATTAGTGCTTTATGGAAGATTATCTTATTGTCAATGTTGAGGAAGGGCTAGTGATTAAGGATAGGTAAGGAACAGAAGACATTGTTTGTATCTATTGCGATATTATTTATGTGTTCAGTGAAAGTAAGTAAATCTATTGTCGAGGATTAAACCAAGATAACGAACGTTATCACAGCACTTTAATGTATTTTACCTGTATCAGATTGTCAGTTAAAGCCGGTCTCCCACGGGCGAAGAAAATAGCTTCTGTTTTGTTCGGGTTAGTGCTAATTTGCCATTTATTATAGTAGTTAAGTAGCCGCGATATCTCATGCTGAAGTCTATTACGGATCGTGCTAGGTTGTAGGAGCTGCAGAATATCGCAATGTCGTCAGCAAATAGTGCAATTTCCTTCCTGAGTGGGTTCAGGAAATCATAGAGATTAAACAAAAGTGGTCCCATTAGACTGCCTTGCGGAACACCCGCAGAGCGAGTTTTGTTTGACGAGACAGCGTTACCTACAGATACATAAAAAGATCTATTGCCTAAGTAACGACTAATTAAATTAATTAAATGAATTAATTTATTTAATCAAAACAGTTTACTGGTTTCATTCGTTACAGCGTCTAAAATGATGAACAACGAATAATAAAATTAGGTAGACAAAACAACTGATAATTTGAAAAAGGTCTATTCCTCCTTGCAGGTATCGTTAATAAACAAATTTAGGTATCTGGACCGGTCCTTTCGTTTTCTAAAGTTCGAGTTTATTGCTTGTTATTATTAGTTTTTCTAGTTTTCCATTCAATCCCCATGAGGCTGTAACCGGTGAAACTAGTAGATGGTTTTTTTTTTAATCGAAACATGTAAAAAACGAGAATCGTCTGGAATGGAAACAACTGAGAGAAAAATGTGCGGACGTCTAATGGTTGTAAGAGGTCGGTGCTCGATAACCGGCTTAATTTTCCTGACGTAAATATACTTTTATCGTATTTAGTACAGAAAATGAACATCAAATAACTAGTACGTGTGATATTAAAAATGTATGAATTCATCCCGTCACCACCCTAGATATTAAGTACACTGGCCGAGGATTACTACACTCACCATGTTTTTTTTTTTATTTTTAGATACACCTACACTTTTCTATATAATTATAATTTTTCATTTTAGCACTCTAGTCCTCTGCCCCTCCACAATATTACACCTAGTTATTAAGCAATAAAACATACCCCACCGGCGAAATGTCAGGAATGGGGGGGACAAAAAAAAAAATAAAAAATGTATGTTTTTTAAAAGTACGGAAATAAAGGCTATTGTAATTGTATTATTATTATATTGTATCCGGTCGAACGTTCTTGTACCAGAGTTCTCTCGTCAATATCACAAAATAATTTATTTTTGTCGAATTTACCGAATAATTCATACTTAAATACGTGTTCGTCATTTATTTATCGTCTCCGCTAATACGCATTTCTTCGAGTCATGTTTATTTCTTATTGTACCACTTCTTATTCTGTTCAGGGTTCGCTACAGGATGTAATCTAAATGAAAGCCGGTTGGAAGAAATTTATCTGCGTTTATACCATTTGTACTTTCAGCTCTCCATACTTCCAATCTTGTAGACTGGGCAGAGTCCTGCAGTTCATGAACTGTTCGGAGTAAGCTATGTCTATAATCTCTTCGCTAGTCTTTCATTAGCTATTTTCCATCTTTCTTTCTTAGCTGTCACGTCTAATATACGGCGGTGTAATTCTATCGAATGAATTGTAATTTAAAGCGATAGCGTATAAAATTAATCTTTATTTTGAAATTAGAAATACGTATCAACGAGAGGAATCGCTACAGGAATACTTTCCGATAATAAATAATTAGAGAGTTAATTAATTAATTTTAAATTACGGCGGGAATAAAGAATTTTGTCGAACTGGAAAAAACGAAATTTTTTGTTTTGGTAATTAATAAATAAAATGAAAATATTTCGTACATTTCTCGAAAATTAACAGACGTAATTTCGAAAATATTCTGCAGATGATACTAATTGTCGAATAGAAAATGGCAGGTTAAATTACCCAGACACATTTTAAAATATCGCCTTTAAAACGGATCGATTAAAAGTAGAAAAATGTACGCGAAATAATAATAACAGTAATATAAATAATAGTAATAATAATAAAATTAATTTGATCATTAACGTACCGTGCTTAACGGGTAGCTTTTAAATTTGGTTTCGATCGCAGATTTATATAAATCACTCAAACTGTAAAGTTTATTTATTGTCGAGTATTATATTTATTTCAACAAATAATAGCGAAATAATTCGACGTTTTTAACGAAATAAACAGCAGCAAATTATTTATCAATTTCGTTATACGCGTAATTTAACTTTTAATTTTAAAAAATCGTTGAGAAAAAAGCACTCTACCAGAATTAAAAGTAAAATAATTTTAAAAATACACACACTGACATATATGTATATATATATATATATATATATATATATATATATATATATATATTATATATATTAAATGTACACGTAAACCGATATAAGAAAAAAAATTGAAAATATTTATTTTCGGCCGACCGAACGCACAACGTATATCGTAAAGTTGATGAAAATTGCGCGAACAGAAGTACATACGTGCGACGGGCTTTGGTAAAACTTTACTGAACTTTGTCGTTGATTTCGTCGTAACGGAGTCAACTTGCCGCTGCTGGAAAACGACTGAGACTTAGTGTTGCCGGTTAAAGGGTACACATACAAACACAGACAAGTTCACACGCATACATACATATACATCCCATTGTGTATATATATATCTGTACTTAATACCCAAAATACGAACTTCTCTCGATGCGATGATTTAATCGACCGTTAAAATAAGACAATTATTCGCTTGGAACTCTTTTAACCAATAATTCGATTTAGGAACATAAACGTTCAGCACGCTATGATTTCAATGAAAAATAATAAACATTTTTACGAGTAAATACTTTCCACATTGTAAGTTAATAGATCAATATATATATGTATATATATATATATATATATATATATATATATATATATATATATATACATATAAATCTTTCACATGTAATAAGTATAACAGCCTTAGAATTAAATACAATATTGCCACTTCGTTATCTCATGACCAGTAATAAAACAATCTGGATTACCTTTTGTATCAATGTGTACAACGAGCTTAAGTGTAATAAGTATAACAGTCTTGGAACCGAATAGAATATTGCCATTTTGTTATCTCAATTTTAAAGGGCACTATTCGAATTTCATGAATTAACTATTATCCAGTTTTAGTTATGTTTCCTACAGAATACTTATCGTTTATTGTTTCAGAATTTTGCATTTGTTTTATCGTTGTGCCAATTCAGTCAACTCGTTTGAAAATAAAATTATTTTATTTTATATATATATATATATATATATATATATATATATATATATATATATATATATATAATCATCATAATTACTACGTCGTTTACGCTGGAGAGCTATCGAGATCATGTAGGAATCTGAATCGTTGACATACCATCGGATTTTTCGCTCGTTGTACGCATAGATTATCTCCATTGTTTTTGTTATCGTATCTGTTCAACGCTGTGGTGGACGACCTTTGGGTCTTTTCCTTTGCACCTTCGAATGTATCACAGGTGTTTCTAAACTCCGCCCACTGCGAACGACGGTGGACGAAATGTTTCATCACGACCAATATCAGCAAACCGTTGTACGAGATTCAAATCGCACACTATGGATTCATTAGTTAGTTTCGCTGTACACTGTGTGCCAAGCGAAACACATTCCGAAACTATTGAGTCGGGTTATGCCGACCTTATTTAAAGTCCATGATTCAGCTGCATATAATGTGTCTATAGGACCCTAATACTCGCCTAACGGAATTCATTATTGCAATTTTCTTTTTCACTTACCTTTCAGCTTAACTACTACTATTATATGACAATAGCTCGGTCATCACAAATCCGGTTTTTTACTATAATAATAATTATTATAACTACACGTACGTGCATTCATGATTAGTAGGCTAGCAAACGTCGAATTGAACATATTTTATTTTAACTAAATTAATAATTATACATTTTTTTATTATATCTATTAAAAATTAAATATTAGTCTTCATTTCCCGAATTAAACAATTAAATTATCACGACGTGAACATATATCAGACTAGGAGTACGGAATATAAAAAAACTGTTATCTGCTTTCGAGATGCCGACTGTTACGAACATCGTGAATAGATTACATAACAAATGCGGAGGTATTAATGGGAGAAAATCGGAAAAATATAGTAGACGATATTAAGAACTAAAAGACGAAATGTGTGACACATAAATTCCGAGAAGGTGATATTTTCATGCTCGCAATAAAATGAAGAATACGAAGAAAAACAACAAGGGTTAGAAGACTGCTGGAATCGATAACAACAAAACCACCGAACAACCTATTTTGTTAGAACGTCAAACAACTCATTACGGACGCTAAAAACCGACAGATATGAATGGTAATGCATGTACACAATTCCTACAAGAGGAAACGATCATGATGATATTATATATATATATATATATATATCAAATATCAACTTCGTTAATTATTTAGCGACGTATTTAATACCAACATATATTTTATGCGAAGGGTAACGCAATGATTAAACGCCTGGCTAGACGAGATCTAAGTACAACAGTAGTAGCGAAGTGGCCAAAGCGCTCGACTGTCAATCCGATGGTGGAAGGAAAGTTCGATCACAGTTTGCGGCATAAAGTTTATTAATTTATTGCCATCGTCTATTCGTTTCGTATAAAATGGTATACACGACACCTGTAATGGTAGCCTATTTTATACGCGAAACTTAACGAACCGATGATGGGTTATTCTCACGATGTTTGACAACGGACAATACACGACTATGACGAGACGAAGTGTACAGATTTATTTTTGGCCATCGTCGTTAGCGTATTTCATCTTGCAGCTTTTCGACCGGTTAGATGAAGAGTGAATTCAATTCGGACGAACTTACTCGCCTGTTCGTCTTATCACCCTCTGAAATTATACCTGATGCTCTATCAACAATTTGTTCACGAGTAATATGTACAAAGCCTGGATCATTGGCGTCGCAATTAATTCACTCAACCATGTTTGCTTCGTCGACGTCACTTCCTTCTATAACGAATTTCGCTAAACTATCAAAATCACAAGTAGAAACTTTTTCTTCTTTTTATTTTGAAGATACTTGTAAAATATTTTTCACATTAGGTAAAATTTCCCTCCCGGACTTTAATAGGGTGGATTATTTAACTAACTACCAAGCAGCATTTATATCATAAATACAGTCAAGAATCGTATAAATTTAAAAAAAGTAATCCATCCTAGAATGACTGCGGATAATCGATATATATATATATATATATATATATATATATATATATATATATATATATATATATATATATATGTATATATATATATATACAGGAAAATTGTCGAATATAGTCGGACGTGTAGCGCGGTTAAAATGGAATTGAGCAGGTCACGTAGTAAGAAGAAACGTTGACAGGTGGGCGAATCGAATAACAGAATGATTTTCAAGAGAAGAACACATAAGTCGGGGTCGGCCGGATACGAGGTGACAGGATGATATACAAAAATCAGCCGGTGTGAAATGGATGAACGAGGCTCGTGATTGCTACAGATGGAATGAAAACGGGAACGCTTACATCCAGCAGTGGATTGATATAAGCGCATCGTGATCGTGATATACATATATACATGTGTATAACGTCAAATATACATATGTTTGTATTAAACTGGTAATTCGATCGAAACATTCGCTATTATTGAAAACAAAAAAACTATAAAATTCATTGATGATAGAATTTAGTTCTTCAAATGATATACTTTCTGTCAAATGACGAGTTATATTAATGTCAACCACGAAAGTCTATATTGTATTCCGTCTAAATGGCGTACACTTAATATAATTCAGCCTAAGTATGGTTAGCTCTTTATTTAATGTGCTAATCTTATTCGTGATGGTTAGATTTATACATATTGTGATTTTATGTGTATTGCGAAGTTCGAAAATAAAAATAAATCATGCAAATTTCGATTGCTTTGTTTTAATAACGGTGAATATATATATATATAATAAGTAAAATGCGATATATATATATGTGTATATATATATGTATATATATATATATATATATATATATATATATATATATATATATATATGTATATATATCGTCCTTGCTTTGTTATTACCATTAGTATTATAATTGTTTACCGTTGTGAGCGTGTTTTTTGCGAATCCATATTAAAAACCAGCTTGCGTGCTTGTCCTACGATGTTCGCTATAAACAATTTCCTATGGATTTAGAGCTGCTTTTTTTCGTTCGTTACGAATAAGCTCCTCGCTACCTTTTTAATACACGGAATACGTTTTTCGGCTAACAAGAAAATAAGTGAGAGAGGTGGGGTGTGCGGGTTTGACGATATTTTGCACGCGACTTGGTTTCCATTATATTATATAATATCATCAACAAGCTTTTTAGTAGGCCCGAGTTGAATTCAAAATTGTGTAATTGTTTGCATTTTCTTTTTACAAACTCCGGATATGGTTTAATAATTGTCCTATTGCCCGTTCGGACGATGGTTAATTTTAATCGTCTTCTTAACGATAAAATACTTATTATTATTATTATATTATTATTATATTTTTATTTTAGGACGCTCGACTACAAAAGTCATTTGCGTCCACAGAAATTAGATACAATAAATTCCAGAAAAATTATTTACTGCTTATAACACTATTTGTTTAGTTTATAATAATGTTTTTAAGTCGGTTATTTTTAGTTACATCTTCATTGTCCTGTGGTGCTTCACTTATATCTAGTCCAATTATTGACGACTCATTACGTTGTTGTTCGGACATTCTGTAATGACATGTTCTTCGGTAAGTGCTGAACTTTGACAAAACTTGCATTGTAGTGTAAATAAAAAAAAAGAACTGTATACTGTCCTCTGTATGCAGGAACTATTGCTAACGCTAGAGTTTTACTTTTGATTTGTATAGCAGAGGTAGAAATGCATTTATTAACAATATCCTCGCAGCTCTGGCCACGTGTGTGTATATATCTAAAATTAATGTTTAAGCATTGTTTTTTTTTCTTTCCTTTGTTTTTTTGTTAGTTTATCTATGATATATTTATATAACAGTAGTGTTGACAAAATTTTGGTTTTTATACCTAAGTCCAATTAAATATATATATATATATATATATATATATATATATATATATATATATATATTCACGTGCAAACACTTTTATCTGTATAATAATTTTTCTAAATTTTTTTATATTTACTTTTTATTTTTTTAAATATAGTTTTAATATTTATTTTTTTACGTTTTTATATATAAACATATACATACGATTTTTTTAATTATTATTTTTATTTATATATTTAATAACGTCACCGTCTCGAGTATAGATGGCCACCGATTAAATGAACTAGTTTAAAATAAAATAATTGTATTACAGATTGCCTGGACAGATAATAAGAAAAAATTATAGAATTCGATTATATCGAACGAATGTGTAAACCAATATTCAATTTCAGACTAAGTTGATTCAATATAATCGAATTCCATACTTTTTATGATCTTTGTTGCAACCTATAACGAAATTATTTGATTATAATTAGGACTGAAATCGAATATTGGTTTACTTTAATTCGATATACATAAATTCTATATTTTTTTTTTTTATCTTTCTTGCAATCTGCCATGAAATTATTTTATTATAAACTCATTATTTAGCATTTAATCAGCATCTAATTTAGAATTGCCTATATATAGAAAGAGGCATATAAGTAGGTAGAAAAAGAGAGGAAAAAAGAAAGAAAATCATATATACACATGAATATGCATGCGTTTCCATAAAAAAAGAAAAAGTTAAAAAAAACACAAACAATAAACGGAGAAAATATATTTAACGAAGTAACAAAGAAATAATAAAAATATAGTATATATATTATGTGTATTTGCGCGTGAATGTGTGTTCATTTATTTTTTTTTATTACTATTCGGTATAAACTTCATCGACAGGTAGTGTATTTGTCAAATTAATTAAAATTACAAATAGGTTTCTGTTAAATATTTAATACGTTAGTACGACATTAAAGTGAAATGTATTTAATATAGATATTTTCTAGTACAATTAGATCGTATTAAATCTGTAAGCGTTTAATTAATTTTTAGCGTATTGTATTAAATTAATTTACTTCAATTGTTAATAATAAACCATAACATCTTGTTATAATCATTAACGATGGTGCAACTATTAATATCACCCGTAGCGGTGTTCATTACGTTGTAGTCCATTAATATGCGCTTAGATGTGTCGTTACTGCGATACCATGATGATAATGACGATCTTGATAAATGTCGAATTACTTACCCGGGTGTCTTCTTCATTATAAAATTTAACCGAAAAATAAATCCAAAATCTAGCACCGGTTAAAATTGTTTTTTTGGGTTCTATCGATGGAAATTTTTTACCTATTTTTAAAATGTCACGAATTAACGTCGAAATATCAGAAAAACTACATCGTCCTAAAAATCGATCGTACGACTGTAATATTTTCTATTATTATTCGGGTTCGAGTTGGAGATGCATTTTGACGGTGCAGGACCACCAAAAATTTCGAAATTCCACTAAAGACTGTGGGGACATCACAAGCATGTTCCCCGGATTCTGAACAGAATGTCGACCATCTTAATTGCACAGATTCCGAGTTTGATGATTTCAATAGCAGTGACTCGAACATTAAGGATAATGTTACATGTCGGGATCTCTCTTTTTCAGATTTTCGTAAAAAATATATCGCTTGAATATATAAAGAGCTGGCAAATATTTAGTACTACGTTGTTTTTTGTTTTTTCATTTATTATTATTATTATTATTTCGGTTTGTTCATATTTCTCTCGGACTGTATTCTGGAACTTACTGGTTACATTCAAGTAGTAAAGTATTCATATTTCAAATAACTCAGAGAATATAACCGGATGATATAAGTATAGAAACGCTTCCATACATAAAATATAGGCTAAACATTTCGCTTCAAAAGACTACTTCATCTGCTTGAGAAGTGTGGTATTTTTCCGAAGGCACCGATATATATTTTTATATATGTGCGGCGCCTTATGTGTGTGTACGAACACAATTGGATGCCTGAAAAAACGTTCCTCTTTTTATTATCAAGCGAAGGAATAAATAGAGATATTGCATACGACGCGGGGAGACGCGTCATCAGTATCACGAGAAGATTTCCTTGCGATATATCATCGTTTCAATGCCCGTTAGGGTATGACTTTTGAAAATCGGCAATTTTTTCTTATTCAGATCCTTTTTATACCATCCCCGCAGTCTTGTGTGCTTTAAAAATATGGGAATGTAGCGCCTCCGGTACACTCTCATATTTTCGTTAGCAGCGAATTAGCGATGCTTAGAAGTTCAAACACTTTCGACGTTAGTATAAATCGGTAATGTATCTCCAGCCAATTGAAAACTGTTTAATTTCACTTCAAGGTCAAGGTCATCCTATGATGCAATTTTGCTGGGCTGAATTGTTTTAATTAAATTATCTATACAACTTTAGAGAATCGTCGAAATAGCGATATTTATATTTTTACTCAGACGTTATTAACTTATTTTTGCGTCGAAAATTAATAAAAACTGAATCGCGTACGTCCACGATCTTAAAACTGTCCAAAATAAAGTTAGACGCATTTTATTAAGTAATTATTAATAGAATCGAATATTTCCATTATTTATACTTAATATGTCGTTAATACTCGGTCGAATTAAAACGCGATTTGTTTCAAAAGTTTTTCGGAATTATTTATTCTACAAACGGATGCCGTCTAGGGGAGGATTATGAAAGTTGTAAACTTTTCGTATATTTAACGCGTAATCCGTTTGAGCAGGAAATGAATTCGAATCGGCTAGTAAAATTAATCCGAGGATTTTAATGGATTATCGCATTATAACATCTACCACACTGTATTATGCGTCTATGTATATAACGTGCGTGATGAGTTTTTTAAGGATCTTTTATTTAAACCTACACTCACACGATATATTTGGCGTAGCTAATTATAACGACTCGAATATATGCTGACGGATTGTAATTCAATTATGAAATTTAACCCATTTTCCATTTTCGCCTTTTTAATCACACCGTTATCTCTGACATTATTGGTACTTGCATATCAAACATACATACATACGTATATGTATTTATATAAAAAATATATATATAAAAAACTTATTTATATAAAAAATATATATATAAAACATGTTTAAATAAAACATATATATATATATAAAAAAATATATATATATAATATGTATAAAATTTATATATATAAAATATAGCATACACCAAATCCATCAATAATATTTGGATTTTATCTTACATCATTGTTCTCGATGCATTGACCAACTTACGCATTCGACGAATGTTAATTTTCCAGAAAAATCATCGTCATCATTCCTACAAGCATTTTTTTTTATTATTTATTATTGCGAGCTGACCATCATGGTCATTAAGAAATTGTCTATTACAAAGTAATCAAACATGAGGGGGCGCACCTAGTGCACACTCCCGATAACCGTAACCTATGAAAAGTCAAGTGGTTTCCGACGCTTCAATCTCCGTTTTTGTTTTGCGTATGTCCCTGGGCACAGGATCTATATCCGCCTCGTCCTACAACTTCAGGTACAATCATTTGAGCCATTCCTTCGCATTGTGCGTGAGATCCTTTATCTCGGCCCAGCTTCCTTGTAGAGCCCTCGTAGAGCACTCCGTTACAATATGATCGATAGAATTCATCGGAAGTATCCAAGAGATCCCTAACAAGTACGTTTGGGTGGTTCTCAAGCCTTGCTATAGGTGTTCTAGCATATTTTTGAATTACATCAGTTACATACTCTATCTGCAAATCTTCATGTAACGTTGTTACATAGCAAAGCGCCTTGGTTATCAGCCTAAGTATTTTGTTCTGCGATGTCTGAATCATTTTTAGGTTTGACGACTTCGCACAACCCCAAAGCTGCACTCCGTATGTCCAGATTGGTCATAAAATACCTGCGTATATGAAAAGTTTGTTGTCCGTTGATAGCACACTGTTTCTCCTTATGATGCGGTACATTTTTTTGACACGGATATCTAATTATCTTTTTTTTTTTTTTAACTTGTATGTGATGCTTCCATGTTGGGCAGATGTCTAAATACCGAAGTTGTTTGTACAAACAGGTCTATAACAGGCTGCTTGTAAAATTGATATTTACAGATTTATTTTCATCGATTCTGACCATACTTCTGATTTGTCAAGAGCATTCGTTATATTTTTGTTGCTATTTTTGAGATCTACACGTGATGATGGAAATGTCGTGTCGTCAGCGAACGTAGCTACTTGATTAGTGGAGGAAAAGTCGGCTGTATACAAGAAGTATAGTATGGAACCTAACATGGAATCTTGAGGCACACCGGCTAAATTGGATGTATTTCCGAATTTTCATGTTCATATCGTACTTGGAAGTGTCTGTCTTTCATGTATGACTTTAATAGCAAATAAATGCTAGATAGGAATAGCCATTTTAATTTGTATAGTAAACCATCGTGCCACACTTTACCAAAAGCTTGTTGCACATCGAGATATGCTGCAGCACATCCTTTATTTTGTCTCTAAACTATTTTCGATTTTACTAACTACTCTGTGCAGCTGGTCGACAGTAGAATAGTGATGTAAGAAACCAAACTGATGTAAAGTTATTTGACTATTCGTTTGTATGTGTGGCTGTAATATTTTTAATATTAATTTTTCCACTACCAGATGTTACAGAATGCGGATCCTTACAAGGTTTCAGAATCATGACGATCTATACAAACTTCCATTGTACTGGAAAATAGCGCAAGCGAAGTATTGCATTACGTATAAAAGTCAAGAGTATTATAGATTTCTGTGGAAGTTCCTTCAGTAATTCTGTATTTTTAAAATAAAAACAGGACTTTTTTTATTTTTTAGGGTTTTAAGTATACGATATATCTCTTGAGGTGATGCTGACTTGATGGAAGAAGATAATTCATCAGGACTATTTAGAGAGTCGTATACTTCATTGTCTGTATCCGCCTTTGAGTTAGGTTTAAACCAATTGATAAATAATCAGCAAAAATATCCGCCTTCTGTTTATGATCCTTCGCCCATGGTCCGTTACTGTGTTTTACCGGAGGAATGTGTTTATTTGGTTTAATAATATTTTTGGCACACTTCCACAATGTATAGTCATCAGACGTTAGAGATGAGAGTCTAGTTAAATAGTGGTTGAATCTTTTGTTTTCAATTTCTTGTAATAGATTTTTTAGTTCTTTATTTTTATTACTAAACAATTTTGTATCTAAAGTATTCCTTATTTTAAAACACCTTCTTTTTTCCAAGACGATCTGTCGGACTGCCGATAATTATTATTTTTTTTATGTATAAGGAGGTACTAAGGGTAGAAGCAGTTTGTATTTTTCTAGTTAGATATCTTACGGCATTCTCAATGTCAATTTGACTTCTTAGTGGAATTTTTAAATTTAATTTTACGCCTAGATATTCCCTAAATGACCTTTCCTCAATTTTACTATTATATAAGTATATTTGTTTTTCTCTACATATTACTGAATCACCAAGTGTTAAGATTATTGCGGAGTGGTCGGAAAACGAATTAAATGATGAATTAATTTCAGTATAGTAACTAGCAGCACCTTTTGTAATGAATAAGTACCCGGTATTTTATAAGTATCACTTGGCCAATATGTTGGTTCTCTAGTTGATATAAAGTTTATATTGTTGTTATCTAGAGTCTGTTTAAAGATTCGCCCCTTGTTGTTATTAGCCTAGTCCTGCACGCAATATGTTCAGCGTTCCAGTCTACTCCAGCCACAAATCTGCTACCCAAACATTTTATATATTTATCAAACTTGACCGTTGTTATTTTGTATCGTGGCGGACAATAAACAGCTGATAGCACAAACTGGCAATTCGTCGTCTGTACACTTATATTGGTTCCGTACAATGTTAGATTTAACCAGTATGGCTGAATGTGCTTTAGGGATGTTTGCAAGATTAAGTGGTGTTACTGTTAATTTTGAAATTATCTTTCTCTGTGAGATGAGTTACAGTAATCAAAATTACGTCAATATCGTTAGAATTTAAGAATAGTTCTGTTACTGCCTTATGGTTTTTTAAACCATTCGCATTCCACTGGGCTATCTTAAGATAGGCAGGCGTTATTTTACCAATTTCTGAATTAACGTAGTGAGCCTAGATAGAACCATGCTATTTTGTTAGATTAATTGCTGAAACGTTGCTTGAAATTCAGATAAGAAGACATCAAGCTGATTTTTATATAATAAGCTCTGTCGATTTGCTGCTTGGTTTATTAATGAGCGATTTTGTTCAGGCTTTTGTGTTGGTATTTGTATATTATTTATAGCGTGTTCCATTATTTTCTATTGTTGTACGTTGTGCCCAGAGAGGACCGGGTATATATAATCCTGTTCACAGAACAATCATGTCTCTTCTAACTTTTCGTGAAGTATTAATATTATTAATAATGATAAGTCTGTCGTCTTCAATCGGTTCCGTGAGAAAGATCTGGGTTTTGCTGTTTGATGACGACTTTTATCATGAGAATGTAACGCGAAACTCGATGTTGTACGAGGTATTTCAGGAATAAGTTATACACTCAAATTTATAACGTTTTTTTTTTTAGGTTTCATGTAGACCATCGTTATTTTAATATCGGAACTGTGAGGTCGTGTTGCGTGTTATGTTTCGTGTTTATTTTATATACGTATCGCTTCTTAATAATTATTCGTCGCGCGATAAAGTTATTTACCCACGGGGAACCTGCAGATCGGTGAGATAAAACCTCGTTATTTATCTTATCTACATAATAACCGTTTATATTTTTCGTTATTTAAAATTTAATATACGTACATATATCTATTCTGCTTAATACATGTTAAAATACGCATATATATATTCGCACTTACAGGTGTACACACATATATACACCATCACGGGCGTTATTTGCTGTGGTCGCTCATAGCGACTACGTCTATTTACACCCCATCATTGTCTAATATATATACACAAATGCAGCCATCATCGACGATGCAACATAATACTATACCACATATGACACAACTACTACAAGCGCCGCGGTTTATTCCTCCTCAGGCCAATGTGTCTCTGGGTAACACACCTATACCACGACAAATTTGTCTTTTACCTACCCGATCTGATAATGTAAATCAAATTAATCTCTACTCAGTTCCGAATAATAATTTTACAACAGCATCTGCTTCAGCATACTAAAAAGCCGGGTCTTCTGCCGACCATACAATGCATGAAACAGAAAGCGCGTATTCTGAAAATGGAAACGAAATAGATTCGAATGATTGGCAAATACCAAAAATTTTTGCGGTGGTTTTTATTATTAATTTTTCCACCAATGTTATATGACATATTATTATTATTTCAATTGTATAATGTAAGAATTTTATATTTCATAAATGGAGAGGAACATCATTTCCGGCACATTTATTATACGGTTATTGGCGCACATATCTGTAAATTGTAAAATTAATGTCAAATATACTTTCTTTCTTTCTTTCAAATACCAAAAATGGAGGATAAAAAATGCATTGTTCCCCAACTACCTGAGTATCAAGCTTCAAAAAAGGGAAATCGTTTTAGTCCTTTATATAGTGAAGAAAGTGTGGGGTAACGACGATACTTCTCCTATTTCATTTTCAACTCCTTCTCAGTTGTTTGTTCATGATGTTACAAATTTCCCTTCCATGATGAGGAAAATAGCTGCAATTTTAGGTACTCACGAGTTTACAGCTAAAACTCTCTAACTAAACACGGTCAAAATGAATACTAAAAAAAAAGCGACGACTATCGGAAACTTGTCACTACATTTAAAAGTGAAGACGTAAATTTTCACACGTACCAACTTAAACAAGAAAGGGCATATAAAATTGCTATAAGACATCTACACCATTCTTTCATGCAGAATGAAATAAAAAATGCGCTAAAGGAAAAAGGTTTCATTGTTCGAAACGTATTCAACGTTAGACACAAAATCACGAAAGAACCTTGCCTTTGCATTTTTTAGACCTCGAACCTGCGGGAAATTTTTAATCTAAACTATTGTATTCAAAAATAAAAGTTGAAGCTCCTCACCCCAAAAAGTCATACCGCAATCTCTTGGGGACATACGTGGTCATTCTGTAATCGCCCATTTAGGCGCGTAAAATGCGCACAAAATCATAGTTCAGCTTTTAGTGCATAAAAAAAATGAGGATAAATTTTTAGGATGTGCTGCTACAGTTGAGCCAACATATTGGCCAACCGATGGAAACAAAAAACCAGATGCACTCGATTTTTTCATTACTAACGGCATCTCTATGCTCAATATCGAGGCTAAAACAAACTGGAATGAATTTCGGGAAGCTGTACATAGCGATCTAAAATTAAAACTACCATTGAAAAATGAAACAGATATAGACATAGCAATACGGTATTTTACTGAAACTATTCAACGCATAGCGTGGAAATCTTCACTGTAAATTAAAAATATCGAAAAAATTAAATAACTTTTCGCGTCACGTTTTGACTCCAGTAAAAGAAAAAGAAACATTATCAAAAAATGGCGCATAACTAGAAATCCAGTCTACAAGTCTTTATTAAACAAAAAATCAAAAGAACAAATCATTAATTAGGGAAATTAAAAATGAATCTGTACAGCGCTATTTACAAGAATTATCTTCCCTGAAATTTTTCGACTATAGCCTGTGGAAAGTGAGTCGAATTCGTAATAGGTTAATACAACCTTTTCCACCGATTAGAAGTCCCGGCTAGGAATGGTCGAGAGAAGACTAAAGTGTTTGCCATACATTTTTCTGAAGTTTTTAAACCAAACTCTGAAACTGATAATTCTGAAGATATAATGACATTTTAAAGTGCTGTCTCTCTATTGCGCTAATGTTCCCGGGAGAAACAAAATATATATTAAAAAAATTAAATAATAAAAAAAGCCCGGGCTTCGATTTAATCGCCGGGAAAATTATTATCAGAATTGCCGAACAAACCGATACTATTTATTAATAATATTTTTAACGCAATATTGTTTCTGTAATGGAAACTAGCGCTAATTGTAATAACTAAATTGGATAAAGCGCCGAACTTTCATCATATCATCATATAAACCGATTTCCTTATTACCTATCTTAAAATTTGATAAAATACATTTTTATTATTTTTCTTCTTCTTCTTCGTTTTCAGTCGTACAATTAGAACGCAAAATTAGAAATTTTTGTACACACATCTTTATTATACAATTCGCTTCTTAGAGGTGAACTGTGGATAATTTTCCATGTATTTATATAAATATTTTTAAAGAAATTGAGACATTTTACGTCAACTAGAAAATAAAATATTTTGTTAACATTAAAATTTCACGTACCATATAATGAACTTACGGCCCTAAAACAATTTGGTCACAATCTGAGGAATAGTTTTAACGCAAAACATAGAATGAGCAAACAGCTACTGCCTCTATTTTTTGTAGACTTAGAACCGGAAACAAGTAATCAAGATGTATACAGGATATAAACCTTGCTTAATATGAAGGTCACTAGAAAAACATAGTTACCTCAATGTTTCAGATGCCAAAGATTTGGCCACACCAAAAGCTACTGCAACAGGGCTTTCGTTTGTGTCAAATGTGGCGAAGCCAATAACAGCTTGTAATAAGCAACTAAATCAATCAGCTAAAGGCGCTAATTGTTTAGGGAGTCACCCGGCTAGTTATAAAGGTTGCGAAATTTACAAGAAAATTTAATCTTTACGATATGGTTGGTGGTTAACCTCCACTATCAACAGACAGATTTAATCATAAATCAGGTCCAATCAAAAACAAATGAACAATCTCGAGAACCTAGTGCCAACTATAAACAAAAAAATAAAACTTATGCTGAAATAACTGCTACAAGTATCTCTAATACTACCGACAATGACAATGATATTAAGAAGACATTAAGACTATTCTTAGATGAAATTAAAGAATTATTTAAAGAAATGATGCAACAACAAACTCAGATGTTAAACAACATACTTTCTAATATCATTTCATCACAAATAAACAAAAAATGAAGGATTCTACAGGGCCAGTTCAAAACAAATGCTACAAAATCGCCTCGTGGAATGCGAATGGATTACTAAATCACCGACTTGAAGTCGAATTTTACCTACAATCAAATTATATTGATATTATGCTAATATCAGAAGCCCATTTCACAAATAGGAGCTTTTTAAATATTAAAAATTATAAAACATACTGGACGTCACATCCTGACAATAAAGCGCATGCTGGAACAGCAATAATTATTAAAAGCTGCATTCCTCATAATACTGTGCCAGGTTTCAGTAAAGATTATCTCCAGGCTACTTGCATCGCTGTAAAATTGTCGCAAAAAAATTTTAAACTCGGGCGCAGTGTACTGCTCTCCAAAACATAGAAAACAAGCTCTTCAGTTCATAGATTTTATGAAAAGAATGGGTAAGCGATTTCTTATTGGAGGTGACTTTAATGCGAAGCATACGCATTGGGCTTCTAGGTTAATTACTCCTAGAGGAAACATTTTAAAATCTGCTATTGATACTGAACATTGCAGCATTGTATCCGGAGGATTGCCTACCTATTGGCCTACAGACAAAAATAAGATTCCTGACCCCTTAGATATTTTTATAACAAGAGGTATTTCGGAAAGTTATTTTAAAGTCACTAATGACAACTCCTCGTTATCTTCGGGCCATTCAATTGTTATATTAACGATTAGTGACCCGGTTTGGATAATGGAAACAAAACCTACACTAGCCAATAGGTTTACTGATTGGAACAAGTTTAAACAGTTATTACATGACTCAGTCCATCTAACTACTTCACTGAAAACAAAATCTAGTATCGATGACGCCACAAATTTATTTACCAACCTCATTATAAATGCTGCTTATTCAAGTACTCCGCCGCTAAAACCCGAAGTCAGACAAACTATAATTTATCCTGCCTTTGTTCGTAAACAGGTAGTTAAAAGGCAACTGTGTAAGTGATGAATGATTACTAGATGCCCAAAAGACAAAACTCAACTAAATAATCAAACAAAAAAGCTCAAGATGCTATTACAAAAATTTAAAAACAATTCATTTACCGATTATGTAACTAAGTTATCTAGTTCTAAGGATTACAACTACTCTGTGGAAAACAACTAAATATATGAATCGCCCAAAATCTAGAAACGATCCAATCAAAACCCATGACGGAAATTGGGCAATAGACGACGAAATAAAAACAGAAATATTCGCTACTCATCTGGCAGATACTTTCCAGTCACACAACATCACGTCACATCTTGAAACTGAAGTTCATGATTAACACAAACATTCCTCAGCAACCATGCATAGACAGATAAAACCATTTTCTCCAATGGAGATAGGAGCCATAATAAAAAAAAAAAAATGAATAATAAAAAAGCACCGGAATATGATCTAATTACTACAAACATTCTCAAGCAACTTCCAAGAAAATCTGTAGTATTTCTGACATATTTGTGTATAATGCAATGCTAAGACTTCAGTATGTTCAGATACTATGGAAGTTTGCTAATATTAAAATGATATTAAAACCAGGTAAACCCCAAGAAAATATTACATCTTATCGACGACCCATCTCTCTCCTTCCAAAGTTTTCTAAAGTCTTTGAAAAATTAATATAAAAAAGGCTCCAGAAGATTATTGATCAAGAGAAAGCAATACCGAATCATCAATTCGGATTCCGCATACTCGACTATACAGCAGGTTCATGGAGTGTAAGCCAAATTGAACAGTGTCTTGAAGAAAAAAGATTTGCTCCGCCGCTCGATGTGAAACAAGCCTTTAATAGAATTTGGCATCCAGGCCTTCTCTATAAATGCAAACAAATTTTGCCACCGGAATATTATAATATTTTGAAATCATAATTGGAGGATCTCTATTTTCAAGTAATAATTAATAATTGTCAAACCAGGCTAGAGTACCTCATGGCCGTGTCCTGGGGCCACTCTTATACTCAGTATTTACGAGAGATATTCCAGAAAATACATTTATAGCAACCTTCGCTGATGATACGGCAATACTAGCTTCACATGACTGCCCTAATGCGTCAATTCGACATCTTCAGGTTGCACTAGACCAGATCTCAGCATTTGGAAAATAGCAATTAACGAAGCTAAATGTAAACATTTATTATTTACTAAAAAAAAAATTGAACGCAAAAAATAGCAAGTTTCGTTAAGTGGAACAACAATCCCTCAAGGCTCGTCTCTTAGATACCTAGGAATCCATCTTGATCAGTCTTTAACATGGTCATCATATATAACGGCAAAAAGAACTGAATTAAATATCAAAACAGCAAAATTAAAGTGGTTATTAGAACAAAGATCGCAATTAGATATTAAAAATAAACTTTTACTGTACAATGCGATACTTAAACCAATCTGGCTATATGGCTGCGAACTATGGGGATGTTCCTCTAAGAGCAACATTCAAAAAATACAGCGGTACCAGAATAAGATACTACGAAGGATAGCTGGCGCTCCATGGTATTTCACTAC
The DNA here is from genome assembly GCA_032883995.1 of Coronaproctus castanopsis. Taxonomy (NCBI): domain Eukaryota; kingdom Metazoa; phylum Arthropoda; class Insecta; order Hemiptera; family Monophlebidae; genus Coronaproctus; species Coronaproctus castanopsis. Next base: position 13,609,796 of record CM065052.1, on the reverse strand, counting down.
TGCACATTGCATAAAGATCTTCAGATACAATATGTTAGCGAGATTGGAAACTCACGAAAATCCGCTGGCAATAAGTTTGCAAGTTCAATCGCCGATTAGACGGCTGAAGAGAAAACGTATTACTGACTTCAGATAATGCTTTCGGGCTGTTATCATTCATAACTTGGGAGTTCTGTCGCTGGACCGACTGCTAAAAAAATGCTTCTTTTTCACATTCATTAAATCTGGTAGATGACGGGTTAGAGACGTTAGTTCTAGATCAGAAGAAGTTATAAAAAAAAATATATATATATATAATAAACATCTTGACTTGAAGGGTTATGTTGCTCCACTCGTCCATTTCAGCAAAATGCGGCAGAAGAAACTAGAGTTTATCTAAAATGCTCCCCCTTGTACACGCTAATTGCTACGCGTTCAGTCTCGCCAATATCTTACAAACATAGGTCGTATCTTTTCTTTGTGACAAAAATTTATAAGAAATTGCAGGCATATTAAAATCGAGTATTTCGTGAAATAAATAAACGAAACTCCAGTTCTCAGCTGGTCGTTTCTTCATTGTGACCAGTACCTTGCTGACTAGATCTCTCGATTCTTTAAGCTTAATTCCTCGATATTTTATAAACTCCTCTTAAATAGAATACGATGCGTAAGTTCATTGTAACAATACGCACATCGCGGCTCGGGTAGTAATCGTTCTTCGAATGTTCTCACCGTGTCAGATACTAGAACCAGGGTATCCCGCTCCATATTTCGTTTTCTATTACTATATCCCATACCTACTTGCTGTTAACCATAGGCAAATTTTATTTATAAGGTACCTAACTTTATTTATAAGGTACCTCTAACTTTAAGAACATTCTAATGCATGTTTCATTTTTTTCATTTCATTATTTTCCTCTATATAGCAATATAGTTAATACACCCTTTCGTCACTTTTTTCCCTTACCGATATTACTTATTTTATTTGTGTTTCAAAATGTTTATATATAATTCCTCGATAGTGTCGATAGCATAGTGTAAACGTCCTATGACTGAACAATCGTGGAAGCGCGATAAAAGTAAATAAAAATTAACCGATTAAATTACTGCGACCCTTTTCGAAATAGTATAATAGGAACAATAATATAGATGCCATCGGTTTATTTTGAATAAAACATTATCATGTCGAAGATGAAGTATACTTTGGAAATTCCGATGAGATTTGACATTTCTCTCGCACTTGCCATCACGAACGGAAATTTAACGACTACAAAAACGGGTAAATTTTATATAAAACTGTCAGTTCTTTCGACACCCGTAGTTTACTCGCTGTGCAAGATGAATTTCAATCGAGACTATCTTGTTCCATTTTTATTGCTATCTAATTGTAAAAAAAAAATAAAAAAATAAATAAAAATAAAATTATACTTCATAATATCATCGTTTCAGTAGTACTGGCCTATCCTCCGAATATAATTTCGTAATTAAAATTATAATTAAAAAGTACAAACGACGATTATTATTTACGTATGGCTTTTTTCGAACCCCCGAAATAGATTTATTACGTTCGGTTTTCTTAAATAGTATAAAGTTCCGATCGCAAGTTAAATTACAATAACGACGTTTGAAATCTCCAGAGGGTCGAAATATCCGGGAAAATTCGAAACTTGTCGAACCGAAGATTTAGATTAAATTTCGAAATGGGGAAAGAGACGGGGACTACGATGGAGTCCAAACTTATTACATTGTACAGTCGAATCCGTTACAATTGTAACCTGGTCGAAGTTTAAAGCCTATAGATTAAAACGTATTCTCGTAGTATTACTGTGTAAATATTAATACGTGTAGTAGACTTAGACGTGTAGATTAACGATTTATGGTGCGTTGTGTAAGTTGAAACAACGTAAAGGTTGGTTCGTCCAGAAGTCGGGCTAAAACGAAAAAACACGTAGTAAGAACAATCCACACCTGACAGAGGGTATGGTATAGTTTATTTAGCTCCTTGTCACTGCTTGTATAAGTCTGATTGATTATATACGAAAATTCCTTCTTCACCGGCACGTAGGCAAACTTCGATATTGTGGGACAAAGCAAAGTTGCTAAATTTACTTTCGGTCATACTAATGCAATGGTGAAAAAAATTGAAGCGGTTTAATACCGTTTCTGTTACGTATATCACCAGTCAACACTTCGATTTATAAATTATGCAATTTTGATATAACTTTTTTTTTCTTTCTACATTGTACCGACAATTATATGCCACAACCAACGGTGATGAATAGATGAAGTAGGAAAGATAAAGAATAGTCAAGGAAAGAAGGGAAAAGGAAGAAACGACTAATAGCTCCAGTGAGATAAGTTAGTTCGAGGATGAAGTTAAAAAAAAAGTACTAGAGAACTATTTAATTTACATTAAATTAAATTAAGTGGATATACAAGTAGTGTTGTTTGGTAAAAATTAACTATTCCTTCAAGTCATCGGCAATGCATCACGACACCATTCCGGTTTGTTGAATCGCTTGGGAGGGTTGTCCGGTAGACTAAGGGTATTCGATTGATATTTGGATTTGAACTAAATTGTAGTTTATCGAAAAATTTTTGATACTGCTGTACATACACATCGTAGACATATGGTATTTGTAAATCGGAATGAAGCGTCAGGTTTCAGACATATTTCGGAATACGATGCTACGCAATATCTTCGACTGTTGTTGCTGAATACGTAAAAGATTTCTTTTACTTGTGCTTCCGTATAATTCTATACTATATTTCCAAATTGGCGTCACGATTGAGAAGTAGATGTTTCTTTTAAATTTTAAGTTTAACGGTGATTTTGCAGACAATAATGGATACAGAAGTCTAGTACGCGCTATTATATTTTTCCTAGTTTGAGCAACATGGGAAAAAGCCACGTCAGCCGTCTATCCATGTACGTGCCAAAGTCGTTTGCGGTATTACAGTATCGTGTAATTTTAATATAGGACCTGTAACTTCTTTTATAGTAAACGTAATGTGTTGGTTTTTTATCGGGTTGAATGTTATTTCTATCTATATGATTCTGTACCGCTAAGCTTAGCATAGTGCGGATTACTATTAGCAGCAATCGGCAAATGTCGCCAGAATCGTTTGATTCGATGTGGGTACATCGGCAGTGTAGATCGAGTATAGCAATGGTCCAACTATACTACCCTGAGATACAGAAGAAGTGATGCTAAATTCATCGGAGAGTACGTCGTTTACCTTTTATAAACGATCGACCAGACAAGTACGACCTAAAAAGCTCATATAAATTTTTGGGAAGAAACTGACATAGTTTGAAGAGCAGACCCGAGTGCCAAACCCTGTAGAACGTCTGGGATACATCTAAGAAGGCGGCACAACAAATTTATTTTTTTCGAACGCTATGATCCTGTTGCACCGTTGAGTGCGCTGTGCGGAAACCGAACTGATGACTTGGTATTAAATTAATTTTGTGAATTAATCGTTCCACGATATAATATTAATCATTCTGGAATTTTTGATAGTGAAGGAATGAGACTAATCGGTCGATATGAATGTGTGTCAGTCTGCGGTTTCTCTGACTTGTGTATCATGATGATAACAGATTTTTCCAATTCTTTTGAAAGTATCGGAAGCTTAGTATACTATTAAAGATATAGCACATGAATGTAACTGCTTTTTTGGTAAGTGAGAAAAGATTTCTCCAGTTACTTCGTCAAGTTCTGGAGCCTTGGGAGCTGCCTGTATGCATTGTAATAATTCTTTCTGTGTGACGTGTTTTATGATACTCCGAAATTCTAATGGTTTGTATAAGGTGTCTTTCACACATCTTGAATGGTCTCTTTTTGCGTTAGGATTCTTACGTTGCCATTTTTTCCTAGCAGAGCGTGATTCTTCTATTAATTTTCTTATTTTTAAGAGAATTTAGAGGTTTTATTGTTGTTTTTAGTTACCTGTCTGTGTGAACACGTAACCAAAAACAACTAGAAAATCTCTACATTCCCTTTAAATTTTAAAACAGATGTTTATTGTTGCTTCTTAGGTGAACTCCTATAGATAATTTTCAATGTATTTATGTAAATAGATATTTCACGTTAACTAGAAAACTTAAAATTTTGTTAGCATTAAAATTTCATGTATCATATAGTTGACATTATGACTGAACTGATTAAGAAATTATGCTGTCGCATATACATACATACATATATATAATATCATCTTCATCATCATCATCTTCAGCCTATATCAGTCCACTGCTGGATGTAGGCTTTCCTCAATTGTTTCCAGTTATTACGATCCTGAGCTTTTTTGCGACTCGTTTTAAGTCCTCACATCAACGGTTTAGCAGTTTACCTCTGTTTCTCTTCTTATCAATTGACCACCATTCCAGCACTCGTATTGTAATCAACGTTATTCGCAGCTATTTAGCAAACAGACTATTTTACATTACCATCAATGATTCAAGGTCTACTATGAAAACGTGCTCAGCGGGGGTCCCCCAAGGTAGTATTATGGGTCCCTTTCTGTTTACTTTGTTTTTATCTGATTTCCCTAACCTACCTGATATTCAGACTGCTCTTTATGCAGACGATACAGCTCTTTTCTGTATTTCTTATATACCTAAAGCAATTACTAATAAATTACAGTCAGGAATAAATTGTGTCTTTCGTTATTATAAAAAATGGCAAATTGATATTAATTGTGATAAAACGGAGGCTATATTTTTCACCCGCAGGCGTCCCACGTTACCTGCTGAAGTTAAGGTCAACTCTACCACTGTGAGTTGGTCAAAACATGTTCGATACCTCGGGGTAGTCTTGGATAACAGACTAAATTTTTCTGAACATGTCAGTCATACTACCTTGAAAGCTAGCAGGAGTATATCTGCCATATATCCATTAATCAACAGAAAATCATTTCTTAATGTAAATAATAAATTAATTCTGTATAAAACACTTATACATCCCATAATGACGTACTGTTGTCCAGCTTGGAGTTTTATTTCAAATACAAATTTTAATAAGTTACAAGTATTTCAAAATAGGTGTCTCAGATGTGTGCTAAATGTCCCTAGATACCACAAAATCGTTGACATGAATGCTACCTTAAACATGCCTTATATTAAGGACCATATCTTAAATTTAACGCGTAAGTTCTGCGATGATTGCTTAGTCCACGATAATAGTTTAATTTCTACCGTTGGTAATTACGATTCCAGGCAACTCCAATTTATGTATAGTAAATATAAACATAGGAGGCTCAAACATAACCTGTTGTAACGTTTTGCGGCGCCTATTTTAGAAATTAATATTCCTTCTTTATTTATTTTTTAATGTCTAACTTTTGTTTTATTATTACTATCTTAATTTTTTGTTTTTTGCTGTACAGTTTTTTTTTTCAATTATTTTTTTGCTGTCATTATAAGTATAAGTATAATTACTTCTTTTATTTATTACGGGTTTTTGTATTATTTCTGATGTACGGCGAGCCATCCTGGGCGTTACGTAATTATTATTTAAAATTTTTGGTTTGTGTATACTCACTGTAAATTATGCTGAAATATACGTTGTTGTTGTTGTATATATATATATATCATCATCATCATCATTGTGGTCGCTTCTCTTGAGACAAGAGATTGCGTACATCTATATTTTACTATCTCTGGCATGTATTATAATATCTTTCAGATTTATGCACGTCGAGTTGACTGGCATGTTGGTGGTTATTAATTCCATTCTTTTTCTTTTGATTGTATTTTACCCTGCATTATCAGCGTGAATTTTCTCATATTTTATGCACTATTTATTTTAATTTTCTTCTTTAACATCTTCAATTAAAACTTTTTCTTTTTACCCTGTTCAAACAAGTACTATCTCATTCGGTACGTGATTTGTCTATGATATTTTTAGCAGTTTTCGATAACACCACATTTCAAATGCTTATATTTTCACACTCGACGCTCATAACCATTCCTCGCATGAATATTTCAGCACTGTCCATACACATAGCACCGCATTATACTTTTTCGAAGATTTGAGCTCATCTTTGAGCACCATGATGAGATCTATAAAGGCGTTCTTTGCCATACCAATTCTCGTTCTTTTATATCATTGCCATCGTTACTTATTAGAACTGAGTATTTATATTCATTTACTTCTTCTAATATATTTATACTTACATTTTTGTTATCGCTGGTATAAGCACATGACTAATGAGCGCAATGGTCCTGTATTCAGAACATACTTGTGAACGGGTCTTCTTTGGTAGTGGTACAAATTACAGTTATAAAATCTTCAGGCAACGTACCTTCATCGTATATTTTGTTGATAATCCTTAGCAGCTCTTGTTCACATTTCAATGTTTTGATAAAATATCTCTCAGCGAGTTCTACGAGCATTTCGCCCCTCTCATTCTGTTCTCCAAGAGAATACTTTCTAGCTACTTAGCTACCATGGTTAGATCCAATTTTTGAATTAATGTCCCCCATTACGAATACTATATCATGTTTCTTCATACAAGCTTTCATTTCTTCCAGCTCGTGGTAGAAAAGTTCTATTTTTTTAGATTAGCGTCTAAATTGCATTTAGTGCCGTATACAGAACAATAAATCTAAATAGTTAAATTAAATAAAGATAAACATTAAATATGGACATATGTATCCATCATTTTAAAATCATCATCGTAGTCGCTTCCCCTTTACAGGAGATTGAGTACATTCTTTTTCATATGCGGCGACTTCTGGCGTCTTTAATAATCTCCGTCAGGATTCTGCTTGGTGAGCCATCCGGTGGATTTGCCGTCATCAACTCCAACCTTTCCCTGTATTTTTCCTTGTACTGCCAGCAGAAAAACTCCACCTTCGCCATCTACCATGTTTTTCCGTTTTCCCCTATTTTTGATAAAACTGCCACATTGGTTATGCAATCTTTCCATGAAATCCGGAGCAGTCTTCGGTAACACCACATTTCAAAAGCAGAAAGTTTCCCTTCGCGCTTCGCACTCATGGTCCACGTTTCGCAGGCAGATTTCAGAAAGACCCATTCAGTTTTCTTAGGGTGAGGTTCATCGTTCGATTTCTAAGCACTTTGCTTAGGTCACTGAAAGCCTTTTTCACCATACCAATTCGTGTCTTTATTTCCTTGTAGTATCGATCATCATTATTTTTATCAGCGTGCCAAGATGTCTGAATTCATTTACATTTTTCAATTTCATTTGTTCCCATTTTGTTTATAACCTTCTTGTCCTCGTTCTTTGTAAATTTCCTAGCTTTCATTAATTTTCATTCCGTATCTCAAGCCAGCGTTATTTATGTCGATCATCTTCTGCATTTTCGTTTCTGTTTCAGCAGTTATTACCTTGTTGTCTGCTTAACTAATTTCATTTATTTTTTCCCCATTGATCTTCAAACCCATTTTTTCCAATTCGCGTTTCTTTCATCATTTCGTCTGCGTATATGTTGAACAACCTTGGCAAGAGAGAAAGACTTGCCTGACTCCTTTCTGTATATCGCATTTATTCTTTGAGTACTCCATTTATTCTTTGAAATGTTTATTTGCAGACGATTATTTATGGTGGATGATCTAAACGAGCTGCAGAATAATGCAGTATCGTCGGCGTATAAAGCAAGTTTCACGAACAATAGATTTGGAATATCGTATAAATAAAATGCAAAATAAAAATTGATCTAGAATAAGAATAAATCACTTTAATGAGATATGAAGGGTAAATTCCCTTGATTGGATGATTTTAAAAATAATACCATTGAAATACTTTCATCATATAATAAGAGGAAATGGAATTGAAGCGAATATTCTTGAAGGAAAAAATACGTAAAGCCGCGTTCCAACAAGATTGTCAGATACGATTTTTACAGCTAAAGGAAAAAGTTTCGTAAAATATGTTCAATTGGTTCACGACAGAGATCGGTGGAATATCATGATGTCGTATAGACACCATTTAAATGACGAAGGATTTACGACGACGTTAATAACAATAACATATATATATATCACGATCGTGATATGCCGTTGTCTATCCACTCCTAGATGAAGGCCTTCCACCCACTTCTGTCCTGCGCTTTTCTCAACCAATTTTTCCAGCTACCTTTGCTACATCATTGTGTCACCGCGTCATTGGACTTCCTTGTTTCCTTTTTCTGTTCACTACCACTGTAAGATCCGCTTTGACCATCTATTGTCTTCTTTTCGAGCCACGTGGACATTCATATTTCATTTTGTTATAGCCATCCGCTCCACTACATCATCCAACCGTGTTTCTTCACGTATCCATGCATTACGTTTCAGATTAATCGGTATTTATATATATATATATATCTTCTTCTTCGTCGAAGCATCGTGAGTCTTATGAACCGATCTGTTGAAGAATTCTGCGCCATTTTGTTCTGTCTTCGACCAATCTTATCCACTGACATAGTGGTATTCCGACCAGTTGCTTTATTTGATCAATGTATCTTAACGGTGTTCTCCCACGTTTCCTGGTACCTTCCATCTTGCCTTGTATAATCTGCTTTTCAAGACCATTATTCTTGAAAATATGTCCTACATAACTAACAATCCTTTGCTGTACCATGTCTTTCAACCGTATATTTATTCCAAGCTCCCGCAATATTTATGTATAATATATGATCGTTCAACCTCATACGCTAAAAATAATGATGCTCTGCTGTATGATGAGGATTAGGTTATTTCGAATTGTTAGTCTCGGTAAGGAAATTTCGTAGCTGGCATATTACAGTCTTTACTGCGTCTTTTTTACACATATTGTGACATTGTGTATGTGTGTACTTGGCTGTATTAATACATATGTATACTGTTTTATATATCGTGTAAGAAGTCTTTATTACATTGTTTTTTATATACTACGTGTGTTTGCATATATATATATATACTCTGTATTAATGCATACGCATATTGTATATTAATGTATAAGTGTACTCGTGCATCCTTATTCAATTCTACGAAGACAACTTTATTAATGGCTTTTATCTTTATCGTCATCATCATCATCATTAGTATTTTTGGAGAGAATTTGTTTTTCCACGTTGGCTGAATCAATTTTCCGGTGGCTTCTAAGACCCTTAACGTATTTCTGAACACGTCCAGTATTATACAGCCGGCGTATGAGGTTTACTTATTTCGCGTCTTTTCAAATTTCGAAAGATATTTTACGAAATATAATCTCGGACATAAGCCCTTATACGTATTTCGTCGGAGGCCAGAATTGTTTCGTACTGCAGTTTCTTTACGTTATTAATTTAGATTAATTTTAAACAGTGCAGAATAAAGTAGTTTGAAAAAAGGAATGTAAACAAAAACTAAATTTTAATTGTTTACCTTATAAATAAAACCAAATAGTTATGTTGGACGATGTGAAAATCTAAGACAGAAATTGCTCATATATCTTTGATAAGAAATAAGCGGTCAATTAGTGATATATCGAGTAGGCGAGCATCCGACGCCTTAAAACCGGGTCATAGATAAGTAAACCATAACAGAAAAGTCGCAGTTCCATCTATTGATGTACGTAATTATGTCAAATCAAGAACTTTTTTACTTCGTGGCAACAAAAGTGGCAACCGACAATAATCTTCGCCAAATCAAGAGCTTTCCGCCTCCCATATCCTCATTTACTGTCCTTTATACTCCTTCCTCCACAATTCCTTTTCTCTTCAAAGATGAATACTCCTCTCTTACTAACCTAATCCTGTTCTTACGCATGTATCGTCTCTACTCCTTCATTTGACTTCCTCTCCTTCGTGTCTCTAGCCTTAGTTGCTGCACACGGCACGTTAATTTAGATTAATAATAATAATAATAAAAACATTCATTCTATATAGTCATCACACAAATAACTATTTATGAGAATTTTATCATCGGATTTATAATCGTTAACAATCGTGTTAAAATGACATATGTAAGCGATCCAGTCCAATATTCAGTTGTACTAATTCTAGGCGTGGGTTATTTAATAATAAAAATATATAATCAAAAATATAATATTAAATTTCTTATTAACCGATACAATTTCTGACTATTACGTCGGGTAGTGATCGCGGTGAATAGTTTAATAGTTACTGTAGTTGTTGCCAAAATCTAGCGAGAGGTAATTCACCGTAACTGAGTATATTCGTTGCAATGAAATAATACTACTAGATTTAGTATAATAAACTTTGTATCTTCGCCTACATAAATATAAACAAAATCTATAAATTTTTTATCATCAATATTTACATAAATTGTCCATCAACGCACGAAAGTATACTACAAATCAGTGTAGAATCTCGATGGGATGGTAACTATCGATGATATAAATCGTCGTAAATAAAATAATTCACAAATAAGAATATAATAGTAATAAATTTTTCACAACTCGACGATCACTATGTAGTAAAATTAAAAAACAAATATTTATTTATTAATTGTTTATAAACCGCGATATGGTCCTGGCGATACATTTAAAATTATTTATATATAACGCATACAGCAATATTAACATGAAATTGCTTAACGTTATCCAAATTTAATCCTACACAATTAAATTACGTATAGATTATTTATTACCGAACCCGAAAATTTACTTATTTCGCTTATATCAGCCGTGTGCGAACATTCAAAAAGAAAATGTTCAACCGTATAATATAGACCGGAGAGTCAGATGGTCTTGTGCCAAAACGATTAAAATACTCTCCAAAATGTCTATGTCCAGACAACACGTGACTGGAAAAGAAATTTACATGCAAAATCGTTTTTACTGTGAAAAAACTTAAGTATTGTTCTACCGCGCAAACTTTATCCGAATTTCCCAAATTTTTACATTAATTTTCTTAGTAAAGGAAAAAATAAATTGTAATTTAACTCGTAACCGAAATGAGAATAAAAAGAAACTTTTACGTTAGTTTTAATTGTAATTTATTAATAAACACATATCGAACTCCGAGATCAGAGCTGACTTGAAAATACTTAAGCCATTGTGTAAAGACCCCTGTAATAAGTCGGTGCAGCCACGATTGAAACACTTCTATATAAAGAGCCAACACTAAGCTAAGCAAGAGCTTTCTTTAGCTAAAATTTTATTAAACGTAATCGAATTTAATTCGTGAACATAAATACTTGAACAATAATTAATCTCAGACTCAAACGCTCCTTTATTAAATAATTACACGTCCTTTATATATAATTCCGCCAATGTTTCGAATTTTGAGGAGCTATAAATTATCTTAGTAGTCCGTGAATGGCTGCAAAATTGAGAAATATTTCAGTTTTGCTAATTAATATCGTAGCTGATTTTTCTACTGAAAATTCAGGACCAAGCTGATCGAAAGTGATTCGGAGTTTTTTACAAATATTTTTGATTGTATAAATTTGAAAAGGAGAATTCAGATTTGTTACAACAGACAAAAATCATAAACGAAGTTCTTCTAGAATTTTGTGTATAAATTATCTTAGTAGTCCGTGAATGGCTGCAAAATTGAGAAATATTTCAATTTTGCTAATTAATATCGTAGCTGATTTTTCTACTGAAAATTCAGGACCAAGCTGATCGAAAGTGATTCGGAGTTTTTTACAAATATTTTTGATTGTATAAATTTGAAAAGGAGAATTCAGATTTGTTACAACAGACAAAAATCATAAACGAAGTTCTTCTAGAATTTTGTGTATAAATTATCTTAGTAGTCCGTGAATGGCTGCAAAATTGAGAAATATTTCAATTTTGCTAATTAATATCGTAGCTGATTTTTCTACTGAAAATTCAGGACCAAGCTGATCGAAAGTGATTCGGAGTTTTTTACAAATATTTTTGATTGTATAAATTTGAAAAGGAGAATTCAGATTTGTTACAACAGACAAAAATCATAAACGAAGTTCTTCTAGAATTTTGTGTATATCTGAATATAAAATATTCCATTATGTATCGAGCTCCGAGGAACCGAACAGGAAATATTTCTTACTATAGTAAACATATGTACGATATAAATTTAATTAATAAACACCCAATAAATTTATACTAATATTTTATATATATATATATAGATTTCGTCCAATCTTTCGGCGCTAAAGAATCGTTTATAATTGTTGAAAATTTTAATACTCCTTTTTAATATAAGTTAAACGGTCGTCGTAAATTTTCAGAGAAAATGTTTCGTTCGGGCTTCTTTATTTTTTTTTTTAGGGTTGTTTGTTCTTTATACAGGTTGATTTACCTTATCCCGAGGGAAATAATACATCCTTCTTACGTAGCTTTCGACAATCATCTGGATGATCGTAAGCGATGCAACGGTGGTAAAGATAAATATCGCTTCGGATTTTCGGAAATATATATGTCGTTACTACAAGATGGGTAAGAAATTGAGACTGGGTGGCTCTAGGATAGTGTATTCTCCTCGACGTCGGAGAGAAATTTATGGAGTACAAATTAAATTCTAGTAGCACCGGTTGAAAGTAAGATTCCGCTTTGAGATGCCTGGAGCATCATTTGCGGTCGGTCGAGTTGCAGGTGCGTAATGTTATCTTCTATTTTTTTCTCCTTTTCTAGAAGTAATTTCAACCTTCTCTCGTGTAAATCGAAAGGGGGTTGGAAGGTGACATAAATCTCGCGTTTACCAGAAGTGTCGGATTACTTTAATCGATATACTCGTCCTCTGTTGGTTCTTTTATTTTTTTTTACATTTCACATTTATCCTCTTCTAGCTTTCGTGTGAAATTGTCTCTTAAAATTACGATAGAATTTACCGTTTTGCGAAAGTCTTGGATTTACGTTAACCTCTCTTGTGCTACAGTTAGCAATATGTTAAATGTTAGTCGTTAAAACTTCTTCGATCGCTTAAATAAATTAATAAAAAACGTTATACCTAATTTAAATCAAAAAATGAAGTACGATCGAGAATAGAATGGTCATAAAAATTAACAATGTTCTGACTAGAAAAGAACTTCATTTAGAATTAAGAATATCAAAATGCTACGTCTTGTTTTGCTATATGGTTACGTAAGCTGCGCGTAAGCTAGACGCTGAATGGTAGACTTGAAAAGAGTGCCGAAGCTCTCGAGATGTACTTGCATAGATGCGTATTAAAAATTGTTTGAATACAGAAAGTCAGTAATAAAGAAGTTCATAATAAAGTGAATAAAAATCATTCGGAATTATTCATACGTATTCAAGAAACTACGATAATTAGGACACATTCTGAGATGATTTAAGTATGACGTATTGGGGATTATTAATTATAGAAGGTAAAATCGCCCGTAAGAGGTCAGATGGATGGGATACCTACGACGCTGGTTTGACTGTTCGTCTTTCCATCCGGACTGCTGTGTGTAGCCAAGTTGATCGCCGACCTTCGTTATGGAGATGGCGGATGCAGAAATAGGAGATACCGAATTTCCTACATAGCTACATTGTCAGCGTATATTTTATTTATATCTAATATACAACTCTATATCCATTTTTTACTTTTTAATGGAGCCTTGAAATTATGCTACAATAAAAATGTAAAACTCTGTGCATATGCAGATGATGATCTCATTTTTATAATTTCTGGAAGCTCAAAAGTGGAACTAGAAAATATAGCGAATGATACCTTAATAAAATTAGGAAATTGGTTAGATAGTGTCAAACTAAATTTGTCAATTGAAAAAAGTTTTGTCACACTTTTCACAAATTCATTTAAATTGAAGAGAAACAACATTAAAGTAAGATTCAAGAACTCTATTCTTAAGGTAGTTGAATACTTTAAATACTTAGGTATTATCATAGATAACAAATTAACTTTCAAATACCATCTTGATAACATAATATTGAAAATGGATACCAAATACTGCAAAATGTTACGAGCCTGTCAAAATACATGGGGCTTCAGTTACAAGTACAGAATTGTATTATACAAATCACTGATTGAAAACACTGTAGCATACTGCTCCACCGTCCTACTAAACCGGCTAAAAGTTAAAACAGTAAAGAAAAAACTTTTTGGTATGCAAAGAAAATATCTAATAAACGCTTGCAGGGGATATAAAACAATTCCACATAGCTCATCTGTAGTTATTGCTAATGTACTTCCTGTCGATCTTCATATGCTCAGAAGGGCAGTCATGTTTGCCATAAAAAACGTGGACTTCTTTCCATATCTTAATGAGCAGTTAATAGAAGAAACAAACGCCATAATCTCAAAATTCAACCTAAATTCTCGCAGTGAAACCAGAACTCAATATATCTATACCCTGAAAGCTATAAAACGACACTACTTAGAAATTTGGCAAAAAAGATGGGAACAAGATAATACTGGCCGACACACCCACAGCCTAATCCCCAATATATTAAATAGACACAATATTAAAATTACTCCTGATTTCTACACTACCCAATTATTAACGGGGCATGGAAAATTTGGGTCTTATTTATTTCTTCTTAAGTTAAGTAATGATGACAAGTGTGAATGCGGCGCAGTAGAAACTGCGAACCATGTACTATTTGTATGCCCCGCTATGGACCATTTAAGATTTTACAATAAAAATAATTTTAACCTACAAGACAAATACACTGCTCGACAATTCCAATTATTCGCATTTAATGTAATGAATAAGAAATTCCATGGTCACTGAAGTTTTTGCGTTGTGAATCCGTGATAAAACGTTTACAGTAATATGTATAACGAGTGTATTTCTGCACGCGTACATGTATGTACGGGGGTGTTTGTGTGGAATTTATGCATATAATGTCTAAGTTCTGTATATGTATATGTATATGTATGTGTCATTATGGATAGTTCACACATTTATGCATCTAGTATACCTAAGCTATAATTTTAATTATTAACTAGTATACCTAAGTTATAATTTTAATTATTAACTAGTATAAGAAGTTATAAGGGAATACATGTATACTATGACTGCGAGTGAAACTGACGCACAGCCCGCGCAAATGCGAGTGTAAAAGTGGTTACTATATTATTGTCAACTATGGAGTATTGTAAAGGGTAGCAATACACTGATTAAACCTAAGCGGTGGTGCAGTGTATTGCTCCTCTATAAATGCAACAAGTTGTACATTATTAATTTGCATATTAAAGTATTAATCAAAAAAAAAAAAAAAAAATATCCATATCTATATGTATGTATAAATCGTGTATGTATGGAGTGCTGATTTTTTTATAAATAAAGTTCCGGGGGATCACCGTCTTATGATAGTGAAAGGGTTTGAATGCATTAGTAATTTTATGGGCATGTCAACGGTAGTGTAAGCTAGCGGAAGGGCCATTCAAGTTAGAAAGTTTACGAATAAGGAGCCGCTCGAAGGGTTCCCACCTGATAGTGGAAATAATGCCAACGGTAATGTTTGTAGATGGTGAATAATATGTTCAAAAACAGCTTCAAATAGATTATCACTGCGATGAAATGTTAACAGTCACTATCAGATTAATTTATTAATACCGTGATTTTTGTGAATCGTATTCTAAATATTTAGAAGTGAAACTTCTATTGGCCCGTTATATATGGGGAGTTAACCCACAAAAAGAACAAGTGAGCGAGTGGAAATAACGTACAAATATATATATATATATATATATATATATATATATATATCTATATATATATATATATATATATATATATAGATATAAACACTCGTAAAAATTAAAAAAAAAACTCTATATCGAATTTAGTTAAAGTGTCTTTAAGTTTCACTTCTCACTTGCGCTCCGAGGTGCAGACGTGTTTTTTCATTAAATATTATTATATTTTTAAATATTCGTTTGATAATGGCCTTTAGTAATTTTAACTTCGTTTTATTGTTTAATTTTTAATAAAAAATCACTACATTTCGTGCTGTTCAAATTAACAAATTTTTCTTTCACTTCCTAACGCTTATTACGTATTATCCTCCGAGTTTTATACACTCCTAAAAAACGTAGTTTTCAATTATCGGTACAAAACTTTGTTTAAACATTTCGTAACTAACTAGATCTTGAACTCTAATTATATTAGCACGCGATCGGCGTAAATGATTAACTATCGGAAAAGTATAATTACGATATTTTACGAAACTAAAAAACTAAATTGAAAACATTACATAAAACTGACACAAATTCAACAATTCCTTCGTTTACCTACTGTCACGCGGTACTTAAATTAAGACGTAACCATTTGTAATATGAATATCGTGTATATTTTTTATAACTTAATTAGCTGATAATTTATTCTTAGGCGAACGTTAGTATCATTCAAGTGGCTTATAATTTTTTTTTCCCATTTAACTAATTTATTTTATTTCAGGCATAAGAACTATATGCGCAGAAATATATATATTCGAATTTTTACACATTCTATAAATGCGCGTAGTAAATATAACGACTACCATTTATCAAAAATACAAACCAATATGCGGTCTGCGTACATATAGTTTAATTATTCGTAATATTTATAATAGAGTTGATAAATAATAATGCATATAGAAAAATTTATACTTATAAAATAATCCACTCAACCATTCGTGCATCCTCAGGTATTATCATTATTCTTACTATTTTGATTTTTATTTCGAATTATGCCATCTAAGGACCACGTGAAATAATTTATGCACGATTCTTTCTCTCCGGCCAATACTTCTTCATGCCGATGTTTTTCCTTTCTCTCATCCGTCCATATTCGTTTTTTCCTTCTGTTTTTCTTTGAAACCGTCGAAATTTTGAATTTCCTTTCTAAACAGTCGTCTACTATTTCAATTCATCTTCTTCTATCTTCATTTCGTGTAAGTCCTTTTTATACGATTCCTGTATTCTGATTTTTATCGAAAACATCGAATATTTTTTTTTTTTAATAATCTTTCGGATTCCATCCTTTTAAGATGACCGTAAAATCCGAGGGCTCTTCTTTTAGGCATATGTTATTTTTCCGACTATTTCGTATACTTCTTTATTAGTTATCAATTTCCACGTATCATTTTCGATATGTTGGTCCGAGGACTTTTCTGATTATCTTTCTTTATTTCTTTTCGATCTTATTAATACGGTTTACTGAATTCATTGTAAGACATTCTGGCTTAATATTATAATGTGTTATTTTTGCGTTTATAGACACCGATTTCTTGTTGTATAAATTTTTCTTTAAGGCTGTTTCTATTTTTCTCGTTATTTCTATAACAGTTTCCTGGTCCAATACATTTGGTTGTATCATTTCTCCCAGATACTTAAGTTTTACGACTCTTCGAATTTTCCCGGATTTCTTTCTTATATATTTCGGAGCATCTCTGATATTAGTTATATATTTTGTTTTTTCGAAAGAGATTTGTAATCCAACATTTTCCGCTTGTTCCTTTAAAATAATATCAATTTATTTTATCGCGTCTTCCACGTTATCTGACAAAATCGCTAAATCGTCTGCAAACCCTAATCGATCTCCATGCTTCTACCTAATCTAATTCTTCGAATACCTTCTTCCTTTGTTCAAATTATTCATTCTCTAATTATATTTTCTAATACACACTAGAATAACGTTGAAGATAATCCACCTGCTCGTCTTACCCCTGTTCTTATTTGGAACGTTTTTGATGCTTCTGCTAAAAATTTAACTTTAGACACTGTGTTTTTGTCAACGTTTGCTTAATGGTGACGATAAGTTTACTATCTACACCCAATTCGTCTAATATGTTAAAATAATGTTTCTCTATTTATAGAGTCACAAGCTTTCTTAAAGTCAACAAAATGTATTATTATTATTATTATTATTTTTATTATAAACTACAATTTTAAAATATTTTTTACGTATCTACGGGTAGCACCGTAACCTCTTAAATATCTCTGTAATTAATTGAAATTGAAAGTTTTTATTTGAGTCTTTATTTTCGTTACATTTATAAATAAACTTAATACAATTTTCATATTATACCTAAATATATAAGTATACGTTAATCCGAACATTTTGTTTCTCAATATAAAACATTGTCCCTGATAATAAACCAAGCAATACGGGACTAGTTATCGCAGCATGAACGAATATTATTATGACAAATCATTTAGGGGGGTAGCCTTAAAATGTTAGGAATCGTTCGAATTTAACGTATTGGAAATTACGAATATATTAAGATGTATAACCGAAAAACTATTCTAGCTATGTTTTTTATCGGTTTGAAATCGTCGCAAAATTGTTGAATACAATTTTTAGTTTTTAAGAACCCGAATAAAGGATCAGATTAAAGTCGTGTAAAAGATGTCATTTTTTTGCCTAGACAGCGTGTCAAATGCGTTGGTAAGCACGACACAAAAATATGTAATAAAAGTTTAACTGAATCAGTAAAATGCGCACTGTGAGATGGTGATCATTCAGCGAGTTGTGTAAATTTTGTTCGTTATAGAAACAAGAGTTATAATTTTGTATTCCTATCATGTAATACCCGGTGTATATCTATGTAGCACATAAGAAAAACCCGCTACCCAGTGTACCAACACGTGAACATATACAGTCACGATCTATTATTAATAGAAATTATATCCGCTATGAAGGTACATAACAAAGAAAATGTCAAACTAACGTTGAATTCCATTTTAAATGAATTTAAAACCACAATAAATTCGTTAATATCGATCTTAACAATAAAGTCATCGGTAAATTACTATCGCAAATGCATTGTAAAACTAGCACATCGTGACAATGTTATGGGAACGGTATTTCAGATAAGAAAAACAACTTGAAAATTTTATCTCAATCAGAACGACGTTGATATTGCGTGGCTACTGAAGCACGCTTGGTATTAATGGATTTATCCAACAGCCCGCCATCCTAATGGAACAGTTCATGAAGGTAGCACGTGGTAAAAGTTCGTATAGGCAGTGTAAGAAATGTTCTACAAGGTAAATACGCGTATCACATCATCGCAGTCACCATCGGGACAGACCGGGGAGATCTCACAACAACGACAATTAATTTTCATCCCTGCATACCGCAAATAGAATTTAATTCTGTATTTCAAACGACGCTCAGAAATACATTCGTATGCAGCAGCGACTACAATGTTAAGTGCTCTGAGTGGGATCAAAGATATGAACCAAAATGAGGATTTACTCACGTTCTTCGTAACAACTATTTTGTGGTCCTCACTCCACTATTTCTAAGACGTTGGCCAAAACACTCCAACGGGTTACCCGATATATTAGACTTTTTGAAGTGAAACATCTATTAGCGCGTTGTACATTCGAGTTAATCTGTAAAATGAGCGAGCATAGGCACATGGGCAGACTTATTCTCACAGTGTAGTCGGGCTCCTCCAAATTCACTTAGAGCTTTTTCCACTCGTCGAAATCGCATCTTATACTCGAATCGTTCAGTTCAGAGAGGATGGTAGAAAATTTTTTAATTTTATTCCATCTCGCGCATTTTACTATTGTATGCGACACATTCCGTAAGTTCATCCTTAAATTATCCTTTCTCTCTCGGAAATAAACGAGCTGAATTTTTCAGTAAATTTATATTTCGTCTTAATTAAACAAAAAAAAAAAAATAATTAATCTGGGAGTTGAACTGTGGAAATAAGCATTTGAAACGATATTTCGAAAGGTAGGAATTTTATTTATATAATATATAGATATACACTACATCCACGTTTACACTTATATGCATACGTATTATTTATATTAATACACACGCACACACATATATATTTGTACGTATATGTGCACACTCGTACTTTCATATATATGTGTACAAAAACAAAACAAACAAAAAAAAACTTAACAGATCCTTTCGTTTGTTTGCCACAATGCTATTTAATTATGAGCGGTTAATTATACCGAACGAATAGCGACCCCCGGGACTTTCTAAATAATTCGGACGAAATAAGAATCTGAAAAGATTTCGGCGGAAGTAAGATTAAATTTTTTTTCTGTTCATTAATAAAATCTATAGTATAATTTATTTACGATTTTTTTTTTAATTTTTTTATTTACTTATATTTTCATCCGTAACCGAAATTAGTTCACCAATATTCTCGTCTTCGTTAAAAATTCAAGTCGTTCGTTCGAATAAAAACGCGCAACTGTTTGAAAAGCCGACAAATTGAAAAAGTAATTTAAAAATAAATAATGAAAAAAGGCTTTGAAACAAATTGCCCAGGAGACTTTTTTATAAAAATAACCAAAAAAAAAACCCTACTTTTTATTATATTATATACGCCGACGAAGTATTAGTCGCGAGCCGTCTAAGCGCGTACAGAGATTAATACACGTACAAAATCTTCCGTATATTATATATATATATATATATATATATATATATATATATAAAAATATATTAATATAACAAGTGTGTTCGTCAAGTGAAGAAAGTACAGGTACACGTTTGTCAACGTAGCAAATTGGCAAAATTTATTGAAATAAGCGTCGTAGATAATTTTATTTATTTTTTCTTCTAATCTAGAACTGACGTGTCTAACCCGTCATCTACCAGATGTAATGAATGTGAAAAAAAAGCATTTTTTTTAGAAGGAGTCGGTCCAGCGACAGAACTCGCAAGTTATGAATGATGACAGCCAGAAAGCATTATCTGAAGTCGGTAATACGTTTTCTCTTCGGCCGTCTAATCGGCGATTGAACTTGCAAACTTATTGCCAGCTGATTTTCGTGAGTATCCAATCTCGCCAACATATTGTACCTGAAGATCTTTATGCAATGTATAGTTAGTGTCATACCATGGAGCGTCAGCTATCCTTCGTAGTATCTTATTCTGGTACCGCTGTATTTTTTGAATGTTGCTCTTAGAGAAACATCCCCATAGTTCGCAGCCATATAGACAGATTGGTTAAATATCGCATTGTACAATAGTTTATTTTTAATATGTAGTTGCGATCTTTGTTCTAATAACCACTTTAATTTTGCTGTTTTGATATTTAATTCAGTCCTTTTTGCCGTTATATGTGATGACCATGTTAAAGACTGATCAAGATGGATTCCTAGGTGGTATTGTTGTTCACTTAACGAAACTTGATATTTTTTGCGTTCAATTTTTTGTTTAATAAATGTTTACATTTAGCTTCGTTAATTGTTATTTTCCAAATGCTGAACCATTCAGCGATCTGGTCTAGCGCAACCTGAAGATGCCGAGTGGACGCACTAGGACACACATGTGAAACTAATATTACCGTATCATCAGCGAAGGTTGCTATAAATGTATTTTGTGGAATAACTCTCGTAAATACTAAGTATAAGAGTGGCCTTAGGACACTGCCCTGAGGTACTCCTTAGTCGGTGAAATAAAAAATAATTGTTAAATAGAAATATAATAGATTGACACATAAAGTAACGATAGTGATGATAAATTATAATAATAATGACAGTTACAATAATACGATGTGCGTGAAAAAAAGCCAAAAACGAATATACTTAATCCATTCGATAGAATCATTCGGGAATATCAAAATTTCAGTCTCGGCTTATCGAATACATTATATACACACACATATATATATATATAGGATGATGATGATGAATTGTCGTTATATCGCATAGGACGTCGTGATCATGATAATCAAATTGACTCCTGAATCGGTTTTTTCCACTGGCGTCTGTCTAATGCCAACCTGCTGCATGCTGTTAATGTTGTTATTTTCGGGCACATTAAATCCAATATTTGATCTGACCATCTTCGATGCGGTCTTCCTTTTTGTCTTTTACCGGATGGTCTGGCTTCCAATATTAGTTTTTCTAATTGCAGAGCGTTTCGTCTAGTTATGTGACCAAAATAGCGCAAAATTCGCATCAGAATTGCAGACAACAATCTGCATTTTTCGCCTATTCTTTGCAAGCCTATCTTATTCGCGATCACTTAGGTCCACGATATTCTTAAAAGCCTCCGCCAACACCATAGCTGTCGCTGGATATTAAAGAACCTAAATATATGCAATCTTTCACTAGTTCGAATCCATTTATATCTGAATAAACTTCTGCCTCCTTAATAATCATAATTTTTGTTTTTCGAATGTTTATTTGAAGCCCGAAGGTATTACTCACAGTTTGCAGTTTGACCAACAGTGATGTTAGACTATCTTGTAGTCCGTTAGATAAGCAATTTTACTTAATCGATATAGCCTCTAGTTCACCATAAGTATTAAATAGCAAAGGGGGTAAGACGTTTTATATTAAACAGTTTGGACCATATACTATTATCTACATTTACGAACGCTTTACTGTCCGTATAAAGGCTCTCAATGAGGAATATTAACAGGGACTCCAACATTGCGTAGGCATTCCCATAATTTGTTCCATTTAACACACATCAAAGGTTTTGGCATAATTAATGTAAACTGGTACATTATATTCTCTCGAATCTGTCGTAAATTAAATATGTGCTCTCTCGTACCAACGCCCTTTCTGAAGCCTTTTTGATATTCGGAAATTTCATTAATAATGAACATCGGTAATCTATTATTCAATATCTTAATACATACTTTACTAGCGTGAGAAATTAATGCTATCGTTCGGTAATTAACGTAATCCATTTTCGAGCCTTTCTTGTGTATAGGTACGAAGTGTGAACATTCTTCAGGCCAAATTCCTGTTTTCCAGATTGTATTACAAATATGCAATATTGTTTTCTTAGTTATTTGTGAAACATCCTGGAGTACCTCCGCAGTAATATTATCCGGACCGCACGCCTTACTTGTTTTTAATTTTTTCAATTCTGCTCTTATCTCATCTAACGTTACCCCAGGTTCTAATTCATTCACATGCTTATATCATGTACTTGTAGTGGTATCATCGTTATAAGGATTTCGACAATCATACATCGGCTATCTTAGTTACGTCACATATTAAATCATTACTTTCATCTTTAATTCCCCAAAATTTTGGTTTGAATTGTTTTATTAAATATGTATGTTATTAGTAAAACGGATATAATAAATTTCAAAATTAATTTTTATTTATATTTTTTATTTCAAATTTCCGTTTGATTCGTAGTAATTTAGTCATATACAATAAAACGCCTAGGTGCAGCAGTAATGAGCAAATGGCATTTTGTTCCCTAGCCTAACACAGCGCATTATACATAAACACCTGCAAATTAAATGATACACGTATACGTACAATGAAAACTAGTAGTAGTGCCTTATCTAACAAAAAAATGTGTAAAAATTATTAATGAAACTAATTACATAAAGAGAGCGGTGCAAGTTCGACGAATTCTGTAAATATTCGAATAAAGACTAACGCATACGCTACAAAGAGGTTCATATTTCGATAGAGAATAGATTCGTACGTACATTCTCCTCGTATAGTAAATGAATTACAATCACGATTAATACTCCTGAAATATAATAAAAGTTTATAAGTTCGATACGCACGTTATCGGAGTTAATAATGTAAAATATCTGCGAGTCGTAAATCTCTGATGGAGATATCGCGATTATGAAAAATCCGTCTGCTCTGCAAGATGCCGCCATGAATGTATGTTGTGAGCTATCCAGATGCATTCTGCAATCCTTACGATGTCTGACCATCTTGTAGGAACGCGAACCCATTTTCCCTCTACTATTCCTTCGAGAATTCTCGCCCGAACTCCGTCAATAATTCCCCATCCTAATGTAAGCTAAGATACAATATCGCGAAAGCTTAGTAAATGTTATTAACACTTTTTCCTACGACGTGCCGGCCATTTGTCTCCGGGGTCTCCTTACCGATATAATAGAAAGATCAATAAACCGCATTTGCTTTTAGGCTTCTCAATATCGTACGTTGAAGAACTTTTACGGCATCCAATACGGTATTTAGCCGTATCAACTCGATGATACGACAGTACGGGTTGATGATAGAGCGTGAAGTATAAACCTTTTTAAAAAGAACTACCGTTTTAAAAAGCCAAACGAATAATTCGACTAAATTTTTTCGATAGATAGAGCGCGTGTTCGTACCAGGTTAATTTACGATTAAACTGAACTCGCAGATATTTTAATCTCGCTAAGCGTACCTAGTTTATTATTATTTCCTAAATATAATTCAGAGTAATTTCCGCCGACTTAATCTTGAATGGTAATCATAACAACAACAATAATAATAATACTGATAATCAATCAATCAATCAATCAATCAATCAATCAATCAATCAATCAAGCAATCAATCAATCAGTGTTTATTTGCGCTCAAATGAGTTAACAAATAGTTGTCTTAAATATATAAAGAATATGAACACAAAACCACGGCTATGCGCAGAAACGCGCGAGCCCCTGTATTTTTAAAGTTTATAAAACTAAAAATACAGGGTTATTCTAATTAGAACGAAAATGAAAAACATAATTTAAAAGAACAGAAAAAACATATCTTATATGATTATAATTACTACTACTACTAATAATAATAATAATAATAACTGTATAAGGAATAAATAAAAAAAGATTAAAATCAAAATCAGATTCTGTTATACTCTAAAAAGAATTAAATAAAAACTAAAAATTTACACAAAATAGAAATCTGCTATAAATAAAGTAATGATAATAACAATAGTAATAATTGTATAAAGGAAAAAAATAAAAGATAAAAAACAATAACAAAACTAAATTTAAAAAAAAAAAATTAAAAGTTACGAACATAAATATAAAGAATAATTAACAGTAAATAACACCGCGAAAAATTAACAGGAAATTCATTTATTCTACAAAACATAAACCGTTATATATATTAATATTTAATAATAAACCAAACAAAATATATCACAATCACTAAAAGTTTTTAATCGCGAAGCTTTTCAACAGTTACGTCATTTTCAAGCACGCACCAATGGTGCGAATGGTGCGTGCTTGAAAATGACGTAACTGTTGAAAAGCTTCGCGATTAAAAACTTTTAGTGATTGTGATATATTTTGTTTGGTTTATTATTAATTAATAAAATCACTACTCTCCAATATATTCAACATTTGTATTAATATTATTTGAAACGTAAGAAACCCAGGTTTTACGACGACGACGATTATAATTCATTAGATACCGTTTAATACTGGAACTAAATTTTAAGCTACTGCCCCGGCATAAATGGCTTGCATACGACAATGTGTCTTTTTCAAATTAAGGTAGCATTGCTTTTTCAGTACCAGCGGTTCTAGTTTTCCCACTTACAGTCTCTACATTAAAATAGCCCCTATGTTTTATAACAAAATCTAGAATATTCAATTCGTACAGTTGTCGAACGTTTAAAATTGATTCATTCAAATCTTTATTAGTTATATTCTTTAGGAGAATTTTTTGCAATGAGCACAACGGTTGTAGATGATATTGCGCTGTTCCATCCCAATGTACAATACCTTAAGTAAGAACCGGTTGATATAATGCAATGTATACTCGAATTAAGTGCTTAACAGAGAAATATCGTTTTAGGTAGAAAAACAGATAGTTCAACTTCCTTAATTTATTTCCGATACTAATAATAATAATTATAAAATTCAATTGAATTCAATTTTTTTATTATTATCACATTTCATTAAAAAGTTCATTTTCTAAACATGGTAGTATAAACTGGAAGTTATGAATGTTATGAAATGCTACACAATAAATTACTTATTATTTTCCATACAAATTAAGTTAAATTCATCGCAATGCGCGAGAAAAATAAAAATAAACGTAACCAAAAAATACGGGTAAAAAAACCGAATTTAAATAACTGTAGATAAAATAATAATAATGATAATAATTGTAATAGTAATAATAATAATTATAAAAAGTAGTAGTTTGGACTGTGTACACTGTCATCCTGACTAGTACTCATAAATATAAGTACACTTGCAAAGGACTACATACATATTCAAACTTTTTTCTTTTTAACGCGTTTATTTTTTTTCTTTTCTTTTTATTTGTTTAGGCTATAACTTTACCCAAGCCCACGCATCTTTATAGACAGATTTGAAATATACGTTTTAAAAAGTAAAAAAATATATATATAATAATAATAAAAGGGATAAATATTGAAGATTTCATCGTTCTCTCTCTATCTATCTATCTATCTATCTATCTCTATATATATATATATATATATATATATATATATATATATATATATATATATATATATATATATATATATATATATATATATTACGACGATCATCGTATGTTCACGTTATAATAAATCTAAATTTATTATATTGAAAGTGGAAAACTAATATTTAATTTAATTAATATAATAAAACAAAATATATATATAATTATTTATTTAATTAAAGTAAAACATACTAAAATTATTATAATATAATCAAACCGGATTTGTAGTAGATAAACTATTATTATAAAATAGTTAAAATTAATTTTAGTTAGTCAATGGAGGAAAAAACAGTAAATTAATTTGACCAAATAAATCTGGCCAGTAAAAAAATAAATTACAGCCAGTAAATTATGTAAGAAAAATGTATAAAAAGGGATGGTTGTTCATTTTCGAGAGAGTTCGAATTTTTCCGTAAAATAGTTCAGTTGTTAGTTGCAGAATCAAAACAGATAAAATTAAATGAAGAAGGATAGACACACAGTAATTATAAATCCGGTTGGGTTAGTTATTTAATATTTTTCAAGTAAATTAAATTATTATTATTTTTTTTAACTAATTCATTAAAATATATATATTAATTATTTTAAAATATAAAGTAAAATATTTCTGTATAATAAATATATAAAATTTCTTAAAATTTTTCTTTATAATAATAGTATATGCGGGTATCTTGTATAATTACGAGGTATCTTGTATAATTTGGCGACCACGACGGGATTAAAATTAAACTCTCGTTTAATTTTTAAATTAGAACTTGCATTTTCGGATAAATTATTAGTGATCACAACAATAGATTAAAATTAAACTCTTATTTAATTTATAAATTACAAACTTCTTACAAAATAATTAAACTTAAAAAATGGCTACCATAGATGACATATTAGCAGTAATAAATGAAATGAGAGCAGAAATGAAAGCAGACATGAAAGAAAGGAAAGCAGAAATGAATAAATGGAAAGCAGAAAGGAATGAAATGAGAGCAGAAATGAAAGCAGAAAGGAAAGCAGAAATGAATGAATTAGAAATGAAAGCAGAAAGGAAAGCAGAAATGAATGAAATGAAAGTAGAAAGGAAAGCAGAAATGAAAGAAATGAAAACAGAAATAATAACAGAAATGAAAGAAAGAAGAAAAGAAATGTTCAATTTTAGAGGAAAAATGGAAACAGAAGTAACTGAACTAAAAACGGAAACGGCGGAATTAACATTAGAAGTTAAAATTACTAAAACAAATGACCACAAAAAGAATATAGCAGATTTAAAAAATAATATTAAAGACGAAAATAATAAAGAGATAAAAAACATAGAAAATATTAATGAACAGTTAAGAAAAAATAAAAACAACATAAAAAGTGTAATTACCTATATGGACTCGAAAACTGAAAAAGGAAAAAAGGAACTGATTAATAAATGGATAAAGGATATAGAAAAAAATAAAGTGACACACATGGAAGTAGAAAAGGGCAAGACTGAAAAGACTCAGGAGGAATTTAAAAAATATCTAAATGATGAAAAGGAACGCTCATTTGCATTTGGAAAAGATATATCGGTTTTAAAAAAGAATTCATTTGAAATCAGAAATCAAAATATTAATATTAATAAAAAATTAAAAATTGTGACAAAGACGATTACAGACTTAAGTGAAAGATTTAAAGGTTTTAAAATTTTTGATAGAGGTAAAAATAAGAAAAAACAATTCGATGATGTTTTAAATAGAATAAATGCCAAACATAAACAGGAAATTGTGAATATGAAAAAACAACGAAATGATTTGTCCGATAAATTTAATTGCAAAGAAACAGAATATAAAATATTGAAAAGAGAATTTGTGGAACTGCAAAGAGTACACAAATCGGTGTTAATTGAAAAGTCAAATACCCTTAACAGATCAATCAAAAAATTAGAAGAAAAGCGATCTAAGTTAAATAGCGATAAAGAAAATTTGAAATTAAGAATTTCTCTCGATAATTTATATAAAGAGAATGAACAGTTGAAAACAAAATTACAATCGCAAACAGCTGAATGCAAGAAATTGCGAACTAATTTAAAACAGTATAAAAAATTTTCAAAACTAAACGAAAACCTCGCAGAAGATAGTGTTCTATCTGACAAGGATAAAATTGATCAAATCAGGCCTAAAAAAAAGGAAGGTTTGATTAAATTGAAGGATGAAGTACACAAAGCAATGATTAGTGACAAACCTAAAAGAAATAAAATCAAAAAATTGCAGAATAAACAATCTTATGCTGAAGAAATAATTCAAGAATTAAGTAGCAATGAGTACAAGTATAAAATACAGAAAAAAATTTTAGAAGATGAAATAAAAACATCGAGAGACGAATGGAATAAATTAAAAGGTGATATTTCAGAGAAATTGAATTACCAAGAAATGAAGGAATTTAATTGTAAGAAAAGAGATGTAGAACACAATGAGTCTTTGTTGAAGGAAGATAATAAGAAATTAAAGCAAGAATTGTTAGATAAAGAAAAGGCAATTCGAGAAGGAAAAAAGATAGTAATTAAACATTATAGCAAAAGATACATGAAATTTAGTGAAGAAAGATTGATACAAGTGCATCAAGATATTAAGAATGAACATCAGTATAAAATTTCTGAACTCAAATCTAGACTGGATGGATATAAAAATAATGAGGTCAAACGTTTAAAAATACAGATCTCACACTTACAGAATAGACTGAAGAACGATGAAGTTTGTATAAAAAATCCAGAACGAAGAATTAAAAAACTAAATGAACAAACAAAGCAGCAGAAAACTAAGTATGAAAAGCTACAACATAATATTACGATTCAAAAATTTTATGAAAGTAATATTAGTAAACGTTTTATTATAGTTTAAAATTATTGTAGTTTTATAAATAAATTTAAATTTTATTTAAACCAAAGAAATTTAAAAAGATTTGAATAAATAAATAATAAATAAATGTAATATGTATATACTAATTATTAATGCAACGTTTATAGATATTTGTTTAGTAGAGTTAGCATACCAGAATCATTGATGGTTCTAAGTTATTCAATCAGATTGGAAAATGAAGATGTATACTTCTCAGGATCGACACAAGAAGAATAAATAAAAACCAGAATCAAGAAATGCTTTAAGTGTTGATTGTATCTATTATTATGTATATTTTATTTTTTATAAAATAATAATCATGTACCTACTTATAGTCAGAAAGAAAATGTGCGTGTGTATGTTTGAAAATGACGGATAAAATATGTGAGTGAGAATTAGAATGTGTATACGTGTCAATTATATAAAAGAATATATAAACATACATATAAATACTAAATGAAATTAATCTATCTGTTAACTAGTATACTATCCTGATGTCGCATTCGTAAAATTAAGATAAGATGAAGTTTGCGGAAAGGCTGAAATATTTGTAAATGAAAAATGTTCCGTAACAGTTATAGAATTAATAAAGCGTGACACATGGAAGGGCAATCCAGCCAGACAATGCAATCGTGAAAAGGGATCGGCTATAAAAAAAAGAACTGCCTGATGAGAAGATCATCTTCGTGAAAAATTCGTTTGTTTCCGAAAATATTGATCTGCTGTTTATAAATATTAATCGCAGAAATCGTCGTTGAATGAAATAATTCAAATCGCTAACCAAATCGTTACGAACCGTCTCTGAACGTTATCGATGTTCGAAAATGGTAAATGAACATGTTAAAAAAGTAAAAAAATGGATCACGTTTGATACAAAACGTCGTTCAACTATCAATAACCTAAGCTCATTTGGTTTAATATCGCCGAAAGCAGCTTACATCAAATGTTTGACGCACATACGTCATTGAACTTTGAAATTAAAAAAAAAAAAACGTTCGTAAAATGTTACCATTCATGAAATATCAACGACAACGCAGATTGAAGATCGCTTTTTCCACGCAGTAAAAAGAACGAAAAGAAAACCAGGAGATGACCAAATCAGCGCGGGAAAATTCAGCCAAGCCAATCCATGCGTTACGACATATATATAATTTTTAAATGTTTTGTAAATATCACTTATTTTATTTAAGACCAATTTATTTTTACATTAATTTATATTTATCAAAATTCTTATATTTTTTCAAATGTATGTACATATCATGTAAATTTCTCACGTTTCAAGTGAATCGATTTTTTTTTTATATCTTAAGATTTTGTAAAATTAGTTTTCCATACTCATGTTAAGAAATAGTCATGATGTAAATGTTGGTTAAAGCACAGAGTAATATAAAAGGTATCGAGCACGAGAAGATATAGAGAATAAGTAAACTTCAAATAAATTTGCAGTTTTCTTATTAGTTAGCGGCGGGGTTATACGACGATCATCGTATGTTCACGTTATAATAAATCTAAATTTATTATATTGAAAGTGGAAAACTAATATTTAATTTAATTAATATAATAAAACAAAATATATATATAATTATTTATTTAATTAAAGTAAAACATACTAAAATTATTATAATATAATCAAACCGGATTTGTAGTAGATAAACTATTATTATAAAATAGTTAAAATTAATTTTAGTTAGTCAATGGAGGAAAAAACAGTAAATTAATTTGACCAAATAAATCTGGCCAGTAAAAAAATAAATTACAGCCAGTAAATTATGTAAGAAAAATGTATAAAAAGGGATGGTTGTTCATTTTCGAGAGAGTTCGAATTTTTCCGTAAAATAGTTCAGTTGTTAGTTGCAGAATCAAAACAGATAAAATTAAATGAAGAAGGATAGACACACAGTAATTATAAATCCGGTTGGGTTAGTTATTTAATATTTTTCAAGTAAATTAAATTATTATTATTTTTTTTAACTAATTCATTAAAATATATATATTAATTATTTTAAAATATAAAGTAAAATATTTCTGTATAATAAATATATAAAATTTCTTAAAATTTTTCTTTATAATAATAGTATATGCGGGTATCTTGTATAATTACGAGGTATCTTGTAATATATATATATATATATATATATATGGACCATTAATTTCGATGTGTCGAGTGTTGCACCTACTCAGTACACTTCTCGGTTAGTCATGACTAATCTGTTCATGGAATTATCAGCACGCGTCTATGTCCAGGTTTCGGGCGAATAAAAGAATATGGGCCAGAGTAGTACTCGTTTTCTTGTTTCTAAGTCTATATTTCTGTTTTCCAGAAGTTTTTCTAAATTTCCATACGCCAGTCCGGCACATCGCATTATTATTATTTAAATTGAAACGAATTATTAATATTAAATTCTGTATATTCGAAGAATATTTCAGTATTGTGATGCATTTGTGATGAAATTTAAAAATCTGTTCATCGGAATTAGCGTATTATACGTGCCCGAGGTGTATTTTCGTTATTTGGGCTACTGAGCGCGAAATTAAGCTTTAGGCGTAAGCGTTCTCCCTAAAGAAGAATTCGTCGTTTCTAACCACTTACTTCGTTTCTTCAGTTCGGGCAGCACAAATCGCTCATCGCTCGCCTTCGAATTTTTGAAAAACGATGACCTACCATCCGTGCCGTCACCTTCGACGAGTGGCGTGAGGTTTAATTATCAGTTATGTAATCATCATTAACGTGATAATCCAAATATTTCCACTAAGTCGATGCGCCGGCGAGTCAAATTTATTTACTAATAGGTTGTTCACCACAAAAATACCAGTCTACGTATTAAAATGTGTCACACAAAATATACATACATTTATATATATATATATATATATATATATATATATATATATATATATATATATATATATATAATTATTACAGTTATCTTAATTCTATCAATGTGGGAAATTATAACTGATAATTCGATTGGTTTTTTGATCTGATTCAGATAAGGCTTCTTCGATAGTACCGTATAATTTTTGTGCTTTCTATTTTATTCGAAAATTCCACTTATTAGGCTTCCTATTCCGGAATTGTATATATCCAAACTCGTTCGCCATCCGTTACCGTTTCTCCTTCCTTCCCGTTTACCCTGTAATCGTATTTTTATTTTATTCGAATTATTTCTTTACGTTTAATTTATTTTAATTCGTATTTATTAAACGATTACAACGAAAAAAAACGACCGACCCGTCGACACGTGACCATCGTTAGTGTAACTGTAGCTTTAACTAAGGTTGTTGTAAAACCACGCCATTGATTTCCTACTCCTGAAGCATCTGCCACTATCCGATTTCAGGCATTTAGTACTTGCATTTCTAAAAGTATATCTTTATTTACCGACTCGATTGTACTCTGCAAGAAGAAAAATGTGTATTTCGGATAGATTAGAAAAATTATAAAAGAAGAATTTTAACTAATAATTACTTATCCATCACCGTAGAATGAAACTGACATAAAGACGCCTAATGTAGGAAAATAAAATTTATACTTATAATGATTGTGAAAATTATAAAAAACTCTACTTGCGAAAAAGAAAAAGTTATAATAATTTTTTTTTTTTTTTTTGACCCCAATTTGTAAAAACGATGGGGTAAATAGATTGCGTAAGTGAAATACAAGTACAGTAAAAATAACAGATTGTTCAGAACCCGTCCAATTAAGTTTATGGAATTCTGAACAAACTATTTTACAATATTATAATTTTTTTTTTTTTTTAATATACTGCCTTTTAGGAAGGCAGTTACACAACTACAATCTTAACCTATAGGTTAAATAATTAGTGACTTTGATCGTTTAACATGTTGTGTATGCTGATCCAGTGATCAGTTTCCACTAATACTAACTAAATATTAATTATGAAAATCGTGTTCAATAAAACTATAATTATTATTTATCTATGAACTAGGTCTACTGGATGTGTTCGCTTAAGGCGTCTCACATCATTTGAAGTATCCAGTAATCGAATAGCTTCTTTATTGGTGTGACCATGCAGTCTCTGTTCATGTTTGACTGCAAAGTTGTGAACGACGTCATCAACCTGTTGAATCTTCAGATCACAATGAATATTAGCGTTCCGCTGGAACCATCGTGCGTTAACCAGCGTCCGAAGAATTTTATTCTGTTGACGCTGAATGATGGCTCTGTTGGAAGCAGAAGCACAGCCCCACACTTGAACTCGTCCAGATGGGTCGTAGAATAGTTTGATAAAGTAACCTCTTGCTGTACAAATTTAGAGGTGACTTTCTACCAATTAACCAGTGCATCTGATTCATTTTGAGCTGTAACTGGTGTTTCTTTTGCTTAACATGTGTTTTCCATGTTAATCGTGAATCAAGATGAATGCCCAAATACCTTGCTGAACTAGCAAGAGGTACTTGAACATTATTTATGTATATATTATGATTCACGTCGATAGGTCGAAGCGTGAATACAACATGGATGGATTTTTGTTCGCTTAACTTGATTTTCCAATCTTGCATCCACCTAACTATCTTGTCAAGGTGTCTTTGAAGTACATCTATTGCCTCTATTTGGGTGTCTCTGGTTACCATGATGACAGTATCATCTGCATAAGTAGCAGTAAAAATCCCATCTGTGGTCGGAATGTCCGCTGTATATAGTGTGTACAACATAGGACCAAGGACACTTCCTTGTGGTACACCAGCACGTATCAATTGAAAATTTGAATTCGCTTCTTCATATTTTACTCTGAAGCGCCTATTTTCTATGTACGACTTCAGCAGTTGACAGAAGTTTTCTGGCAACATTGTGCTTAATTTGTGCAACAAACCTTTATGCCATACTCGGTCGAATGCTTGTGCCACATCTAGGAATATAGCGGCACAGTACTTTTTTCTTCGAGTGCTTTTAAGATGTACTTAACAACTCGATGCACTTGCTGGATTGTCGAATGATAACTACGAAAACCAAACTGATGATCCGGTATCTTGGCTTCCACCAGTGGCTTAAGTCTTTTCAAAATAAGTTTTTCAAGTAGTTTTGATAGAACTGGCAACAGTGATATTGGCCGATACGACTTTACATTTTCTGCTGATTTCTCAGGTTTTTTCAGCATAATGATTTGAGCCGTTTTAAAACAATTTGTATACATAAATCTAAACAAGTTGAGATTATATAATTAGTTTATAAGTTAAGGTGCAATTATATTTAAATATGTTTAGGATTTAATTGCATAAATAAGTTTAAGCTAAATGTACATATTTTTTACGGTGATTTAGTTTAGTAATCGCGAAAGTGTTAATAAATAGTTTGGTTACCAGTTGATCAGTGCTAATATCGCTGAAATCGGTGTTACTATGATTACAGCCGCTAAGTATAGGCTTAACAGTGTCAGTACTGTTACACGTCACGCAATTTGTATGTAATTTTATATTTATATAAGTAATCTTTAAATAGGCCATAAGTAATGAAACGTTAAAAATATTTGGTACGAAAGATGTGTTGCTTAGTCTGTTTTCTATATTTGGGAAATAATTTTTAACAATACCGTTATATTCATTCAACTATGTTTGAAATGTATTATTATAATATTTATCTAAGACAATAACAAACCGTCTTTAATAGTTTTCCCTCATGTATAAAATAAGGTTGTTGATACCGTATATCGTTAAATTCGTGATATATATTTATATTTTTTTTAATTTAAAAGATGTGAATGTGTTTTTGTATTTCATAATTTAACAGTTTAATACCTGCAATATACTTGCCATATAGCTTCTTAAAATCCCAGGTTATAGAATATATAGGGTAGACAAAAACAGGCGCAGCGAGGGAGTGGCTTTGCTTTTACATAATAGAATCGAGCACGACGTCTTACCTGCCATATGTCTAAATTCTTTTCACGCAATAGGTATCCAAATATGTATTGATCGATCTATCGTTAATTTAATATGCGTTTATCGGAACCCTAAAAATAATATAAAATTCTTCGACTCTGATTTAAAATTATTATTGTGCACGAACACGTCCACTATTATTACAGGTGATCTTAATTGTAAGCATAAATCTTGGAACTGTTTCAATAGCAACCATGCTGGAACGTCTTTGTTTGAAGCCTCGTTGAAATATAACTTTCACATATTGTCACCAATTGATCCTACATATATACCAGCACAACGTAATCAAAAACCTAGTATAATAGACATAATATTAGTTAAAAACTTACACAATATTACCATATCTACATCATTATCACTGTTGTCTTCTAATCATAATCCCATTCTATCTTATATTACACCTAATGTCAAACACAGTACAATAATATCACCTAAAAATATTTTTCTTTATAAAAAAGCTAACTGGAATCTATTCAAAACACACATTAATGAAAACATAAATTTATTCGACAGACTTCATACTTGCGATGATATTGACACTTGTGTAACTGAATTTAGTAAACTTATTTCAAACGCAGCTGCTTTGAGTATACCAAAGATTGTTGTTTCTGGATATCATTCTAAGTCCAGTGTTCCGCCTTATATAAAAATAATTTTATCTCTCAAAAATTACTATAGACGACAGTCAACTAAACACAAATTTACTCCAATGTATAACAGTTCGAGGTGTATGTATTTATTATTAGTTAAGTTTTCTTCTCATTTATTAGTGAACTGGAAAAATAGTAAATGGAGCAACTTTTTAACGACTCTTTCTCCAAGTAATAATACTTTATGGAAAGCGAACAAATATTTAACAAAACGAAACCAATTACTACCACCAATTATCGATCCACTAACAAATGAACAGGTATATAAACTACGTGACAAATTAGAATTGCTGGCTTCACATTTTGCCGGTGTTGGTAATCATTATAATAACTTAGTTCCGCGTTCACACTACTATAACATACGTAAAGTGGTGGCACGTCAACTAGCCCCTTCCACTCCCCCAGCAGAGATATTACTTGCGTCACCATCTGAAATTACTAAATATATCAAATTTTTAGGAAATAAAGCATCCTATGGTGATGATCAGCTTTCTGCAATTTTAATTAAGCAGCTCCCTCTTAAGCCAATTGTATACTTACCAAAATCACCAACGCCGTTATTAAAACTGCGTATTTCCCCACACCCTGGAAAACAGCCAAAATTATAGTTATACCCAAACCGGGTCGTGACGTTACAAACATCAATAACATTCGACCAATTAGTTTACTATGTACTCTCAGTAAAATAGTTGAAAAGGTTATATTACATCGATTGCAAACTTTCTCTACAACAAATAATATTATTATTCAGGAGCAATTCGGGTTTAGAGCCAACCATTCCACTATACATCAGGTTGCTCGAATAGCGGATTACATAACCGACAACTTTAATTTTAATAAACATATCGGTTTATTATTGATTGACATTGAAAAAGCATTTGATTCAGCTTGGCACATAGGAATTATATATAAACTACTTAGATTTAAATTTCCCTTATCATTAATAAAATTAATAAATTCATTTTTAATCAATAGAAATTTTTACGTTTCCCATCTTAACCATAAATCCGGTATCAGATCTTACTGCTCAGGAGTCCCACAGGGTAGTGTGTTAGGGCCTTACTTATTTTTAATTTTAATAAACGATATCCCTAACTTACCTCATATTAATATCGCCTTATATGCTGACGACCTCGCCCTATATTGTGCGTCTCATAGACCTGACACTATACTTAACAGATTGCAAAAAGCTGCTAACTCTGTCTTTAAATACTACAAACGTTGGAGACTGAAAATAAACACAGAAAAAACGGAGGCAATACTTTTTTCAAGACGACGCCCACTAACGTTACCTGAGGTTACAATCGATGGTAAATGTATTCAGTGGTCGACGCAAGTTCGATATTTAGGAGTCATATTAGATTCTCGTCTATCGTTCAATGACAATATTACTAACTGCATTGACAACGCGCTCAAAGCTATCCGTATACTCTCGCCAATTTTTAATCGTCATTCTTCTTTATCTATTTCAAACAAAAAGTTATTATACACATCTATTATTCTACCCCGATTAACTTACGCCTGCCCTGTTTGGTTTTCGGTTTCCAACAGTACTCATAAAAAATTACAGCTATTGCAAAACCACTGCTGCAGTATTAAACGCCCATACATGTACTGAATTGCGTGATATGCATTCGCAGCTTAACCTTTTAGATACACTTACCTATATAAACAAATTATCTAGTAAATTTTACCATAATTGTTTAATGCGTGACAGCGCATTAATTAACACCATAGGGGATTACGACATAGTCTCATCGTACGATATTTACAAACACCGCAGAATTAAACATAGATTACTTGTTTAAGAATTATTTTCCTATTTACTACGTGTTTTCCCTCTTTACTTAAGTTCTAATTATAATTTATTTTTATTGTTTTCTTGCAGGTTTTTTTTTTTCTAATTTTTTCCTGTACTTAAAAGTTTAAAACTTTAAATTTTACGTTTTAAATTTTAATTTTATTACATATACATTAGATGTCGTTGTACATTAGTAAGTTAACTGTTAAGGTATATATATAAGGTACTTAACATTCTTCATTATTCAATTATTCATGTATTCATGATTTTGTTTATATGTTTTGTAAATATATATTTCTTCTTCTTCTTCTAGCTAATAGTTCGGTAAGATTTAATCATTTTTATTAGTTCGCTGATAACTTTTTAATACGTTCTGGGGAATCTTTTAATTTTTAACATATCTATGTATATATAACACTTGCGTAAAATATGTTGCGCAACACTACACTTTTATATAATGTTACGCCCTTCTTATAATTAATTCGGTTATTATTATTATACAGTTTGTTAAACATGATTAAAAATTTATTTATTTTATCAGTGATGTGATGAAAGTGATTGTAAAATTTTAAGTTTTTATAATATTTAGTCCGACTAACCATACAAATATTTAATCCATACTGCATTAAGTTTAACTCTTTATCGTTTAATTTTTTGTTAAACAACATGTAAGTTGACTTAGATTCATTAATATTTAAATTATACTCTTTTAACCAGTGTGAAACTATTGTATAGACCTGATAAAGTTTATTTCTCAGTACATCTTCGCCCGTGTCAGCAATTACAATTGCTATGTCATCTACAAAAGTGAAGATGTTTACATTATTGGGAAGATTGATTTTATGTAATTTGGAGAAAACTATGTTCCACAAGTAACAGACTCTTGTGGAACTCCCATAGTTGTTTTAATACTTTTTGAGTAGTTGCCAATTTGTAATGTAGTGAAGAGGTTTGAGGAATATCCATTTATAATGTTCAGTATGCCGTTGTGTAGCCCTAGGTACTTTAACAAGATTAATAATTTATTTAAATCTAAGCTGTCGAAAGCTTTTGTTATATCTAGTGTGAGTAAGCATGTACAGTTATTTTTATTTTTGTACATTTTTTTATAGTTTGCAAAATATTGTATACCGCCATTTCGGACGATATATCCGGCAGTGCGTCATATTGATTTTCATAAATTATTCCGTTGTTGTCAACAAATTTCTTTAATTTATTACGTATACATTTTTCATAGATTTTACTGAGATTTGATAATAGTGATATAGCTCTCTAGAAAAAAAAAAAAAGTAATAATAATAATGAAACAAAAGAATGACACACGTCACAGGATAGGTAAATATAGAAGAAATAATAAATCTTAAAACAAGAATCCTCTCTTATAACGTTACTAAAGTCTATTATGTTTAGTTTAAATTTACTGTACATTAATTGAAGTTGCCTAAGTAATTACCGATGGTCGCGAATTAAATGATTATCACGAACTTCGTAGAACTTTTAAATTTAGTATAATTTAATATAAGGCATACTTAGTATGCGTATCAACGATTACATAGTATTTAGGAACATTTAGTACATATTTGAAACACTTGTTTTGGTAATAATTGCAATTAGTTAAAATTGATACGTCAAATAAAACACTAATCTTGACAACAGTACGTAATTACGGGACGAATAAGTATTTTATACGGAATTGTTAGTTAACGTGTTTAGAAAACTTCTATTATCCGAGATTACCACGTGATAACGAACACATTTTGGCCAGCTAACTGTAGGTAATGTGGGACACTTGAGGCTTTTGCTATCTTTTATTATAACACAAGACGCGATTTATTCCCGCCTGTAAACTTCTTAAAAATTACTTTCGGTATAGGCGAAGTGTAGAGAACTGTGTTGGGAAAATCAGATAAAAACAAAGTAAACAGAAATGGATCCTAAATACTACCTGAGCATTGAGCGCGCGTTATCATAGTAGACGTTGAGTCAGTGATGGGGTAATGTAAAATAATTTGTTTGCTAAATAGCTGCGAATAATACTAATTACATAACGAGGGAATTGACATTGCATCATTTTGTAAATAATAACTGTATGCCGAATTATATCGAAAGTTTTCGCTACATCAAGCAGGACCATGGTGACGCTTTTAAAATATTGTTTTATTTTTTTACATGTGCCAAACACTGGTCTACCTTGGTTTTTCCGTAAAATTCTGCCTATTCTGTCTGTGGTGCATTTTATATAAGGTAACACTACATGGACAGCAAACTCTTCTTTGTTACCCGATTTTTCTTTTTTCACACCGAATTATTTTACCAGTGAATTGTATTCCTTATTAATGATCATAGCATATTTTATATTTTCCATTTCTTTCTTTAAACTGGCACAATTTGACATAGATTTGGCTCTATGTACCAACGTCTTGTAGACCACTATTTTTTGATTCGGACAATGGTACGACTACTTGTGCACATACTTATTCATGTGTGTAGGTTTTAGAAACACAGATGTAGACAATTTTCCGCATATAGTACAATAAAAAGGAAAAATAAATTAAAATAGTTTTTTTAAAAAAAATAAAAAAACATTAAAAAATTAAAAAAGCATGCAAAAACATGATTTTTAACGTTTTTTTAAAAAAAAAACATTAAAAAAGTATGTAAAAATTAAACTAAAAACGTTAGTTTTCCATTATTTTTTTGTTCCATTTTGAACTTTATGTTACTATGAAACAGATTCAAGTCCATCAAGATTTCATTCAACTTTCCATTATCATGCTGCCAGTCATCCACGTATCGAAGCCAGCATTATCAAAAGTTGCTGATGATTAGGTCGAAAAATTTCAGTAATTATAATTTACGAGTATTTTCAATTTTTACATATTCTACCGACGACATCTGCTTGACACAATTGGTTACCAAATTATTTTGAGTTACAATTTCGAAGGAATGAATGATATTTAACTTTGTTACATTATTGAATACTATCCCGTTGCGAACACGGATTTATTGCGGATTTAATTTATATATATCTTCTTGTGGGCTGAACCAAGTTATTTGTTAGATCTCGAAATTTTCAGACACTTCTTACAACATGAAATTTTCAAGTAGCTTTCGAAACGCTCACAGAGAAATACTTATTCATATACATGCATATATATATATATAATATATATATATATATATATGTACATAAATTGTGGTTAATGATAAAACCTCGTACGTAACGGTTATATTCGTCTCACGATTCGTCGTCCCCTTAAAGGCGAAAACTTGGAAACGAGCTTAAAAATGCTGTTGTTAAAGCAACAGAACGTATAAACAGAAAACTCGGTTAACTCCTCTATACGTCACGTGGTAATTACGCTAGTGATAGTTGTTGTTTAGTGGTAGTGTGCAGCCGTAATAGCTAAGAACGCGATATTACGTTAATATCGAAGTATCAAACGTTGGTGGTAGTAATAGCAGCTTAATTTATAAAACTAGTTCTTCTCTTTTCTTGTGCTGTGGTAACTGTTCGGACTTTAGAACTTTTCTTCGAACTTTTAAAAGATGTCCGTATAAATGGAAAACTCTTTTCTTTTCCCCGTTCTTTTCCGATCTTTCTCACTTTTGGTCGTTTTTGTTTATTAGCTTATTGACCGGGCTACGTCCGATTCTAAAACAAGAAGTGCCCGGTTGAAAATTCGGGCGTGAATGGAATAATAAAAGAGTCCGCTTATTACCCCGCGCCCATATAGACTGTCCGTTCTCATTCTATCTCTATTTTTGGCTATACTATTTTAACGACACTTTACCACTCCTATACGAAAGTTATCTTTTAATCTCCCGGATTCCTGTAATTTCCCTTGAAAGTAAATCAATTTCCGTCTTATAACAACAACTTTCTTTATACTCCGTAATCGTTATTCTCATCTCTAATGCTCGTCGTTTCAATCGTTTAAGGGGTAAGCTGTGTACTCGTTTAAAATATCGACTTTATAGTCGATTAATTTTTAGTCGACAACAAAATACAAAATCATCGCCAACTGCTTTCAAAGTGAAATTTCCATTGACGCGTTGTATATGGGCGATTTATATTCATTCTTTTGCGCATGCGCGCACAACTACCCGTTATCTCGTTCAAATCTTCGTTTGCACAAAGGATGCATGTGCGATGTAAATTCGAGAACGAAAACATTTGAGTCATCGCCATGTCAAGTTAAGTATAGGAGGCAGTGCGTTTCTTTTCTCTGTGAAATTTGTACAAAATCGCGAGTTTATTAAATAAGTGTCTTTTCATTGTGCGTAATGTACACGATGTTTTTTTTCAATCCGAATTTACCCGGTGGGGCTAGTTTATTGCTTAAAAGGGCATGGGACTAGTGTGCTTAAAGCTAACTAATTGTAGAAGTGAATATAATTAGTGTGTAGTTGAAAAGGTAAGTAAAAGCATGTGTGTAACAGTCACTTAATCTAAGGGCAGTGATGGGATGAAAAACATAGTACCATCGACTACCTGTGTGCATGAAGAAATAAGTCTGTGGAATGCATAGTAGTAACGAATAATAAAAATAAATATCTAATACAGAAGAAAAAATACAACTTCAGAAACAAAGATACCAAAATATATCTTGCCGATAACGAAATACACAATTTCAAAAATAAAAATCTTAGAAGAATATTAAAAAAAATTAACTTAAGAAAAATACATCTTTATAAGAAAAAATCGTTGGTAAAATAATAATAATAATAAAAAAGAAAAAAAGATGAGTCTATCGAGTATAAATACATCATTAAAAGAAAAACATACCTCATTATGGTCAAGATTAAAATATTTTAAATTTAAAGCAGTTATGAACATCATTATATATTTGAACATATTAATAATATAGCCAGGTAAATTAGAAATTAATTATAAGTAAGGGGACCATGCCACCAGGAGCGAAGGGTTATTGGATTCACGTTTGAATTTAGGTAATTGTCCTTGATTAATTTGTAATTGTAAATTTGAATCGCATAGCTTTCTTTGCTAATTCAAGGAATGCTACATGATTCTTTCTGTTCAAGATAAGCGAGTTTTATATTTGTCAATATCGAAAGTGTTACGCAGTGAAGAGAAGGTAGGACACTTAAAGATAAAATTATGAGTATCATCAACAACATCTTTAGAACACACGGTGCATCTATCAGCAGTGGCAAGCTTAAACCTGAACAAATAGGCTTGAAACCTACCATGCCCAGAGAGGACCTGCGAGTTGTAAATGTTAATTCGTATATTTTTGATTTTTAATCTTTGAGAGACATCCAGCAGGAAAACATTTCCTACCAGTAACATCTGTATCTGCCAAGCATCAACAATCAAGGTATTGTCATATTTCTTAAAAATTTTATTAGGAATATGTGTTGTGATGGTGTTGGCAAAATTGTTATCTAACAACCTTAATGACCCCACATGTGTAACTACACCGACAAGCTTGTGCTCACACGAGGGGTTTAATATATTGAATTGAAATTTACGTTCTAAGATATTGCATTTTATATCGTCTTTAAATTTCACCTCTTCCCTGCGCCCAAGGCACAATATATATGTTTTCATTTTATTAGAATACCACTTCGAGACAGTTGCGAAGTGGTAAATTATATTCTTCTTCTTCTAACGAATGAATTTACAACCACGTCGAAGACGCGTCAACATAGAATCCATTGATCCGAAGTTCGATCTCAATTTGCAACGTCAAGTTTTGGATCGTCGTATAGTTCATAGTTAAGATGTCGATTGCATCGATGGTCCGTTGCATATAAGCTCGAACGATAGTAAACTGCGAAAATCACTTACAGTGGGCTCGTCATAAAGCTCGACAATGGACAGTAAACGACAAAATAATATATACATCATCATCA
Source organism: Coronaproctus castanopsis (assembly GCA_032883995.1). Classification (NCBI taxonomy): domain Eukaryota; kingdom Metazoa; phylum Arthropoda; class Insecta; order Hemiptera; family Monophlebidae; genus Coronaproctus; species Coronaproctus castanopsis. Next base: position 13,566,710 of record CM065052.1, on the reverse strand, counting down.
TCGTGGCTCGACGATAATATGGATCTTCATGAACAAATGTGTTTTGACGCCATTGGGTCCGATCTATTGTTTTTACGTCTTCTATTGATTCAGCTCCTGCAATTTTTTTAACTATGCCACGATATCTCGTTGGAGTTCTCTCCTTTTTACGACGATCTTCGAACATACCAGTTATGATTATTTTTCCTAGTCCTTTTTGTCGTATATCTGGCGAAGGTTCTTATCCGTTTCTGTACTAGCCTCTGATCCATTTTTACTTCTTGGAGAATGGACGAGTTATTTTTGGAATCCCCTAACATTCGCTTGCAGCAGTACATTTCAAAGGCATTAATCCGTTGTATTTTGATGCATATAAGAAGACAGAGAACACCGGTAAATGCATAAGGCGCACTTACATTGTTATTTAACGACTATTTCATATTTTTTTCGTCGCGATAGCGCTAGTGTTGCTATTTTTATTCTCTGTTTGATTTCCTCTGTTGAACTTACATCTTTTGTAATCAATGTTCCGAAATATACGAATTTGCAAACCACTTGTAAGTCATATAGGGTTCGTATGCTTTGTGACTGATTGTTGTTATTTAAATCATCGTCTTGTTTTTGTATACGCTACAAATAATCAATCAGCAGTCAGTTGATTTATAAAAAATTACGCGTACAGTGAAGAACCTAACTAATTTCACCCTTTCAATCAATTTTAATGATTATAAAAATCGTACAGCTTTTCAGCTATTACGCCATTATAACATAAAATAAAATACAAAAACATGTACAATTTATGATAAATATAAACTGTAAAAATACTAATTTAGAATATGCAATTTATAAAAATTTACAAAAACGAAAAAATAGACCGATAATGAATACAGTCTCCTATCAGAAATATAAAATATAAAGTACTAATTTAGATTTGCAATTTATAAAAATTTATACGTAAAATAAAATCTATTTTTTCATTTTATTAATTTTTACAAAATTTTTATATATTCTAAATTGTTATTCTTACAGAGTATACTTTTTATATATTAAATGTACGCTATTTCATTTTACGTTCGCTTGATAATGGCTTAATGACCGAAAAGTTATGTGATTTTTATAACAACGCTTAGTGATTTGTTTTTGTAGTTTTTATAATAACTTAAAAATTATTCGACCAAAATTCTTGAATGAAATTTTATTTAAAAATAAGAAAACGAGAATGTAGTCATTTTATCGATCAGATTATCGCCATTTGCAACGATACATTCATTCAGTATTTACATTTTCGAAGACTTTTTCGAACATATGCTTCTGAATTTTTGAAATTTTCAGAAATCTGAGTTTTCAGGCCTTTCAGACCTTGTGGACGTGCTTCGTAAACAACGCGGCTCTTAAGGTCGCCCCTCAAAAAAAAAAGAAAAAATAGCGTAAATTTGAATTATTTTCGAAATTCTCTTTACACTGTCGCGATCGATTCACGGCGAAAATAACGTTCCACGCAAGACGCGATTCTTCTCGTTTTCGTTATAGGATATACCGGTGATAACTACAACTGGATAAAACCGAGTTTCTCCTGTGTATACTAAACGTATAGAGCACGCGGTTTGCGTTGTACCAGTGTTAACAAAACCGTCCGTCTTCTCTGGGTCACCCTATATTATATTCGTTTATTTAACGCGCGGCACATTTATCGCGGTGAATATCGATATTAAAAGGCGAATTTATTTAAACTAAAGAATAGCTCTAAATTACTAATTTTACACCCGTACGGCAAATAGTTAGACGCGAGTATTAATAAGGTACACTTAGAAATTTTCGGACGACCTGGTTTAATTTAAAAAAAGGAAAGTGAAATAAAATTTAAAAGAGACCAGCAAAAAAATTGTACGCCTAATCCGAGTTGACGTCGAATAAAAATTATAAACAAAACGAATTTAAAACCAATTTCTTTCTTTTTTGTAACCTATCGGCTATATATCCGGATAATAAATTAACGTGCTATCAGTGTTGTGTACACTCTGTATAAAGTAAGTAAACAAACGGCTGGAAAAACGATCGAATCAGAAATTAATCGAACACAGAGGTGTAGAGTTGTTCCCTTAGGAGAAAATTGAAAAAAAAAAGGAAAGTATATTATATCCGTTTTTAGATGGTATTTTGTTTTCCTGGTTTTTTAAAAGTGTAGAAGGGAAAAAAGATGGCCTTTAGAAAAAAAATTGAGTCTGATAGGACCAGATAAAAAATCCGCTTTTGAAACAAACTCGTTCTACTACCCCGCCGCTGACTCTACCGCGTGCCAACGATGCTACTACCACCGACACATTATATATAGTCGGAAAGGATTGACCGGAGGATGTAACTGATGGATTTCGAAGTGTCTTAAAAAGAGTCCCCACCTGACTGGCTAGAGTGATTAATTACAGTCGCCGCTGCTCTTTATAACTCCTTTACTCGCTTACGCTTCGGCGATCTGTTGACATTATTGATTGATCCTCTCTTCTTTGCCCCATCGCTTAACCGGGGAGCGTTGTTCCCTTTTAGCGACTGGGTAGCCGAGAAAAATAATTAGTGTAACGTCAGTTTATCCCGGGACTTATCTCTTTACTAGGCTGTGTATTTGGCGAATATTTATATACATGTATATAATTCTTTTTCCTATTCCCGGCTACAGCCGAATATTTATTTTTTAATTATTTATATATTTTATATTTATTTAGTTACTACTTCTCGTCAACTGTCGCGAATTGTAAAAAATGATAAGACAGAAAATACGCGAAGCAAAAGAAATTAAACTTTCCAACGTTTGAAAAGAAATAGAAAAATTAAATGCAAAGAGTGACTATTTCAATATATTTAAGAAAATAAAGCAAACCGCAGGAATCTATAAACAAAGTTGGAATAGTTACATGTTTAGCAAACATGGGAATATTTTATCGAGCACGGAAGAAAAACTTTGAGAATGGAAATAATATATACAGACTCTATTCATCGATAATAGAAACGTGCCTCCCGATATTAAAATTGAAGATGATTTCGATATTACACGAGATCAAGTGGAATATGTCATAAAAAAGTCAAAAACTGGCGAATGCCCAGGTCCAGATAATATATACATGGAATTAATAAAGCTTTTAGAAAAAGAACAGTCACGTCTATTCTTACTTGATTTATTCAATGATATATATCGCAGCGGGCAAATACCCAACGACTAGTTAAAGTCAACTTTCAACGCAGTACCTAAGAGAAAGAATGTGTTCAGAATTCAGAACCATTAGTTTAATGAGCCATGTTTTAAAATGATTTCTAAAAATTGTGCGCCAAAGAATATACCATAAATGTGAACAGAATATCGGAAATACACAATTTGGTTTCACAAATAGCTTTGGTACCAGAGAAGTTCTTTTTAGTCTTCAAGTACTAGTTCAGTAATGGCGTGCGATCCAAAGAGATATATAAGCTTGTTTCGTGGATTACGAGAAAGTGTTTTCGACACGATGCAACACGAAAAACTCATTGAAATATTAAAGCAAAAAGAACTGAACAGTAGAGATATTAGAATTATATCTAATGTATACTGCAATCAAAGTGCACCGGTACGTATAGATGGTCAAATGTCAAAAGAAGTCAGTATAATGAAGAGGGTGCGTGAGGAGCCACTAGGTGTACTAGTTAATAGAGTGGTTGTGAATAATATTCGCTGCGCGATACAGTGATGGTTGCAAGGAGCCTTATACACCTGCATGAACTAATGGATGCGCTTCATGAAAGCACTAAAAAAATATAGATTATCTGTAAATACGACAAAAACAAAATTGATGGCTATTAGTAGTGCAAAGAACACGGTTAGCGGCAAACTGTTTCTCGAAAATGTAATGATCAAAAAGATCAGATCGATTAATTATCTGAGATGTATTAATGATACATGGGAAATATCGTGCGATAAGAACCAGAATTGAACAGGCGACACATTTTCAAAAAATGAATAAAGTTATGAAAAACCGGAATTTGAAGAAAGATTTGCGGATACGCCTACTACAATGTTATTTTTTTAACGTTCTGTTATGCGGCGTTGATCCCGGACGGAAAAGTTAGAAACCTTTGAAATGTGGGCATACCGTAGGATATTGTAAATTCTTTGGACGTCTAAAACAACTAATTCTGAAGTTCTACAACGATTGAACAAAAAAAACAGAAATTTTTAATTCAGTGAAAATAAGGAAACTAGGACGTTTTGGACACATAATGCGAAATAACAAGTAACACTCTGTCAATATATGTTGGAGAGATAGTGCAATGTTGCAGGCCGAGCACAATGGAGCTTCTATTAAAAATGGCCTAATTGGAGTCTGCTGATAAGTACATTGTCTCTCCCATGTTGTAAGTGTGTCTTCCAAGGTGTTATTTTTGGTTTTATAGATCGTAGCTTGTTTGATGTTGATACGAATTACCATTCTTCTTGCCATAACTGAAATAATGATTATCTCATGAACCTCTTGAGGTCTGCGTAAGGAACTGGTAAATTAGGCACAGGTAATGCAGTTGCTACTCCCTTTTCTGCCCTATCAGCTAACTCATTTTCAACAATTCAGGATGTGCTGGGACCCAGAGGAATGTAATAGATCGTTCAGTATTTTTAGTAATTAATTCTACAATTGTTTCCGCTATAGGATGTCTATCGTTGTTAGATACATTATGAATAGCGTTCAAGGCTGGAAGAGAGTCTGAGCAGATTATTATCGGCAAACTAGACTCAAGTTCAGTATTTATACTGAAATTGATGGCCAAGTATATTGCATATAGTTTGACAGATAAAATTGTAAATGATTGCGGTTGTGAGAATTGAATATAGACTTTATTATCTTTGACAACGGACACGCGAACGAACGAATCAAATTTTGAACCATCTGTATAGAATGTTAATGATTGAGATGTTAGTGAAGTAACAGATTGAATAATTTTTTTATCAGTATGGGAATTTTTCTTCAGGGTATAGAATATGTAAGTCCAAGTTGATTGAATTATTTGTCTACGGTGGCGTTACTGAATTAAAGTTTTTATAGAGTACTGGTTTGTTTGTATTTAGTGTTGATAGCATGTTTGAAAATTTTGTCAATATTGATCGTTGTGAGTTTAGGCTGAATGCAGATTGTGCCGGACGAGCTGATGTAAAGTTGGAGGCATCACATTGTATCAAAAAGTTGGATATTAGATACATTTGACGGATCCTGAGAGGCCATACTGATGCTTCTACATGTAAGCTGTTGACAGGTGTTGAATGGAGAGCTCCAACGGCTAGTCGAAGAGCTTCATTTTGTGTAATATTTAGCGTATGTAGATTACTTGTCTGCTTGTCTTTGTTGTTGAATAGATTGCAGGACCATAATCATACTTTGATCGAATTCGATAAATCCGAAGTAGAGTAATTCTATCTGCACCATAATATGTGTGTGCCAACTTTTTGGATAAGTTTAATTTTTTTGCGCAAGACTTTTTTAAATGATTTATGTGGGCGCTCCAAGACATTTTATTGTCTAATATCAGACCAAATCGATTCCTTCAAGTTTAACATTAACCTGATGAGTGCATTTGCGAATTTTACAAAAGTAATTGCACATATTGCGATAAATTTTTGAATATTGTAGAACTGATCTAAGGACCGATCCTTGTGGTACACCATGATTGCTTTCAACAATGATTGTGACATCTTGATAGGTCTATTGTACTATTCTATCGGATAAATAATTATAAATTTGCTTTACGATGTTAACACTAAAACTATTAGGTATCGATAATAACTTGGCGATTACAATTATTAAAAGCACCTTCAATATTGAAGGAACCGGTACGGATCTAATAATGTCGATTTGTTGATTTAAGTGTTAAGCAGCTTTCATAAACTTTATATATATATATACATGTGTTGGCGGGATAGCCTCTAGAGCGCAGACTTCTACACATGAGGAAAAAAACAGCGAAAATACGGAGTAATATTTTGTATTTAATAACTTTTTTGTAGAAGATAATTTTTAGTGTAGAATATAAATATTTTCATAATTGAAATATTCGATTTAAATCGAATAATCCTTTATTATCAAAATATACAGTTTTTGTTTTTTTTTAACAATTTGTTCACACAGCGTATAGTCGACACTACAACTTAAAGCGTTAATTGGAGCGTTCTTTTTTATTTCTAATTACCTCGTCGTCTAAAATAACCGTACGAGTAGATAAACTCTTTACCGGGTAGTTTTCTCGTATAGGACAACAACGCCATCTAGTGACAAATATTGATAACTCCTTTAAAAAAAATGAATACCAGGGACAGATTAAAACTATAAAAGAAGCGAATAACCGTCGAGACGAAATTCTTATCGGTTTTCTGTTTGTACCATTTTATTATTATTTACTTTATTTCTCATTCTGTCGATGTAAGAAAATGGTGTCGTGTTTACACACACACATATATATATATATACTATTTCGAGATAGGAGTTACTTTGGTTTGTCGGAAAATTTTAAAAGACTTTCCGTTTAGATAAGGGAAAAGCTAAACTAAACGTCGCGGAATTGAAGTATATAGTATAAAAACGCGTGGAACTGAAAAAGCGTGGAACTACTACTCGTTATAAAAAGGATGGTTTAGACATTTAACCGGTACTAGTGGTAGGTGGCTGAAATGATCTGTTTAATATCGTACAACACCGCACTAGTTGGTGTCCAAAAATTTCTCGGAAACAACTTGGGAGAATAATTCTATCGCACTTGAAAATATGAAGAGGAACTTTCCTAAACTTTTTCTATAAAACTTCTTCTGTAAGCGTCGGAGTATTTACAACGTTAAACCCGTTTCAATCGCTGTGCATCTTCAGACGAATATTTACAGCTGTTCGCACTATTTGGCCGAATGAAACGAGTCACTCGTTTCCACTTTACTCATGGTATCTTTCGCATTATACACATACACACAGATATAACACGTATACGTATATGTAAATGTGTGTAAGCACATAAAAAAAAAATTGAAAATCGATTTTTAAATATTTCGTTACCACCGTACATGTTATATACACATTATATATATAAACATATAATAAATTAATTTGTTTATGTGCTATTCGATTTTATAACGAATTGAAATTATTCGGTTTTAATATGATTCCGTCGTACTGTCAACGAGTTTATTATAAAGTAAAATTATAAATTAATTGTTCCTGATTTTTATATGATTTTATTACAATTTAATCTTAATTTAATATCATCGTCGTGATCGCGAACTTTATTAAGAATTATTATTTTAGCGAATTTTGATTTATTACGTATTCTACGAATTAATTTTCTATATAGTCTACGGATGGCGTCTACTAACACACTAAATCCCGCCCTGGTTGTGGTCAAATTTATTAAGAATTACAGAACTATAGAGCCAAAGTTTACGCAGAATTTAGTGGTTTACAAATTTGTTAAAAATTTTGTGTAAATGCGCGTTGCACTTTATTGTGTATTTATTTTTTAAACATCGTCTTGAATCAGCGAGTTATTAAGAATTTATGAGAATATTTACGATTAATCCCTAGAATAGATATATAAATAATGATAAATGATATCTGAGAAACAATTTTGTCATAGATTCTTTATTTAAAAAAAAAATTGTCGTAGATTTTTTCATGAAAAAAAAAACGTAATTTTGTAATAGATTTTTTCATTTCAATAAAAAAAGAACTAGTCTGTTCATTATCGCGCGGTAACAGAATGCACAATGAGTAATTAACGTTAAAACGTGGAACAACGAAGTTAAAACATTAAATCATAAACAGCGAAAAAAACTGCTAAACTTTTACATAAAAATATCACATACCATTTCGACTGTCAAGCTATTTCTTCTTATTATTCTTCTTTGGTGTATCAGACCTTGGACTGGTTCGCTGCCGCTATGATACTCTTCTATCATTCTGGGCTGCTCTTATTAACGAACGTTTGTAAACCCCCTTTTTGCTTTATGGTTATCCGGTATATTTAATCTTGGTCTTCCTATTTTCCTTTTATCTGGCACTTTTCGTCCGAGGACAACCGTGAACATACTTGAGTGTTTTAGGACACGACTAATCCGTTTTAAACGTATGTAACGTGTACTGTATCCCTGACCTAGATGTGAGGAATTGGTTAGTTGTTTTTAGAAATGTTGAAGTTTTTCTATAATAATTGGATTATTGAAAATAATGTAATGGAAAGTAAGAGGAAAATCAACGATATTTTTGTGCGACTCAAAACGTGTCCTACTTATGAGGATGTGATGTATTGCAGGTTGAATATATTGAAATGCAATTTAAAATGATGACTGCAAGTAATTTTAGTACGACCTAAAATCTACGGCCTCTCCTCGGTGATATTCAGTTGTTAAGGTCGATGCGTGTTCAACTTCATATTCATCGAAATTGATTGGAATCTGGCACTATTAACCGCTGGTTGTCCCATACCTTGAATGCTTAATAATTTCATTAATTACTTCTGATCATCTATCGGCGTTACAAAAATCTGGGTAGTGCTAGAAACGAGAACTTTCTTTACCTGCATTGCTTGCAAGGGAATTTTTAACGGAATATGAAGATTGTAAAATCGTTTTTAGTAGAACAATTGCACAACGAAGAAAGCATTCTCTTTTGAATTTTCGTTAGCCAATTATAAATATTAAAAAGTCATCGGCGAACAGAACACTTTTGACTGAAGCTGATCATTCAATTTCATCATTAAATAATGCACGGTTTATGCACTCCATTTATAAGATTCATTAATGAGAGAAGAGTATTACCAGTTTTAACGTAGAATTTCCTCGAGGATAGGAAGTTTTGGATAAAATATTGCTGGTGTCCTAGAACGGTCAAACACTTTTGAAAAATCGAAAAAGACAGCTTATCAGGTGGTGTTTGTTCTTTTAAAAGCTTCTTGTATGCTCTTAAAACAATTAATTGATCTCCGAACCTGAAAACATATGAAGTATTTAATTTTCAAAACTATTTTCACTTTTATACTTTATTATATTCACAATGTTGGATAAGCGAATGATGCGTTTAAGGAGGTAGACGATGATATTCTAGGTGATGAATGTGATGACGAAGGAATCCATCACGCCCCGGATAATTTAGGGAGGATTTCAATTCGAAGAATTCGGGAACGTTTTTACACCTCCTTCGCAAATTTTTCGGATATTTTTTTTTTCTTTTTTATCCGGATGACTCCTTTTTACACCGATATTTGAAGAACCATCTTAATCTTTAGGGCACATACGACAGAGAGAGAGTTAAAAGAGAGATATAGCGTAAGAAAGAAAGAGAACACAATAAACGGTGATAAGTTTTGCGCCAGTTTTTATTCAACGGATTACGCGAAATTGTTCAATAATAAAACAAAACAATCGCTTCGTCTCGCTCTTCGGCCAGATCGCAGAATAATGCAATAGGGAAGGTATTTACCGTTTTATCGGTTCATAAAAAACTTATTTTCGAAAACATATCGTCCTTTGTTTGATGGTGTATTAAAGTCCTTTCCAAAGTCCCATTTATCGCACGCTAAATATATATATATATATATATATATATATATATATATATATATATATATATATATATATATATATATATATATAATACAGAAATAAGGGCACGTTCGGTCGTTGTTGTAAACTTTTATACGAACAGGAACTTGGATAGAGAATAGCTGCGTCATCAAAAGAAAAGTGGGTACTTAATACGTTTGTTTTCCCATTTAGTTATTCCTTTTTTATTCTTTCGCTATTTGTCGACATTGCGATAAACCAAAACTTTATTTCGAACGGATATAAAGTCGTAATTTTACTATTGGGCGCTTTTTATTTTTTATTTTCTGAACCGTAGATGGACAAATAGTAATCGTCTCGTCTACATCCGGTAATAGTTGGAACAGTATTGATGAAAATAAACTAACCTCCCACTTCTACCTATGTTTTCGTTTTCCTCCCTTTCCGCCCCACACAAAAACCTCATTTCACCACCTATCGCTCTCACTAATTTCATTCTACGAAAATATATAGAATATATATATATATATACAGAAATAGAATCGTTCTTTTTATATTTTAATTTAAAACATCATTAATAATAAAAAAAGAACCATATATCCATTCTATTTTAAATTTACAAACATACATACACGATATATCATCGATCAAACTTTTATTAAATTTTTGCGGTTCATTATTACTGTCTTAACTTATATAATTCAATCTTGGCTTTTTTATTTGCTAATTTTTAATACTCTATATCTTTTATTTGTATTCTTAACTTGTTCTACTATATTTTGTATATACCGTCAAACAAATTTTTACATAAACTTTTGCAGTATTATTGTTACTATATTAACTTCACTCTTGGTTTTTTATTTGCTTATTTGTAATACTCTATATATATGTTATTTGTATTCCTATCTTGTTAGTCTTTCGGACTACGTTCCACATCCTTTAACCATCCCATGTCTTACATTTTGCAGGGAACTACTGAACATACTAATTTTTAATTTTATTTACATGTTTCTTTTGTTTCAGCAACACAGCACTTACATACGCTTAATTATTAAGCACACTAGTTCCCCGCACCTTTATAACCACAATACACTTGTCCCACCGTATAAGTGTGGAATAGGGAACCAAATAATAATAAACAAATAACACATATTAAATTAATGTGCCGTGTGCAACAACTAAGGCAAGAGGCACGAAGGAGAGGAAGTCAAATGAAGGAGTAGAGATGATAACATGCGAAAGAATATGATTACGTTAATTGAAGAGGAGAGTATTCATCTTTTGAAGAGAAGTATTCATCTTTTGAAGAGAAGAGGGAAGATTGAGAGACAATCTGAATATGAAGTATAGTCAATGAAGGTATAGGAAACAATATGTATAGACAGATAGATACATATATATAATTGTACATCTATAATACGGTTACCTCTAGTTATGAAAAAAAAAAAAGAAAATTACTGTCATGAGCATTAAGGTATGTGAACGTATATATCCGAATAATAATAATAGTCAAATTTGAATATATTGCAAAATTACAAATTTTATTTACAATTATTTACTGCAAACATTTACACATATGTGCAAGTTGGAACCATATACAAGTATGTATAATATAGATAATTAAACATGGAAGCGATAGAAGTGCCGCGTCCCCCCTAACAAATTATGAGTATGGAATTATTCTTTAGTATCTATGAAAAGAACATTAGTCGCAGAAAGAAAATAAAGTAACTTGTTGAATAATTTTAAACACCGAAATTACAAAGTATTAGAAAAAAACCTGTTAGATAAAAATCACCCACAAGTGATTGATCGGAATAACTGCAAGTCTAATATTTCACTTTATTACTCGCTAAAGTTGTCTCCTAACGATCCCCGTATATTAGTAATAACCGTAAAAGGCTGCGCTCGCAATTGGAAGCGCTAGGCTCTGCCGCGTTCGAGATCACATACAAAGTTATATTTGCGTGAATTTTTATCCATGCGATCGCAAGTCTGTGTGTGTGTATTGAGAGTGAAGAAAAGATACGCGTGCATGTCGATCTGGAAGCGATAGAGCAAAGCGCTTTTCTGGTCACATACACTGGTCAACAACGTGATTTTTATACATGTCCGTCAGTATGTTGCGTATGTTCATGTGGTATTGTTGTAGTTGCGACACGTTTTAGTTCGATCGCTTTTCTATAGTATGCCGTTTATTAATAGTGAAACTGGAAGGGCTGATCAGCCACGCGTCTTGATCTGTGACACCACTACAAAAGAAACTGCACCAGCTCGTTCGTCTCCATTTATGTCAACTACTAATGCACTAGTCTGTTCAAATGCAACCTCTTCCGAAATGGAAGCTGTATGCAATTGCGTTATTAAAAAACTTCTACTGGTTAGTTTTAGTGCATTAAATTTTCAAGAACAAATTAATATTATTCAAGATGAGAGACTAACGCCTGGCTTAGAAAATTTGAGATTACAAAATCGAGAGGACATAAAACATTTAATCGACATTTTCAAACAAATTTATACATAACAATCCCATGGTTATGTGGTTGTAAGAAAATAAAAAAATGTTTTGCTGGTCTTGCCTTTTATTTAACAAAAAAAAAAAATGTATGAAATGTAAGTGACTTTGATGATCTGAATAACCTGCATAAAGCACAGAAACGATATAAACTATCTGTTAACCATATTATTTCTTTAAAACAGCTTAAACAATTTGGAAAAACGTATTGAAAACTGTTTAAGTGAACAGTTCCGTTTATCAGTTAAAATGTATAATGAAATCTGTAAAAAAGAATAGAAAAATGATTAATTGTATGATAAAAAAAGGTGCATGCTTTTTAGGAAAACAAGAACTTGCTTTAAAGAATGACTTGATTCGATTTCTGGAGAAGCAGGGAAGCTGTCATATAAATCATCGATGTCATGCAAACTAATATGTCCAAAGTTTCAATGACATAACCAAAATTAAATTCTTACATGTCTTGAATACAAAAATTTTTTTAAATTTTCAACAAATATTTCCGGAGAATATTTTTAAATTTAAACCAGAATTATGGGAAATTTTTCAATTTTGCAAGTTTGAAATGTGTACTTCTGTTATACATACAGATTTATACATGCATAAAGAATCTGTGCTGGATTTGCTTCAATATTTTACGTATTTGTACTCATAGAAATACACAAACACACTATATATGTATATATATATAGCGTCCCGTATCACGTCCTCGTCGTGCGCTTGGTAACGCTTAAAAGCGGCTGAGAATACGGGAACCTGTTAGCGAACTTGTTAATTAACCTCTCGCTATATTGGGTACAATGAAGCAATTTACACGTAACCGACACAGCCCTTCTCAGGGCTTCTTGACGGACAACAAGCTCCTTCGAATAATACAAATCAATGTAGAAGGCATAACTCAGCAAAGAAGGAAATATTTAAAAAAACTCACCAAAGACTAAAATGCATAGATACTATTACTGCAAAAAATTCATGCTGTAGATGACCGATGGAAACCGAAAATAAATGGTTTCGAACTGGCAGCGGCAAACGTGGCTGTCCAATGGGAATTTATCAGTGCAAAAAACCTCGCTAGTTGGTTCATAATTCCAAACAATGCGGGTTATTTCACTCTGCACGCTGGAACCAGGACACCAATTCGGATCTATGCTTTATTACGTCCGACCAAAGCGACAAACCAGCACTACAAATTTCGCGTAAAATCTTGACGATGTTTCCAAGAAGCCAACATACACCAGCTATGATTGAAGTAGGTTTCAAACTGCCACTAGTTGACACAATACAAAAACCGCGTTGAATTTTAAAAAATCAGATTAAAAACTCTGGACGATAGCGTTAGATGGATTCCTCCACAACCGTTTCACAAAATTAATCATAAGCGTCGCCAAAAAACACATTCCAAGAGGATATCGGAGAGTTTACGTTCCAGTGTGGAACGACACCTGCGAAAACCTATACACAGAATTAAAAAAAAAACAAACAGAAGATATCGAAACATCAAACTAACTTGTGAACTCATTAAGTAAGAGTAGAAAAGTCCGATGGATAAAACTTATGGAAAAACTCGTCTTCCGGAAATCAAGCAGGGAAGCCTGGAGCCTTCTGCGTAGACTATCTGTAGAAAAATCTTTACCTAAACCAAAAGCAGAAGTAAGCCCAAATGAAATTGCAAAACAAATTATAAAGACATCAGACACCCTTAATGCGGACAAGAAATTCAGTAAAGAAATAAAACGTAAGAAAATTGCACTCCGATCGATCGGCTAATGTTCGCCTACGATCTTCGACGAGCATGGTGCTATCATAATGACGATATATATATATATAATAGTAAAAAGTTAATGGTATTTAATACCTATATTGAAAATTCACTTTCAAATAATAATATGAAAATTTCGAGTTGCGGTTGAACGTTAATATTCATATATACAGATGTATAAAACAATAAGATACAGATTGTAGTCTTTATATTATAGTTGAAATAATATTAATGAATATTAACGAATTTGCCACTCCACTGTGTCCTTTATCAATCATCGCATACTTTAGATTTTTCTCTTTTTCTCCACGAATGAAATTTATTTTAACGGTATTTCGTGTCCCTAAAATTGATCACTAATTCCAATCACGTCATCGAAACGAATTTAAATAACAGTTTCGACAAATTTCGATTATATAAAAATTCGAGGGTTTTTTTCCTGCGCTATCTGACGTCGTACTAGAAAACTATATCAATTTTAGGTCCCTCTTTGAAGATAGCGCGTCGCTAATCAATAATAATCTCGTTTGTATTTAAAATTACATCTTATTTCCTGAGGAAAATTAATTATTATTTACATAAAGGCTGCAGGCAGTTGTAAGTTTAATTATTCAGGTAATTGGCTCGTGCAATATTTTTCAAACGGGAATAATGCAATCCGATCCTGCTACTTCTGTGTATTATTCTTAAAGAATTAAAAATATTAGTAATTTTCCTGAGGGATACACAGTCCTAACTGGAGACATTGAGTAGCAAAGTCTTGCAACGTATCAAAATCGTAGTTAGATTAAAACAACCTAGTAATGTTAAACTATTTAGATCCAACGATAACGATATTTGTTCTATTCGCGATTTGATTTCTTAACTTTATCTCGCGTCCATTTAACAAGTAACTTACTTTCAGAGAAGTACGATTTATTGATTGACCTAATAATTTCAATTTTTAATCAATAATTTAAATTTATTTTAATATTACATCTCTATATTGTAAAATGTACAATAACATTCGTTACAAAATGAGTATAACCTTAACCGAATATGAAACACACCATCTTAAATTACGCGATAGAGAACAACATTCTAAGCGACAAAAAATATAAGTAATTAAATATATAGGTAGATCATGTGATAAACTGACTTATGCTCAGTCCATGCGCATATATAAATAGTCGTAATATAATGAACGTACAAATATATATATATATATATATATATATATATATATTTTTTTTTTTATACATATATATGTACATACATACATACACATAACTACTTCGTCAAAATTTTAGTTCAGTCCTAAGACTGGTCTTTTTCTATGATATATTTTTCCAATATTCCCAATTTTCCGCAGCTCTTTTTAACTCCTTATAGCTACTGAGCCTTGTGTCTCGTACTTCAGGTTACTATGAATGAATTTCTGGGTCTTCCACGTACTCGTTTCCCTTGAATTTTGTCCTCGAAAATATCTCAAAGTATTCCTCCATGTCTTATTACATAGCCAATCTAATTAAACCGCATTTTCCGTATTCGATCAATGAATCCCCTTTTTTAGTTTCTTTTATCCATAATTTCTTGATTTCTTATCTTGTCCAGCCATCTTATCTTCTCTATTCACCTTCAGCACCACATTTTAAAAGCTTGCAATTTGTCCACATTTCGTTTATTCATAGTCCAAGTTTCGTCACCATATAGTGCTATAGACCATACATACGCTTTCAGCAGGCGTTTTCTCATTCATTGGCATTGATTTTTGCCTTAACATATCTTGTTTCTTCCTAAACGTCAGCTTCGCAAATCCAATACGTGAACTAATATAAGTCATCCGACATTATTTGTTCTAAATATTTAAATTGTCCCCTTTGTAAGATTTCTTTTTTATCAGTCTCTACATGTAAGCTACCCGGTTATTGGTTTTGTTTTATTTATGTTTATTTTCATCCCGAATTCTTTTCCTGTCCTATTGAGCTTTTTATTTAGCATCCTTGCCGACCGAGCCACTATGGCTTGGTCGTCTGCAAATTTAACTACTTTCAATCTGACCCCTCCAATGTTTATTCCCAACTTTTCATTTCTTAGCGCTTGTTTCCAGATATACATTAAACAAATACGGCGATAATAAGCACCCTTGTCTTACTCCCTTACTAATAATTGCTGGTTCGGAGAGGTCCTTCTTGACTTTAACTCTAGTCTTCTGTTGCTGGTAGAGATTATAAATAAACGTGTTATGTAGTGTGGAACTCTAATTTGTTCCAGTAATGAAAATAATTTTCCCCTCGCACTCTGTCCAACGCTTTATGGGAATTCATTATCATTTTCGCCGCGTTACGTAGTACTGCTATCGTTCTCTTGTAGCTTTATTTTTTCTGAACCTAAATTAAATTTCATCTAGATATGCTCTAAAATTCTCGCACTTGTTTGCTCCCGGTTTTTTCGGAATTGAAACTATTATAGAAGTTCTATGTTCCTCCCCTCATAGTCAAAATAACTAATGCATAATATATAATTGGAGTTACAATATCGTGAATTTAATCATACGTATATTGTTAAAGTTAATATAGGGTGATGTGTTTTATGTATAAACATTATTTATTACACATCAATAAATTTTCGCGAAGAAAATTTTTTTGTTTTGTGCACGAAACAGTCAATTCGTGCATCGTTAAAACATAGAGTTGAGAGGACCAATGGTTCTAGATTGTTTTTATGTGGTGTGTATTTAATATATGTGTTCCTTTACTAATGTACATCTAGTATATACATTAAGGATTATATTGTATTTATTAATTTGTTGAAGATTATTCGTCCGTTTATTTCGAGTAAGATCGTGTGAATGGGGTGTGAATGATGTATGTTTTAAGTGAGACTTGTGAATGCGTGTAGTTTTTCTGGTGTGTTTAATGGGTGTGAGGCTGGTGAATGCGTTCAATGTATTTTTTTTGTATTTTATTTTTTTTTATTTTTAATTTTATAATTCAGAAAAAATTGTTCATTGTATTATTTTATTTATAAGCCTACACTATAACTGGCTGTTAGCTGTTGTGTGGCTTCATTAAATAAATAAATATAAGTAATGAGAGGAGGAGGAGGAGGAGGAGGAGGAGGAAGATGTTTTAAGACTGTCTATTTCCCAGTTTCTCTTCAACCGCCGCGATGAAGCAAGTAGCATACCACGATTTCTTAATTGCAGAATAGCTGGATTAGCGCAATTTCTTAGTCTACTGAAAAAGAGTTTGTATCTTTTTTTGGCTACTTCTGAAACAGTTAACATATAGACTGATTTAACACGAACCAATGAGCGTCTATTATTTGACGTAAGATTTTTGATTCCATCGACTGTAAGCTCCGGATTTTAGCTGGCTTAGAAGTGCTATATAGTTCAATATCGTAAGTCCAAGTCGATTTTATGACTGAATTGTACAATAACAGTTTATTCTCAATCGATAGCTTTGACTGCTTTCTAAAAAGGCAATTGAGCAGTCCATATCGCTTCCGCGCATCCTTAATTTTATTAGTAATGTGTTGACTCCAGGTAAGTTTTTCATTAAGACACATATCAAGATATTTAACATGGTTAACTTTGGGGATGGATGTTCCATCTAGATGGACCGATTGCGTCATAAACTGGGCCCAACATTCATAAGTTCGTTATTCACGTTAATTTTCTGATTTATCTGAGGAATGTCCTCAGTATTATTTATTCCTGCAATTGCTAAAATGTCATCCGCGTAACTTATCAGATGCGTATTTTCATAATATGTTAACATATGTTAAAAAACCATGAATCTACAGTTACTATTAAAAATTACTAATTATATTTGATTTATATGCATCAGTTTTTCAATAGTTGTGCCATCTTCAGGTCCCTAGAATAATATTTTATTTATTTGTGCCACTTGGAGAAGGGGTAGAAAACTGTTTAGTGTTTAATAACGTAATTAGCAAAGAAAAAAAATATATATAGGTCAAATAATTACTGAATAGTATGAAATGTACAAACAAAACTCCCGTGAATACCATTCGCAAAGTTGAACAATGTGCTCAAAAGTAAGAACATGTTAAACGGCCTGTAAAAAAGTGTTCGATCAGTTCGTTCGCTCTGTGTTTACACACGGAGTGAAAACATGTGAGTCTATTTCTGATACTCGTATAACCATCGAGATTATATTTACGACATTACTCAAGGATATATAATCTTCGACTAATGAAGTGGCAAATTCTATCAGGAACACGAAGATTACAGGCATGCGTCAGTTGAAATTTTGAAACGTTCTAAATGCGAATTAAAACATGACCGGTTAACTCTTTTTTCTCTTTTTTGGCCTAGGCCAAGCTAAACCTTTGTGTTCAGTAGATTCTAATTTTATCATTATACACTAAATTATAATTTTAAATAATAATTTTGCACCTTAAAATAAAAAATGAGAAATAATATAGTCTCAGCTTAATAGATAACGTGGGGTATATGAGGGGAAAACAGCGAAAGATATCAGTTTATTAAGAAATATTTGTCTATTATAATTAAATTGAGGACAATTAAAAAGAAGGTAATTTATATCATCCAGGAAGTTCATGAAAATATGACTAGCACATTGTCCCTGATTATCTCCTTTAAAAAATAATTTAACTCTATACGGGAATGACCCATGCGTAACCTAAAAATTATGGTAACAAATCTGCGAAGTCGATAAGGAGGAGATTGATATTGGGATACGAGCGTACCATGCAGATACCGGAGGATGAGACTGAACAATTCTAAAATATTTACCGCTTTTTTGAGAATTTCCAATATTCATAACAATAATTGTGATGGTTTGAATTTTAGAGCGTAAATCTAATTATGAAATTTTAAATATTTTTTAATTGAAATTTTTTATTAAATAATAATTTACACGTTATTATGATTATTCCATGTCAAATATCTTTTAAATTATAACAGTGCTATGTCTTTTAAAATTGTTTACACGAATGAAATATCTATATTGTTATCATTTTTATTCATATGATGTGGTGTTCTCAATAGTAATAAAAGATTAATTAAACGTTTTATATCCCGATAAACTAAAGCAGCTTGTTACAAACTAAATACCGACGACAACCGGCGTTAATTTATTAATCGCCCATTATTAATCTACTAACGTTTTAATTTTTTCTAATTATTTTTTAAAATCATTTCTTCCAACGTTGCGGAGATGTTACTTTCTTGTGTTCGACTAATATATATATATATATATATATATATATATATATATATCTTTTTTATATGGGCGTATTGGATTGTAAGAAATAGATTATGTGTCTTATTAAATATTTATACGACAGGTTATGTAATCTACTATGATTACGCTATTGTTCTGTGAACACTGAGCAAACATCTGAGATTATTTCGGAGAGGGATTCCTTTATAAGACGTGACAAATGATTTCGATATCATTTTTAGAAAATGTCTATAGCGGCTTATTTCAAAAATATCATAACAGGCGAATTAACGTTCCGGACTTATTAACAATATTTAAACTCGTAAGTAATTATTAAATTACATTTTTATTTTTATCGTTATCTTACGCGGAGCAGTCGGTAGTAAAATAATTATAAGAATTAATAATTATACAATTTATCCAATGAAAATTGTATTTTATGAAATAAAAGGTTCTAAGACGATTCTACAGTTCTCTTTTGCTTTTCGAAGGTAAAACTGTTGTACACTTTATCCTAAAGATAGCGCTGCAAAATTTTATACACCGTCGAATGCATTCTAACTTTATTATTATTTTTTTTTTTTTGGTCGGGTACTATATACTGCTGCTAACGGCCAGAAGCACCCGAAAATATGTATGGGATGTTAGATGAGATTGATCATATTTATAGTTTGAAGAAACTGAAGTGGTGCTTCCACAGTAGTTAGATCATCAGATAAAACTGTTTCGAATGAATTACTACTGAAGCTTTGAGGACGATATACGGAATATTGTCGACAGTCAAGGAATAAGTGTTGGAGTGTTAAGGGCGTCCGGACGTAATGAGCGGGCAAATGTGGATTTGTTTTATTTAAAATACGACCATGAGTCAGTGCGGTATGACTAATACGTATACGGAACAGTACTACCTGTTCTTTTCTGCTATGTATAAAATACTTTCAAGGAATAGCAGAGGAGCGAATATTTCTCTAAGATGATGTTGGGGGAATTGCATTCGACAGATCGCAAAACGATTTATTCGTTATATATTTGATGGAGGCGATTGCACCTGTTTCGGATATAGGGATTATAAGGTTGAATTCGAGCTGTAGCTGCTTTATCAGCTAATTCATTGAATGTAAAACCTGTGTGATTTGAAATCCATATTAGAGTTATTTTTTTGAGTAGGATGTTGGTATAAGAGATTTAAGATTTTTAGAGCAATAGGGTGAAATTTGGAAGAATTAAAGTTGAAACACGTAATGGAAGAGAATGAATCGGAACAAATTAGAAGATCATTGTGGTTTTCAGCGACAGCAGCGGATATAGCAAGGTAGATTGCGTACAATTCAGCGGAAAATACCGAGTATTGTGGAGGTACGTTATCCTGAAGTTGGGAAAGTGTTTGTAGGCGTATATAAAATTTCTCAGTAAGGTATTTTCTTCTTAAAAACGGAGGCCATCCTTCAGCTTCGCAATAAGGACTGTCAATCGTACTTGTATGAAAAGCACCGATGGCTATTCCTCAATGTGGTCTTTTTTTTATGGTTGTGCTGTATATTACGCTTCCGTAGTCCAGCTTGGATCTTATAAGACATCTAAATAAATGCAGTAAGGATTTTTTATCCGCTCCGAATGATGTGTGAGCCAATTTTCTCAGCATATTCATGCCCGCAGAAATTGAAACCAGTAATTTTATTTTTTGGTTGATGTTAAAAAAATTATATATTTATCTATCCCAGATGACGACTTGAAAGCAGCAGGATTACTATGTGTTTATCAATAAAATTTTGGTGACGATTCCAATAATTATATCTTTTCACTGGAGGAATTCGAACTGTGACGGTATTTATTGGATGACAATCGGAGAATGATTGGCAAACTGTAAATTTTTGAAATCCCTTTACTAACATTCCATCGATAGGGTTTCGCGCAAAATATGTAGGCAAAAATGAGAAACAGACTTGAAAATAGTGCGCCATAGATAAGTTTAAATAAAATATTACCAGAGCAATTTGAATTATCTTCATGGCCGGTGTTTGGTATTTAAATCTACAATAGTCGTCGCTAGGGAGTACGCATTTAAGGGATGTTTAATATCCGCTTCAAAATATCCCGGTGCATTTGGTAATATACAGAAATTATGGCCAGCCTATAATCCTTTACGTTAAGTTTAATTTCAATTTCTTCAATTAGCTTCGCTTTTATTTTAGGCAACGTAACTCATAGTATTATGTATAAGCATGCGAAAAACCATCCCTAGTATCTGAATTATCATTTAGACGAGTATAATAATGTCTCATGTTAAAAGGTGTATTTTTGTGTAGTTTTAGCAATAGAAGCTACGTGTACACGATTATCAATCGTGAATTAATTCTAATTCAAATATCTTCTTCCTCATCGAATTAGCATTCCGGTTAACAATTTTAATATAATATTTGACCCTAAAGCTTGCGTCTATTTTTTTTTGGAATACGCATTATGAGAATATGCGGGTGATGCTATCTATAATAGTTATTGTTATAATATGAAATATAGGGTGACCCAGAGAACACGGACGGTTTTGTTATTTTTTGAATAACTCAAAAACTACTCGACCAAAATTTTCGAATGAAATTTTATTTAAAAGTAGAAAAACGAGAGATTAGCTCACAATCGTGATCACAATACCGTTCAGATAACCGCCACTTGCAACAATATATTCAATCGGTCTTTTTACATAATTTTCTAACAATTTTTAGAGCATAGGTCGCTAAATTTTTGAAATTTCTTCAGAAATCCGAGTTTTGAGGTCTTCCAGATCTCGTGGACGTGTTTTGTAAACGCGGATCTTAAGCCCATAAAAAAAACGCCTAACTTTGAATTCTTTTCGAATCTCTCTTCGCGCTGTCCCGTGTAAAACGCGTGCTTCTCCTCGTTATAGGACGCCATAATAACTGAAACTGGACAAAAACGAATCTTTGACGTGTGCATTAAACGTGGCGAACACGGTTTATAGCGTTACTTCTCTGGGTCACCCTATATATCTGATTGCGATTTACATAAAATTATTTTGTTTAATGTATCAACTTTGAAATATAATTGCATTAAATCGTTAATTTCTTTGTTTATTCGAGTTTTAGGTGTTCTTCAAGCGCTACTTGTGCAAATGTGCACGATGTTTTATTGTTATTGTTATTACTATTACTATCAGTATTTCTATTGTTATAATCGTTAATGCTATCCGTACGAGTCACGTTATAATTGTTAATGATATACCTACGAGTATTAATATTATATTCATGTTATAATTGTTAATGATATACCTACGAGTATTAATATTATATTCATGTTATAATTATTAATGCTATCCCTACGAGTATTAATGTTAAAACGTGTATTTCTAGAAATAATAAATTAACATTATTACTAGTATTTAGCGTCTCTTTTGTTAGAGATGATTTCTGTAACACGATTATATACCGGATAATATGTTATTCTTACCGAATGGACCCACTATTATTTAAACATTTCACCATTTTAAAACAACAGTTTCGTGATACACGATCATAACATAAACGTCTGAAGCATTAAATTTTTCGACTTATATATTTCACATGTTAAACTTTATGTTTATATCGTGTTTAATTAATTTATATTTATGTTAGACCCTTTAATACCATGAAATATTTGGGAATACCTACATCCAACTGTGGGTTAATATAGGCAGATAGTGATATACTTATATACAAATTTGTATATGTGTATAAATATACATATACACTTGCAAACTCTACAAATGAGTGTGTTTATACGTGTCACTGTTATTAATGTGTACTGTTCTTAACACTAACTTTTCCGTTGACGAGTAAATCATTAGACAAATTATATGCGCTCAAAATAATAGTCAGAATTTTAATTGTGTTTTTTGAGAACATTATCAATTTTATAAGCGATATTGTCGAATAAATGTAATTTTATCCGTTTCTTAAAAGTTTGACAAAATGGATAAGAAGCTTCATCACAACCTTCCTTGAATGTATAAATTAATATCTTATAAGATAAATTGTTTTCATTTTATTTCATTTTGATACGCATACACACACACTGCTCTCAGTACAATCACTGTGCGTTGGTTACCCGGCTTTTGTCTTGCTATCGACCTTGTATTTGTTAGAACGTTCTTTCCGTCCTTTCCTTCTTGTTTACTTTACACTGAAATTTGTCTTCATCAGAACTAATATGAAAATATAACCATCTCCATATTCTGGTTTATGGGCATGTGTGTTTGTGTTGTATACATGTTCCAGAGGTTAAATGTTAACTATACATATATTATATATATATATATATATATATATATATATATATGTACAAAACAAAGTTATGATTAAGAAATTTGCATCTAAATAAGAATAAAAATCAACCATCAAATTAAGTAAAGATTTCATTTCTGATATTTTATGATGTGATGCAAAATATGTAAACAAGAAGGCTTGCACACATTGTGCTGTTTGATTCTATGCTTGTTTTTTCTATGTATGTATATACGTATAGCACATACAACGTATGTATTATGTATGTATATATATTTTTCTTTTTTTTTTTTTTTAAATGTAAAATTTAAAAAAATGAAATAAAATTATAATAGCCTACCAATTTTGGCTTATGACTACCAGTAACGATTATTTATATACATATGCACACACACACACATATATATATATTATATGTATGTATGTATGTATATGTATGTATGTATGTATATGTATGCTTAATTTTAAATAATTCCGAGATAAAAAGAGGAAATTGGTTTGATAAAATAATTTAGTTCAGTTTAAGTGTACATCCAATTCTATAGTGTTTGTTACACATATATTTTATACATGAAACACATTACTGTTGCAGTTGCAACATTTATTATCTATAGTTATATTTAATTTATTTAGAAAAGTATCTGATAGAACCGTAAAGTATCTGAGTCGTGTAGTAATTTACTGTATCCTTTTTTATGATTAATTTAGATTACAATTCGCAACAAAATCACAGTATTAATAAAGTAATATGATATTCACTGACAGATTACTTTATTAATTCTGTGATTTTTGTGAATTGTAATCTAAATTTATATATATGTTAATATTCACTTGATAATGGGCTAATAGCCGAAAAACTTTCAGATTGTTCGTTAAGAGAAATCTTTTCGGTTGTTCACTTTATCACCACATTTCACACTTTTCGAATGTTTGGGAGTTATTTTATTTACGATAACATTATATTTTTCCCAGAATTAGTGATTAACGATCTGTTTTTAATATAAGGGTAGATAAATAGGTAAGATTAGCGCTAGGGTATATATAACGTTATATTAGCAACAGTAGTATACGAAGAAGTTAAATTCAATTGTAGATTACAGTGTACATTTGTCGTTTAGTTATGCATATATGTATACAAGCATACATGTGACATATATTAAACATGTAATATTTTTATTTTTCGATATAACGATCTTTCTTATTGTAGAGTCAAGGCACCGATAATACTTATATTCATTCGATATTTACTGTGTATATATATATATATATATATATATATATATATATATATATATATATATATATATATATATATATATAATGTAATACGTAAAACAGATGTTCGACTTTGTATGATTTATTAACATGGAAAGCTTCTGGGTTTGCCGATATTTTTTCACATGCGTGTTCATTCATATCAGTTGCATACTTTCGGCGGTACAACATGCTTGATTTTATAAAAGCTCATTGTCATCGGTGACGAGTTTTGTGGAGACGTTATTGAAATATATCCATGAAAGAAAAGAATAATGAATATAATAATACTAATAATAATAATAATAGCTAGATTATTGAGGATGATGATATTGACGACGGTGAATAAATAAAAGAAACGAAAAAGTAGTAGTCGTTTCGATGGTATTAGTCAACTGAATTCTTACCGGCTTTTATTATTTTTACTTACATCAATAAAGTAACGTACATGCATATATATATTAATGTGTATATATATATACAGAGTTTTCACGAATACCAACCCTTAACGACGAAATATTTTCAGGTTGGAGGAAAAATAGGTGTGTAGTGTCGGCGAAGGGAAGGAATCATGGCAGGTTGGACTAACGCCTGCGGTATTTTTTTAATCAAATAATAACATCAATCATACTTCACCTGACATTGATTAAATCCTTTTACCGCTGAAGGATATACTACGATGATTTCTGGCCTTTGTAAAGGATACTCGTCGAGTTATTTCTTCTGTTATATATTGTATATATATATAATACATATACACGTTGTTTTTCCAATATAAATTTTTTCACGTCGTTCTATGGCCCCATATAAAAGAATGCCGTCATTTTTTTTTTAATACCACGTGACGGGGTATCATTTATTTTTTAGTGCTTCCTGTAGGCACATCGTTTTAAAACAAATTATATTCGATTCAGAAGTTTTTTTTCTTGTCAATTTTCGTATTATCAGCTTTAAAACATTTACGCCTACTTGAATACGATTTTATGATCGAGCTTCTATTACGTCACATATTAATTTATTGTAATCGTTGTCATTTTTATTTAAATGTTTCGTTTTATGTGCGCACAAATATGTACATATTGTGTGCATGTGTATGTGTACACCTTGTTATATACTTTATCTGGGACTTGCGTCGTGAATATCTATATAATTGTATATATATGTATATACAATCGTTTGTTAGAAAAGTTCCACATTTTTTTTTAACAAATTATTATACACATATATATTTTGAGCAACGAATTAGCCCCATTAGCTTTCAGTTTGAATACATTTAAAAAGCTACAACTGCTTCAACATCAGTTTTGCCGAATTATACGAAATCGTCACGGGTATACAAAAATTACTGATACAGATTTAAGCATTTTTTGTACCTACCTTCTTATATATTAGTAAATTTTTTCAAAAATTCTACGATAATTATAGAATACATCGAAATCGATTAATTAATTCGATAGGTGACTGCGATGTGCTAAGCCTCATCACCCGGGATAATTGGTAAAAACATAGTAGAATTAAGCTACAGTTTCCGCGTCAATTATTTGCTCGTGTAGTTAATATGGCATGTGTGTGCATGTGTATGTGTATGTATGTGCATATATACTACATATAGTTTTGTTTTTCTTTTTACTTTATTTTATTTCTCCAGGTTTAGTCTAACATTTGTTTGATTAATTTCCCAGATTTTTAAATTTAATCGTTAAGGTCTTCTCTTCTTTAGTCGTTATCGACCTGAGGGATGTTACAGACTTCTTAATTTTTTCTCGCCATCGTACCCGATCTGTAGTTTGCCGTTCGCATTCAACTAAGGATTGTCCAAATACTTATTTGATCATTTCCGTCCACTTAGAGGGTACTTTACCACGAGGACCAGTTCCATGCTAACCGTTAACGTATGAGGTACATATGTATCATGATACTCCCCTCTGTCCATTTATTATTGATATTTTTATAGTTCGATTTTATTTATTACTTCAAAACTGTTGCCTTTTACTTTTTTCATATTATACAGAACAACGATGTTCTAGTTATAGTTAACGCCTCTGTTAATGTTTTTTAAATTATTTGGGTACTACAAAGTGGTAATCACGAATAATTAACAAGTGATTGAATATTATACGTTAATCGGATACTCGGTTAGGAATTCAACGGAGAAAAAGAAACACGTACGTAATCGGAGCAAATTATTAAAATTATGGAAAATTGAGTTTGAAAACCGATTAATATGGAATTTAAAGAAGAAAGTCCTTTTGAAGTAAATATAACTTTTATCGGAGATAATTTATGTGGGAGCGGTAGGAAAATTATAAATTCGAATTTTAAATAAATGAGAAGAAGGCAATTATGGCAAAACGTAAACAGGTGATAGTGATAATAAACGCGATAGTTGATGCGCATATAATACAATTTGAAATGGTAGGAGAGACAGCGGGATAATAACGCGGGGTGGAAGAATTGGTTAACCATGAAGATCAATGGTAGACTACCCAGGTGGAAAGTAAGTGGCTAGAGTATGAACAACATCGTTACCATAAATTCCGGAATATCCCAAGGCGTACGAGATGACAATAACACGGTATATCGACTATCTCTCCGCTAAGAGTATGTGAATATAAAATGACAGGAGAAAGCTTAGGGAGTCCGATAAAATTAAATATTGATTAAAGGAATATGAATTAAGTCGAATTTGAGGGATTAAACCTTCGCCAGTAAAAATTGAATTGTTTAGGAGCTACATGAACGATTTATAAATAGGGTATGAAGATTACTCCAGTAACGGATCGATCGGGAACTTTGAAGCCATATGAAAATAGCATAATATGAGGCCATTTTCCAAGTGTGATGGAGTCGAAATTACATGCGCGTATGGGAAGGAAACGAAGGTAGACCTGTCAATTGTGATATTCGAAAGATTGTTGGAATACGGATTGATAAAATAAAGCAAATGACGAGATGGAAATATGAGATGTACATTTCTTCCGTGTGTTTATAAGAAGCAGTGGCAAGGAATATGTGAACTTGTGAATAACCATCTGTTGTAAATTACGAATAATGAATATAAACGTGTGGACAATTCGATTAATTAAATCTAAAGTCTTCGGCGCAGGAGGGAGAGAAATTATGTATAATCAGAGGAAATGAAGGAACTCGTAGTGGAGCTAAGGGAACTTAAAATTAATCACTTGTAAATGTTTTGAATTTTAATACAATATGCGAAAAATGATAGGATCGTCACCTCAATTCGTTGAGGGGTGAGATCTTAATATGTTGGAGTTATGCAGACAGATAGAGGCATGTGTGGTCTATGTAAGGTTTCCATGACAGTTTAAAGTTTGCCCTAGGTATGTATATTTTGTTACCACTTGGACGTGGTGATTGTGAATGAGATGTACCGGGAAAGATGTGTTTATGTGTGAAAATGTTGGAAACAGATTTATCAAAATTGATGGAGTTGTCTGAAGTATTTGCAAATTCTGTGTTAAATTATAAATAGCAGGATCAAGGTTACTATTTTTATGAACGAGCATAAAGAAATTAATTGGGAAGTGCAAGGAAGATGGATTTTTAAATCGTGAAGTAAATGTTACAGAATAGATCTAAGTCCTGACCCCTTGGCAAGATCGGTGTCCTGCATAGAGGGGTGATTGTTTAACTCTAAATAAATTAGGGATCTAGAAATGTAGTTACTAAAGAACCTTATTTATTATAGGCCCGGTATATATTAGATATTAAAAATGCGAGTTAGTCCAGAAAGATATGCATGATTAAATCTTAAAAATTCATTATAAATATCTGCCGCTTCATTATAACTATGTTTTACTATTAGGGCAATTTTATAATTGACATAAATCTAAGCTTATCATTCATGCTTACGTAAATATTCCATCAGACTTTGGAATAATACATTCGATCATTTTACTTTTTGACCATCATTACTCTTACTCCGCCTACACTTGCTTATACGAATTCATAATTATCGTTCACTTTAATTTTGGCCATTTCATTTCAGCTATTCCCATTATATCTACTGTCACATTCCACATCGCTATACTGATGAACTTTTGTCGTACTTTTTTTCCAAGAGATCTTGACTATTAACATATTGTCACGTTTTTAAACCGTTTGTACCGTGCCAACGAAGGTGGCATTAATCACCTTCAAGGCTGATCGCCGATTAAAGTCATGTGTGAAACGTATTTATTACATAGGTCATATTTTTAGAGAACAAGAATGAATTCCCTCCACCAGATTTTCCGTTGGGATTTATTCCCGTAGTTTTCGGATAAACAACCTCACTGCAAGGTAACGGTTTTGTTTCCTGTTTGGTTTATCTCCCTTAGAATTAAATCCTAACCGTAAAGTAGCAGTTCGCCACTGGGATAGCAAATATGACATATTCATACGGACGGCCTCAACTCACCAAGGGTCGGTAAGTCGTGTCGGGAGACAGAGTTTTCAGTCGTCAGTTCCCAACCTATCTTTGTTTTCCTCATGCCTACTACCCTGTCATTACTGGAATCATCTACGTGACCACCAGTAGCCGCTCTTGATTCGTCACTGCTTATTTTACAAATATCTTATCATGTCTGTAGCAGGCCATATCCACCAACTGTAGACCTGAACTCTGATCCGATAGGTATCATTTCAATGTGATAAAATTCACGGTAGTTTCTGTATCACTTATCTCGTTCTCTCGGCAATTCACTACAAGTATCAGATCGTCTCAACTTGTCGCGTGTAATTGTTGGTAATTATACAGGCAGTAACAACGAACTTCGTCTCGTGTTTCTCCATTTTGTGTCTAGTTCACGTTAAACTTAAGTCGTATTATCGCACAAATATAAAAATGTGTCTACCATGCTCGGTTCTGGTTTGTAACTTTTAATGCGAACACACCACGTTGAAAGTAATCGATTTTACTTCTTAATTTTAATGCTGTATTCACGATGATTCTAAAATTCTTCATTTTACGTCAGTACGGTTTAATTGTTTTCCTATTTTAGCCCTACATCAATTCTGTCGGAACAATGGCTCGTTATTATCGGATTAACTTGAATCGGTTTATATTTCGACTAAATTAATCCGTTCCATCCGATGTAGTATCTAGTTGGACGGAGAAAATTTTAACTTTTTGAAGTTTAAAATCGTCGACAGCTAAATCTGTCTTGGTCATTTATTGAAAATTGCGGAAGTAATTATGAACGATGATAGGATTTTGGGCTAATGAGATCTAAAAGATGTTTTAAATTTTCGATTTAACTTTGGGCAAACTTCTTTAGAATATGATGGAGAGCGTTGTGTTATATGTTTGTCTTATACTTTAATCTCGAGAGTACAATACCTGAACAACTGATATAAGTTGTATATGAATTTGTATGTATATATATCCTGAATAGCCGATTCTATAGCGACATGTTTCGAGGGTCCGGTTTTCGAATTCTGCCTGTGTTGCATATAGAAAATTACATAATTTAGTCGAGCCTTTTTTTCTTTAACAACAGCATAGTAATAGATTGTGGAATGTTTGGCGGGGTTACGCTGTAGATTTAAGTTTTTTTCGTGAGCATCGGTATCTTGAATACGAGATATCTATACTCTGAAATGTAGCGCTAAAACTACAATTAACCGTTAGCTTTGCTCCCTGTTGAGAAGATTCTAATTTTCGTAGTAATAACTTGTTTTTAGTTTTTACTTTTATCTTAAGATTTTGTGGTATTTCTAAAAAGTTAAAGACTGGTCGGGAGTAATTCCGTTAAATTTTGGTTCTTCGCAACATTTAGCAAATAATTTCAGTTTACATTTTGCTTTTCGGTTTTTAAGGTTAAAAGTGAAAACCTTAAGTTTTTCTTAGCCGCATTTTTACTATAATATTTATTTAACGCACTAATTTTTATAATTAAAGCTTATACTTCTTCGAACGTTCGCCTTGTGCGATCTTGGCAAGATCATCTGAATATAAGAGCCATCGAACTTGTCAAAAGGTCGGTCGTTGTTATAAATGTTAAATAACACTGGAGCTGCGGTATCACGTTACGTTGCATTCGCCACCTAATTTTTTTCCGTTATGCGTAACACGGAACACCTTCCACACAATATACATCCTGCTGAACATTCGTTAGATGATACGCTAGTAGTGGTTTATTTTTTATTTTTTATTTAATACACGACCGCGATGCCAATTTGGTTTAGTCTATTCGTGGAGTACAATCTTAAATTTAGATTATATATATAATATATATACTATATTCTAATACGCTTTCTCATAGCACAATTAACGTAGTTAACGAACGAACAACAGTTTGATAAGTTTAAACCTTTTCCATCATTAATAATTATTTCATTATCAGTAATGTAACCATTTAAATTATATTTTAAACGTACGTCGCTAGTATAAGTACATTCAAACAAGAAATGACAAACGGTATCGGGAACATCTAGTGCACATAATTCACAAATATTAGAGGATATAATTTTAAAACGCTCCAGATATATTCCAAAGGTACCATGACCAGTAAGAACTTGACTTATATAAAAATTTAACTTCAATAATTAAATTAAATTTAATTCTTTCTCTAATATCTTTTAAAAATTTATACGTTAATCTACCATTACTATGACTGTTCCATCTGTCTTGCCATATATTTAAAATTACCGTTGTAATTAGCCTTTTGAAGTTCGTAATATTAACCGTATTATCATAATGTAAATTTACGTTGAATTTTTTATTAAATTGATCTAATATGTAATAGCGAGTTATAATAAGTTCTTGATAATAGGTCTTTATCTACCTCCTCGTGATTTGAAAAGTGACGCAATTGCTGAGTTAGAAAAAATCTGTCAACAGCACCCATCGTTAATTTCTATCATTGTTGGAGACTTTAACATAAGAAGTCCACTGTTGGAGAATGTCAAGAAAAATTCGGATGCTGATATTTTAGAAGAATTTGCTTTTTTAAACAGACTTCTGTTTCCGAACCGTTATGGTGAATACACCTTTAGTAATCACAATGGGAACAGTTAGATTTGGTTATGGTAAGAGATGTTGTGGCCTCAAATGTTCAACTTAAAATTTCTCATTTTGAACTCTCTGATCACTGCAGCGTTAAGACCGTAATTAGTGGATGATTGTGCAATCAAAGACTTTTACAGTGGTCAATTAATTACAAACAATTGAATTTAAGAATGGAGATAGATACACTACAAAAATTCAAGAGATTTTTTAACCGGAGTCAAGATAAAAATGAGGTAAATAATTACGTTTATAGATTTCATACTTTTTTAGGCAGTTTAATTGATCAATGCAAATATGAAAAGAATGCTAATTTTAAAGATTGGTGGACACCAAATCTGGAAAATTTAAAGAAAACTATTAATAAAGTTAGAAAAAAGTTCAACAGATCAAGACAAACCAGCAATAAATTAATCTATAAATATTTGTTAAAAGAATTAAACATAAATTACAAGATTTTAATTGAAAAAAACCAAACTGGAAAATTGGAAAAACTTTATTAGTAATTCTAAATGTTGGGGCAAGTCTTACAAAATCGTTACTGGAAAAGTTAAACAGTTTGATTTCCCTCCTATTAAAATTAATTCGGATGTTACACTCTCCGATCAAGAAGAAAAATACGCAGCACTAATTGATTACTTCTTTCGGTTTAAGGAAGATAAATTAGATGTCAAGAAGAATTTTACATCTCATGCGGAATACTCGTACAATTCAATTATCATTAACGAAGATGTGGATCAAGTTATTAGATCACTCAATAATCGAAAAGCATTTCCATCAGATAAGATCTCCAACGCTGTTGTTAAAATTATACATGCCAAAGATTCGTCTTTCTTCAAACTTCTTTTCGAAAAATGCCTCCATTTAAAAGTTTTCCCTGACGTATGGAAAGTCGCTGAAATTAAATTAATTAACAAACCTAAAAAAGATATTACAACTTGTAGTGGTTATCGGCCTATAGCATTGCTAAATTGCGTAGGAAAAGTTTTTGAAAAAATTATTAACGAAAAATTACTGAATATACTTAAGACATTTGAAATATTACATGAAAATCAATTTGGTTTTAGACGATTTCGTTCAACAGAAATACAAAACTTGTTGATATAATTGAACTTGCCAAAAGCAAAGATTTATTTAGTGTTATAATCACGTTCGACGTCAAAGGCGCATTTGATAATTGCAAACATTCGAAAATAATTAAAATATTACAAAGTTATAATGTTAATTCTGATTTGGTTGAATTAATTTCAAATTATTTGATAAATAGAATTGCTATAATTAAATCTGAGAACTGCATTATAGCGCAATATCTTTTGCCGTGTGCCTCAGGGTTACGTTCTAGGACCGACACTTTGGAACATATTGTATTCGTACATTCATAAAAAAATTGAAATCTTTTGCGCGCGTTACGATTTCAATGCAGAATTTGTCAGCTTTTGACTTGTGCGCTGTAGTTAACCTTCAAAGCGCTACCGAATTTGATAACGTTAGACTTATTTGCAAAATACTTGAAAACTTGTTTATGCAATGTGGTTTTGAATTCTCCATTGATAAGACACTTATGATGGTAATCAGCAATAAGCAAACTAGCGAATTAATAAGAAAGCTTAGTTCAAGTAAATTACTTTGTAGTAAATCTATCCCTATTGTTAAGAGCACTTTAAATACTTAGGAGTAATCATAGACTACAAACTTAAATTTAATAAGCATATAGAGTACGTAATCGATAAAGTTAATAAAATGTTTTATATGTTGTTATCGATTCAACCTAATATTGGTGGTGTTAATTATAATAATAGAGTTATAGTTTATAACGGTGCTATACGAGCTATCATTAATTATTGTTCCATTATATATATTAAACATATTAGCGTTTCCGCTATGAATAAAATTTTAAGGCCGTTCGACTAACGCATCAATTTCTTTCCGTGACACCAGCCTTCTAAGGAATAAGATTGTTTTCAACGATGTTTATAGTTCGACTCATTAGCAGCCTTCCAGAAACATTAAATAAAAAGCAAATGCCGAAGGATAGTTTCATAGTTCCTCTGAGATGTTTCCGGGTTTAAGTATTTCCACAACGAGAGGTTTTCTCCGTCGGTACATTGTCTTTTTAAGTCGAACAATATCATTTAACAAATCACCGAGCCATTATATGCGGCTAAATAAATATTTTAATTTGCCCTAGTCCCAAACCAACTATTTTTCTGCATTTCATCATGCTTATTCTATTTCATAACTCCGGATTGTATGAAAATATTATCAACATACTTATCCCTATTGACCGTCTACTAGGTTTCTCGATCCTACCTAGAGATTTACTGTTCTGTAAAAATTTCCTAGCTATCGTATTTAGGTTAACTTTAAATTTGGTCGTTTTTTTACCATTTTTCAATTTATCCCTTTCAGTTATGAAATTATTTTTAATTAAATCCAACTTCTCGGGTAGTTTGTTTCGTTTCCTTCCTTGGAAATTAGGTCCACCAGTTCTTTTCACGTTATAGCGATTTCTCGCTGAAAAGTTTACTGTTGTAATATTAGGTGTACTTTCTTGTTTTCAATGGCGGCATTCATCCGCGAAAAGTATTGATTACGACAGTCGTTGTTTTCTTTGATACTTCTTGTATAACACTAATTGCCATTATTGTAGCGGTTCAGATTTAATCGGGGCTATTTGGAAATCGAGTTATATTTGAAACTGATTCCATTTGGCTTTCTTAAAGTTTTAAGTCTTCTCCGGAAGGGGACTGAAATCGGTTTTAATTTTTAGCACTAAAGGGTGTACGTTGCAACTCTGCCTCGTAATAATTAACACATTTTCACTGGTGGAGACATCGTCAGAAATTATTATTCTAATATTGTTCGGCGCGTACGTTGCACTACCGCGTTTTCGTCACTCCGATTAGTTTCATTTCACTAATTCATGCAGCTGAACGACACTTTGTACGTTCTTCGCGACAAGCGGAATTTATTATTTTCTTAATCGAAGCTTCAATATTTACGAAAAGCCAACGATTAGGCTCTTTTAAATAGAAGAGTTTTTTTAATCATCTCAAATCTGTTAACAAAACCTATAACATTGTTATCGTTCATTAATTGTTGATAAAAAATTCGATCATTCTGTTGACACCAACTGGTTTCATAGTGATTAGATAAAGAAACTTATATATTCGTCCGAATTATTTTTTAATTCGATTTTTTTTTTTATCATAATCCTAAAATTTATTAATATCCGTGTAGGAGTTATTTTTACACGTGTTAAAAGTTTATTTCCAGGCTTCATAAAAGAGTGACCAAACGAGCCTAGTATATTTAACGTGTTCTTCCTGGCATTCTAGTTGCCGGTAGTTATTTTTGTTGTCGTTAAATGGGGATGCCTTTCGGGATACTGTAGTGACTATTTATATTTTAATCAAAGATGCCGACTTTTCTAGAAATATCGCTATATGGGGGAACACCTGTAGATTATTCACATGGAGAACTTAGCAAAAGAAGGTAAAGCCGAGAAGGCAAAGGTGTCACAAAAGAGCACATTCTAGTAATTAATTTTATAGATTCGTACGTATATCTAAACATTACGCGAGATAAAATTCTTCGGTTATTAATGTACGCAAAATGAATCGCGATTATTTTAAAACGACTTCGAACTCGGTTGCGAACGGATTTGTTAATCGTTCCAGAGGCAACCGTTAAGTTTCACGATGAATTCGCGATGTTTTCATTTCCGAAGGCGCAATCGTTAAAATTTAATACTTCCTCAGATGCCGGGGATTTCTATTAAAAATCTTGCTAGAATAAGCGTATTAGTTTCGAATGTGCTGAAGTAAGCTAATAATCCGCAATAGACTTTCGACGATATTACTTAGTCGGTCGTTTACTTAAGCCTTCGCAAGTACCAGCGGTCCTTTCAGAAGTAGACGATTGGTCTTTCTTCCGTAAATAACTTACAAATCGTTCGACTAATCTCTGTTTCTCGACGATACGGCTAATTTACTTTTTCTATAAGGTCGGTCGATTATTATTATATTATAAACTAATCGGTTTTTTTTTTTTTTAGAACGTCGACGTCTAAATCCTTACCCTTCGTTCAGTCGCTCTTTATATTAACGTTCTCCTACTTAAATTCCCCTCGATTCAATCGTTTCTGTTTTTCGTTTTTATTATCGATATCGCTAAAAAGAAAGAAAGAAAAACGAAACGCTTATTCGGCTGATTGGAAATTTCGTGAATCTCGCGACGACCGAATAACGTGGGTCGGTCCGCCGTGGATTTTGTTACATCAGCAGCATTTTTTTCATTTTCTGTTTTAGCGTTATTATTTTCGTACTTTTTATCTGGTAAAAAATTCAGACTAGTTTACCCCGTAAATTTAGTAGAATCATTTAAAAAACTTAATTTCATTTAAAGCAAATCAATGAAATAACCGATTATCGCTACGTAATACGATCGAATAACTAATTAATTTCGATTATCTTAGATGCTGCTAGAAAATACGCGGTTTGGATATTTTATACAAAATGTTTAAATGCGAATTTCCTCCTTATTTAATCGAATTAACAGCTATCAAACTTTTTTATGTAGTTGTCGGTGATTCAGCCTCTTCGATTTGTCCTCGGATCTCTAACTCCTATACACGCGCGATCTACCAACGTCTGATAGCGTAACATTCGCAGATGACAGCGCAATATTAGCTGTAGTGCTGATCTCAGTGAGGTAAATGCTAAAATTCTACAACATTTAAATTTGATTAGAAAACGGACCTGGGACGACTGGAAGATAAAACCAACTATATATATATATAAATCAGTCCACGTTCTTTATACGTTATGGCATGACAGTAGGTATCGAGTATATCTTGGCAATCAGCCTATTGTTCGAGCTCATTCTTCCAAATATCTGGGAATACACTCGGACGCCTGGATTTTCGCGGAAAGTCCACGTAAAGATGAAAGTAGTTCGAATTAAGCGCAGAGTACAAGATTTGTACTGGCCCATCGGTAAGCGTTCTATATTGGATGCAAAATGCAAACTATTACTCTATAATCGAGTTATAAAGCCTGTATGGACGTACGGGCTTTCATTATGGTCCAACGGGAATATTGCGCAGAAACGGTAGAACATCATTTTACGCGCAATTGTGGATTCATACTCGCGAAATGAAGACATTCGCAAGGATTTACACATGGAGGCTGACTTGAGTTCTTCCGTACCCTCGTTTGTACTTCACACTGCAGGTAGTGTTAACAATAAGGGAATAAAATCTCTAGAATCGTCAATAATATCGTAAAGAAAACGAGACATCATAAATGCAGCTAGACACAGGAAGTAGGAGATGGCTAGTAGTTCTTGATATGCAACCTTCTGAAAGGAGATGCAACACATGATGATGATGATGAAATTTTTCGATGATTGTCGTATACACGACAATGAGTTTATTACGTTAATAATAGGTAAATACGATTCCAGTCTATTAAAATGTTTTTATACGTACAAATTATAAGCGTTTATTAAACATAATTTATTTGAACGAGTTATTCGATTATTAATATCGTTCTAATTATTGACTCGATGTTACGTTTAGTATTTTTTTCATATTTAATTGTTTATCTAATATTTTGTTGTAATAATTGCGCATATTTCGTTTTTTTACCTACCTGAATTAATTATAACCTCGTAAGCTATCGCGGTAAGGCCAATTCCGATAAAAGATATATTTATAAATTATGATTATTAATAATATTGTAATTATTTCGATAAAAGGTTTATTCTTTTTATTCAAAGTATACATACGTTTCTGTATCGTTTACCGACGGGACATTTATATATATATATATATATATATATATATATATATATATATATATATATATATATATATATATATATATATATGTATGTATATATATACATAAATTTATTTATTTATTTATTTAATATATATTAACGGTTAGAAATTATCTTAATAATTAAGTGAATACAGATTTAACTTGATGAATAAAGTAAATCTTAGCTCTCTCTGTTGCAATTTTCAGTGACAATTTGAGCGAGCTTTTGCAGTTGTTCTTGTTCCATACGAGAACTTTCGAAAAAATCGTCGTTGATAACATATTTCTGTCTAATGTTATTAAAATGTTTGCATATTTTAAAGGTGTGATGAGGTGAATCTTCCGCTTCTTTACATTCCCTGCAGAACTGAACCTTTTTAAATAACCAGCAAGATTAAAGTACCGTGGCAATTTAAAACATTTTTCTATTTTTTTCAATTTTTTTTTCTAAACGTGTTTATTTTTAATTTTACAATTATTCCTCTAAATTTTTTTCTTTCGAAACTCTCAACTATTAATTTAAACGGAACGTTTATCGACTTTTATTTTCAACGCCAATAGTCTGGCAGCGTTTACAAAAATTATTTATGTCGACATAGGCGGCCCATTAATTGAAACAACAGCCGAAATGCGAAATTCTATTGATTAAGCGTAATTGGTTTAGTAAAGGGGCTCAATATACTTGTGAAAATGAGAATCTAAAGTTGAAATCGGAAAACATTTCTTTGAGAGCGGAAAATCTGGATATGAAACGTAAATTAAAACACCGGGAACAGTATTCTATGCGGAATATAAGAAATGTGTCAATTACAACCAGAGAATATTTCGCAGATTAAATTGTAATTAGCTTGTGTTACGGGTATAAAAATGTATGAAAATGACAACGTGCAGAAGTGTCAGAATATTGTAATAAAATTTCCTCGTAAAATAGTTAAGAAAAATTATTCGCCAACGAAAATGATGAATTAATCACTTCGGCAGACCTCGGGACTGGTTGTGGCGCGGTCGCTGCAACATAAGGAAATAGAATTTTCGTCAATGAACAACAAACTCCGGAAAACGGGCGGTTATTTCTCGAAGAAAAAACTTTTCGTGTGAACGAAAAATGGTAAAGCGTTCGTTCGAACTCGTCGGTTAACATTATTAAGTCTAAGGATCATATCTTTGAACTTGGTTTTTCTGAGACATCGAAAGATTCTAGTTTGGATACATGTGAGTAATCAGTCGATTGTAGAGATGTGGATGGCTGAAATGTAACAGAGTGGAAAACAAATGCATAATGGACTGCTTGTGGATGCTGCCTGGGTTCTGAAATAATTTAATCGTGTTTCGTATTTTTTAAACTTACAGCTTCTAAATGTGATTGTCGTTATGTTTGAAAATAAATCGTCATCCGTAGTGAGGCGTCCGTACAATGTTAGTCAAATTAATCGCAAAACCCCCTTATGAATGTCAGCATTAATCTTATAATCAGGGAAAAAATAAAATGTTCGTGCTTCATAAAATATTCATTAATAACCCTGAGGTATTAAATAAACTCATAGTATCTTCTAAGATGGTACAAAAAGAAGTAAGGTTTA
This sequence comes from Coronaproctus castanopsis, assembly GCA_032883995.1. Lineage (NCBI taxonomy): Eukaryota > Metazoa > Arthropoda > Insecta > Hemiptera > Monophlebidae > Coronaproctus > Coronaproctus castanopsis. The sequence goes on along the minus strand of CM065052.1, from coordinate 13,527,770 downwards.
CAAAATTTACTTATTACTCGCATCTATTAGATAAATGCGAGAATAAGCCAAAAAACTACCGAGCGCTAATTAAGGAAACCATAGAAAAGATTCACCAATTAACGAGATCAGACAAACAGATTGAAGGTAACGAGAGAGAAAATAGTAATTATTTCAACGTTTACTACAGTTTAATAGAAAACTGTCCATCAGAAGTTGAAGTGAATTCTGTACACAATGTTTGTCAAAATTTATTTGCTTTTTTTTTTAGGTTTTAAAATGGTACAGACTACTGGAAACCTATTATTTTATCCTTACCAAATAAGTCATCTTTCGGAGCGGATAATATATCGATTATCAGAGTTAAAGAAAACCTACCTTATTCGAAAATACATTAAGTATAAAAATTTCGGAAAACTGAAGAATTTAACAACAGCGTACAAATCAGATTAGAAGCAGAAAATGGAGAACTACAATCCCATATGTTTACTCCCTACAATGTAAAACATTTTTTAAAAATGCATGAAAGAAATAGTTCTAGGCTTTTTGAATAGAAATAACTGTTTCAGTAAAAATCAATATGGATTTCTCCGAAAATTAAAAAGTACAAAGAACGCGTTATTTGAACACATGTCTTACGTTTCTAGTAACTCGGAATATGGTCGTTCTACGCTGGCAGTTTTTCGGATTTTTGGCAAGGCTTTTGACACCGTAAATCATAATATACTTCTAAAAAAAAATTAAATTATCCGGAATCAGAATCTTACTTAACAAACAGATGATACGTAACCAAAATAAAAGTTGTTATCAGTAATGAAACGTTTTAGCATATCGGCGTCCTCAAGAGAAGTGTATCAGGCACTTACCTTTTTAAAATATATGTAAATGATTTGTGTAATTTAAATCTACAAAGGAAAATCATTATCGTTATTCTAATGAATTGGCCCTTCTAAAATCGGTGGCACGAAACGATTTAAATTTATTATTTTTTTTTATAAAACACTTTTTAGAATATTAGAACTAATACGATCTTCAGTCTATGCTTAAGTAAGTATTAAAATTAACACGGCAGTATATGTCTAAAACTAATATGATAAACATATAATAGCTCCAGTGAGCAAGGCTTCTAACATATATTTATATATGTCTTTTCTAAATATTAAACGTCGTACCGTTTCAGTCGTTTCAAACAGCGAGTATCAGATTCTGTGTCTAACAGCCGTCTTGCTTCAATATTGTGATGTCGTTCGTCGCAACATCGCGTATCACTTCACTTACCAACTTTATTTTGAGATCGCGATGGATGTCATCGTTACGAGAATATCGATAGGCATCTACGATAGCCCGAAGGATTATGTTTTGTCGAGCTGCCGATTAGTACAGCCCCAAAAGGGCTATACGTCCAAATCGGCATTATAATTTGCGGGTATAGTAGGCGTTTGCAATAAGTACTGAGAGTCGACTGCCGTCCTATCAGTCAGTAAAACGTGGATACTATTTTCTTGATCTGCCTGCATGTCATCTTTACATAGGGTTTCCATGAAAGACGGCAGTCTAAGTGCATACCAAGATATTCGGCCGAGTTAGCTTGCGGAATAAGCTGACCTCCAATATAAGCACGATGGAAGGAATTTGCGTGTTGCAAAGTGTTGCAAAGTGAATACCATGTGTTGCGATTTGTCTTTGCTGAACTTAATTTTCCAAAGACTAAACCAAGTGACGTTGAAGATTCTCTGTTGCTTCCTTCTGGTTATCCTATATCCCTTCCATCAACAACAAAACAAATAAAACCTTTTGTGACCTACGAAATTTTATTCCTACAACACCCTTAACACTCCGATATTTATTTTTCGAGTGTCCACGATATTCCCTATACCGATCTCAAAAGTTCAGTTGCAATTCATTACAAGAAGTTTTAACTGATGACCCAATTACAGCAGTTCTTCAATTTCTCCAAATTATAGATATGATCAACTTTATATAATACCCAACAATTACTTTCGGATCCGCCGCTCCGTTTCTACCACCGCTTGAATTTCCTTTAATTAAATTATCGAAAATTGCGTCGTGCGACCGATTGTATTATCCCTACAATTTTCTACTCTATTCTATCCGCTTTCTCTAATTTTTTTTGTAATTCTCGACCTACGAAAGACGGCCCAATTTCTTCATTCTGGTTCCGACGAAAGAAAGTCTCAGTCGAATTAGAATTACGTCGCGGCGGACATTCCCGCGGGAAATGAAAATAGAGCTTTTCATTTCGGCGAAAATAAATTAATCAACTAAGGAAGAAACGTAACAGAAGGATTTTTTTTTTCAAAACGTAATAAATTTATTAAATTGAAATGAAAAGAGAAATTGAGAGTTTAAAATAAGAAGTTCGAAACAATTTCGTCAAAATTAAAAGTTAACTGCGAAACTATTAATAGAGAAAACCGCAAATCGCCGAAAACAATATTACAAACATTTAAGGAGTTCAAAATTATAATACGAAGACACTACTCTACGTCGCGTCTGAAGAGGGTAGAGTAATTCCCCGAAAAGCCTAATATTAATTGTTTCCTCCGGTCAATCGTACAACTGTGGGATAGATCAGTAACAGACTAACAAGTGCAATTGATAAAATATCAACATTTTTCTACAAATGGAAAATTAAAGTCAATGATGAAAAAACTGAATCAATCATTTTTACTAGACGTAGGCCTCTACTTAATCACTTCGTTCGAGTCAAAAACGATTACCTCGATTGGAAGGAAAATGTAAGATATTTAGGCATAACTATGGATATTTACGAGGCATATAATTGATTTCCAATATTTAAAAGTCTGCATTATCGGCGCAAAACAAATTCCTCATTTACAAAAAAGTTATACTACCAAAATTATTGTATGCGAGCCCGGTCTGGAGCTATGCTAGCAATAGCAGTATAAATCAGATGCAAAGACTACAAAATCATTGTTTAAGAATTATCTTGAATAAACCAAAATTTACTAAAACTAAATCTATGCATGATATTTTAACGTTTCCTTACATACAGGAAATCATTAAAAATACAGCGAAAAACTTTTTCGCCAACTGCAGCTCATCTGATAATGTAGTAATACATTCGATAGGAGATTACGACTACCAGTCTCTGCGACACAGATATAAGAGGTACAAGTACAGACGTATAAAACATATCTGTTTACAGTAAGCCGGCTATTAAATTCTAGTTCTAGTATCAGCAAATAGACTAAGATATTTTTAAGATATTATATTGTGATAGAGTAAGTTATAATTTTATTCTAATATATTGGAACAAATTTTTTATACAAATTTTTCCTGTAAATTATACATTTGATATTTATAAGCCTATTATATAAGGTTTTCTATTTTTTTGTTTGCCTGGGAAGAATTTTTGTTTTATATTTCGGTACGGGTAAATTGTTCATTTTTAAAATTTAATATGCTTAATAATAAGAAATACACTGCTTCTTCTTCTTCTTCTGGGTTAGATAGTGTTTATTGTACCGAAATAGCCGTACGACTAATTAACTCTTTCAATCGTACATTCTCAAAAATTTCAACGGGAAATTAAAAATTATACAAGGATGATGATGACGATGATGTCGTATGTCTACGTGTAGCTTAAATGTCCACATGAAAATTCTGTAACCATACGTACTTTCATAAATTTCAATTTTATCAATGTCTCGTTTCCATTTTGCTCGTGTTAATAAACGGTTTCTTTACTTTATCTCATCATATTGTCGGCTTAACAAATTATTTAATCATTGTTTGTTAATTCATTTTTTAAACAACTTACCAAGTAATTCTGGTGTTTTTCTTTGTAGGGATTTTAATGGCCATCATCCTACATGGGGATGTGTTCGCACAAATCATATTGGAAAACTAATCGTAGATGTTGTTAATGATTCTAACTTAGTTATTGCTAACGACTCGCCGACCAAATATTATCAATAGCCCACTAGATATTACTTTATCTGCAGAGATCTATCCTGCTATAACCTTGGAGGTCCTTCAGTTTCGGCTGGGTAATATCCATCTACCAATTTGCATCACCTTCTCGTAATCATCGGTACCCTTGTTGTCTCCAATGCAGTGTAATTACACATACAGTTGGAAAGTAGTGGACAATTCTCATGTGTGTTTATGTGGGGACGCTGTTACATCACAGAACAATGGTTATTATTATATGAAAACCTCATTGAAATGATAAACAGAACCATTTTCTAATCTCATAAATAACTACTGAAGAGATTTCTTCAGCCCTCTCACACAAAAAGAAAAGTATGCCGGCTTGGATGGCATTCCATATTCTGTCCCAGCGATAAAAATACTTACGAATTGTTTTAATTATTTCCTCATATATTCTGTTTTCCCAGAATCTTGGAAAGACTTTGAAGTAATTGCAGTTAAAAACGGACCATCATCTACGTCATCTTATCGACCTATGTCATTGGTGTGGCTTGAAAACAATAGAATTTTACCATCCAATATGTATGGTTTCAGATGGGCATGAGCTCGTTGGATTGTCTTTCTCGTTTTGTCGCTGACATATACGAAACATTTCACATTAAGCGATTCTTAGTCTCGGTTTTTTTAGATATAAAATCCGCTTTCGATTCAGTATCCTTTCCATGTCTGTTCCAGAAACTCGTCGCTTTCAATATTCCCGAAAAACTTTGTCGATGTATCAGTTCCTTGTTTCTCAATAGAAGATTAATATTACCAGACCCAAACAATCCGCATATAGTCCGCCACTCATATTTATGTCTTACACAAGGCTCTGTTTTAAGTCCAACCCTATTTAACATAATATATCGCTGATATTCTTAATATGAACGTCAATTTCGATTCAAATATTCTTTCATATGCAGATGACGTAGTAGTTTACAGTCGGAGTCATCTATTAATGAATTGATCCATTATATAAACCAATTACTATTAATGCGTCCATGTTACAAACGTATCTAAGCATATCTCATGATAAATGTGTATATTCTATTTTCACCTATCGGTGATTGGATACGCATCATCGAAGTATTCACATAGATAGTACTGCGATCAACTACGCTGATTCTTATAGATATCTAGGTCTCGTACTTGATAGTAAACTATCTTGATGGGATCACATTCGAATTTTATTTCAAAAAATTTTCAAAAGATTGCATATTCTTAAAGTTTTGTCCTACAAAAGCTGGAGAGATGATCCCGCTTCTATGCTTATCATATACAAATCCTACATGCGTAGCGTTATAGATTATGGCAGTTTTCTTTATGGTAATGCATGTTATAATTCGTTAAACAAACTGAACATTCTACAAAATGCCTTCGTCTCACTTTGAGGAGGATGCGACCAACTCCAGTGGCCGCTTTAGAAATTGAATGTAAAATTCCGCCACTTTCTATTTGATGATAATTCTTAAGTGATAAGTCTATGCTTAAATTTAAAGCTTTCCAAGATTCATACTTCCTTCAGTTATCACAGAAATGGAGTTTTTTTTTTTCGTAAAACGTTCTCTCCTTTGTACAAGTGCCAAACGCTTATTAAACTATAAAGATAGTACAATTCCCCTTTTTCCATCGATTTATTTTCAGTTCTATTTACACGTATCTATAGACTTCGATAAAATCAGTCATTTTGAAACGATTCTTCAGATCCATTGGCTAGATTATACACATATTTATACTGATGGCTCTAAATCCCACAATGGTTCCGCGTTGATTATTCTCTGCTTGAACGTTACTAAACTCTTTAAACTACCTAAATTTTCTTCAATATTTACAGCTGAGTGACTTGCTATTCTCAGGGCCCTTCGTTTTTACGATTCTGCAAATACAAGTTAAAATATAGTAATTTTCACGGATTCACGCAGTGCTCTCAAAGCTCTTTCAAGTTCCTCATTTAATAGTCGTCATTTTTCATCAGTATTATATGTCGCCTAAGGCTCAACGTCAACACCATTCCATGCATTCTATTTACTCACAAATTAGCCCCTTCGCCATTCTGTACCCATCCTGAGATCGCCGATGAAAACCACCTGTTTTTTCAGCTGCAGTTATTACAAAATGATCAATCGAAATTCCTGTCTCGTATTGTAAGCACAGGAATCCTTCTCCCAACTAGTCTCAGATTTCTTCTCAGCTCACAGGATAATAGCGTATACATGATCATATTTAATTACATATTAGCCTCTAATATAAATATTTAGCAAGACGTGTCGTCTGTTCGTTACAGCCCTGGTTGGAATCAAAAAAGCCCATATATATATATATATATATACATATATATATATAATATGTATATATAAAAGTCTTCCCTCTATACAGCAAATTAATAAAACGACATACGTAGCTATAAACTTAAAACATGGCAATATTTTTACTGATACTCAAGACGATGGTGAAATTAAGGAGGCATCATAATCTGCTGCTAAAAGAAATTTACCGCCAAAAGTAACAGTAAGTGGCGTTAAAAATTTTACATTGTTTTTTACGACAGTTGGTGAAAAACTTGGTGATGATAATTATGTTTACCAAACCTTAAACAACAAGCCATTCACAATACTTGTAGTGACTATATTTCAGGAGGTAGGCCGACTTACTGGCCAAGCGATAAACGGGAAAAACCTGATATAATTGACCTTTTCATTATAAAAGGTACAGCTACTAACTATGTTCACTCGGATGACATCGAAGACCTCACGTCAGACCATTTTCCAGTATTACTTACGATGATTCAAAGGTCAAAAATGAAACTTGCGTTCACAAACAAATTTACAAATTGGGAAAAGTTTCGAGTGGAACTCGACTAACGAATAAACTTGAAAGTGCGGCTAAAAACGACGGATGAAATTTAAACACAACTCATTAATTTTATCGTAACGATTCGCGAATCCGCTAAAGTTGCGACTCCAGAGATTAAAAATGATAATAATCAGGAGACAACATATCCATTCGAAGTTCGTAATTTAATTACGGAACGACGACGAGCTAGACGGATTTGGTATCAATCACGCTATCCGCTGGATAGGAACGCCTTCAATAGGATGAATAATCAACTTAATAAGTTAATAAAAGAAATTAAGAAGAAAACATTTATATCGTATAAGGGCTAATCCCGTCAGCAGTTAGACTTTTCCTGATGGAAAGCTACACGAAAAATAAAGAGACTATTCGTTAGAATTCTCCGTCTTCAGGATCAAGGAGGTAACTGGGTCAGACTCGAAGAAGAAAAAGCAGATATTTTTGCTCAACATTTAGCAAATACATTTCGGCCACATGACATTCAGACAGATATCAATCTACGAAATCATACAAAAGCGACACGTAACTATTGATCATGTCACTCTTATAGAAGTTGAGAAAGAAATCATGATGAACATTAATGTAAAGAAAGCTCCCGGAATCGACGGCATTTCTCCTGCAGTTTTAAAAGAATTTTCTCGTAATGCTGTTGTGCTCTTAACGTATATATTCAATGTCTGTCTACGCGTTGAATATGTTCCGAATTGTTTCAAAATTACATAGATAATAATGCTACATAAAAAAAGGTAAACCAGCGGAAGAAGTTACATCATACTGTCCTATTTCGTTACTTCCTATAATGTCAAAGTTCTTCAAAAAACTTTTACTTAAACGTCTAAAACCGTTACTCGATCTACCTGATCATCAGTTTGGATTCAGAAACCAACATTCGACCATAGACCAAGTAGACTTCTAGAATCGTACTTGAGTAATCGTCAATTTCGGGTAGCACACGAAGATACTAAATCTACATTTTACAGCGGGAGTTCTGCAAGGTAGTGTCCCCGGACACATATTGTACCTGTTGTATACGCAGGATTCATCCACAAATAGTGATACAGTAACAGCGGCATTTTCCGACGATACCGCAGTACTTTCCGTTAGCGGTAATCCGGTGGAAGCTACCGCGAAACTTCAACGTGTACTTAACCGTATCCGAAAATGTACAATCGAATGGAAGATTAAACTTAACGAAGCGAAATCATTTACACCTATCGTAAACTCAATGCGCAGCACAAAGTATACTTAGGTGATCTAGTTGCACCTAAAACTGAGTCAGCTAGATACCTACGAATGCATTTGGATTAGCGCGTTACTTGGAACATCAGAATGAGAGTTAAACAAATCAAGGCAAAAACGCGTGAATTATACTGTGTCTTCGGTAGAAATTTTGCATTAGATCTATCGTGTAAGCGGATATTATATACCAACAGCTTATAAAGCCAATTTGGACGTATGGTCTTCAATTATCGTGCTAAGGCCACAAATCGCAACAATATTCAGGCTAGACAGAATGTCATCCTGCGTGCAATTGTCGACGCTTACCGGTTTTCACGTAATCGGATAATGTTCGTCGACGATGTCATCAAAGACTTTGCCAAGCAGCACGAGAAACGCCTGTTTCAACATGTCAATATGGAAACCGTGAAGCTTGTAGATACTGAATTAGATATTAGACGCCTTCAGCGTAATAAACCGCGAGATTTAGTTTTATAATCAATAATTCGATTTAAGGAAGTTTTAACCGTTATGTTAATTTCTTCACACTCGTTTATATCACCTCACAAGATACGTACTGTGTTAGGTGGTAATCATTTTATTAATAGAGTTACTTATTTAACATTAAGATTGTAACGGAAAACAAAAACAAAAAAAAAAAACATGTACAGGATTCATAACTTGTGAATGGAGAACATTCACGTGCATACCCATACTAAAGAGAAGGGAGTCTCCAAAAGGAGCTCAGATTTTAAAGTCATAAGTAAAATGAGCCACACATTGAAATTACTATTGTCCATAATAAATCGTCGCATCGTTAATAAACTGGATTCCTATATGAGTGATACACAGTTTCCGTCTAAATAGAGGTCTAATAAAGCTGATAGTACAACGATATATCTCAGTTAACAGTTGGATATATGCCTGTTTTATAGACCTAGAAAAGGCGTTCGATATAGTGCAACATACCGGATTAATAAAATTGTCGTGTAAATATGATATTGATAAAGAAAATATACAGATAACACGTAATCAATATAATGCCAACAAACTGCAGCAAAAATGACAGAAGAAAAATGCCCAATTAAGCGCAGAGTCCGACAAGGATGTCCACTAACTTCCCGTCTGTTTAATATGTATTTTAAAAAAAATTAACAAAGCATCCAATTGAAAAAGCTTGAATCGAAATAATTATGTCAAATCAGCTCTGCGGATGACAATGCTCTCATCTCAGATACTCCAGGTAAGCTGCATTTACTGGAGACTGCGCCAAAGTTGCAATGAAGGTGAATATTCACAAATCAAAATAATGCAATTCGCTAAACAGCAAAGCAAGAATAAAAAAATCATCAGTGATAAAAATAGATCGAGTAGTATTAAAACGGGTCTCAAAATTCAAATATCTGACGTAGCGATAACAGAAGACGACAGAGACGACGAGGGAATCGAAATAAGAATCGGTATGACACAAAGATCATGTAATAATTTAGAATGAATACTTCGCGACAGAAGGATGAAAATTCAACTAAGGTTAAAATTACTTTCACGTTACGTATGGTCTGTTGTACAGAGAAAAATAACTCGTTTAAATAAAATTAGAAAAATAGTGAAAGAAGTCAAACATCGAAACTGAAATATCTTGGACATTACCCGACTACATCGTCTCATACAAGGGAAGATCGAGGGGAAGCGACCGCCGGATAGAAGAACAATAAGGTGTGAGCAGAACTTCGCGCAGTATTATATTATAAAGCGCAAATACAGTTGAACTGTTCCAGAATGCATGAGATAGAAAAAGAATTTGCAAAATGTTAGCCTTTGCTAGATAACGGATATGGTACCATGGTGACGATGATATTTAAACGAGATTTACGGTTGAAATCGGGTAAATAGAGCAGATTGCTCCCTTTATCTTCAAAGATGCACGGTCTATATGTTTAGAAACGTTAGCCTTTTGTCTAAAATGGCACAGTTCCTCTAGATAAATAACTAAACTTTAACCACATCGGAAGACGTATCTGATTAAACTTCACGCAAAATAAAATACACAACACATATATATATATATAGATAGATAGATATAGATATGCGAGCTATCCTCATATTTTATCATAGCGTATTCGAAAACAGTGTTATATTTTTTGTAAGGATATCGTAATTCGATTTAAAGTTTACTCGCGATTTACCGAGCATCGACAAAGAGTTCTAATATAGATGAAAAGTTCTTTTTTAAAATCTTTTTGTACGAAAACGATCAATTTTTTACGTACACAGGATGGGGTAAGTGTATTAAGTAAATGAAATACAAATATAGTAGAAATAACAGATTGCCCAGAACCGGTCCAATTGAGCTTACTGAAATCCGAATACACTATTTTCCAATATTATAATATTAAATTACATACACTTAGGCTAGGTGCACGTTTATTCCACGATGATTTATTTTTGCAATAGTGAAAATATTAAAAATTTTAAATAGTTTAGTTACTAATCCATCTACTCTATCATCGCTAAAATCGGCATTAATACGATTACAGCCGGTAAGAGTGTGTTTAACAGTATCGGTAAAGTTGCATGTTAGACAGAGTATGCGATACTCGTGTAAATAAAGTTTAAATAAACCGTGACACGTAAGAAATTGTACGTTAAAAAATAATTAGGTGTAAATGACGTATTACTGAGTATTTATTCAATGTTTGGTAAAAAATGTTTAGCTATTCCGTTATATTTATGTCACTGTGATTGAAATTTCGTTGTATAATGCTGATGCAATCCAATGTACCAAAACTGTTTAAACGTTAAAAGTTTTTGTACGTGAATGAAATAAGGTTTTACCGAATTCGTGATCTGAATTTATATAAAATATGTTAATACGTTTCTCTATATCTAAACTTAATGGTTTCATTCCTGCAATGACAATGCTTGCCAAATAGCTGGTAGTTCTAATAGGATTTAATCAATTTTATTTCTGTAGAAAAGATTTTAATATATATTCTGAAATCTCTTTATTTTTAGCATATCTTTATATACGATACTGTCATAAAGAATGTTGGGTAACGTTGTACTTTTATATAATGTTATTCTCCGTTTGTAATTTAAACGGTTAATATTATTATACGATTTATTAAATGTAATTAAAAATTTATTTATTTTACTATTAATGCATTAGAAGGGGTGAATAAAATTTTAAGTTATTAATACGACTAAGTATTTAATTTGCCCAATCACGCTTATATATTTAATAAGAATTGCGCTAAATTTTAATCTCTTATCCTTTAATTTAAACAACATTTATAATTTGACTCGAAATCGTTTATAATTTATATATTCGCGCGTTCTGTATAAACGTGGAAATTTTATTTTTTAAGGCATTTTCACACATGTTAGCAAATTGGCTATTGCGATGTCGTTTACAAATGTGAAAATATTTACTTTTTTTTTTTGAAAAATTTAGTATTATGCGTTTATGAGGAAACTATATTCCACAAGTAGATTCCTAAAATAGACCCTTACGGCACTAGCAATAGTGGTTTCCGTGTAATTTCTCATTTTTGTAAGATAGTATAGCCTTTTTTCAAAATATTTATTTATTATGTTCAAAAATTGTCTTGCGCAATAATAAATTCTTTAGTAAAAAGAGTAAATTATTTATAAATTTAAACTGTCCAAGGTGTTTGTTAAGAGTGGTTATTATTTTTGTAAAAATGTTCCATTATAGAAATTATTTCGAAATCTCTATAAAACGAACGTTTATTTTAAATAAATAACAATTTCCTAATTCGGGTAAAACTGCGAGTATCTTTACACGGTAGGTAAGAATTTGCTTCACATGCAAGCTCGTTGAGCGGACGGGTTTTTAACTGCTAGACGGCGGAGCTATTAGTCGCGTAGATATTTTCATCTTTAACGATATTACTTCCGTCTGGGGCGGCGTTCGTTTAAAATGAAAAGAAAATCTTTTAAAAGCGAGTATACGCTCTCGCATTGCCAGCGTTGATAAATTGTGACGACGCTGGATAAACATATTACAGCGCCGTATCCATTAGTCGAGAGCCCTTCGTCGTCCTAAACAAATTTTATTATATTCATTCTTTTACACGTAACAAAATGTATATATGCAATTATATACTTTATATATATATATATATATTAAAAGTATGCAGGTAGCGACTTACTAAAAAATTGCTTATCTTCATCCTCGAGTAATATTTACGGTACGAATATACGGTAAAATGAGGTCATATGTAGAACTTCACGTAACTTAGTGAGTTTTTCATCTTCAGTTTTCGCTTATTAAACAACTATTGTGTCAGTTGTGGGTGGTAATGTTAGACTGTAATTTTCAAAAAAGAAAATCTCTATTAACAGCCTACGACAACGATGCACCGTTATTAGTCAGTCTGCCGGAAGGTAAATACGTATTTAAAAATTTGTTTAACACAGAACGTATATCATCGTTTTAATTACCTACGCCAGAGTGGCACTGTCAAATTCAACCACCGAAGTTTTATCGACATACCATATGCAATATATATATCAGACCTTTCATTGATATTTTTTCAAACCTAACCAAAACACATTAATCTCCGAAATATCCGAAGAAAAACATTAATATGTAAAATATCTGTGGTGCATATTTATTTATATATATATATATATATATATATATATATATATATATATATATATATATATGTAATGTATAAAGTCGAAGCCCCTTATAAAAGAGGCCAGATAAGAGAGACAGCTGCTTATAAGAGACAAATAAGAAAAAATAAACGTACGATTTTTTTTTTTTATAAATAACCTCATTTTAGGACGGCAGTTACATTACTATAATCTTCACATATAGGTTAAATAATTTTTGATAATTTAACATGTTGTGTACGCTGATCCACTGATCAGTTCCCACTAATATTAACGAAATATTAATTATGATCAATAGAACTATAATTATTATTTAACTATAAATTAGGTCCAATGTATGTGTTCACTTAAGGCGTCTCATATCATTTGCCTTTATTAGTGTGACCATGCAGTCTCTGTTCGTGTTTGATTTGCGAATGATGACATCAACTTGTTGAATGTTCAGATCAGTACATTACTGTTCCGCTAGAACCATCGTGCGTTAGTCAGCGTCCGAAGAATTTTATTCTGCTGTCGCTGGATGATAGCTCTATTGGAAGCAAAAGCACACACCCCACTTTAACTCTATATGTTCAGATGGGATGTAGACTTGTTTGATGTAGTAAAATCTCTTGCTGTACAAATTTAGAGGCGACTTTCTGCCAATTAACCAGTACATCTGATTCATTTTGCGCTGTAACTGATGTTTCTTTAAACGTACGAATGAAGGTTATTTTAGTTCTAGCGATACAACGCGTCAGTTATAAGAGACGAAGGTTAAGAGACTTTTCAGACAATTATAAATAGTGAAACGGGCAATCAAGTTATAAAACAGTTTCGAACTGCACACGGACTGTTAGTTTTAGCCGGTCATCAACTGAAAAAATTCTCAAACATAAATCATCGCGATTCTCAGAACAAAGAGCATATTATGAGGTTTTGTTTATTTTGTTATATCGATTTTTATTTAGAATGTGAATATATTCCCACATTGAAGCTGTGCTATTTTTTTTTCTTTCCTCATTTGCCGATACTGCCTCATTATGTTTTTACCTTAATAGTTCGGCCAGAATTACTTTAGCGCGTTGTGAGTTTATGACAATTTTTACTTTTACTTTTTTTTTTCTTTTTTTAGTTTCGAATTTGAATTAAATTTCCCGTAAATGTTTTTTATTGCAGGAAACAATGTCCACTTTAGACAATAAAATTCAAAATATACCTATTTTTAGCAAAAATCATGGGCATTTCCAAAGTGTGGAAACTGTAATGGTGAACACCATGCTAATTCGAAAGAGTGTCTTATATATTTAAAAGCGTTGCAAAATAGATTAAACGTAAATAAACGTTATAATCCTGATAATAGTAATAATTATGTGATAATAATAATAGTCGTAAAACGCAAATAAATAAAATAACAAGCGTGCAGTATAGTAATAAATCATGGTATGCGTCAGTTACTGCAAGAAATACAGCGGAGCCGAATACAATAATAATTTTTCCATCATGGAATTTTTATCAAGGTTACGTGAATTAAATTTAAAATACATCTTTAATATTGTTTATAAATAGAAAACGTATTACAAAGTTTAGATAATGCTTTCGGGCTGCCATCATTCATAACTTGCGAATTCTGTCACTTGGACCGACTCCTTCTAAAGAAATTTTTTTTTTACTTTTTTTATTTTTTTGTTTCACATTCATTACACCTGGTGGATGACGGGTTAGACACGTCAGTTCTGGATTAGAAGGAGATTGAAAAAAAAATATTCTCTCGAATCTCATCATAGGCCAATTCAAGATTAAAACGGAGATTATAAGTTCCAGAGTTCAACATCGAAAACAAACGCTTCTGGATTTAGAATGGGATTTAGACTTAAAGTCGCTATAATCGCATTGACACGATACTTTTGAGTTAGTTTTAAATGTTCATTATTAAAAAGGAGTTTGTTTAATATCGGAAATTATCGCTGATGCACGGTTAGATGCATGGTAAATTTTGCTTAAAATTGTTTGTATCCATTAACGTACCGTGTGCTGCAACATTGGCTAGAGACACGAATAAATTGAGTTTAGTTATCAGGCAGGATGTTGGATAGTTTCAGAAATCGGAATAGGAGCTAGATCATTTGTTCGTTGTCCTCGAAGATTACGGAAAGAGAGCTGGAAAGGTGTTGGAACCGGAATTAATTATTTAACAGATAGCACCTTCTTCTTGCCAGCTGGATCTTGATGAGTATTGGACGCAATCTAGTTGTAGTAGAAACTTCATTCCATATTCTCGACAATTTCTTCTTATTAATTTTGAGAAGTCCGATGAAGAAAATGACAGTTGTTGTTAAAGCTATTTCACGATGATGATAACTATTATCAAGTTTTCATTCTTTACTTTACGTATGTTCACAATTATAGATTTTCGCAAATCATGTACCACATTTTCTAATAACCATTTTTTTTTTTTAAATAAGTTTATGAACAAATTTTACAACTATATCGCCTACGTACTTATATAATTCAACGAATAAACTATCAATTACAGGAGCTTAATTATTATTATACGTTTCCATAATTGCTAGTTGTATTTTTTTCTAATTGCGCCACTTCTTCTACGTATAAAATAATCGGGTAATTAGGAATTTTATTAATCATGTTTAATAAACCAACGTTTATTTTTGTTTAATAATTCTTTATAATATTCCATCCATCTAGCGTTAATATCTTTATGGCGTCGTAACAGAGAAAACCAATCCCATGTTCTTGATAACATTCGGTCTTTCGGTTTGAAAGCATTTCTCATAACCATTATGATTTTGCTATTCAGATTTTTTCAACTACTCTTTATTTTTAAACTCTCCGAATTTGCATGGCACGAATCTTTTTACTTATTTTTTTTGCTACTGATGTCTTCATGTTTATGTAGTCTTATTACCCTGTCGGAACTTTCGTCTATTGGACCATTGTTGAAATTTATTTCTTTTCCGGTGTAAAAATATCGATTTGAAGGACTTATTGCTGTCTGCCTATATTACGTCTTTAATTAATTTGTTTCCATCTGTAGCGAATTATCTTCGTTCCGTATATCGAATTTGATGTTATTTATTATTCCTAATGGATAAGGCGTGTAGATTTAAGACCCGTAGTCCGCTGTCAATAATATATAGTCAAATTAATTTGAAAATTTTTGCTATACAGGACATCAATATTTTCCAAACTTATTCTTTCATGTATTGTTTGTGTTCATTTCATTGATTCTAAGAACGTTTTAATTTTTGACAGTAATCGATAAAATAATAACTTTAAATATTATCTCCGCCTAACTGTTGGACGTCGATGTATTTTCTCGTTAGTTCGAACGTTTTTGCGCATCCTTTTTGATTCTGGCTAATCTGATACAGAAAGTAGTACTTTACATTTTGATTATATCGCATAGTATTCGAAGTTCTTAGTATTATATCACACGATATGTATTTATCGGTATGTGTATTTTCTGCCTGAGAGTTCTTTTTTTATTTGCTGTTTATTTTTTTTAATAATATATATAATTGTCTAGTATATATATATATATATATATATATATTATCATCATCATAGTCGTTGGGCTCGGTCCAAGCATCGTGATATTATGATTCACTTTAATTTTTCTGTGTAATTGGTCTCTATCTATCCCTGTATATATATATATATATATATATATATATATATATATATATATATATATATATATATATATATATATATATATTCCCGTTGAATACTCCGGCTGTCGAATGGTAGTTTATTAGATCTTTTATATTTATGTATAACTTATTATGTATAAATTATTAAAATAGCGAATATACATAATTAATAATTGCCAATTTTTTTTTTCTCCAGTCTATGTATTTCTTTGCACTGCGATAATTGCACTAAAAGAAATTCGGCTAAAATTTTATTTTTCTTTGTCGGGCGCAGCAATATCATAAGGAATAAACAAACACATATTTCCCCCCCCCAAAAAAAAAAGTGTACAATCGTGCGGTGCTAACATATGGTGTAGAAACCTGGATTCTCAGCGGAATACACACTCAGAAAACATATACCGTGGCATAACGTGCAAAAACACGACTGATGCTAGGCCTGAAACTAATAGATTAATAACAAGAGACATAGATCAGGCAACAGATAAAAGTAATACATGTTATAGTACGAGTAGGACTAACGAAGTAACTGAACGTGAACAGACAGACCAAACAGATTATAGAGTAGACTCCTAGAGAAGGGAGGACAGTTATTGGTAAGACGACGGGAAGACGATATACGTAAAAAACTGACTTTAAATAGCTAAACCAGCCTAAAGACCAGATTTGGCAGGACAAAGTTCAGAGATTTCAATTGTGAAGGAAAGACCAGCGAAAGATTTCGATGAAAGCTGGCGAATATGGAAAACTCTTAATTGAATCCGATCAGTGTGTGCACGAACAAAACAGAATCTAACAAAGTGGCCGCTGGCCAGGGACGGGCACTGCAGATACAGATCATGGCACACCTACTCGAAAGTGAATTTACTAGTGTTAGATGCACGATGAAGAATGTCATTGATGCGGACGAGGACGCTAAAAAGTTGGCGGAATACTGGTCCGAGAAAACTTAATAGACGTTAAAAAGTAGTTTAAGTTATAAATGGCTCGGACACGAATAATAATAATAATAATATATTCTCCTATTCTTCAATCGTTTTCTAGTATGATGTTTAACTGAGTTGCGGATTTCCGGTTATGGGATATATATAAGTCCTATTCGGTGTGTTGTGATAAATTTATATACGCTACACTTGAACGTGTCACCGTAACTACCATTCTTCTGTGTTAGCACCTTCGTCTCGTTCTTTACACCGCTGGTAATAGTTTTCTTAACTAACGCTGTCCATTTTGTACAATTTTGCGCCGCAATTTCCCATTCGATAGACGTTGATGTCGTCTTCGCTATCTTCAGGTTTTGTGGTACAACATCTTTGTAACGAAGTTTCGGGTGTTTGCACGGTCTTTTCCCGTATATGCCGTGCAACATCCTTTTGCGTATTCGTTCATTTCCCATGGGAATCACGTGTCCCAGTCATTTCATACGTATATATATATATTATGGTGGCAGTGCCGTATTAAATGATTCGAGGTCCGTGGGAAGAAATAGAGTGGTTGCCGGCCCCCTTATAAGGAAGAAAAAATTAGGAATTTAAAAATTATTACGTCAACAAAAATATACAAATTTATTAATTTAAACGATTGAAAAATATAGGACGTTTATTTTCATTTATTTCGATAAAATTAAAATACATCGAATGGATAATACATGTATACCGATAAATACTTGATTACTAAAAATAGTTGAAATCACTGAATTTATTTAATTATACGAAGCTTTTCGGCATTTACACCATTGTCAAGCTATATACAATTAAAATTAATTATATTATATAAACCATAAAATATTAATTTAAAACTAAGTTTACAATTTTACACAAAAATGAATTATAAATACTTAAAACTATCTGACAATGACAGTGGTAAACAACACCATCAATTATCAGTAATATAAAGTTTACAGAACAGTAGCTAGAAAATAATTATTTTATAAAAATATGTATTTGAACAATGAAAAATATATATTTATGTAATTAAAAAAAAAATCAATAGTTAGGAATAATATTTTTATAATATACTTTTTAAAATTAATTCTTCCTCAAACTTTACCATTGAATTTAATAAATTATTTTTATCCCTTTCTTTTATTATTTCCATTTTTTCAAGTAGTTTTCTTTTTTTAAAATATTTTTCTGTATGTAAAATTTTATAATTTTGATTAATATTATTTATTTTGTGTTTTAATTCTATACAATGTTTTCCAAATAATGATTTTTCATCATTATTTGTATATGAGTTTAAATGTTCTTTAAATCTTGTTATGAATTGTCTGCCTGTTTCTCCTATGTATTCTTTTTCACATTGGTTACAATTTAATTTATAGACTCCTGAATTTTTTAATATATTTTTATCTTCTATTTTGTTATTATTTATTGATTTTAATAATGTATTATTATTTCTTATTGCTAAATCGATGTTGTATTTATTAAATATTTTAATTATTTTATATGTATGACTGTCTACATAATTTATTGAACCTAAATACTTCTTTTTATCTTTTTCTATATTTATATCGACTTTAATTCCATATTTGATCAACTATATTAGGGTTATATTTGTTTCTTATTGCTATTTGTTTTATAATGGTTTTTTTTCCTTATTCAATTTATCCTTGTCTGTTAAAATTGATTTTGCTCTATTGATAAGACTTCTTAAACTTGCTAATTTATGCATTTTTGGGTGAAATGAATCTTTTGGTATTAATGTATCTGTTTGTGTAGGCTTTCTGTATATATCTATATCAATATTTTGATTAATAATGTTAATTTTTAAATCTAGAAAATTTATTATTTTACCTCCTATTTCTAATGTAAATTGTATGTTTTTATTATAATTGTTTAGATTGGATACAAAACTATTCAACTTATGATCATTCTCATCATTGTTACTCCATATTATTAAAATATCATCAACATATCTTTTCCATAATTTAACATTATTTTTAATTATTACTTTTAATGTTATTTTCTAATTTGTTCATATAAATATCAGCTAGAATGGGTGATAATGGAGATCCCATAATTAATCCACTATTTTGTTTATAATATTTATTTTGAAATTGAAAATAATTTTGATTTAAAACTGTCTCTAATATTCTTATATAATGATTTTTATAAATATTATTATTTAAATTATTATTCTTAATATATTCTATTACTTTATCAGTAGGAATGTTGTTATACATGTTAACTACATCTAACGATATTAGTATATCATTATTCTGAAGTTTTATTCCTTTTAGACAATTTATTAATTCTATATTATTTTTTATACTAAATTTATCTTCAAATTCATAATTTTCTTAAGAAAATAATTATCAAATAGTTTAAATAATCTCAAGCTATTGATGTAAGTACATTTTTCACAATAAATTATCTAGAGAATGACCTTCCAATGGTTATACTCATTAACGTTAAATATATCCGTAAGACCATTTTAACATTCGGAAAAGATTCTCGAACTCATTTATCTAGAATTAAAGAATATATATGGCTTGTTCTTTATATTTAAAAATTTTTTCAATAGTTTTTGATTATTTTTGTTGGGGCTCCCTAGTCATGCAGGGACTCTCAGACAGTGCCCCCACGTGGAGCGTTCGACTAACGATAGACAAATTCAATCCCAACTCGCGATATAAAGTACATGATGTTTTTTCATTAGTACGTAACTTGAAATTATTACGAAGAATGCAATGGCGCCTCACTGCGCATAATTTGCGTTCCAAATAATCAGTGCCTTGAATGCTAGTTCATTTTGTACGATGAAATAACGCAAATAGCTGGTCATGATGTTCGGCAAAGTACAATACGATAATGGTGATGGTATATATATTATTATATATATATATATATGTGTGTGTGTGTGTGTGTGTGTGTGTATACATAAAATTAATATTCTATACATCTATAAATGTAGTGTCTGTACGTGCATGACTGCGGTAACATTTATACGTAGAATATATAATAAAAGTAGGGCTTCCTTATGTGTATATATATATAATGTTTATTTTCTCATTTTACAATTCCCTTTGGCTATAGAGCTTTGTTCTTTATATGACCGCAAATAGAGAAACAACAACAATAGATGATAAAATGTAAATGTAAAGTAAAAACAATTATTATTACCACTGAGGAAGAGAGATGATGCAAGATCTGCCACGATTAAAACTCATTATCCATCTACACCACAACCGGCACCTTTGAAATTTTTACAATTTCCATTGCTGGACAGATAATTTTTGCCAGTTGCATTGTTGAATCCGAAAATTTTATTCCTTCCTGTCCTCTGATCTCCTTCTTTATCGTGATTTTTTAAATCTAATATGTTCTTTTATCGATATTTTTTCCGAAGACGTTCGATACTTTGTTATTATATCGCATCCGATCATAACCCTTTCTTCGACGCCGGAAATTTTTTAAAATTTCTTCAACCGTATCGAATATGATTTATCCGCATCAAATGTGCCAAATAGGTAGTAATTGAATAAATGTTCTTTAATATGCACTAATTCGCATCGTTTTCTATTTGTTTAAGTTGTATTTAGTTCGTGCTACTCTACTTCCTATTCTGTTTAAGGTTGGCACCTACATTTAAATCGTTTCCTATTGAAAGTCAGGTTACAAGCGCTTCGAGTTCTACGAGATTTTAATCTTTTATACTTTGATTAGTGTTCCAGAACTATTCCTAAAAGGGTATGTTTCGATTTTAGTCTTTCGTTAGCAAGTTCCGTATAGTTATGTATAGAGTGTGGGGATCATTATTTGTTTGCCATCGTTCTTTTTTGCTTGCCATTGTATTCGTACAACTTGTGTAGTTGCTTGCCAAGGGGTTACGTCGTTAATTTTATTGACAAATCACATTTTTAATCGCATATTACCATCTCGACGTTTCTGTTTCACATTCTCCGCAACACCGTGCTACAACCAATCGGCGTCGCAAAATATTTTTTACTTTCCGGTTTGATACGACTTTATTATTTCATTTTATCGGGCGTTGTTCTTTGGAGCGTAACGCACCTGGAATCGGTTAAATATGCTGTTACGTATTGGCTATACATTATAATTAAAAATATGACGACACTTATCCTTCGACACGTCACGTTTTATTAACAAATACGTTCGCTATTTTTAATTTATACTGCATTTTCGATAAGTTCAGGATTTATACGATACCATATCATAAGAGCTATCACGATGTGGACATATAGGTGAAGGAAGGGTGCCTAGCAGATTAAAAACAGATTTTTAAATGACACCTGATAAAGGTAATGAACAACAAAAGTAGCCCAACCAATCTAGGGATTTAATAATTATTTTTAAACTGTTCAGGATAGTTTAAGATATTTGATAACGGTTTTCAGCTAGAACGTTCGTCATTTCTGGTTTTATGCGCAAAAAAAAAAAATCAAATTTTACAACCGTCGTCGGTTCAATTACGGTTTTATATTTTCCCGATTTTTTCGCCACGATTTTTCGAACGATGTGAAATTCAACAAATTGTTCATTTTTGTTTCTCCCATGCAAAAGTCTCGCCGTTATATGTTACTACTTTAGGAAGTTACAAATGTTTTGGTAAGATTTTTATGTAGAATCCAATATTCCAATGGTAATTATGTATTGCGCGAAATGATCGTATTGCATAAAGTGAATCACACTCGGTTTATGGATGTTCATGTGTGCGCTGGTAACAATGTGTTCTACAATGAGACTCAACCTTTATTGTTACATTATATGTAATGGTATTTTCCTTTTCAATCTACGCGTCTCTTGAAGGTTATTAATTAAGCTCGTTGCTAGTTCGGCTGCGATCTTATTACCATTGACAGTAATTGGTTCTGAATTATGTTTGCATTTTGTAAACAGTATATAATGTGATTTTTTACCCCATCGTTTTTACGAACTGGGATTGAAAAAACGGAAAAAACCCTGTTTATTTCAGTCAAATAGTTCTCGTGTGTAATAAATCCAACGTTGCTTTTTAGTTTGTCGATTGGTTTTTACATAATTTATTCAATAAATCTCATTAATATCGTTATCTAGATAAGTAATAATAAGACAATTTTATCGAGGGAGTTGCTGAGTAGAGTGGAGATTCGGCATTGAAAAAATGAAATTAGCTGATTTGCGCAGGTGCGTAGAATCTGTTTTATACTTCGAGCGTGTAACATATGCGTTAGATGTTATGCGAAATTTCAAGAAGTTTCTATCCTCGCGTGAAATAAATTTCACAAAAGCGTATATCGATTTGGCATATCCATTAGACCGAGTCTTATTTACGACCGTTTTCGACGGCTTCCCGGAATTACCGGGCAACGTATCGATTTTTCATATTATCCCCCAAAGGGAATATAGACGATAAAATATATATCGTCCTCGTAATAATAATTGAGTCGTTCGTCTTTATAATATTTCGTATTTACTGCACCCACTGTGGATTGCTTAAATCTTCATTCCAAGTCGAGTTTAATATAGCTCGAATAATAGAACTTCCGCGAAACTCGCATATATCGTGAACAGGCTAAATCACTCGCCGTTGTTAACTTCGAGAAAACAGTCTGTTCGTATATAATCATAAGTTTTATCGGGTATTACGGGAAGAGAAATGATAGGAACATTAATAAAATATGTGATTAGCGTCGGCAATAAAGTCGGCACCTGCAAGATGTTAGCAGTAGGAAGATATAGTATGGTTCATTTGGAATAATGAAGAAGAGAGACGATTTTTTCGGAATCGTAGTCTGCATATGGCGATTACGAATGGACGAATTTGGTTATTGTTCCTAGAGAAGATCAATGTGTGATGAATAAGCCATGAGAAGTAGTCAGCGTCAAAATTTCCGCTGACTCCAGAGTGGACGGGAATCTATAGGAACAATGGAGACACCAACATCCTGAAAAAGAGCTTATATAATCAAATCAAAACGTTATTAATTCCTTTCCCTATAAACATGTCGTAATGCGCATATTTATATTTGTCTATATAAGTTCATTCGTGAATGTAACTTAGCGGTATTTATATAACGTTTTATACTGCAATTTGTAACGGGTAAACCTTGTGGAAGCCCATAAAAAAAAGTTTTATTATATATTTAAATTTCGTAAAATGTTGTATTTTCGACATTAACGGCGATGATTTTTCGTTATATGTTTCAGATCGAAGAACGGAGACGGACGTATTCTGTAGTGATGGAATACCATATTGATAGCGACCAGCACCAAAAGTAAGTTTTAATGTCGACATAAGTTATTATAGACTATCTATAAAAATTAATACGATAAGAAAATCGACATATCTATTGACAAATCTTGTGATTATATACTTAATGTGCTTGGTGGTACAGACAAGTACGTTGTGTGTAGTGATAATCTTAGTTCGCTCCTAGCTATAGAGAACTGTCCATTCAGATTTGATGCCCACCCCTTGATTTTCGATATATCAGAAAAATGTCTAAAAATTATACGTCTAGGCAGTGTTTTAGAATTTTGTTGGATTCCTAGTCACTGCGAATTTAAACTTAATGAAACGGCGGCTGTTGTTGCTAAACAGGCTTCCTTGTCAGGTATTCCACTCCCATTTATTCCATCATCAGATCTACGCATTAAACTATCACGATTCTTGGTACGAATATTGGAGACCCTCAATAAAGGTAAATATTTTATGTTCCGGTATTTTCATGGTATGCTCGTATTCCAATATCTATCCCCTAATAAACTTTGCAGATTTATTACCATAATTTGTAGGTTACGCGTGTGTCATTCCCGTATAAAGTTAAATTTTTCAAATGGGGATAATCAGTGACGATATACTAGTTATATTTCCATGAATTTCCTAGATAATAAGGTCACATCAGTGGTGGATGGCATAAATTTGTCAGTATGGATAACATTACTATATCACGATATCTCTGCTAGGAGCGATACTATTGAAGAAAAAAAATACCATACCCACATATACGTTATATTAAAAAAAATATTAAATATTACAATCAGGTGAATAGGTCTTAAACTAGCGGTGTGGCAAAAAGTTCACAAAGGAGCCTCACAACTAAAGCTACGGGCAAATGATACATTTTTAAAGGAATCAGACCACGATATGAAGTTTTGAATCCCGAAGGAAGTTTAGAATTAACGACATCAACTTTCGTAACCATTTGCATTTGACGACATATTTAATGGCTGTCTGCGTAATATTCGATGGCTGGTCGCGAGTAGAGGTCAGCGAAAGAGTATATAAGTGGACTCTTGTACAGCAGGAAATTGGACCTTCACTAAATTTTGATAATTATTACGTACAGTAGAAGAGGTGGAGTCTCGTAAAAGCTAGTTTTCCATTCTTCGTAACACAATAATTTATATTTATATATATGTGTCTGTATGCGTTTCAGTTCATTTTTTGCATGCATATATATATATATATATATATATATATATATATATATATATTTATACGCATAAAATGTTTTAAAGTTTCTATTTTGTAATGTCGTGGGGATAGCCTAGTGGCTAGAGCTCTTTATCATCAAAAATTAAAAACAGAAATAATCCTCATATTATTATCGCGTGGAAAGCAATGCCGAACCACCACGCATAACACTGTATGCGCGCAGGTTACAACATAATACACTACAAAAATAAGCGGGGCTGCATTTAGTCTTGACGACAAAGCGATTACAATCAGTTCTCCCGGGTTTGTGTATCTATTTACGTTAACGCCATATTATGATTGCCTTGTACGCTACTTACACTGTACAACAAAATATGTATAGGTAAGTAGTCGCCTACCTCCGATACGGAGACGGCAATTATATAGAGAGATGTATATTATCGCGAATTTAGAGTAGAAGGGTGCATTGGCAAATAAAATAAACTAATCAAAATATAAAATTAGAAACAAATAAATATATATATAAATCGAATTAATATGATATTATTTGTCGTATTTTACGACGGTTAATCGGAGATACTTAGAACAATTGCTAGTAGAATATAAATAATAATAAGATATACACATAACGTCATATAGTGGTAAATTGCAGAAGAAAATACATATTTTGTATAACGAATTTTGAGGAATTTTTCGGTTATAGAGAAGAATAGGCGGATAACGTATGTTGGAGTACTACCTACATTATAATATTTAGTATTGTCCGGTAGATAGTGCAACTTTTGCACGTTAGAAATGTTCATTTAAGCCGCGAGATGTTTTGGAATATGCATAAAGTATCGTATATATATTTTTTAATTATTTAATTAAAATAGAGAAATCAGAACCTTCTCTTAAGAGAAAAAATGATTACATTTTTGTTTTAAATAATCTAGTCGCTGTGTTTCATTAATTCTTTTTTTTTCTATTGTGAAGACTATATAGTGTTTGACAATAACGATGATGAAGCTGATAGCACGTCTGAAGAGGTACATTCCAAGGAAGCGACTTATTTCATTACTTCGGTGAATTATATGTGTTTCGGACGTTTAAGTCGTCTATGAGTGTCTGCTTTTCCAAACTTTTTTGCATGTTTGCAAGCAAACCTGGTGACTTCATCGATGATCATTGGAATTTTTAACTCTTTGTGTATGTCATTATTGCGTTCAAATCGATATGCGCGGATGATCGTAAGAAGTGCAACGTTTTCGCGTCTTTGTATGGAGTCTATGTTGGAAGTACAACCTACAATTGTATTCCATAAATCCGAAAATAGGTTTAACAATGGCCATATACAAAAGTCGTTCATTTTCAATAAATAGCGTTGAGTTACTTCCTATTAGCCAATGAATATGTTTCATTTTTGCTTTTATTTTTACACATTTCTACCGGATATGGTGCTTCCAATTTAGAGGCGAATCGATGTGCAACCCTAGATACTTAACTGACTCTTTCGGCGGGATTATCTGCCGACTCGGCGTCATCAGAATATTTTCTGTTATCCGCATGGTGAAGTTTATGTGTACCGATTTTTCACTGTTAACTTTAATTATCCAACGTTTTAGCCGAGCAAATAATTAATTAATTTATTGTTTGCTGTTTGAATCTTATCTATAGGTAGAATTGTTGTGTCATCAGCAAACATAGAGATGTACGATTGTTTGTTGGGATATCGACTGTGTAAAGGAGATAAATTATAGGCCCTAAGACACTACCTTGTGTTATTCTTGCCAGTACCATTAAATGAATAAAATCATTTCAATATATGAAATCATATATGTGGTATACAAATCATTCAAAAATTAACTGAAGTTACAAGAAGAAAATAAGACTAAAATCGGTAGATCTGGAATGATTCTTAACAACTGGTATCGAAACGGTCTAGATAGTGAAGCAGAGATCTGAACAGTATTGTGCGCATCCATCCGTGAGATCTGAGCAGTATTGTGCGCATCCATCCGTGGGCGTCCCATCAGTTTCTTCAGGCAGTGCACCGTCAGGTTCATTATATTATTTTTTACTTTTTATGTATATTCGCACGTTATTTGTCTCGCCATATATATGGATGTTTAATTTGTGAATGTCTATGAATATTAAGTTTATTAAAAATTAAAATAATTAAGAAACTTAAAATATATATTTGTAAGTTGATTACACCGTAGTTCGGGGCTACTACATTAGCTAGTTATACGCCCACTCTCGTCTGTTCGTAACAAAAAATAATATTAATGACGCGGCAATCGTTATAATATTTTTCCACCTTTTCAGGTGTCATTATAAAATTTTGACGCAAAAATTATAAATTTTATGCGCAGTTATTTATTATACACACCGTTTTCTAGGTTTACTTTTTCTTCTGTTTAAATCTATTTCTAGCCAATGGGCTAAGATGGTATAGCAAAGGTCAGGACGTGAATGGTACATAGTTAAATGAGTAGTTCCTATATTAATATGTTATTTTTTAATAATTTACATAATTTCCATTCCAGGTCTAATGGCTTAATTCTCCTCGACCTGTGAATTTGCATTTATGACGAGTTATCCAATCACCTAATTGCAGATCAGTTAGCGTGAATATATCACTGCTCCTGATGTTTGATTATCATCTTTTTAATTATGTCGGCTATACACTCCATGCTAAGGCCGTCGTGTATAGTTTTGTTTCTTACATATCATGGAGCATCGGCGATTAATCTAAGAGTAATATTTAGATATTTTCGTATTTTCATTATATTGTTTTTTTTTTACTGCGGCATCAAAATTCGTATCCATACCTCCATACTGGAGCGAGTATTTGGTTGTATCTAAGTTGGGATTGAATTCCTATTAACCGGTACAGCTTTTTAGTTTTGATTCTGAGTTCAGCCTTTTTCGTATCGATATTCTTACGTTAACATTATTTTTTAAAAGGTACAATCTTATTATCTATTTTGATGTTTAATGGCTCTATATGGCGACGACTTCAGCATACTTTATGTGTAGACTTATTTTCATCTATGAACTGTGAATAATTTTCAATGTATTTATGTAAATATTTTTTAAATTGACACATTTCACGTCAACAAGATAATATAAAATTTCGTTAGCATTAAAATTTCGTGTACCTTATAGCGAACATGGTGACTGAACGGGTTAATAGAACTATTTTTTCTTTCAAACATCCATATTGCCGGCACATGTATGTTACATATATATATATATACGTATATCGATATATATATATATATATATATATATATTATTTCAATAGTGCAATGTCACCGGTTATAGTTGCTAATATAACTACGTAGACATTTGCACAAAAAAAAGTGTTTCTATAAAATTGTAAATATGTAGGTGTATCGCCGAAGATATAAGTTTACTCACTACGCTGGAAAAAGTATAAGAGAGAGTATCAATCTGGTGTACAACACGGAAGGTGCATTATGCAAATGTTTCTAGTTTTTCGACGAGAATATTTTCCCAATTTCTTTTCACCATTACTCAGACTCGATCCCTGTTATATAAATATATATATATATATATATAGGTGTACATGTATGTATATATGTCCGAATTATGTTGACTTCTCGTTTCAGACGGTGTATAATAGTAATGTTTCAAAGCGCAATAAATGTATATATACTCGCATAAAAAAACAACACAAAAACATAGCACAAACCGACTTCGAGACTTCTTTATATCTCAATATATCCGCTCTATACTACATCTGCTATATCCGAGACTGCGGTGGATGGAAACAAATAAAACCGCATTATACCGCCCAACGAGGAGGACGAATAAATTGCCTCCCATTTTATTCGCGGTCGTAAGGAGACTTTCTTCGCCTTTCCTAATTTGACAGCTTCTCTATAACGCGTCCGTCATTTTCTTAATGTATACCACCACCATCGTCCGTCCGCGGTAACGATTACTTAGGTACGCGGTTTGTGTTTTTGTAGGTAGTTTAAACCGATTTTTCAATTTCTACGCTCGACCGACCTAAATATTGTACTATCAAT
Organism: Coronaproctus castanopsis; assembly: GCA_032883995.1. Lineage (NCBI taxonomy): Eukaryota > Metazoa > Arthropoda > Insecta > Hemiptera > Monophlebidae > Coronaproctus > Coronaproctus castanopsis. The sequence goes on along the minus strand of CM065052.1, from coordinate 13,499,041 downwards.
CGTCGACACACTCTAAACTCGTAGCGGGTCGAATGGAAATGATCGTTTTATTTTATTGAAATTTAAACGAATAAAATTAATGAAAATCGGTAAAACGTAATAGATACACGAACGTGCAATGAATAGGTCTAATTAAGGGTCGACATTGAGTGAAGGCATTCTAAAGAAATTGCACTTTCGAGAAATATATCTTTTTAGCACCCGAATCGGTTCAAAGTCGTTCCGGTTCTTGAAATTTTAGTCTTATTCACGAGTTGGTACGATACACGTAAGCTCGTATTTTAATTATGAGTTCGTTTTTTATCATTCAAAATCATAATATATATATTCGAAATACGGTTTCAAATAAGTTATTTATGTTTTAGCCGTAACAAGATGGCTAATCATTAAAGACGAGTTTAGTTTATTTAAGTAGGTATTAGGTGTAGACTAAGCTAAATTAAACATTAGTGTAATTTATAATGAGAATTCAGAAAAAAATTGAAAATTCATTATCACTTGAGTACATATAATTACTGTCATCGTAACATATACATCTATACTATCTCTACTAGTATATAAAATTGTAGTGTCTGTCTGTGATTTGCGAATATTTTCATTATAATCACTGCACTGGGTTATTTTTATTACACATAAACAGAAAATAGAGATTTTTTTAATTTCTGTCCATCTGTCTATCTGTTTCCTGTCTTTCTGTCTGTCTGTTCCGATTTAACTCAAACACACTATTAAAGTAATAATGATAAAATTCACACAACTTACAGCCTATATTATCGGATTCGTTCTAAGCTTTATTTCACATTGATATTACAAAATAAATTGCAATAATTTAAATTTTAATCAGCAGTAAACAGCGATATCTCTGCCAAATCGTTTAAAATTTAACACGTTTTCCGGTTCGAATGTACCTTCAATACTAACACACGCAATGTAAACCACGTTTGGTTGCGTTAGCGGTGTGGTCCAAATAACGGACGGATATATATATATACATACACACATACTATACCAATATATAAACCTTTTAAAAGAAGGAGACAGAGATATTATATTAAAAAAACAATTACACAGGTGAAACCGTGGGTAATTTCTAGTGTATATATATATATATATATATTCTTCTTCTGTGGTCGTAATTCCCCAAAAGGAATGCCTTGACCATTACACTACGGCCTTTACAGTCTTTTCAATTTCTTTCTGCCGCTCTGTCCGACTTGCAGCCACCCGTCTGCAGTCTGTAATTTATTTCTATAAAACGTTACAGATGGTATCTGTCCAACTGATGTTTACCCTGCCGGGTGGACGAGTGCTCTGCATTCTTCCATCAATTATTTCTCGCAACATCGTATGTTCGATGACAGAAAAAACGCAACATCCTTAAAGAAACATCGTTAGATAGCCTACGCTTGAAGTCCAGTGTATTCAAAATAGAGTCGTTCATTCGCTTTGCTGTCTAAGGTATTCGTACCATACGTCGCCACACCCATATTTAAATACTGGAAAAACTAAACAATTACTAACTGCTTCTTTACCGCGTTTGTGACTGATGTGTCGCGCCAAATTCTGTTTAATCTGCTCGTGGTGTTCTGTGCCAGCTGGCTCCGCGATTTTGTCTCACTTGTTGAAGAACCGCTATCTTATGCCGTTAAATAGTCTATGAAACACAACACTACTGGGATATTATGCTCTCTATTTTTTTCTATTATCTGGCGAATGCTTAGTATTTGTTCCCGAGCGCCTCTTTCGCTAACAAAGCTCGCTTGTTCCTCTGGAATTTGTTTGGATGCAAATGCTGCTATCTTCTATTCATGATTCGAAGCATTACTTTGCTAAGAGGGATATATATATATATAATTAAAATTAAACATTAGTCTAAATCGTTAATATTGTTATCTATTTTCCATTATTATGATCATTAGTATTATCATTTAGTGTATCATATAGGGTGACCCAGAGAAGACGGATGGTTTTGTTTTTTGAATAGCGCATTTGGTAACACTGCTATAGAGGAGAAATTTGTTTTTTGTGCAACTTCAGTTTGCATAGCACCCTGTAATGGGAAGGAGCGTCCGTTCTACGTGGAACGTTATTTTCGGCATGAATCGATCACGACGATACAAAGGTAGTTTCAAAAAGAATTCAATGTTGCGCGATTTTGTTGCGATGATACCTTAAGAGACGCGTTTACGAAACACGTCCCCGAGATCTGGATAAACTAAAAAGTCGATCTGAAGAAATTACAAAAATTCAGCGACCTATCTGCTCGAAAATGTCTTCGAAAATTTTGTGAAAAGACTGAATGAATGTATCGTTGCAAATGGCGGTCATCTTAACGATATTGTATTCCACAAATGATTGTGAGCTAATCTCCAGTATTCCTATTTTTAAAATAAAATTTCATTCAACAATTTTGGTAGATTAGTTTTTTGAGTTATTCAAAAAATAACAAAGCCGTCCGTCTTCTTTGGATCACAAAAGAACAGTACAACAAGATATCCTTGTGTTAAATGTTCTTTACGAATATACTTACATAAGAGAATGAAAATAAATAGTCCCTACTATAATCTTGAAAATATCGTTAAATTATTTAACCGAATGTTAGCGGTCGAGTTAACTATATTAAATATTAACGCGTGTTAGCCGTAATAAGAGTTTTAACGGAAAAAATTAAATACGATACGTATTTGTCATTACCATTATTGTTACTTTTATCATAAATATTGTCTCTAATCTAATTCTAATCAAATTGCTCCATTCGATCCACTGCTGGGTGTAAGTTATTTCCCAATACCTTGCAATCCGTTCGTTAGCTTTGTTCAACCATTTAATGCCTCCCTATCTAGCATATGGTTCTACCATTACTTCTCAGACCTTCTCTAATGGTTCACTCCCTAATCGGTGTTCGGAGATTTATTCAACAAACGTCTAAAACTCAATACCGCAATTGTGGAATAAACCTGACGTCGTACTTACACATGAAATATTGTCTCTGTTGTTATTAAAATTATACACTAAACTTTATTATTATTACTGTTATTGTTGTTGTAATTATTATTATTTTCATTCTTCAAAAAATGTCGCCAAATACAAAATTAAACGATAAGAAAGCAGTTAAAATCGTTAAATTTGTATCAAAAGACGCAAAGCTTTTCGATTCTGAAGCCATTTTCAAGTTGACATAAATCACGATACGCCTCTATTGATCCATTGCTGGATGTATGCGTTCACCCCTTTTCTTCCGTCTACGTCGATAACTGTCATCTTTCATTCACTTTACAACGGCTGACCTTTCTAATCATCCTGCCAATTTGTGCTCGGCCGCGACTTCTGTATCCTTCCTTTAGTAGCCATTCCGTTATTCGTTTCGTCCACCTGTCATCATCGCATGGATGACCCAATTTCATTTTAGCCGCGCTGGCTGCACTTTCTATTACATCTGACAGTTCAGTCTGCTATCTTATCCATGTATTTACTTTCCTGACTAACATCTTAATTCCCAACATTGAACTCTCTGAGTTAGATTGTGTTATTTACCACATTCACCATCGAATTAGTTTTTAATCAAATCTTCTATTTCTCGTTGCTTTATAATATTGTACATCTAGATTAATTATTTCCTTACATTTAAATTTTTATTATTGTTATTATTATTATTATTGTTTGTTTACTATTGTGATTATTATTTTTTAAATTTATCTTATGTACATTTGAAAATGGCTTAGTAGTCGAAAAGGTTTGTCTTCTAATTTAATGGTAGAATTTCGAATTTGGGCGTAGGAAGTCCTTTACAAAAGTTTACATAAATTTAAGGGTAACAGTCGGGATGATAAAACATAGTTCCAACCGTTTATCATAAAACTTAATAATATTATTATAATCCAGTATATATTAAAAAGAGAAGAAAACATAATGCTTGCCGGTGAATTATTATTATATTATTATTAGTACTACTATTATGATTTTTGATATATATATATATATATATATATATATATATATATATATATATATATATATATATATATACCTATGCACTCATACGCATACATATACACATATCAAAAAAAACATATTGGAATAACATTTATATTATTTAGATATATTAACTAGAACGGATTGATCACTTATTTCGAAACCAATTTTTTTTTTTTTGCATTATTAAGTGGAAGTACTGAAGCCAATGTGAATAATTTTTATTTTTACTTATAACAAGCGGGATATTTGTGTCTATTATCTTCTTGAATGTGACAGCACTGATACATGGTATGATGGATTGTATCGGGAGTATTTGTCTTGCAGTTACTCAGCTTGGCAGATATTCTCTATTGAAAAAGAAAATATCTATATTATTATTATTATTTAGTATAATATCAATTATGTTCTATTATTAAGAAATACACAGAAGGTTCATCATCGGTTCCTTAAAAAACGTTCTATTTATAAAATCGCAGACGTTTCGACCGATGAAATTTTAACGAAATTCCTCTGTTATTCGAATCTGCATAAATTTTCTGTCTATTATCGTAAAATTATCGAAACGGATAATGGGTGAAGCGGTCAAAGAAAAAATTCCTTTTCTTAAAAAAAGCAAAAGGAGGAACATTATTTGGGAAGTACGACCGTAATCTATGACCGATCTAAAAATAAGCATAATAATAATAAGAAGAAGAAGATGAGGAAAATTCTAATAAAATATAGAAAATGCCTGTGTACATAATCAGAAAGATGTGCAGCTGAGAACTAAGGTCGATTGCTTAGAAATAATAAGATCGCGTTGGGACACGCGGGTACGAACGTAATAAAAGCGTGATGAAAACAATTTCTTCCTTCATCGAAGGCTGGCTGGCTGAATGCAGTACGACCTTAAATTGGATTTTAAATTGAATTTCGTATTCACACGGCTCATCCTACAACCACGACCATTCGAAATACGTAATTTATATATATATATATATATATAATATATATATATATATATAATATATATATATATATATATATATATATATATATATATATATATATATATATATATATATATATATATATATGTAATGATTACTATCGTGATCCAGTTTTCAACGAGACATGTACAGGAGCTTAACTTTCATATATTATGTAATAACAATAAGAAACACAACGCAGATATATGCATACGTGAAAAAAATATATACATACATATCTGTTCATAGATATAGATATATATATATATATATAGATAGATAGATAGATAGATAGGTGGATATAGATGTGTATATTTATAAAGTATAAGTGTATTCGTCTCGGCATTTCGGAGACCGGTAATGGTTTAGTTTTGGGGCGCAAACAATAGCTTGCATGCACGCCTGGTTCGAATGACAGCTTTCTTAATAATACGATGTTATGCTATCGTCCCATTCGACGAATTTTATAACATTGGACGACGACTGTCTTTATCCGTCTATCCGGATTTTCCTCTTCCTACCACCCGACATCGAAAATGCGGAAAGATGTAAATAAATTAAGGATGTTCTTTTTATCATTTTTTATCATTTTAATTCATCAAAGACGGGAATTTTTTTTGTGTGTGTGATTTCCTTATGAACGTTATATAGACACCCCAAATTTAACCGAAAAACCAAAATTCAACAGGTTCCGCGTGCCGTTCTATATCGTAGATTTAAATTCTATAATAGACTTTTCTTTTTTTTAAATCTAATTTTATAATTTTATAAAAGCTTTTTTAATTCGATGCAAGTTTTTCGTTTTAATCATAATGTTCGCTATATATGGCGTTCGGTATACTTTTAAAAAATCGTATCGTACATTTTGACTAATATATTTTATTTTAGTCGTTTCAATTTTTCCGTAAAAATATATTTAGATCATTTGGATTATTCGGGATCACCTGAAAAAGGAGGAATTCTCAACTGAATATTAGATATTGTTATATTAGTTAAGTATATTTTTATATAATTTTTTTATTATTATTATAATTCATTTATTTTTACTTATTAATTACTTTACCTCGAAAATGATATAACGGCTAAAAAATTCATTATAAATTATATTAATAATTAGAGATTTTTATAAATAATTTCATTGTTTCTTTTTCAATATATAAGGTACATATCTACTGTTTCTATAAACCGGCCTCTTGTGAATGTCAATTCTGTAAACCGGCCTCTTGTGAATGTCAAACATGGTGGAAAGGAAACTAATTCATCAATATCACACACGCATAGTAATAATAATAATAATAATAATCTAATCATATCATATTTACTCTACTTTTAAAAAGCCGAATTTTATGAGGTGAAATATATATCGCTTGATTGATAATTTAATTATCTAATAAATAACTTATATAAACGTGTGTGTGTGTGTATTGGATGCCTGTGTTAGCGTGGAGCGCATAAGTGTAAACTGTTCCAAAAGATTTTATTTTTTATATTGTTTCAGGATTTTTAATTATTGTCTTTGACGTATGTGTTATTTGGTGATATTGAAATTGTTGTTTACTATGAAATAATTAGTGAATAATTGAAGAAAGTTATGACTTTATTTGTACTTATATCGACAAATAATTTCACCTATTCCGATTCATTCTCACTTCATAGTGCCGGAGTTATTCTTCAGAAATTCTCAAAATATCCACATAGATTTAGGATTATTTCCGGCAATTGTTGGTATTGGAATTCATCTTGCTGCCGTTATTGTAACGACTGTTGGTTACGTGGTTTCTGTTGCTATTAAAATTCTTGCGACTGTTTATGTTCTTAGAGGAGATGCGTGCAACTGGAAATTCGTATCCGTCACTTAGCCGGAATTAATAAATTAATTATATGTGAACAATATGGTACGAGAATTTCATCAGCCCAGTTGGAAAGTTAGTAGGTAAGCAGTGATGGAATATTCACGTAATGCACGAGCGTGGGTATTTCCCAATTTTAATTAATTACATAACTAGCGAGAGACGCGGTTATTATTTGGCGCGAAAAATTTATTCGGATACTTACTCGTTATTTAATCTCGAAAAATTTGTTCCATTTCAAACGGATAAAAAGTTATTACAGAAAAAAAAAGGAATGAAATTACTTTTTCACCTTGTCGCGATATTTTAATAACGCTAATTACTATTTCCAGTTATCCGACTTTAATTCTTAATTTCGGCGGACGACTCGAAATAATTAAAAAGTACCGTAGAAAATTCGCGGACGAGACGGAAAACAGAATCGTCTTAATTAATTGGTTGCCGAAGGAATTTATTAGATGTGAAAGATTAAGAATTTACTAGATGTGAAAGGTTAATATTAACGAACCGAAATTTAATCTCCGTCGTTATCGGAAGCGGGGTTCCATTAATTAATTAATTGAATTCGTGTAGCTCGGAGTCGAATAAAAGTTTTCGTAAGGTTTCAAATAAAAAGCGACGTCCTTTCCTCACGAAGGAAATCTCTAAAGATCGGTACCGATGGGGCGGTATTTTAAACTATTTGATGTGCTTAGCCGTCTGTTTGAAGAATATCTTGCTGATAAAAAACATCTAACAACGTGTTTACTTCTATCATTGTAATATCGTAGCGTTGGTGTCTAAAACGAAATTAATTTATGATGATGATGAATATTATTATTATTTATTTATACGTCATCTTTAATTCTAATTTCCATTAATACTTACATTTCCAATATTATTACATGTCTTAATAAATACGATGTTAATATTGCAGCATTCCGTGTAATATTCGAAATAAATCGATTTGAAATTCGTAATAACCATTACGAGGCGCATTTAAAGTTAGGAAAAAATGAAGTTCGTACAAAAACGCGATCCTTCTCGTTATAGGATATCGTGATAACTGAAACTAGACAAAAAACGAATCTCTCTCGTGTGTACACTAAACGTGAAGCATGCAGTTTTGCGCTGTAGCAGTGTTACAAACTGCGCTATTCAAAAAGCAAAACTATTCGTCTTCTCTGGATCATCCAATATTTGAAACATGTGAACCGTTTACATCAGCCAATTTCAAGAGATGAAGAATTTAATGAAGCGAGAACGAATTCGGTGAAAGCTTTTCGATATTAGAGTACCTTGATTATACTTCGAAAATCACCTTCCCATAATGAAATTCGAAATTATTCATTGCGAGAACGAGAAAACTACATTCCTCGGTATCTATATTCATTTCGTTCTCCCTTTCTGTTTCACGATATCACGATACACCTATATCAACCTACTGTTTGGGTGTGTATATGTGGTGTAAACATTTCCTAAGTCTTCTATCTTGCGCGACTAGATCCAATTAATTCCTGTTCATTTCGCAATATTATCCCTCCTACCTAGTCATATGTTTTCCTCGTGTATGACGACTGTCAGCCACCACTGTATCGTACGTTCGGTCCAGTAATCATCGTCTTGTCTTGCGATATGTCCTGCACAATTCTATGATGATACTACCGTATTCAGTCATTTTGTTCGCTGTTTTATTCGTGGAATCGTCTTGTGATCCTTGAGTCCGATATTAAGAATAATTTTTTCGTGTGTCATTTGAGTTTTTCTAGTTCTTTTAACTTTTCCTTCTCAGTAAACCATCTCCGTACCTTAAGACCGACAGCACGCGCTGATTTATATAGTTTAGTTTTTATTGTATTTGTTATCTCTTTACTTCTGAAAACTTTTTTTTTAGCTTTCAAAATGCCATACGTATTCTCTTTTTAATCTCTAATTGCATCGTGTTTTACTTTCCATTATATATATATATATATATATAATATATACGAATATCATCATTGTCATATTTTTCGTTGCCGAGCGTCGTGACTATTCCATCGTGCGTTTATTTTTACGTACAAAATGATATGTATATGCGTATAAATGCGAAGAAGGTTTCAATTTTAAAATTACATTTCACTTATGTTGATTAAATATTAATGAAGAAGCATTCACATACACACCTTGCGGAGCAGCCAGAACATCTTTGCTGATGTTCTCCATGATACAATCATTGCTGAATAATCGTTTATGGTAAACTATCTTAACCACACGGGATTCGATACATCACACGGCAGTTCGGACAGCGTTGAGTAAGGAGTCCTTTTGTCGGTACGCTACGCGGAGGTAACTATTGGTCGTTGAATTCTCGTTTCGAGGGTTTTGGAGCTAAAATTTTATGTATGCGCAAAGATAGTACTTCCGCATTTTACGAAATTGAATCTACGCGCAACTGTCCTCATGAATTCGTCTGACAATTTACTCAATTCGATCGAAATGTCATATCGACGTTCCGCTCGCAAATGTCATTTTCGTAAGTGTTCGTGCCGACATCTTATTAATTAAGAGTAACAAAAATTCCGTATGAACAAATTTAAATAATAATATAATATATTTTTCATTTGATTTTACGTAATATAAAAATTTATACAGTGGAGTACATATATAACAACCTCGACCGCATTACAAATAATAAATAGTTACTTAATCTATAATAATAAATAGCTAAAAGTTAATAACACAGGAAAAGTGGAAAAAACCTGCACAAAAAAAAAGATAAAAGATTAAAACTAGAAAAAATAAAGTATTAAGTAAGTATTAGTTAGTAGGTATTTGATTATAGATTAAAATTATCTGAAGAGTAATCTAACTTTAATACGACGATGTTTATAACGAGTATAGCGCATGCGGAGCAGCGCCATGTCGTAGTCTCCCACCACTGTGATCAGTTTGTTAGTATGCGCCTGACAGTTTGCGTAAAATTTTGCCGAAATATTACAGATATAATTCAAAATGTAAGAGAGTGCAATCTATAATGCATGTCTTTAATTCTGTGGTATCTAGTGGCGTTTAAGGAAATTCTGCAGCAGATATTTTGAACCAACTGTAATTTTTTGATAGTACTATTTGAAACTGAAAACCAAACAGGACAGGCATAAGTTAATCTTGGACGAATAATGGATGTATATATCAGTTTTTTGTTTAAAGTTGTAAGGTGTGACCGACGGTAAAATATGGGAGAAAGCATACGAATAGCTTTATGAGTTTTGTCAATTATGTAATTAATATGGTTATTAATCGTTAAACGGCGATCCATAATGACTCCTAGATAACGTACTTCCTCCTTCCAAGGAATTGTGTTACCATTGATAATGATTTCGGCAGGTAGTGAGCCATGTCTCTTGGTAAATATTATGGCTTCTGTTTTATCAGTGTTAATTTTTAGTCTCCAACGTTTATAATACTTAAAAATTGAGGACGCAGCTTTTTGTAGATGATTACTAATGGACTCGGGTCTATAAGAAGAACAATAAAGTGCTAGATCATCCGCGTAACAACTATCACCCTAAACATTGCTGGAAAAATTTTACATCGACGCATCCGAATCGACGGAAAGAATTGGATGTTCAATTGTACCATACCAAGTGAATTTTTTGTTTGTCAGCGAAACTACCAGTTCGCGGCAAGCGATATGACGCAACAAATATCCTTATTTTCACGAAATCGTAACGATACGAAAACACACGATCAACGATGAATTTAGACAAAAATTCCGGTCAAGAAATTTCCGCTACCGACTACCGATTCAACTTGAACGTAACAATTGATTCAGATGGGTTTCATCGGTCACCAATGAGTTACACGTCATTAAATCCAATACAATTTCTTGAAAAACGTCTATAAAATCATGGCGCCCGCACGAATTGGTTGTAACCCGGGTCCGTATTTGATCCCCAGCTCTCAAATATATCCTGAATCAAATTTGTAGAATTTTATGCATCCATCTGTGATATATCAGAGAAAGACTTGAAAGCCGTCAAATTATAGTATATTAAATTTATGATTTGATCGGATCGTTAAAGTATTTAAAGAAGAACTAACCAATTTAGTGGGTAGAGTGGAAGTAGGACTTAAGGATGATAATAAATTAGAATAACAAATCTAAACAGGAACGTAAACTAATTTACACACACACACACACATATATATATATATATATAATATAATGGGGGATGTATCTATATATACTAAACGATAAATCAGAAATTTGTTACATGCTACAATGTAACCGGTGTCACATTTTGGGGCACAAGTTAATAGGTCAGTTGTCAAAATTATTACATGTAACTGTTTATTTTGTTCTAGAACTATATATCAACTATGTGGAAATTCTAAATAACTACGACTATGTATATACACAATGATAAAACACATATGCACACTTAAGTATGTATATATATATATATATATATATATATATATATATATATATATATATATATATTGATACACATATATATTACCAGTCCGGCGCTTTAGAACATATTTTTCTACTGAACTTGCAATCCACGATGTGAACGATAATTTACTTTCTAATGTTAAACGAAAAAATATTTCTACACTGTCCTTCGATATTGTAGTTGCTTTTAATAATTTTAATCGCCAAGTTATTATCGGATACTTTAATTTCAAATAGGTTTAGTCTTAACATCATAAAGTTTATTTATAATTATTTATCTGATAGGAAAGTAAAATGGACCTATCAAGATGATACTATCATTGTTTAAAACAATCATGGTGTTCCACAAAGATCAGTCCTTGGACCAGTTCTATGAAACACACTATAATCAGTAATTTATCCCAATATATGCAATTTATATCACAACGTCAGATTGTACGGTTATGCTGATGATTTATTACTTACTTATAATGTACCTATGTTCGGAAAAGTTGATCTTTCCACTCATGTTGACAGATGTAACACGCTAGTTAATAAACTTTGTTTAATTGTTGATTCTTTAAACTTCAAATTTGAACTTAACAAATCGCATAACACGTTAATTTTAACTTCATCCCTGTCAGTTCTAATAAATATCGGGGTTTTATTATAGACAAAATAAATTAACTTTCACCGAACGTATAGCGTATATAAATGATGAGGTTAATAAAAATTATTATATTTTTATATCTCTCGCAGCAAAATTATAGAGTTTAAATTATAAAGCTAAGCTAATTTTATACAAAGAACTAATACGGTTACTATATTAATATTGGCCTAGTACTTACCTACTTTAGATAAACGATATACTCGTAATATTAATTCTAATTGTAGAAAATGTCTAATAGATATAACATCTTCGTATATTATTGTATGTAAGGTTTTAGCACGTGTAATGGACTTGTATATTAAAAAAAGATCCCGCATCTTCAAAAACAAACTAACTCGATGTGGTAACTGAATAGCGGTAATTTCAAATATATCAATAATCTAATGTTACTGAATTTAAATCTAGGTATGATACAGAAGCTAAGGGTAGATTAATTAAATTTTGTTGTTGATGTCTTAGCTCGTTTTAATGATAAAAAGTTTAATATTAACTTTTACATGTCTTAGATATTAACTGGACATGGTTCTATTGCATACTATTTAAACAAATTAAAGATTAATAATAATAATATATGTTGTCACTGTTACAGTCATGATACATTAGATATTCATCATATAATATATGTATGTTCTAAATATAATGAATTAAGATTAACGTATAATATAGACCGCTCATTGCCTTTCAATGAGATAGATGTATTGGAATATTTTTCAACTTTTATATATATGAAGTATTTAAGGTCAAATATATGTATATAAATAACCGCTACAGGTATAAGCTATCCAGTAGGTTACTTTATTTTTATAATTATGATGTTTATATTTAATAGTAATAAACAATATAAAAACAAACAAATATATATATATATATATATATATATATATATATATATACATAACACGCACAGTTAGTGTGTTCCAGATATGCATGTGATGTACATATATGTATAAATATATATACATATATTTAAGTGCGCATATATATGTATACAAATACATTATCATTCAGCATCGACGCACTTCGCGAATCGTGATGAGAATTTTTTTTAGCAATTGGGCGCAAATTTCAAATCCTTATATAGCAGAATTTTGCATTATATTATGTTTTGTAGGTGAAAACTCACTAACACATACGACTCTCGTGTCTTCATTCGTGTATTCGGCAGTCGTGGCACGTACCTTCGCAGCACCCGGCTGCAGTTCCTTTTCCAATATTTACGTTTGCTCCCAGAGGTTGTTCATTGTTTGGGACGTAAATTCTCAAAGGCTTACTATAGCGACGGATTTCTTCCCGACGATTACTATCGTACCTATTCGAAAGCATAAAATCACTGCGGTAAAATGAAAGCGTTTATTAATTAAGAAAGGTGCCTCCTGACATGGGCTACGAAAAAATTGTATAATGCTCAATCAGTTGCGTAATTATATTTCGGCGGATAGAATAAATTTCAAGTTAAGTAAAATAACGTTCTCTGAGTTAACATATCTTCCGGCTACAATTTAAAAATTAAACCTAAATAATATTGTAACGCAGCTATTCACGGGCTATGATAAATTTTGAGAACATTAACGATCATTTGACTTGCGAATTATGATAGAATAGTAAAAGTAACCGCGAAAACCGATAATGTTTCGCGATAATGTTTTGATGTAATATGCACGATTAGGTCATACTTTAATGAACGAAAGAATTTGAACAATTTACCATTGTTATGCTGTTCAATAAATTTTATTACCGACAAAGTCGTATACAGTGACGCAAAATCTCTCTCTATATACTTTTGTCTGGGGGATTCTTTTGTCGTATACATTTATATGTTGTATAAAAATTATGACTATCATTTATGTAAAATTTATTAATAAATTTCTATACATAAGACTGTTGACTTACCACACATTACAGAACTCTGCTTTTTCCTGCGTCTTTAAACTATTATTATTATTATTTGCCATATACGGCGACTAATTGGTAGTGGCATCGGGGTAAATAAATATTAAATTAAGTGATATAGTCGAGTGTTTTGCAGAAACAGTATGCGTCTGCACAACATAGAAATGTTATCATCAAGGAGTAGCTGCAAGAAAGTTATCTCCGTAGCCTATATTGAGGAAACTTTGTATATAACGTTGCAGGCCGTACATAACGGAGTTTCTGATCTATGAAGAAAATATACATGCGTCTGCTTACTATGGCGAGTCTGCTGATAACTACGTTATCACTTCGATTTGTATGTGAGTCTTCGAGGGTGTTATTTTTTGGATTGATGGGTCGTAGTTCGTTTGATGTTGATGTGGAGTGTCACTCTTCTAGCCTCGTTGTAAATACTAACTTCCGATAATAAGGTGTAATTTAATATCTTATGTACACCTTCCAATTCATAAAGCCGAAAGACCGTGCAGGGTAAAGTGTTTCTTCTTCAAATTTGGCAATAATTTGAAAAAAAAAATTTCTAATATTATCAACATTTTAATTATAATTACTATTGTTTTCATTATTATTGTTTATTTGTACTCGAAAAGTTACTAAATAAATTTAATTTGATTTGATTATTGCTGTTGTTATTACAACTATTATTACTGTTATGATTACTATTTACACTGATAGTTAAATGCATATATCAAGTCTTCCTGAGGGCAGTACGTTAGCATCGTTTCTTTTTCTCGTATATACAAAAACGATCTGTGCAAATTAGAAATAAATATACAATTATTCAGCTATGCTGACGATACAGTATTAACTGATGATTCAATATAGTCAAACTTGTTACAGAAGTTAATTGAAGAGGATGTTGATAAAGTATCCCGTTAGTTAAGCACAGTAATAAATTATTTATGAATATCGATAATAATACGAAGTATACAGTCTACACAAATCTGTACGAAATAAATTGGAATAATTTGATAATAAATGTAGGTGATGAAGCAATAACATTGGTTACCGAAATTAAGTGCCCATACAGTTCGACGTAGTTAAAAAATTGAGGAAAATTAATTAATTGTTTTATTATTTCAAGTAATTCCTCTGGACGGACCATTTGATCCGTTTACGCTTAGCATTTTACCAACCAGTTCTTATCTATGGCATCGTCAACTGGAGCGGGTCACCTAATTATCATGTAAAACATATCGAAGTCTATCTTAAAAGCCGTATTTCGTGTTAAAAAATGGTGATTAAGTACTTGGGTACCCCAGTTACACAAGTTACACAAATCTCAAATTTTTTATCGAACAACCGATATAAATTTAATATAAGGTTTAGTAATGAGAATACTAGGTTAGGAAGAATACCCGAAGCGGAAATTCCATTCTTCGGGGAAACTCGTATCAGAGTGCAGGAGCACCGGAGCCGGAAAATATCAAACAGTTAGCCTAAGAAACTAAAAATTGATTTACTAAACTATAAACGTCGCCGGAGGAAAATATTGATATCATTAATTTTAAGTGAATCCAAAGACTTAGCTTCGGTATTGTGAAGAATTATTTCGCATTGCTGAGGTTCGTTGATAAGAAACGTGTATTACGTAGTTAATTTATATGAAGCAAAGAAATAGTGGAATAAAAATAAAAAAATGAAATATGTGATTTATATTTCCTTAATCCAAGTACGTAGGAAGGCATGCTTACTAGTACGTATGTATACAATTGTACGTTCAGAACACTATGTGTACATTATAATGAAAGCGGTCAGACCGGTGTATAATATAGCACATGGCCAAATTGTTTATCCTAAGTCGCTTATTAGTTTATTCGATAATTAAAGCATTCTTATCGTTCCGCGGATAGTTTTATAGAAATGTAAGTTTTGTTTGTGCATCGTGCACAAGCTAAACACAAGCGATCGTTTTTTTGTTTATTTATTATATTTTATATTGCGCGTCATTGCCTTTGATTATGATTATATATATATTTTTAACAAATCAGTTGCATATATATACATATATATATATATATGTTCATTATATCACGACTGGTATAGTGTATTTGCGTATGCACATGGACTGAGCACGAATTAGTTTATCACATTATTTACTTGCAATTTTTATTGTTTGTCGTTCAGAATATTGTTTTCCATCGCGTAATATAAGACGTTGTATTTCACATTAGTTTGAAGATGGCGGAATACAGTGTTTTTTTTATTAAAATAGACATCAAAAAAGAAGTTAGAATCGCTACATTTTTTTGATTTATGAAAAATCGCAAAGCTTTTCGACTGTTAGGCCATTATCAAGCGACTATTTAAAATGATAAAAAATATAAAATGGAGAAATATTAATTTAAGATTACAATTCACAAAAACCGAGAAAAATGAACACTATTAATAAAACAATTTGACAGTGAATGTAATCCGTTTATTGTGTACATTTGGCAGTGTAGAAGTGTAATATTGAAATACATTCAAATTGAAATTACTATTGTTTATCTACACTCGAAAAATTACTAAATAAATTTAATTTTATTTGATCCGATTCCATTGCCGCATATGCAAGTGGGAAAAATTTATTAGTTAATTTGTTTACAAGGGTGCAGTAGTCTGGGTAGCATATTTACAATAGAAAAAATAAAACCGAGGAAACAGCGAGAAAAAATAACACAAATGATATTGGGGGTCACCTGCATGATGTACTTGTAACAAATATGGTGCAACTTTATGTAGTAAATATATATATGTATACATATAGACATTCCCTGTCAGATTGTTTTATTAATACTCTTTTTAATTTTTCTCCGTGTTTTTATGAATTGTAATCTTAAATTAATATATTTTTTCATTTTATATTTTTTAGCTTTCTAAATATTCACTTGATAATGACCTTACAGTCGAAAAGCTTTATGATTTTCATGAAGAAAAAAAATTTAATGATTTTAACTACTTTTTTGTTGTTTATTTTGTTTCACATTAGGTTAAGGTTATATTTACTTTGACGAAGTCTTTATAAATTTTTGTGTTTTTCTTTTTTTATGTTATTGACTTTCGTGCAGTTATTAGTCGAAAACTGTTTTGTTCATTGCGTACATTTTGCAATGTAGGAATGTAATGTTGAAGTAAATTAGAATTTAAATTACTATTGTTTATCTGCACTCGAAAAATTACTAAATAAATTTAATTTTATTTGATCCGATTTCATTCCTACATTTGCAAATGGGGAAAATTTATTAGTTAATTTGTATGGTGCAGTGGTCTGTGTAGCATATTTACAAGAGAAAAAATAAAACAGCATATAATTGTGTATAAGGGGCGTGTGGGTGGGTCATCTGCATAATGTACTTATAAACAAAGATGGTGTAGTTTGCTTAGTAAATCTAACCTATAGATGTACATAAATGTTATTATTACTACTAGTAGTGTTGTTATCGTTGCTATTATTTACAAGCGGATATACATATATATGTATATATATATATATATATATATATATATATATATATATATATATATATATATATATAATATATATAAAAAGAAAATAGTTTATATCAATAATTACGCTATTTGTAAAATTAGTTTCGAATGCACAAGAAATCATTCATTAGGTGACTAATATAATTTATTTTTGGCGGTCGTTTTCGATCTCTGCAAAGCATTCGACCCCACAACAAAGTAGAAAATATTGACTACTATGTATAACTTGGACTTCGGGGTCGACATCCACTTTTCGTCGCAAATTTCCTATCGGATCGTCACTTTAAGGTGTAGATTAAAAATAGACTATCGGAAGCCAAATACCTGCAAAATGGAGTACCGCAAGGCTCAGTTCATAGTCCAACTCTATTCAATATAGCCATGAACGATATCATCGAATATGTTAAACTCCTAATAAAAACGTGGGACTCTTTTCCGATGACTTAGCAGTTTTCCTGGCATGTGCAAAGAACACGGCGAACACATCATTCAGGAAGTAATCAATAAAATTATAACGAGAGCGAAAAACAGTGGTTAGACATTTTATTCTGAAAAAACAAAAGCTATTAATTTCTGCAGAATCAAATCATGCAAAAATAACATACATACGCTACTAAACAACACAATTATTCAAACTACATCTCACATTCGATACTTGGGTCTTTTTTTCGACAACAAATTAACAACGAGAGAACACATAAATCAAGTAACGAAGTCATGCACCACTAAATTAAATTTACTAAAAAAATTGGCGCACACATCGTATGGAGCTCACCGTTTTTCACTGTTAACGATACACTGCTCTCAGATTCGCTCAAAATGCGACTATGGAATCCCCGTCTTTACATAGCATCCAATAGAGACTTCTCTAAACTAGATACTATCCACAAAGCCCCGTTTCGATTAATTACAGGCGCGCTTAGAACATCCCCAATATGAAGACTGCGAGGTCTCAGAATTGACTCCATCGCTTCGACCGGATCACCTTTCTTCTGTTACGCAAGATTGCAAATCCGGACCTCCCAACAACTAACAGTATAAAACGATCTCCCCAAAGTACATCAGAAACCAAATTATTGGGATCTCGAGTAAAAAGAATTTTATCCGATACTATGAAATCAATTCACACCGATCTATCAGAAGCTGATGAGTTATACAACGTAAATTGCAATATTACAAAAATTCTCCCCGTAGTCTACGAGAGACGCCGCATTCGATTACAAGCTGCTCCCAAAAAAAAGCAGTCGCACTTTGCCATCGTTCACAATCTGTTATCCCCCCAAAGGAAAAGGCTATACTACTCCGACAGTACAAGTTACGCAGAATTCGCTGATTGCGCAGTCGTCTTTAATCGAAATGTGATATTTTCAGATTCACTTCCGCCATTATTCCCCGCTCTGTCCGTAGATCTATACGGAATCCTAGTAGCGTTGGAACACACAGTAAAGTCCTACCATCACACTATAATGCAGCAACGGATTCAATGGCAGTTATACATCACATCCAACAGAAATCAAACCATCCGATCGCGGAACATAAGTATAATCATATATCAAGCGGCGATAACCTTCTTAGGGATTCCGGGCTACGCAAACATACCAGGAAATCATATGACCGATCTATCATCAAAAGAAGCATCCAAAATGCGTCCAGCACTGCGCATTAAGATCCCACTCAGCCATATCAAGGAAGCAACCAAGGTCATATTTTGTAGATTGTGGAAAAAAGATGGACGGTACAATAGAGTTACATCACACCCGCATACAATAAAACCGTCAATTCGCGAATGGAAGTTTCAACCTGGTCAGGTGGTGCTGTGTCGCCTCATACGCAACGTACACATGGACGCATATTCCAAAAATGAGTCCCACCAACCTGTGACAGATGTGAAGTTACAATTACAATTCACCACCTCTTAACAGAATATCACAAAATCGAAAATTTTCATTCCTTAAATACTTCATCAGTCCTGGCCCAAGATTCCCCATCCGTTACTTCCTTTTGTGCTAAGCTTAGGTCGGTAAACCTGTTTAACAAAATTTAAATTTTTGCCGCACACCTAACCTAGTTGCTGTACACAGCACGGAAAACCAAAAAAACAAGAAAAAAAAGAATGTTATTTCTGATTTTAGGGCTCATTCGAATTCTCTATTATAAATTTTAGAACCTTTTCTATTTTGAGTTACTATTTTTTCAATTTCAATATATTGTTCTTTACTTTTTACCTCCGCACCGTTATATGACTCTTCTATATACTCTTTCCGGCGGTATGCTATGTTTTCAGTTTCAAAAAGGATTTGTCCTCTGTTATCCTTAACTATTTTGCTTTAAGTTTCCTCATTTTCTACTAGTTCTAAAATTTCTTTATTCATCAACAATTTCCGTGGTTTTAATTTTTAATGTTCTTTAGATTTTTCCATTACAATTCCTAACGTATCTTTTATTTTTTGCCAAATCATTGATTTTTTTTCCTGTTTTCAATTTCTTTACTTATATTTTGTTTTATTTCTGATTCTTTTAATAAATGATTTTTTTAACTCAGCGTTTGATTTTTCCTTGACATTAAATCACAATTTGCTATCACCACATTATAATCGCTATCTCTCTTTCCAGTGCTTGGTATGTATAGCTTGATTTGATTTAATTTCTATATCGTACCATTATGTAGTCAATTTGATATCCGACTAAGTCACCGGTGATGTCCAAGTGTATCTTCTATGTAGATAGAGAACCTTTCAAATAGTGAATAATTCACTGTATCTTCTATGTTTAAGAAATTTGAATCGTGTTTTCGTTAGTAATATTCTATTCTGTTCACAGAAATCCATAAGAAACTTTTGCTGTTGTTATTGCTGTTAATCCTACGGCATTAAAATCACCCATTATATCCTTGTTAGCACACACCAGAGTAATTCCTCGATTTATTCAATAGCTTTTCTAGTTCTTCATCTTTGTCCTTTGTGATTCCATGTCCTTGCCATCTTGTTTCACATACACCAAGAATAACAAGATGTGGTTTCTGATTGATACTTTAATTTCCTCTAGCCTACCAGCCTTAAGTAAAGTTCTCACATCTCGAGTATCAATTCGGACTGATCTTTGCCTGTTTTCTTTGTACGTCTTCTTTTTTCTGGATGTCCATTTCGCACTGCGGTGCCTGGTTATTCACATCCGCACGCCCAGTATCATATATTACATTACAGACATGGGATCCAGTTGGCACCGGTTGCTAGCTGGATCACATGGCACAAAATTTATTTTAATAAAACTCGCATAGTTATATTCCTGGGATATTGGCGTGCTGGTTTCCTTTTGCTTTGTACATTGCTGAAATATCAGCCTTTGTTGTGGATTCCACTGCGCCCTATGCTGTTCTTACAAAGCCCCATTAGATTTGTGATTTTTAATTGCATCGGAGGATCCAGGCACACCTATAACACCTAGTGAGAAGACAACAGCTGTTATTTTTGTATTTAAAGTACGTTTTTTTACATGGAATAGTTTATAAACATCGTTCTCCACTGAGTATGCTACACGACAAATAAATTGATCAAAGCTCCATTAAAAGCTAAATAATGAAATAGGGCGAGAAACTGTAATATTGGCATTATCTTCCCTGATCTGGGTATCAATTTTAAGCTAGCAGATTTCCAACATTGAGGAAAAACTTAAAAGACTTACACATTTATTGAAAAGTATTAAAAATATATCTTTATGTTATATATTGAGTTGTTTTACTACTTTATTCCATCACTGTAGGTTACATTTTTCTTTTTGATTCTTTTAGTTATGTCACTTATAGTTTAAGAACTGACAGCTGAAGGAAGCGCCTTAATAATAGATAAGAGGGCACGCATTTTATCATTTAGGTAGAAAGTGTTCCAAAAATACATTGGTGGTTATTTTCTATATCAAGAATTTTTCGGGGGATTTTTTTTTATTCAATATTTTGTTGAATTATTCCCAGCAATACTTCCACTAACAAAATCCTTTCCCCCGTTATAGTTTTTCTTCAAACATTTCTCGCTTATAATCGACATTCAGTTGTTTCAATATACTAATGAAGTAGAAAAAATTAATTAAGCACCTTACATTTTGTTTTATTTTTGCGAATTAGATTGATTCTTTTCTTAATCTACTCTAATTTGCCAGTTCACCAATCATAAGTTGACATCGAGACGCTAAAGGTTCATAGACAATATTGCTGAAATACGTGTTTATCAAGTGGTGCAATACAGATATTGATGTTTTTTTAAAGTATCGTAATATAATTTCTGTTCGGAACTTTATTAAACGCAGAAATGTTAAATTGAAGACAGCTCCTAAATTTTTTTCAAAATTATAACACGCTATAAAAGAAAAATGTTTTTTAAAAAATGAGATCGAAATGTTTTATTTAAAAGCTCATGTCATATAAATAGACACTGGCAGATGGTCTATAATGCGCTTCCTATTATTAAAATTAGGCGTTTTATTATTTTTAATAACCAGGTTGTTATTACGTATTAGTTCTGGTAATAATATATATATATATAAACATAGATAAAGATATATATGTATATTTTTCAGAGCCCGCGTTTTTTTTTTTTAAATGTAATTATGTATATTCGTGTACATAATTCACCGATAATTCTAATTATATTATATTTTGTTACACATATCGTAGTCGAAGGGATTATATTGGAATTATTTGTAATTTCCGGATGAAGTGAATATTCGATTAATTGATTATATATCGTAACGTTAATGTTTAAAAATGAATTTTATAAAAATATTGGATTCGTATCGGATAAAATTTAATTCTAATTTTTTTATTTTATTTTTTTTTATTTTCTTATTCGCCATCTTAATTTAAAGTTATCAGATGTTTATATTAAGAAATAAAAATTGAAATGCCAAAATGACGTCAATAGATGGTTCCAAATCTGTTGAACAAATTTTTTTCTATATGCTTTAAAAGAGAAATAGAAATTTTTCTGTTTTCTAAGTAAAATAAACTTTACGGAAGTAGGGGATAATTCAATTTATAATTGAACATACGCGAAACGTGTATATAAATAATAATCAAAATCACCGTTGTCCAGTTTTATTATACGATAAGTCGGTATAGAAGGTATAATTACACACGATTTGCCTATTAAATTTATTGACAGTAGTAGTAGTATTAGTAATACCGATATGATTATGTAATTAAAAAGAGAGAATACACAATAGTACAGAAGATAAAAGACGCGCACAATACCGCGGTAAAGTTATTTAGAAAATATATTTGTATATAAAAAAAAAGTATTTAAAATAGGTATATATATAACTATTTTAACGAAATTTACGAAATAATGCATGTTACGGCTAATAGTTAAAATCGGTCATTTGCCATACCCTCAAGTTTCACGAAATACGATTAATACATTTAGTTTTAGTTTATAAA
Source organism: Coronaproctus castanopsis (assembly GCA_032883995.1). NCBI lineage: Eukaryota > Metazoa > Arthropoda > Insecta > Hemiptera > Monophlebidae > Coronaproctus > Coronaproctus castanopsis. Next base: position 13,476,354 of record CM065052.1, on the reverse strand, counting down.
CGAACAAAATGAAAAAATAGCAATATATAAGAAATAAAATATTATTCATCTGTAAAATTCTTCTATAAAATCGTTACTACAATTGAAACGAATTTCGCATGGACACGCTAATTAATAAAACACGCTCATTTTAGAAATGACAGAGACAAAAAGATAAATCGAAGATAGTGTAGGAATTATTTATATGTTCTAATAAAAATTCCCACGTACGAACCGTAATAATACACCCATAAATATACATATATATTATACATACGGTAGAACTTATTTTATCCGTCACCCTCGTGACCGGGCCTGTGACGGATAACAGTAATTCCATTAAAAATATTTTCCATATATTGTACTATACCACGCATTGTAAATTATTTAAGAATGAAATTTAAAAAAATATATGTTTAAACGGATAACATTGAGAGTACTGCAATTTTTATTTAGAAATTTAGTAAAACATAGTGCTATATAGTACAACTACCTAGAAACCCGATCTCCATATTAAATTGTTTACATCTTAAAAGAATCGTTAAGCTTCTTCCGTTTTTTTTTGCAGCTTGAGCTTTCTTTATGGCGATATTCCGTATATATATATATTTTTTTCTAAGTAGAATCTGTGTGAAGTTTGCCTCATCTTGTTTTTCAAACCAATCGATGCGCTTTGTTAACATTATTTCAGCTTCCGAATGAACGATTGCTGAGTTTCGGTAGCATTTTGATTCTTCATCGTTGTCAATTTTACCATTACCGGACTGCTGAACATTAGATACAATATCTTGATCATTCAAAATTTCGAAAAATTCATCTTGTTTGTCACACTATAACCAATCTGTTACTTCTTCAGTTGTTAATGTGTGTCATTATTAAATATATCATTATTGTAAAACTATCACGATTTCGTCAACACTAACCATTCCCGTTGTTTCCTTATTGGGTAGTGCGGGTTTTCAGGCCATAGTTTATTCCAGACATTCTGTAAGTTTAACATGTTAAGGTCGGCCATTGAACTGACAACGTTTTCTAAAAATCTTTAACCGTTGTTATGCGGCCAGATAATAGCAAACGTCGAATGAAACTTCTTTACCGACGAGCTATTGCTACAGTGACGGACAACAGAGAGTGACGGTTAAAAGAAGTTTTACTGTATATATATATATATATATATATATATATATATATATATATATATATATATATATATATATATATATATAATAATAATAATAATAAATAGTTGTACGTATTTATTATATCAGAAAGTAAGAGTTAGAGCGTATAAAATTATTTTACAACGATACGTAATCTATATTCAACGGCGAACATAACGGGGGCGGGGGTGGTGTCGGAATATCTTCGTTGGAAACAGCGTCCGGAAGTGAACATACGCTAATACTACCGTCGGCCGTAATCCTAGGTCCGGTATTATCGTAACAATAATAATAATGACGATTTTCTTTACGGTCGTCATCCGGTTCTAAAACGCCGTCGACGGTCGTTACTACGGACGAACCGGTTTTTCCGATCACCGGTAACGTATTATTATCGATAGTAATCGGTGGATCGGACGTAGTTCCGACCCCGGTATTGACTTTGGTTCGACTTACGTCTAATAGATCCGGATATCGTCTATCGTATCTTTTATATCGATCGTCGATTCCTGTACGAATATGATTAACGTCGTCGCGTCCTCCGACCGAAACCGAAATAAAAATATTACCGTAAGTACCGACCGGCGGTAATATACCGCCGACTGTATTAAATTCGGCCGGCGATGACGCGGACGGCGGCGGAAATACCGCTATAGAACGATCTTTATTGTTATTAAAATTATAATTATTATTACTATTATTATTATTATTATTATTATTATTGGTAGTAGTACTTTCGATGGTAATATGTACCGGCGGCGGATGTTCTCTCAATTCGAACGGAATGACATTTTGAACCGACTGTTCCATCAATTCCATATCGTATAGACCTCCCTCGTAACGACAATTATGATCGTCCGTCTGTCGATCCGGAGTAGTATTTGTAGTAGTACTCGTAGTATTTGTAGTATCGGTAGTATTGATAGTATTGGTAGCGTTAGTTATCACGCTGGCGTCTAGTTTACGACGCGATTTAATCTTACTATTGCGATATTTTTTCGAACGTTCGCCGTTCCTCCGTTTACGTAAATAATAACGAACCAACGTTAATAATAAAATCGTACACGATACTAAAACGATAACAGCTCCGGCTAAGGTGACGAACGTCGTATACCGGAACCACGATTCGGTTCGTTTCATCGTCGTAGCGACCGGATCTTTCGGTATGATTAACGAGACACCTATCGACGATCGACCTTTTAAATTACGACCTCGACAGGTATAATCGCCGGCGTCCGTTTCGTTTACGCGATAAATCGATAAATAAGACGTTTTACTTCCGTTCGTATAGGTATCTTCCGTCAGGAGATAACGCGTATCGTTACCGTCATCGTTTATCGGCAGTCCGTTAAAAAACCAACTAATTTCAGGCTCCGGATCGCCGTTAGCGTAACATTTTAACGTTACGTTACCGTCCGGTTCGCCTTGTATCGCGATATCCGACAAACTGAGACTCGGTTCGCAAGCGAACTCGATCGGATCGATATCTTCCCAACGTTTACCGTCGAACGTACGCGGTTGACGACAGACTAACGAACGCGAATATAATTTCGATCGTAATAACCAATTACGAAAATCGCGTAAGCGACAATCGCACGTCCATAGATTAGCGTCTAAGGCGAGCGTTTTTAAATGCGGCGTCCGGGCGAATACGGTACGGGTTATATGACTGATTTGATTACCGTTTAATAGTATGGATTCTAAAGCCGGCGTATTACTGAAGGCGTTTTCGTGTACGTAGCGAATGCGACAATTTTGAAATTCCAAATTTTTCAAATGCGGCAAATAAGGAAACACGGACGAGCCTAATTCCGAAAGCGGATTTTCGTTCATCGTGACTACTTTCAAACGTTCGTTACCGGTAAACGTACCGGTCGGTAAAACGTTCAGAAAATTATTCGATAAATCTACTTCGACTAAAATCGTCAATTCGACGAACGCTTCGTCGTCCATACGCCGTAAACCGCTATTTTTCACGAATATTTTCTGCAAATTTAACAAACCGGATTTTTTAAAAGCCTCCTTCGGTATATCGGCTATATTGTTACCGGACAAATCTAATACTTGTATTTCGGAATTTAAATCAGTCGGTATCGACGTATAGCCGGCGTTTCGACAGAGTGCGTTCTTTTTGCCGGATATCCATTTGCAAAGACAATTAGCCGAACAATCGGTCCAATCCGCCTCAGTAGACGACGTTCCGACCGTTATTATTATTATTATTATTAAGACGGCGATAGAGGACACCGTCGAAAACGCTTCTCCGTTTAGCATCCTCACGATATTCGACGGATCCGGTCATTTCGATTCGTACGACGACCGATATTTTCCCAGCATCTAAATTAAAAAAAAACAAAAAAACAAAAAAAACAATATGTATTAAAAACGTTACAAGTATATATATATAAATATATATATATATATATATATATATATATATATATATATATATATATATATATATATATTACAATAGCCTTTATTTCCATATTTTAAACAATACATTTACAAAATTACACACGCTAGTTACTAAATGCTAATTTTCTATATTAAATATGATAAAAGTATATTTATATAAGGAAAATTAAGCCCGTTGTCATTGGCCTCTTCCAATCATTAGACGTCTACATATTTTTCACCCGGTTGTTTCCATTCCAGACGGTTCTATGTTTTACGCATCCAAAACTTTCCGGCGTGTTTGTCAATATCGTCCCTCCATCTTCTTCTTCTTCAACCTTTTCCTGCCTATAGTAGAAACCATTTGGTGCATTTCTTGGTCCATCTGTTTGTTTTCATTCGAACGACATGTCCAGCCCAATTCCACTTCATTTCACGTATTTTTCGGAGAACATTTTCTGTTTTTGATTTATCCCTTAGTATTTCATTGTTTACTTTGTCCCAACCTTGTTACCCCAATCATTATTCTTTCCATCGCCTTTCAGCTACCTCTATTTTTTTTACTTTGTTCGAGCGTCAGTGACCGTGTTTGCGGACCATACGTTATGATAGGAAGGACACACGTGTTACTAATCTGTGTCGACCTTGTGCGATTGATATTTCGTCCGAATATTTCTATTAACGAGAAGATTTTTTCTCATTCCAACGATATTCTGCGGTTTACTTCTTTTTTTTGTTCTATCTGTAAAAGAGACTATCTGGCCTAGATATGTAACATCGTCCACTCAATGTAACTTCTTCTTTCCATTTGTTTTTATCATTATTTTTTCTCCATTTGTTAGCAAGCTCGTTTTTTCAAAATTTATTTTCAAACACTCCTTTTCAGTTTTCTTTATATATATATATATATATATATATATATATATATATATATATATATATATATATATATATATATATATATATATATATATATATATGGAATCGTGTTTCCTGTTGCGTTATACGCATTTGAGAAACATGGATTGCTTAAAAAGCTATATACATTCCTTCGAGATGAAAATATATCGAAAATTTGTATCCAACGAATAAATCCATTATCGAGGAATTAAAGGCAAATACCAGCCTACAGGAATCTGTAAAAACACGGTAAGATATTTTGGGCACGTAGCGACAAACGTCGATTCGCTGAAGCGGAAAACGGCCATACGAAAGATGCGCAATACGTTGGATTGATCAAGGCACTAACCGGATATAATATGTCGAACGTTTTTCAGATGGCCAGTAATAGAGAGCGTCGAAGAAGCATCGCGGTGTAAATTTCGTAAATGTTGTTACACACCACGTCTTTCGGTAGGAGAATGGACAGGCATGATGATGATGATGTATAACTGATCGAGAAGATACTCATATGGAATAGCACTAAAATAAAAAAGACGTACGAAAAGAGGTGTAAGGCAGGGTTATCACATTATCACCGAAACTGTTTATTATCGCATTGGCAACTCAGGAACATAGACTGGGGCTAAGGATTGATGGGAAATTTTTTAAACCACATAATACTTGCAGATGATATAACACTAATAAGCACTAGCGTAAAAATACTAACTGAATTAAACGCACGTGTTCAAATGACTGGGAATAAACTTGCTTGAGATCAAAGTAATCAAGTGTACGAATTTGAAATAAATAATACAGTAATAGAAACAGTCGACGGGTATCTCGAAGGACAAAAACTTACGACTGACATTAAAAAGATGATGCAGATAGAAATATATATTTAAATACGATGGAGAAAATTAAAAATTTATAAATAAAGAGGTGGCGCCTACAAGCAAACGAAAACAAAAAGTTGATTAAAAATTAAATTTCATTTTAGTTCCACTTCGTATAGTTGACACTGTGTGTTATACTCTGTTAATTTGTATATTTAGTAGGTATATCGCGTTTTCGTTATTACGTAGGGCAAGCAGTTGTTGTCGTAATTATGAGGAGAACGGTGGCCGACTACGGCAATTTACACGACGAAATCAGTTTATCATTCGTCCGGTACAGTTTATAACAAATCGAAACGTTGCAGACAACTGATACTTCTACACAAGTCGTACAACCGTCTGGGGTCCTTGATTCAAAATTCGCACAGTCCTACGAAGTGGCCAAGTCATCAGCGGGCATTTACACGTCACACCCTGTACTAACGCCAAATACGTTAACGTCGTTATAGAAAATCTAAAATCGTAATCATATACGACATTTTTCATTTTTACCTTCGGAAAATATTAATTCGAAGTAGTCGTGCAAATAGAAAAGTTATCCCGTCCTCTTTAGAAATAATTAAATACCAGACGTAGTAAAAAGAAAAAGAAGCTATAGAAGAATTTTGAATAAAAGAAGGAAAAGTTGAAATGTATCATTTACGGAGAAATAAGGAGTACTTAACACCCGAATGATAGAAGGAACCGTAAAAGGGGGTTTGAAGACACAGGTCAAAGTAAAAAAAAAAAGGGAACCTAACTGAATAGTTCTATCCTAGTACGTATAAACATTGCATCCACTACTCTGTCAGCTGTTGGTACGGATTAAGCAATTAAGATTTTACGCAGACAAATAAGGTTAGACCGATTGTTTAACGCGGATAAAAAAGGCATATAAATTTATAGATGTTCTCCTTGAAAAACAATTTTCTTTTTTTTCATGAGTTTATTTATAAAGGATCCATTACTGCGGTCAAAATATGGGGTCGTGTAGTATTAATTTAAACCGGTACCTGTAATGGATTTTAGTAATTTATTTATTTCCCGAGGCCGCACTTAGTTTTGTTTATTGTAGAGACGTCGTCGGGTTTCGTAATTTTTACAGTTCGGCTAGTATACGGTTCGTCGTTATCTTAAATATGACATGTTGGCCAGTTAGGCGATTGGGATATTTGGATGAGAGTAGCATCTCATTTGTAATCTAGTTATACTCACTTCTTCGCACCTTGACTGCTAACGGATTGACTTGGTTTTTGAGTCGATGAAATTCTTGCAAAGGTTGCAATTACTTTGACTGTTAAAATGCGGAGCTTCTTGCGTATATCAAACCATGGTGCCGCTAAAATATCTCGTTGGAATTTAGACTGGAATCTTTGTATAAATTTTAATTTTGAATCCAAATTTGAATACCGTATGTGTCGACACAGGTTCTAAGATGGTTTTATATAGTAATATTTATTTTCACTTGATAAAGGTGACTTTTTATTCGTTAGCCAATGCATGTTGCGGTATGTAATGTTTAATTGCTTTCGTTTTGCGATAATGTGATTCTTAAAAGTGAGCCGTTTCACAACACGCGACTTTGGAATTATCTGTCCATTCACAGTCGGAACGGTAAAGTTTGTCCTTTTTTCCATTTAAACAGAACCTGTTTGGATTTCGATTCATTAACTGCGATTCTCCATTGTTTAAGCCAATTCTCGACACGTGACAGATGATTTTGAAGCTGTTTAGTGACTGTATTGTTATTACGATGACTTGATAAAATAGCCGTGTCATCGGCGAACGTAGCTGCGGTTATACGAACTGACGAGTGCAGTTGAACGTGTAGCACAACTCGAACGTAAATGAGAAAGCCGTACGACAAATAATAATTGACGAATAAGCTAATCAAATGATTGATATAATCGAGAATCGAGAGGGATTACATCGTACGCTAGATGACAGCATAATATATGCACATAGGTCGATAATTATGAAAGGACGAATACGATCGATATAGTTAGAAAGAAGGGAGCGCTTTAACTTCGACAGTAGATGGATATAAGCCTATCGTGACTACTGATCACGCATATATTATAAATATAGAATGTACAACAGTGAGAATATTCATATACTCGACTCTAGTATTAAACGTATCAAAATATTACACGTCATCGCATGCAAAGTTGTTACAACTATCATCTAAATTCCACGAAAGCATTCGATTTTATTGTGTTATCTATTTTAATTTTCGTAATTTCTCTGTCCCCATCTGCATGCTTTTGTATTATATATATATATGTATATATATATATGCTTGATATTCGTCAATATATATTCACCAAGTTTTTCAATTCGATTCCCTTCATACATTTGCAATTTAGATTATTGCACGAAGGTTGTTTGCCGTTTGTTGGCGGATTACGCAATAATTCTATCGATGTTTCTCATATTGAAATCGTTAATACCGTCCGATATTGACGAAGATAATTAATTATCGACAACGGGTATGTACCGTCGACCACCTAAAAAACCAGGTCTGCTTACGATTGATATACAGGTCGGTATAAAAATTCCGTACTATAGGCGACGGTTGTTTTTTAATTAGGAATGATATTAACAATAATAGTAATCATAATTATTAGAATTATCGCAATAATAGTAATATTATTATTAATAATAATAATAATAATAATAATAGTAACAAATAAATAACCAGAAACTATATTAGATACTACCTATGCGGGGATTAGTGGAAAACAAAGTGTCGGTGGTAGGTAACGCTGAATAAAGTTTTACATTTTAGAGCGATTATTCCGGGATTTATCCTGGCGCAGTCATCCTCTAGCTGGACCGTAAGGTCGGTATCAACTTCCACGGAGCCGTGATGTCCTAACTAGAATATCTAATCCTAGTTCATTTCCTGAGAGCTATTTATTTACCGAATGTAGTCCCGTTTCGATGACAAGCTTACGACATCGCACGTACCGACTCATGTAGGGAGGCAAACATCAGATCATATATATATATATTTTTTTCAACGTGTGCGTAAGTTATTTATTTCCTTATAATCGTTCATCTGACATGTGTTACTGTACTGTAGATTATTCAAAACTTCGTATGTATTATGATATATTTGTTTATAATATTATATTAATACGAGCCAATATTATCTCCCACGCACACACACATATATATATATATAATAATAATAATAATAATAATAATATCGTCTTCCTGAAGAGTAAATCTGCTGTATACAAATAAATAACCCAGAAATAATCGAAGTACGTGTTTGTATATTTATCTTACAGATAACGCTCGTATTGATTTAGTCGTTTTGTATTTGTTTACGATAGATTTACCTCGGAAAAACTGAATAGTAACGCATCTGACCATATTGTTTTTTGTTTATATACATATATGTTTTCCTCAACCATTTTCGTTTATATACTCGTAAACTAGCTTACGTGTTTTCGTTAATATCCGAAATTCGATTTATATTTAACTACGAAATTTACGAACCGTAGTAAACCTGTCTCGATTATCCGATGAGAATTTTAATCGAAGCAATAATAATAACGCGCGCGGAAAATACGTGTTATTAAATAAATCCAAATAAATCTATTAAATAATAAATACGTTTGTAAACGTATATTCTATAACATTTTGATATTAATCTACCATCGGTATATCCGTTCGTTAACAGTAAACATATATCGTTAATCTATATAAAACTGTAGTGTCCGCCTGTGATTTGCAAATATTTTCATTATAATCACTGCGTTAGGCTACTTTTATCGCACGAAAACGGAAAATCTTTTTTTTTTTTAAATTTTTGTCTTTCTGTCTGTGTGCCGATTTAATTCAAAAACTGTATGATGAAATTAGCCTATACTATCGGATTCGTTCTAAACTTTGTTTCACATTGATATCACAAATAGGACAGAAATTAAAATAATTTAGCGTTAAAAATAGGTAAACAGCGATATCTCTGCTAAATAGTTTAAAATTTAACACGTTTTCCAGCTCGAATGAATCTTAACTATCAACACACGCAATACAAACCACGTTTTGTTGCATTAGGGGCGTGGTCGAAATAATGGACGGATATATATATATATATATATATACCACGTATATATTATACTAATATATAAACATGTTAAAAGAAAGAGACAGCGATATTATATTAAAAATAATAATTACGCAGGCGAAGCCGTGGTAACTTCTCGTGTAGTACTAAAATTGAGAAAATTATTGCGAAGAGACCGGTGTAACGAGGAGTAAAAATCGGTAAAAGCGTCGTTTTACCCAATCGCAACCTACGCATCCGAAATCTGGTCGATTAAAAGAACCCGACGAGAAGCGGATAGATTCCTCTGAGATGGGCGTCTACGGAAAAATGCTCCGGACACCATGGAGTGTCCATAGAACAAACGCATTGATTTCAGAATCGAGACAAGCTGCCAACCGAAATCTATAAAAATACTATAAGCCATTTTGGACACGTAGCGAAAAATGAGAACCCGATGCGGAAAAATATTGTACAGGGCAAAATATCATGAAAGTATCTTCCTTTGAAGATATGCAATGCGACGTCAGATCGAATGAAGTTCTTAACCGGGCTTAATATGCCGGGTTCATTCCATCTCGTAAAGTGGATGGGAAGGAATCGTTAAATTTACACGATGCTACCACCTCCACCACTACGTCCTAACAAAGGAAAATAGATTTTACCGATCGACTGGATTTATTACGATATATATATATATATATATATATATATATATATATATATATATATATATATATTATCGTGTTATGTAAAATTACGCGTTATTTAGATTTCGCGTGGAAGTCGTCAATGTATAACGTTCCAACTAGAGGGGGGGTAGTGTAATGATTATTATGGTACTTTAGTTTCTGGTCGTGGTTGTCTATTTATAACAGGGTTGACGAATACGGGGTGGATAAAATTTATAATATTTTAAATGAGACTCTTATTTTATATATATATATATATATATATATATATATATATATATATTAATTTTAATGAGATCTAAAATCACGAGTAAAGCGGTCAACTACTGGAATTAAGATATTAACATTAATTTGCGTTTTCTTTTTAACTATGCTTTTATTAATATTTAACTTAAAACAAAAAATACATTAAACGAGTAAATCATGACATTCAAACAGATAAAAAAAAACATGAATAACATTTATATAAAATAATTTTAGAAGAAAATACATACACGTATTATATGAAAAATAATGTAAAAATCGTACGACCTAAGGTATACCGCAGGTAAGACCCCGATGGTGATGCTCGATGACCAAGGCCTATCCTATTTTCGAATTCCACTGTCGTTTCCCGTACTTCGTATTTTATCATTATTATTATTATTATTATTATTAATTGGATTCTTAACAGTCTTAATTATATTTCCGATAATTTATTTTACGAATCGTAATTTTAACTCGGTATTTTACTGACTAGAAAGTTGCATCGAATGGATTAAAATACTTATATATATATATATATATATAGTTATTTAAATTTTTCTATATATTTATCGCGACTAGAAATTTAAAGTTTCATGTTGTACATATATGCATATATCTTAACGTTGGCTTCGTCTATCGCGTAACGTCTTTTAGACGTCTTAGACGACTAAGCGATAATCTAACTTTCCGTATAGACTACGATCTTAAAACGTTATATCGACTATAACCACTATAACGGAATGTTAACAACCTACCAAGGTTGACTGCTGTACACGTACGTATCTCATGCCTTTAAAAAATGTCCCCAGTATATTGACGTTGATCGATTGAAAGCTGCCTTTTATTTAACAAAAGAGATATATAAAAATAAATATTTATCAAGGAATGCCAAGCTAAGACATTACAAAACTGTTGTCAGACCAGAGGCATTATACGTAGCAGAGCGTTTAACGCTGAAAAAAAAAAGGTATCTAACGATCAACTAGAAATTGCGGAAAGAAGGATTATGAGAACAATATTGGGGCCGACGAAACATGATGAAAAATATCAAAATTTGTATAATCAAGAACTGTACAACCATGCGGAAAAAATTACTACAACTATTAGAAAAAGAAGAATTAGTTTCTATAGGCATTTGCAAAGGATGGATTTAAACAGGTGCACCGGAAGATTATTTAATTATATGCGAGACCTAAAAATAAACGGCACTTGGTTCATGGAGACAAAAAGTGACATGGAAGAACTGAAAATTATACCCGGAGACATAAATCATCGATTAACATTAAGGAAGAAATGACACAATTGTAAAGGTTTCGTGGAGAAACAGAAAGGAAGAATTTTGTGGACGGAAGAAAGGAAAAAAATACATAGCGAAAGGATGAAAGCCATCTGGAAACAGAACCAGTTGACAACGTAGTCCATCTGTGGCTGATTCGAAATAAATATATATATGTATGTCGACAATCGGCCTATTTTACCAAATGTACATTGTTGTTAGATAAACTGATTTTCGACTTAATGTAGCTTTCAATACCCTCGACTATAAGATTTTTTTTTTTATTTCGATTTTAATTTTTTAATGATTATTATTAATTTCGTAGGTCTATCTCTTAAAACGCCATAATATATATATATACATATATATATATATATATATATATATATATATATATATATATATATATATATATATGTATATATATATATAGTTAAATCGACGAATGCGCGATCATATGCTCGATAAATTAATAAATTAATTTGATCGTCTACATATTACCGTCGAAATGAAAGCGTCTATTTCTACATCTGTACATGGAGAATAATTTTTATCTTCGTCTACTTTAATATTAATCAGATTTTTTCTTAATACTATACTTCCAGTATTAAATAACGAAGATGCGAGAAATATCAACGGCTCCGCACATGGCAATTATCGTGCTAAATGACCATAAAACGGGCCAGTTGCAATGTGTAAGTATAAAAAAAAATGAAAATTAAAAGGGCGAATGAGTCAAACGAGACGAATGAATAAAACTCACGGTTAGTTAAATTCGATGCGAGCGACAAACAAAAAATTTCTCAAACAAAATACGCATATAAATATATATATATATTTAAAAAAAATGTTTTTTTTTGGTTTTATTCCTTATACGAAGTGACAGTATTAAAATTAAATTAACCGTTTTCGACACCTCGAGATTTTAACGTATACAAGAACGGTGGAAATATTCTAGAACGCTTTGGCATTCTCGACCGTCTCTATAGGGATACGCAGTCGTCTGTGTATTTTTTTAAAACTTTTTCATTTTCCTCTGGGTACTTCATAGTAAATATTATTGTGTCGAAGGAGTAGTAGTTCGTATAAATGTGGTAGTTCAGAAGGTTTTCCTTTTTTTAATTCCATTATCCTTTTCTTACGCTCCGCTGCAATAATGTACTATCGCGTTTCAGAGCGAAGAAAGCACCACATCCCAGAGATTAGCACTCGTGACGCGATAAATCGAGCTCCGATAAAGGGCGTCCGTGAAAATGCGTAAATCGTTTTTCCTTTTTATATTTATTATTTTTTTATTCTACGTTATTTTAGGGAGCGAGGTGCTGTATTCTTTTTTATACTCGACTCGTTCGTTATGGTATACATATAGTATATATATATATATATATATATATATATATATATATATATATATATATATATATATATATATATATAATAAATAGCCGGCGAAACTTTTAACGACCCGTTTTGCATGTTTAAACTAAAACCAATTCTATCATGAAGACACGTTTAGGAAATTTCTAACGTATTAGAACCGTCTACATTTTCACGATCACGATTTTAGACAGTTTTCATATTTGCGAAGATAAATTCCATGACGAAAATTAACTGTTTAACGGAATTAAATATCATCGTGGTGATGATTATGATGATAATGTATATATATATATATTTCTTCTACTCCTCACTCGTTTTTATGAGGTTATCATCTAATTAGGATGCGGTTTAGTCTGCTAATGACAGTGCCGGTTGTATGATATAAGTCCTATTTGGCGTGTTCTGACAAATTCACATTTATTACACTTTTGCGTGTTCACTTGTCACCTCATTTTTGAGGAAGGTACATTAAAAAACAGTAAAATCTAGATTACACATCAGGAATAAATATGTTTTAAAGAAGTCTGCAGTGTTAATACACGTTAATTATGTGAAAATGTACACATTCGATAATTTATCTGGCGGTATATACGTAAATATAAAGATTTTTATTTCGACTATTAGGACGTTATATTCGTTATGATTACAGATTGTACTTACTGATACGACTATTATAATTGAATTTCTTATTGCATTATTTTATTATAATTATTAGAGCATGACTTCCTATATGGAACCTACCGAGTTCAATACGATTAATCCTAATATTATTATTATCGCGTGGAAGGCAATGGCAAACCATTACCACGCACAACGCCATAGCTAGTAACGATATAGTACACTAGAAAAAAAATCTGCCGTGCTGTATTTTGTCCTGACGACAAATAGATTACAATCTCATCTCCCGGGTGTATGTATCTATCTACGCTAACGCCGTATTATAATTACCTTGTACGCTACTTACACTGTATAGAAAAATATGTATAGGTAAGTAGTCGCCTACCTCCGATACGGAAACGGTACTTAAAAATTAAAAAAAAAAATATTATAATTATTCGGTATATCATTATTTTTGCATCCATCAGGTATGAATAGTACCTCTACATTCTTAGAAATTATATTTCACGTGCCTCACATCTCTGGAATGGTGTTCGTAATATCAAAGAACTCTGATCGACTTGCTTAAAATTTAACGTTTTATTTTTACCTTTATGTTTTTTTTAGAATATCTTTTATCGGTGACAGTATTTTGTGCTACTGGACTAACTTTGATTTTTGTTTTCATTACCTTTTTCATTTTATCTATGTTCGTTGACGCGGAACTATTTTTATCTGTTATTTCGGCCTTGCTAGTTTCTTGTTGCGCTATATTTCTATTTGTCTCTTCTATCTCCATTTCTTCAAAGAACGTTAAGCTCGATGCTGCCGATAAGGGTCTGTTTGCTTCGCTCAATTTAATTTCGTCTGTAGTACTGAATTTTTCTACCGTCGTTGAAAGTTGTCCTTTTCCACTTATTCTGCGCGTTTTTTCTTACGCGCTTCCATCATTTTTAAAATTTTCCGCATCAATAAAAATTCCAAAATCTTCAGGACTCGAAACTGATATTATCTACATATTTTTTTTTATTTTTTTTTTGCCCAGCTTGCGCCATTTGGCCAGTTTAATCCTTTATCCGGTTAATCTATTTTAAATCTCAATGCCACTACGTTTGATAAAATTATATAAACTGACAAAGACAGAAGACAGTGGGTCGGAAACAATCAATTCAATACTCACGGGTAATGTATGCCATTTTTGTACAACACTAAACATCTCATATCTATGTTTTTGAAACTTCGGACAAATCCAAATTTGATGCTCGATACAATTGTCAACATGGCACACATCACATGTACCATCAGAAATTATGCACAATTGAGCTAGGTGCGATGGGGAGAAATTATGACCAGTACGCAATCTAAATAAAGTTGATATATAATCCCTCGAAATGTTTTTATGTAATTGAAACCATGGTTTACTGGGAACTGTATGCATCAAGGCGAAGTATTTTTTCCCTTTATTTTGACGTTCGGCGATGTAGTACTGTTGGAAATCAATTAGTACAGATTGTTTAATCTCTGGTAAAATATCAGTCCAATTCCATTTAATATTCTCGTAAGGTACACTTGATAGATTATAACGCGTCAATTCATCGACTATCTCATTTCCAGTAATACCACAATGAGAAGGGACCTACTTAAACTTTACTCTAGATTCACGATTGTAAAGTTGAATAACCCGATGTCTGACATCAAATTCTAACTTGGACATTTTAGGTTCTGGGAACTTAGATAATTGTAATAAGACACTTGAGGAATCGGATATTATTAGAATATTCTTTTCCCTCATATCTTTGACTAGGAGCAAGGCTTTGTAAATGGCAAACAATTCTACAACAAATGAGGAGCCTGCAAAGGATAATCTGTATACTTTCGATATGCCTTTTTTCGGATAATATAAAGCAGAGGTATAATTTTCCCGTATTTTATCGACCGACCCATCTGTAAAAATAATTTCATAGTAGCTGAATTTTTCATTGATTGCTTGCATAAATGCGGCGTTGTTAACTCCAAAAGGGATAGTTTTAGCAATATTATTATCAAAGGTAATTAAATCAACGTCTAGCAAGAAAAATAAATCCTGAAAGTAGAAACGGTAGAAGGGATAAGAAACATTTTGGATGATTTCAATTTTTTCCCATTTATTATGGCTGCCGAGAAGAGGAGGTAGACTTTTATTTGACCAATATCTATTATGCCGCAGTCTCAGTAAACATCGAATTTGTTTATTAATCACATGGGTTTTTCTCTCTTTCACTTTGAGACAAAACTTGTTCGCTATATACTCCTGCCTAAGTTTTAATGGAGGTTCAGCCATCTCCGCGTTTAAAGTCTGTAGGGGTGTGGAGGATATCGCTCCCAAACATAATCTAAGAGCCTTATTTTGAACAACTTGTAATTTTTTCACCTGTGTTTTGTTGAGATTTATGAAAGGCGCTATATAGTCCACAATCTGATGAGGGATTGGTAAATCCGCAGACTTATTAATGGATGTGCTCCCCATTTAATACCTGTGATTGCTCGGAGCAGATTTAGACCCCTATCACACTTCTGCAACACAAATTCCAATTCTGCATTCCATTACAATTTGCTATCAAATACCACTCCTAAGTATTTAATTGTTGTATCAAATTTTAATGTTTTTTTCCCGGACGAAGTAAAGGGGAGACACGATTTAATTTCCTGGTAAACATTATTCCATTAGATTCGTCTATATTTATAGACAAATCTAGATCTTATAGAATCTCCTGTAGGTCAAGAAGCGCCTTCTGAGCTTTTTTAACCACAGTTTCCACTGATGCCGCGGTGACACAAATAGCTAAGTCATCGGCAAACTGAAACATTCTAACAGACTTATTTTGAACTTTTTCTATTTCGTTTGTGTATAGGAGGTATAAAAAAGGACTCAAAATACTCCCCTGTGCTAATCCTTTACCCGATTATCTACATATGTCAGTGTGTATGTTATACAAGTATTTAGCATGATCGTTTTGGCGTTACGGTACTATTCATATTATTTATATATATATATATATATATATATATATATATATATATATATATATATATATATATATATATATATATATGTATATATATATATATAGATAGATAGATAGATAGATAGATAGATAGATAGATAGATAGATAGATAGATAGATAGATAGATAGATAGTTTTATTATGCATTGGGAGGTGACAGGTGAAACACCATCTGAATTTTATTTCGTGAAATTGCTATGAATAATCGAAAAATCATTCAGTCTTATTTGAAATTCGGTTTATGAGTATTCAATTAATTATAAATTAATAAACACATTTAACTGCAGCTTACACGGAAAATTTGGAATTGGAAATTTTAATTTCTACTATATCAATAATTATTTCTCTGTTCGAGATTAAACCGAATGCTATGACCTACCTTAAATACTCATTGTAGTTCCCAGATCCGACGAACGGTTTCAGTAATAGCACCTGGAAACCGGTAAATTTCGATGAAGTATTGTAGCAGCTGTATGTACTTTTAAGGCATTACACCTTCATACGCACGTATTTCTACACAAAGTGTATAGTATAAAGTAGAGAAAGTGGAAAAATAAATTTCAACAGAAAATTTAAAACGGCATTGACACATTATGGAAGATCGGGTTTTTTCATTATAATTGTCCGACTATTGAAAATGGACGAAAAATTGTTGTACACGAATTCGATTCGTCATTGTTGTATCGACAAAATGACATTGTTAACAAGCTGAGATCATCTTTAAGAGCAGTAGTGGTGGAATTAATTTCCTGAATATCCGCTTATTGTATACTATTAAACGCGTTTATTATAAATTCGAACACGCAGATATCAAATCTGCAAACCGTTCTTGAATGCGACGCATAACCATCGAGCTATGAATTTTTGAAAATTTGATGAATTGTCAACTTTGCAAATTTATTGCGTGCGACGTGAAGGTTATAAACAATTTCGTCTTAGCTGTTATGATTTTTTATCATAACTCTATCATACATGTGCGAATAACCGTGTGAAAAAATTTCAAACCGAACCCAAAGTTTCAAAAGGGTACTATTCTGTTTTTTCTAGTATTGTTTTTTGTTTTCTGCGATAATTCGCGAACAATTTCAGATCGGAAAATAAGTGTCAAACAAAAGTTGTAGTGTTTTCAAATACGTGTTGAACCACGTTATATTCGCGTTTCAAAGGTGAATTCGTGATAACTTGGTTTGCGTGGTAACAGTGTTACCAAATGCGCTATTCAAAAAAAACAAAAAACAAAAAAACGACCGTCTTCTTTGGGTCACCCTATATTTTACTGTAAGATAGGTTGCTGTATTATTTACTGGTTAGGTTCGGGCCATTTAATTTTATATAATTAATAGTATTTCTTTTACCGAAAATATCCGAAACACCATTTTATCGCTTATATCGACTATATCTGTCTCGGAATCACGTTATTCTTTATAAGCGTTACGGTGTAACGAAAGAACGAAACGAAATTATAGAAACGGAATTCCGTAGACTAAAAAATTACTTATTTTTTATTTAAGTCAATATATACCGATACTCTTAGCTACCACAGCATTTTGCTTATCTCGAAGAATTTGTCCCCTCTTGCCAGGAATTTGCTCGATGCTCTTAATGCACCTTGCTCAAATTCGATTCGTTCAAATAAAGACAATCCACGATTTTCCGATTTTATAATTGTCTGAACCGAACGCTGATGAATGCCAAATCAGTGTTACTATGGCATAGAACGACCTTACAAACTTTTCTAGTTCTACGCAACTAAAATAATAAAAAAAAAAAACATTAATTTCATCGATAGATTTTTTAATATGCGAAAAAGGTTGAATAAAGTAAAAATAATCATTTCCAGCATTTATTTTAACTACCGCCTTTATTTCGTTTTAGGCACTTTTCGGCGAAATAAAATTTGGTTTCCAGAATCAGTGAACTCCAATTCGAATTTGTCTAGTCGCATCTTCTGTAGCGTGTAGCAAAATGTTTCGGAATAGTTATAAGCATTTTAATGTATACTCGCATGATTTTCCGGCTTTTTAAAAGTCCTTTTAGTCTCGAATAATATCCGTAATTAATGGTCGACTTGTCTTTTCGTTGAAAACACTACTCATTTAGAATGGTTGGGTTTTTTTCCGTATAATATATTTTCCGAAAGAACTTGGACTGCGTGTGCGTAATAACACGCGAAATATCTTTTCATAACTTGAAAAGATTGGAATGCGGTGATCTCCTCTTTTGTTGTTTATTTAAAAATGTCGTTTCAGTGTCGGTTTATTAATTAAATTAATTCGAGAAACGTAACATTGAAAAGAGCGTTCAAAGCTATATTTCGCCTTTGTATTTTTACATTGATTGCGTTATACGCTATTTACACTATACAACAAAATATATATACGTAGTCGCCTACCTCCGATGGCACTTAATGAATGAATTCTAACATAATACGCATAACTGATAATCTTCCGAGTAATATATAAAATGTTAAGCTTTATTCGCGTAAAATGTGTTTACACATTTATACTACAGTTTTAATATGTCGTACGAATGATTTAAATGTACTTTTATAAAATTAACGAGTTATATTTGTTAAAATCGAACCATATTTATCGAAATTTCAGTAAACTAGAAGGAATAGATCTTTTTAAATTGTTAAAAAAATTATTTCTAAAATATTATATAGTGGAAGAAGAAGAATAAGAAGCTTTATTTCATAATGAGATGTGCGTAACAAGATTTATAAGGTTAAGTACCTTATACCTTAATAGTATTACTAAATGTAGAAAATCAATGAAACAAATGTTAGGCTGCGGGTAAAAACAAACTAAAACCTGAAAAAAATAAATAAAACATGGTAAAAAAAAAACAAAAGCATATGTATACATACACTTGCGCATACATATGGCACACACATGCACACATACCATATTAACTACACAAAATAAATAAGGAATGTGTGCATGTATGTGCATATGTATGTAACATGTATTTTAAACATATATGTATCTCATATATTTTTTTCTTTTACCATATTTTATTTATTAATATATCTGTAAGTAACGACGAAATCATACGTTTAAATTAACTTGTTTTGATAGACAGGCCTTGATAGTGGAGGTACTACATATACACATATATATATATATATATATATATATATATATATATATATATATATATATATATCTGTCTGTTCATTATTTTGTCTATGGCTCAATGCAATAAAACGTGATTTGATAGGTGAGCAGTGGGGTACATTCAAACGGGGTATATATGCACACCTATATATATTTTCATTCAGCCTATGTATTCCGCTCGTTCGCTTGCTCGTTTTACGGGTTAACTCCCCATATACAACGCGCCAATAGAAGTTTCACTTAAAAAAAAGAAATGTAAAAATAAATTATTAAAATAATAACATTTCTAATAAAATGTTCCGTTAACGGCTGAATCTTCTTCTAAATTTTTCATCAGTTCTTCATTTAATGTTTTAAAGTCTCTCAACAACTTTTATACTGACAATGCACTTTTACAACGCAACTGCTTCTCCATATCCTTCTAACTAGATCTTAAATTTCCATAGTTTTCATTTAGATTCCCAGCTGCATCGGATAAGGCTATTGACCAAGCTTCCAGGGAGGCGTCCTTGTTTCCACACATTTTCGCTCACTTCTTTCTCGCTCTCTCTCTAGCGAGATCTTCCTAACGTGTTTGAAAGTTGCTAATATAAACTACTTTCCAAACCTGAAAAAGATCCCAATTCCCACTTTGCATATAGGCCCGTCTCTTTACTGAACTCCATTGGTAAAGTGAATGAAAAGGTTATCAATGACATCTTGTTAAAAGAAGCTGATAGCCTTAATATTTTTCACCAGGGCCAGTTTGGTTTCAGGAGCAGTCGGCACCTGTACTATTAAGTAATAATAATAATAATAATTAAAAACTGTAATAAACGATTCGAAAAAAAAAAATGTAATATTCTGGTCTATTTTAAGAATCAAAATTCTTCTCTTCACGCTTATCATTTTTTTTGTAGTCAGGTCAAGCTAAACCTTTCTGGCCAGCAGATTTCTTTCAAACTATAATAACACGCTATAATAATAATTAATAATAATAATAATAATTAGCATCATCATAATTAATAATAATCATAATTAATAAAAATTCAATTCAAATCAATTTATCTTCATATTTTATTAAAAGATTTATACAAAGATATTTTATTTCAGAGACTCTTTCTAATGGACTTATATTTACACAATACACGCTCTTGAGAGAATCATATACAGAATATGTACATTTGAAATCTATAATAATTATCTATTTACATAACTAAGTTTCTTAATGTTGCGTGCACACACAAACACATACGCAGATACACACAGAGCATATAGTGATATGTGAATGGACCATTATGTGACGACGCTTATACCCATAAATGCGCCTGTGTTAGTTCATAGCATGCATAAATTAGATAGAACATAGATAAAAAGTGTGTTTACAAAATAAATATATATTACAAAAAAAAATAAGTAAATTAATAATATAACGCATTCCGAACACAGTTCTTACTACACTAATTTAAAAAGTATGCCCTATTGCCCATTTAACTAAGATAAAAATACAGGAAAAAACACTAACCAAACCTGCATACTGATCATGAAACTACCTATATATAAATTTATAAATATTTACGTTAATAGGACAAAAACAATAATTTTCATGTGTATTATACAAGACAAAAAAAAGTTTAGACAAAAGATAATGCCAGCTGTACATCATAAAAGCGTGTGTTTAATTCTTTTGTGTTTGTAGCGTTTATATTTTAGTTGTAAACTTGTATGTGTATAATCCCTTATGTCGTTTATAAATGAATTCTGACTGCAGGCACAGCTATAAAAAAAAATATTTTTTTTGTTTGACAAACATCATGTACATATGGTAACTTCAGTGTCTTGTGAATGTGTTCAATCATTACATGGACTGGGATATTTAGAATTATTCTGCAGCACACATTTTGTAGCCGTTGTAACGGCTAAGTTAAAACGGCTAGTATATGATCGTATGGGACAAGCATAAAACATGATTGTTCTGATTATAGTTTTGTAGATTAATAATTTATTTGCCGAGCTGACGTAACATCGTTCATCGGATATAGCTTAAATAGAGACGCGTGAGTTTTATTACCGACATACTCAAGCATGTTTAGTAAATGTGAGACCCCGATCCACTATTACCCCTAAATATTTTATATCGCTTTTCCAAGCGTGTTGTTCACTATCACAGGTGGTAAAAAATGTGGTTTTCTTTTCGTGAATAGAAAGAATAGATTGAGTTTTATCGGGATTTATTTTGATTCTATATTTATTAAAATACGAATTTAATTTAATAAAACTCTGAGTTAGTTTTCTTTGTATAGCGTCAATTGGGTACGATGTGCAATATATAGCGTTATTATCAGCATATAATGCCATCTTTAATTTGGGAAGTGTTATTAATAAAAAGATGGAACTTGTAAGGTCCCAGTATGCTCCTCTGGGGAAATCTCGCTAATGCAGTTTTCATGTAGGAATTATGATTGTTAACTTTAACTACGAAATTTCGGTTACTTAAAGAATTTTTAATAAGCCGAACTAAGTAATTGGGAATTTAAGTTGAGTAATTTTGTGTATTAAACCAAGATGCCAAGTGCTGTTAAAGGCTTTCCTTTATGTCTAATAACAGTAATCCTGCATGCTTATTTTTATTATACCCATCACTTATGGTTGCACTAATTCTTGCTAATTGTATGACAGTAGATAAGTTGCTCCTAAATCCAAATTTTTATTTTTTTTATTTCTTTTATTTACAGACGCTCGATTACTAAGATAATTTGCGTCTAAGGGTAGGGTTATATGGCATTAATTAATCCGGTTTCTGCAAGAAATTTTAATAATATATCTATTTTTTGAGGGTCATCCTGTAGTACTTCTCCTAGTGAACTAGTTGATATATTGTAAAGGTTTCGATGGTTTGCATATTTTGCACATATAGTAGTATGTGGTGTACTGTTATTGGAGTATTACATGTTGGTCATTTTGGAGCAAGTGCATTGTTCAGTAGGTATTGTGATGTAAGTAGGGTGTGGCCTATTCGTAATCTAGTTATAGCTACTTCATTGCGCCTTTTATTTTGTTTGTGGTTTTCCAGTGTCCTAAAATTGGTTTGATTTGAAGTGTGTGAGCGCACTGGGTTTCTTCCTGATATAAAGCGTTGACTTTTTGTGTTATGATTGAGTAGAGATGGTTTGTGAGTGCAGATGTTATAATTTTTATGTTTCTTGATTTTGTTCTGGTGGCTTTATAAACTATTCATTTCCTGTGATTCCAGAGTGCGCTGGAGTCCAAAGGAACACTATTCGATTTTTTTTTCTGTATGAGTTTATGGATGATGAATTTTATATTTACAATATCTAAGTTAGTATTTTTAATCAGTTTCTGAATCTGTTGTAGAGCGGATATTGAGTCGGAGCATATTATAAAGTTATTTTTGTGTTTTTCTTTGACTATATTTTTTAACGCTTTGTATATAGCTATTAATTCACCTGTGTACACAGATGTCCCAATAGGTAAGTGGTATGTTTGTGTTCTGCCCTTTATAAGGTAAGCAGAAGTGGTTTGGTTTAGCATCTTAGAGGCGACGGTGTATATTTGAGTGTAGTTTCCGTAGTTTCTGCAGACAAGTTTGTTAAATTTAGTTTTCAGGATGTGCGGTGATGTTGAATTTTTACTATATTTGTTTAGGTTCATATTTATCGTTGCAGTAACTTTGGTCCATGGTGGTAATTCAGGTAGGTTATTTTTTTAAATTTTGGGTAAGATGTATTGAAGTCTATCTAAGAGGTTATGAACTCGGACGGTTGTAGATTTAGAAGCATTAGGTTTATTTTGATACAGGTGGTGTAATTTATTTTCTGTTATGTTATTGTGGACTGGGTGGGATGGAGTGGACATCAATCTGATATAATATTTTAGCATGGTTTGTCTTCCATATTTTAGTGGTAGAATATTGGCTTCCACATGTAGAGCTGATGTAGGACTTGTGTGGAATGCTTTTAATGCTATTCTTAAAGCTGTATTTTGTATTACATTTATATTTTTCAATGTGTATTAATTCGCACTATCATACACTATACTACCATAATCAAGTCTGCTTAGGATATATGTTTTGTAGAGTTGGTTTAGTGTCTTTCTAACGGATCCCCAGGATGAATGATTTAGCAACTTTAACATGTTTAGCTTCTGATTACAGTTTGTTTTTAGATTATTTATGTGTTTTTTCCAGTTTAATTTCCTGTGTAACGTATCTGTATTTTTAATCGGTATTGATTCCGATTTGTAAGAAAGGAATATTTAAGTTATGTTTTGTGCTAAATGTAATTTGTTTAGTTTTAGTAATAGAAAAGGTGAGACCATTAGATGTGGCCCAATTATTTAGTTCATTTATAGTATTTTGGAGCAGATGTTCTATATATTTTGTTTCAATATGCGAGTAGTATATCGAAAGATAGTCGACGTAGATACAATATTTAACTGGGGAGGTTATGTGTCGTTTAATATTTGCAACAGCTATTATAAATAAAGTTGGACTAATTACTGATCTTTGAGGAGTATCATTTTCTTGGATTTTAATTTGCGGCACATAATTATTCAGTTTGACCCGAAATTTTCTATTATATAAAAAGTGTTTAATAAAGATGGGTAGGTTTAATCCCCATCGATGCGAGTTTAATCATATTTCATGTTTCTACACTTTGTCGAAAGATTTTTCCAAATCAAAGCTGACTAGGGTTGTAGTTTTGTTTTAAATTAAGTTATCCTGTATATCGATTATTAGTTTGGTTAACAGATCCTGTGTGCTTCTTTTCTTTCTAAAACCGAATTGTAAAGGATCTAGTAATTCAAGTTTTTCTAGTTGCCAAAGCAGTCTGCTATTAATAATTTTTTCGAGGAATTTGCAAAGAGTATTTGTGAGGGAGATGGGACTGTAGCTAGCAGGGTCTAAGGAATTTTTGTTTTGTTTTAATAACGGAATTAGATGAGCCTCCCTCCACGCCTCTGGGAAGGACTGGTTTTGCCATGACAGGTTATAGAAATATAGGATAGCCATTTTAGAACTGGAGTTAAGATGTTTTATCAAACTTATGTGAATACCATCCGGACCTGCTGCTGTTGGGCGCATTTCATCTAGGGAGGTGTCAAATTCTTCCTTCGTTATATCTGTATTGTAACTTTGATTTATGTCTGATTGAAAATCAATAACGCGGTTAGTTTCCACTTCATATTTTATTTTTTTTTAATGTTTCGGGATAGTTTCTGTCCGACGACATTTCATAAAAATAGTCGGCAAAGATATTAGCTATTTCCAGTTTGCTATCGGTAAGCTGAGAATTATTGCTGTTATTGATTGGATTGTATATTTTGTTCTATAAGAATATCATTATAATCTGTGATTTTTTTTAATCTACCAAACCAATTTTTCTGCTATTTGATTAAAATTACTAAGTAATGACACGGGTCGCAGATTTCTGGAATCAGAAATGCCCTTACCTCATTTAGGTATAATATGAATAACTTTCGACGCTTTCCAGCAGTTGGGAAAACAAGAAAGTAATAAAATTGAATTTATTACGACTGTTAACTGGACAATCTCGCTTTTTGTGGTAATTTTTTAATCAGTATTGTTGATATGTCTAGACCTACTGATTTTTTTTTTTTTTTTTTTTTTGATTTTTAGGCGGTTAGTTGAACTTGCATGTGATATGATAATGTAAACTCAATACAGCTTAAATTAAAATTCTTCATACCTGAACATAATGTACGAAATATCTGTCCAATCACCGACAATTATTTCTGTACACATAGTAAGGTATCAACTATATATAGTTAAAGTAATAACGATAACATTAATAATAATAGTAACGCTGATGTATTGGAGAGTAGTGATTTTATGAATTAACAAAACAAAATGAAATCGCAGTTAATGGTTTTTGGCAATAGCTTGATAATGCCTTTATAGTCGAAAAGCTTCGCTGATATAATAAAAATTTGTTTAGTGATTAACTTCGATCTTATTTTGTTTTGTTAATAATAGTATTAATATTCCCAATATAAATTATAAAATTAACACTGAAACCGGGAAACAAGTCCTCTCGTAATAAGCAACCAAGCGGAGCAGAAATAAATTTTAGGCGGCGTCGGTTCCTTCGACTCGTCAGGTTTTATATTCAATATTTTATTATTTCAGTGACACTTCTATTGGCGTGTTGTATATGGGGAATTAACCTGGAAAACGAACGAGCGAGCCGAGTGACCGAGTCAAAGTCTTATACACACATAGGCACATAGGCAGGCCTATTCTCACATTGAAGTTGGGTTCCTCCTCTCTTTCCTGCATGCTGTACTCTGTACTCATATAAGCGCATATTAAGTTTATATACATACATAACATACTTTCAAACACATACAGAAACTATGACAGAAATGCGTATATATATATATATATATATATATATATATATATATATATATATATATATATATATATATATATATATATATATGTCGCAAAAATTGTTTGCGTGTTCGTATTCTTTCTCTTGCGCATATTCGCACGGATGACATTTAAGCCATCGTAACGTCAAGTTACAGTGCGTTCCTTTTCTTCTTATCAAAAGGGAATCGTGAGTTTATTAAATAAGCGTCTTTTTGGGATATCGTCTTTAAGATGCCATTACGCTATCCCGACGACCATTAAGATAATAAGTTTTAAATTAGTTTTCTTATTGAAATTGTCATATTTACACCTTTTTTTTTTATGTATACGCAAATATAACAACGCATTAAATAAAATAAATTTCAGATAATATATCATTTGAAAATTATTGAAATAAAATAACAAGCAAAATTAAACATTAAAGAAAACTTCTTACTTCGGACATATATAATTATAATAACTTAAAAGAACGAACAAACTGACTATCCAAATTCAGGTTTATAATATAAAATAATATACAGTTTTTATGGGTGTTTTTTTATATAAGGTACTTAACATTCTTCATTATTCAATTATTCATGTATTCATGATTTTGTTTATATGTTTTGTAAATATATATTTCTTCTTCTTCTTTTATATTGAAAAATGTAAAATCGTCTATTTCCAAAAAAAAAAACAAAAAAAAAACTATGCGAATAGAATATACCAGTTTTTATGTATGCCGAGTTTACATATAAAACAAAATAGGGCTGAAAATAAATTTACATAAAACAAAAATAATGACTAACACAGGAAAAAGCGTAAAAATAGCAGTAAAATCGGAACAGATAGAGCAATGAGATAGTTACATATATACCTAGTTCAAAAAATCACAGCAAATAAAGACACGAAAATGAAAGCAGAAGTGGCGAGGAGAATATCACTATCGTGGGTTGCGCTTGGAAAATTATGTATAGTATTCCGCAATAAACAAATACCGATTAATCTGAAACGTTAACTATATAACCAACGTGTACTTCCGAATTTTATATATGGTTCGGAAACATAGCCATATACAAAAACAAATTTAAAAAGGATAAGAAAATCTTAGACGGCATATGGGAGAATGATGCTAGAGTGCATGGATACATGAACAAACACGGTTGGATGATGCAGTGGAGCGGATGGCTATAACAAAATGGAATTAGGTTGGCCACGTGGGTCGAAAAAAAGATAATAGATGGCCGAGGCGGATCTTACAGTGGTGGCTAATGGGCAGAAAAAGGAACCACGGAAGGCCAATGACGCGCTGTGGGAAAAATTTGTTAAGGAAAGCGGTTGACAAAAGTGGGTGGAAGACATTGGGGAAAGCCTGCATCCAGGAATGGATAGACAAAGGCTTATCGTGATCGTGATCGTAATATATACATATATATAATTAACATTTTAAAATTAATATTCTATAAAGTTCTTGTTTCAGCCCTTACCTTCATATTATTCGTACATATCCTTTTTTAAGTAATTCAACGATTAATATCGTGTTATCTATGTAATCATAGATTATTTTTGATCTATCTAATGTCTTCTAATAATGTGGCGGCTGCGTCTAATATTTCGATTCAGGTTATTGCCTGCGCGCTACCTCCAATGATTTGTAATATATTTATTATATATATATATATATATATATATATATATATATATATATATATATATATATACATCGAACGGAGGTTTCTAATATTTATTAATAAAAGATATCAATATGGTAAATTGATAAAATAAAGAAATGAGTGTGTTGTTATTTTCAAAAATTATTTTTTACGTTAATGTCGAATATAAGCGCATTACGACGAAAGATGGCGCTCCGATTTGAAAAACATATATATATATATATATATATATATATATATATATATATATATATATATATATATATATGAAAAATTATTAATTACATTTTAATTAATATTGGTTAATAAGACTTTGCAGCGATTACCACAACATTTATGTTTAATATAAATGAAATAACAACAAAAATAATGATGACAAAAAAAACCTAACGCATGTTATATGAAAAGATAATTAATAATTACGATGTACCGATGTACGAACATTAGATGACGTAATGGCCGAAAAATTTTATTATTCTTCAAATATAATTAGTGATTCATACTCGAAACTTTGTTAATTATTTAAAAAGAAATTGTTACCTTATATATATATATTGTAAATATACAGAAGAATATTTACGTATACATGCATACACATGAATATACAAATAAATATATTTAAATATTTTATATATATAGACATATGTACACACAAACATATATATATATATATATATATGTGTGTGCT
This sequence comes from Coronaproctus castanopsis, assembly GCA_032883995.1. Taxonomy (NCBI): domain Eukaryota; kingdom Metazoa; phylum Arthropoda; class Insecta; order Hemiptera; family Monophlebidae; genus Coronaproctus; species Coronaproctus castanopsis. The sequence continues at coordinate 13,447,916 of CM065052.1, read as the reverse complement.
CGTGTGGCAATGTGTATATATGTTTATTCTTTATTCGTCGTATACAAATATTACTGCTTATTGATATTACAACATCACTGATTTCTAATTCTCTTGTTTATTTTACAAACAAATTATCATCTTCCTCGTACCTTTACTTTTTCAAAATATTGTCTAAAATAGTTGATTATATATATATATATATATAGACCATTTTCATTTAGCAGACGACATAGTAATTATAGCTGAAAGAAACGAATTACAGTGAGTGTACTGGAGATGAGACGGTAAAACTTGTAGAATTAAAGATGAACACACGAAAACTAACGAAATATAATCAAAACCGGGAAACTCGGCGATCGATTAATAAAATTAAATTATATACAGACCACGTCGAAGAAGTAGACAATTAGATGTATTTAGGTAAAATATTCGTAACGATGAAAGAACAAATTTTGTACAAAAGATATTATGTAAATATAAAACAAATTATTTAATTTATACGAGTTGCTTTTAAAAATAGCCTTAAGGGTAGTTATATACAGAAAGCACCTAGTTATATATATATGTGTGTGTGTTCCTTGTGCGTGTCCTTATTAAAGAAACAAAAATTAACTGTACGTATTTGCAGCAAGTATGATCAATCGATAAAGTTATGCAGTATTGACTTAAATAATTTTAATGGAACAATCTGTCGTATTTATTTCGGGTCTGTTTAGAATTTTAATTAGTATACAAATAATCATATCTGGATCAACTTTGGTAATGTTTCGACATTTAAATCGAAATTACCGACTACAGATATTTCGGGAGATCAATAAAGATATAATTACATTTTTTATTTTATTTTTTCTCCGGGTTTTGTCCACGATCGCGTGAAAATAACAGCTTTTACAAATATGTTTATAAAGGCTTCGCACAAAAGGTATTCATTCGACGGTGTTGTAAAAGAATTTCGAACGAGCAAAAACACAAATAGAAAATTAGGAGTGACATTTTTTTGTTTGTTTTTGGGCTTTAGTGTCTATTACGTCCAGTGATATATTAAAGGGCGACAGATACAAAGCTGACGTTTATTAGTCGAATGAAAAAGTAGAATTCCAGTCGTTGTTGAGAAGAAAACCGACAAAATTTGGAGAACGAGCCTTTTCGGTCCAGTTATTATTCGTTTCTCGGAATAGTAAATTTGTTGAAAGAAATAAAAAAAAAAAAAAAAATAGTACACATTTTTTTCGGCAACCTAAATTTTTTTAGTAAATATAATTTACTCGCCATCTTTTGTTTACATACGTATACTAACATTTATGTACACTGGACATCGCACATAGATGTATAATTTTGTATATATATATATATATATATATATATATATATATATATATATATATATATATATAATGTTCATATCAAAGGCTTTCACCACTCTCATCAATATAACTGATCCAATGAGATCAATGGGAAAATATTAACCCTTTCACGCCCATACCTAGATACGTCATCGATAAAAAACTTTTTGGTCTCTAGATGATTAAAAGCATTCTAATTAACATATTTTTAAAGTTCCGTTTTTCAATCGACTTAATACCTTAAGAGATAATTACGGTATATTCGAAATTATGCGATTAGTAAATTATGAGGAAATTATTTATATATATAAATATAAAAGACAGCTTTAATTGGCACAATTGCGGTATAGTTTTTGATATGTTTAAGCTAAAATGTATTTTAAAGTATGTATATTCGACAGGAAAGGGTCAATCACAAATGACTCTATTATTAGTGTTGTTGAAGTCCTGAAAAAATCTATGCTATCCTACCGCGGTGACTATATTTTGTTAACCATTGCTGAATATGTATGACCTCTACGTGATAATCATGCCTCGGTACCTTTCTGTCGAGTTTTAATCCATCAGGATATCCAGGGAAATGAAGTATGCGATCAGGCTGCTAAACTTAAGGGATCGAAAGACACTGTCATTCTGAGAAGGATTCACTCTTCCTGCTTAATTGCATCCGCTCATGCAGATGTTCATCGGTGGAAGTCCACGGTCTGTAAAAGACAAATTAACTTTTACAAATCTATCAACTTAATTCATCTCACCGCGTCCACTTCTGCGTTTACTTCTTCTAAGAATTTTTCAGCTCGGCTTTTTTTTCGCTCGAACCATAACTAGTCATTTATGTACCGTCAATTTTACTTCTTCCGTATACTGGCCTATGCATGCGGAAACTATAACTGACGCTAATCACTTGATTTTAGCTTGTACCTGGTACAGAAGTGGTAGAGATGCCTTTATTAATAAAACTTTACAGTTAATAGTTTCCCCACTATTAGACCTGAATAACAAAAACGCATATATCACGGATTAATCTCTGAGCATTTTTTTTGTCTTCTTTGTATGTTTTTTGTTATCTTATGTGTGAAATATTTGTTTCAAAATAATTTGACAATGGGGAAATTTAAACCAAATTTTAAAAAAATAAAAATTTTATATATATATATATCGTTTGAGATTTCCTAAATCTTTTCGGATAAAAAATAAAATTTGTTAACGACGGCTATGTTCGGTATACATTTAGCAAAACACTGGGAAATTTTAAATTTCGAAGTTTATATTTAATTTTAATCATGTCTTCGTTTTTAATTTAAAAATATTATGACCAAATAGCGACTATACAATCAGCACGGTCAGTTAACGGGTTTTCGGTACAAAACCAGTTTTAATTTTTATATATATTTTATCGAACAGGGCTATAGACGCAATACTGCAGTTATTTATCACACATTCAGTTTTACGAATAATAGAATATAGAAATATATTACAAATTTAATGCGGTTGTTTATTAAATCGGAATAATCATCAAAAAACATACAGCATAGGAAAGACGGATCTGCTGATAAGTACAATTTTTTGTTGCCGGACCGCATGTTCCTTATGCAGCTTAGAGAAACACTGCCCTCTACATGCTGGACATGTCATTTGCAATCCTGATCACTTGTTCTTCGAATGCCCCTCTTTAATAACATTACGCTCTGAAATGTACCTTAAATTACTGCGCGCGTCTTGTAATCGTCCTCCTTATAACGTATTGACCCTTATTCACCTTGATAATTTACATCTGTTTCCGGATATAGCGATATTTCTAGAGAAGCTGTATGAGTTTATAAAAACATGAGTTAGGAATTACACAGTATCACGTTGAGTATGTATTTAAGGGCATCCCCATTAAAAAAAAAATAAAAGACGGATAGATAATTTATACTTAAATTCGTATAAAAACGACTATAGTAAATCGTTACGTGGTAAACATTGCGAAGAATTTAACCGTAAAATCAACAATATTAACCGAAACTATAACATTTTACATTTAGAAGAAAAACTAAAAAAAAAGATAATTATTTAAAAAATTATAAATAATAAATTTAACAAATGAAAATAATTTATTAAACGTATAAATAACACTTTAGGAGGAATTACTTTTGAAGACCATGTTACGAATATATTTAGTGTTTATCAGCTCGGATAATTGTTGATTATTATAATAGTACAAGCATCTCAATCTTAAACTAGACGTACTATAAGTGTTAGTTGTTATTATATATATATATATATATATATATATATATATATATATATATATATATTTATATATATATTTATATATATTTATATATATATTTATATATTACTTACCTTTCTTTATTGTATATACTTTATTCGTTGTTATTCATTGTTAATTATTTCAACTTGAAAATGGCGCGACTGTTGAAAACCTTCGTGATTCATATTTTAACATGATTTTTACAAATAAAATACATTATTGTTCGGTTTTCAAACAATTTAACGTATTTTTAAGTCACGATTTTCTATCTTATTAAACACATACACGACCCACATATAAATACTCACGTATACACCCATATATATTTATACGTATTAATTTGTATTTAAATATGTCGTGGTGGCGTACTTGCTAGAGTGCTCGACTGTCAACTCGACGGTCGGGGTTCGAAACCAACACGCGGCATAGAAAGTTTTCATCATTATTTAATTCTTAATTAACACGGAGGAGAAGACAGCGGCACCCTACTGCGTATAACATTATATACGCGCGCATCTGCGTCGCATATAAATAGTGCCTTGAATGATAGCTAATTTTGTACGTAAAAATAAACGTACAATAGCTCTGATCACGACATTCGGAACAATACGACGACGATGATTAATTTAAATATATAGATACATATCTAAATAGTCGTGGAGTTAGATTTTTTTTTTTTTGCTTGGAATGTTTGAATACTTTTAAGTTGCTGCGATTACAATTATTTCGTGCAATATTACATTCCGTAAGGTATTTGTATAGGTGTCTGCATGGTTGGTCAAGTGGATTTGCCGATATCGTTATTACGTGAATAGGTAGCGTATGGTTTTGGTGGACTAATCTATAAACTGTTTCCTCTGGTTTTGGAATGTATTACGTCTCCATAAAAGATGATTTATATTTTCTTCATAATTGTCTTTACAGAATCTACATCTATCTGAATCTAAGGTGTTTAATTTTCTTAAGATGTTAGCTGTCTTGGCGTATAATCTGTTTTATGTGTATGCGCTTTCTAAATTTTGATTAGTCCGAGTATATCACGGTTTTTTAATATGTTGGTCTTTTTGAACGATATAGTAATATTTTCCTACATGTAAACTAGTACGTTCAAATTCCATTTTCTATTTTGTCATTGTGTTAATTTTAATAGTGGATATAATATATTCTGTCCGGTGGTACTTAATTTTTTCACATTTTCGATCGATTGTAATATTCCATTAGTTGATTGTTAAAGTTTATACGTGAATTTGGACAAAATTTACGAACGTCATTTTTTTCTGTCGTACATTTTCGACGATATTATTATCGTTATTTATTTAAACGTACACCTCGAACGATAATAAATAGTCATTTATATTTAATAGATATATCGACATATCGAAATAAATAAATCGCGAACCTTATAAAATTAGGTAAAAAATCAGCGCTATCATTTCGTACCTTATTTTCAACTTCAGCTTTGACCGGATAACATCGTCTGTGTGACTCGAGCTTAGTACTCTTCAATTTTCTCTACCTCGTGTTTCCTTTTTCGTTATTCTCATATATGGGCTCGATTAGTTTAGTTTTCTTTACTGTTTGCTTTTGTCAATTTTCTTTGCTTTGGTCCATCTTCTGGCAATTTATGGCCGCAATCCTCGCGTTTATCGTTTCGTCGATGCTCTTCGCCCAATTTAAAACGCTACTACGGTGTACAGATGGCACCATATTTTGACCAAAAATTTATTTTTGTGTATAATTCACATAAGAAACATTGTTTATCCCACATTAGCTTAAAGTTCATATATATATATATATATATATATGTTGGTAGCTTTAGGATCAGTATGCAGATTTTGTTGTTTCCAGTATTTTTATTTTAGTTAGACGAGCAACTGTGCATATTTTATAATATCTACTACACGTATAGTAAGAACTGTGTTATACTATTAATTTCGTTATTCTTTGTAACATATATTTCCTTTATAAATACACTTTTTATATATCTATCTATGGCGTAAATTTCAAATCTTCAATTTCGTTTTTAAAAAAAGTCTTAAGTTGAAAATTCCTCTATTTATTTTTATTTTTGTTAATATTATTCGAAGTTATAAATGACAAACGAACATATAAAAACGTTTCCTTTCGGATTACTTTATTTTGTGGTTAAAACTGGATGTATACTGGCGACGAAGAAGCTTAATATATACACACATACATATACTTATATATATATATATATACAAAATTCTCAGTCCACTACTAGATGGTTGTTTTTCTACTACTCGATGGTTGTTTTCGACATTTTACGACGTACTTTTAGCGTGATATTACTTCGTTATTTGCTGTTTTATATTAAACACGAAGAAAGTTTTATTTACGATTCACAGGCGGATAGTATCGCGATCGATATGCTCGTAATGTCGTCTCTATACTATAGAAAAATATAACGGAATTTGCGAAGTTAAATTATCCGCATTTAATTTGATTGGAACGTTTGATTTAATACAGAGTTGAGAAAGAATTATTGTCGGATGAAATGTTTTCATAAAATCTGTATTAAATATGTGACAATATATATATATATATATTTATATGTATATATATATATATATATATATAAAATATGTTCCTGCCGGTGGGAGGAGAACTATATACCTTCCGCGCCGGAGGTCTGAACAATACGGGGCGCGAGCACGGATGATGGATAGCGGAATGGCCAGTAGGTATACTGGTTATCTGCGAATAATTAATAAGCAGTCGCGAACCGATAGCGGCTACTGATCGAAAATCTGCAATCTCCAGACGTGATAAGGTAATTGCACAAAAGGATGCAGACGGGCAGCTTGAGAAACTATCTATTAACAGACCGTTAAAATCCGACAACTGTCACGTTCCTTAGCGAGATTTAGTCGCTATTAAAACGATACACTCCTATTCCTCAATAACAAATCCGCTGTCTTGCGGTTAGAATTTTTATCCAAAAACTAGGGTGTCACCCTGAATAAAGTATCAACTTTCTCCTTATTTATCCTATATCTACTTTCCCTGTGCATATCCGTAGTTGCCTTCTATGCACCAGCTGTAATGAGCTCGGTTGTCTCGGATTAACTATGCCGGCAGTTGTACCATCTTTTTCCTATGTTACATCGTAAACTTACTTTCTTTTAAAAAAAAGTCCTACGGCGACAAGTTTGTGACGATGGCCGCAGGCCTGGACGGCTGGATAATATCTAAAATTTGCATGACAGTTAGCATGTCCTATATGGTCGCTTTCAACTAAAATTGAGTAGAATTTGAATTCGGCAGCCGTGTATGCGACCGGACAGCCTTTAGGATCCCGGCGGAGGGGACAAGAAAATGTGCCCTAAACATCGGCCACTCCAATTACCCAGGCCCCAGCGTGCCGCGACTGGAGGAAACCCAAAGCATGCAGCAAGAAGAACAAGAATGAATCACTACTCAAATTTGTAACTTGGAACACACGAACTTAATGCGACAGAAAGGAGAACGGCTCATTAAGCGAAGGAATTACACAGGTACAACATTGAAATTGCAGCTGCAAGCGAAAATTACTCGGTTATGGAAATCTTTACAAGCTTGCGGGTTGTTTTGACATAGCAATACTCCTGGTAGTAAAACGTTTGCATGGAGTTTGTATAGCGTTGAATCGTATCTTGTCATATCCTCATCAGAAAATTACGGATCGAGATTAATGTATGCTTGCAAATAAATAAAAGTACCAAAATACATGTCACGCACCCACCACGGATGCTGTACTCAGACTTATAACGTGCCGCGAAAAGAACGTCTATTTATACTCTTCTTCAATTCTGTGGAATCCTTGGACTGGTCATGACAAACACTTTATTTGTACTTAAAACCATCTATAAAGGCACATGGATGAATCTTAAGTTAAAACACTGGCATATGATAGACTTCGTAATTGTATGTCGTGAATATAGAAGCGCTGTAAGAGTCACTACAGTTATAAAAGACGCACGTGTTCATCAGGTCACATGTATCTAATAATCCGGACGAAACGAAAAATTCCAAAAAAAAACCTCAAAACCCAAGTCTGCTCGATATAACGTTGATGCCTTAAGAAATGAAAATAAGCGTAAAGAGGTAACGTATCTCCTGGAACAAGCTTTTAACGCATTAGAGTTCGATTCTATAAAGTTTGAGCTAAAATTATTGCAAAGCGATAATGACATCTAAAAGAAAAAATAAGGACTGGTTTGTCGCAACCGATTTAATTACGCGAAAAAAGACCAGCTTTTTTTTAACGGCAGAACGATACTAGCGACATAAGACTAAAACAAAAATTTGCTTTAATAAAGGCCTAAGTCCAAAGAAGAACGCGTCGCATGAAAAAAGATCGAGAGCAACACAGAGAATGACATATATCAAATACAAAACGATGTAGAGCCAACGAGATATAGTACAGTTTTTACATTTTAAATTAACTGTCCACTAATCTTAACAAACACACACACACACATATATATATACATGGTATAATGGTTATATATATATATATATAGTTACATATGTGTGTAAATATGCATGCATCTACGTAGATCTGTCTTCCTAATATCATCACAGTTTTATACTGAACATCGTGACACATCTCATTGTATGTTATCTTCGCATATGAAATGGTCTAGCGTTCAAGGTACTAGCGCGTGCACGATGTTACGTGAAGTGAAATACGTGTCACTGCCTTTTCCATATGTTACAAATTGGGTTTTTCAACTCGACATATACAAATATATTCCTATATATGTATATACAGTAAAAATTGTTCAATACGAAATGAAGAGTACTGAAATATTTTTTTGGTAATAATATTGTCGACAAGAAATTAATTATGATTTAGTACATACATAATTTTTATATTTTTTTTAACATAAAACATTTATCGATTTTTTGGAAAATAATCTGATATTTGTGTATTTTTTCAAACATCAATTCTTCAACAAATTATTCTACACCGTCTATTCCGTTATTAATTTCACCGTTGGAATGTGCATCTGAATAACTGTTCGCACTTTTCATAATGCTACGCACTTCGGATATTGCGGGACAAGAACTGAATTGTTCATTTCGTTGTCTAATTTACCGTTGGAATGTGTAAAACGCGAAAGAACAGTAAACCTGGAAGAAGAATTAGCGACCAATCAGGTCGGTTGTGAGAAGAGGAATCTTTTCGTGTTATGCGATTTTCGTTTCGTGTTTAGAGAAAAAAATGTACGCAGACACGAGGCGGTTTGTCGGGACCGTTTCATGTATTTCGTGTTAACCGATATTTCGTCTTAAGCGTTTTTGGCTTAAACGTATTTCACTTTATATATATATATATATATATATATATATATATATATATATATATATTTATCATGATATGCATATACTAATGCTTATTACAAACAAATCGACTCGTATTTAAACGGCCAACATTCGTAGCAATGGGTTCGATGATGAAGTTATACATGTTCGGCAGCATTGCGCCCAGTAATAATGCTTACATTTTTACTATTTGTCTTTTTCCTTTTTTTCCTTGTCTAACGAGTCAAATCGGTATTATAGCAAACATGCGATCCGAAATCCAATTGTCCAGCATCAGCATTTAATCGTAACGCGATTATTACGTGTTCGTTAGTATTGTTTGTATTGTTTTTTTTTTCAGAGTACTAAGTCTACGGAATACTTAAAATCTTTGTTATTTCGCGTCCTTTAAGACTACAACGGAAAATTACCGACATTGTCCAATAGGTTATATCGGAATTAGTGTGCTACTCGCTCGAGTGTCCGTACGGGGCTTTAGGTTTACTCAAAATTGAGACGTGATCGGCATGGTTATTAGTTTCGCTAATCTTACTTCTTCTTACACGAAATCGAATAAAATGTATCCACGGAAAATACTTGGACATTGACGGTAATTCGTTTTAATTTCTTCTGCCGCACGATTAGTTCAAATTCACCTATTGCGGATAGTTGTTGTACAGAAATAAGGATACGACCTCGCTATGTCTAAACTGTAACCGAAGATTGCGGATGAAACAGACATGTCCGAATAAGGTTCCCGAGATAATTCGATTGATCGTAGTAAATCCGAAGATATCTTTCCTTCCCGCACACCTATCTTATATACACGAACTTGGGCGGACGTGGTATATATAACGCGGAATTGCTAATCATTTTTAGGCTGGTGCTCTAGTATTATTAGTAGCGTAATAATAATAATGATAATAATAATAATAATAATAATAATAATAATAATAATAATAATAATAATAATAATAATAATAATAATAATAATAATAATAATAATAGCAGCGGTGGTAACTGGGATAGTAGTATATTAGTAACTAGTAATGATAGTAGTAGTAACATCCATGAATTATTGCATCAGTAGTGGTAATATCTAAAAGACGAGGGCATACGTGTAATCACGTTTGCCAGAAATTTTTCTCGCCTATTTTCAGCAGTTTCGTTCTTTTCAATCGCGGTAAATTTATCGTCACGTTCTAAACGTAGTGATATAAAATTCATTTTTTTTTTTTTTGTATATATGTGCGAGTGTATGCTAACGAAATATATGTCGAAGGTGCTAGAAGAGATTATTTATTCTAAAGATGGCGTACTTGTTTGATTCCATTATTTGTCGAGTTAGTTCCTACTTCCAGAAATCATTGTAAATGTCATTTAATTTTCTCGACTTCCATTTTTATTAGTCGACTAAATTTTTGTTCAGCTTTTCCGTAAGCAGATTATTACTTTTTTTTTAAAAAATTAAGCCGCGATACGATCGATTTTTCTGCAATTCGGAATGCGCAAATTGTGTAACTATTTATTAGATTTAGATCTGGAAAGATGACAACTACCGGAATACGATCAGAAGTAGGCTTTAAATTAATATTAGTTCCAATAACATTACATCCCATGCCAAATCTAATAACTCTTCTTTAAAGATCGCACCTGTGAAAGAAATAACTGAAAAGTTAAACCATTGTTTGATAATAACCAACATAATTTCATTCTTGATTTCTCCCAATATCAAACATTTGTGAAAAACATAGCATCCGATCCTGACTATCTAAGCTTTGCCCACGACTACATCAACGACAACGAAGGTCTAATACATATGATATCAGTGACTAAAAAATTATAAAACATCTTAGCAATGTGACTGTACAAAGTGACACAAGCGGGACAAATGTTCTCGACACAGATGAATAAATTTAGACCGATCAAACTAATAACAAATAGCCAACTACAGGACTCGGTACACAAAATCCTCTCAAACAACACTCAATCAATAAGGTAGAATTCTGACTTTTGTCAGAGAAAGCGGACTCCTAGTATACCTATAAACTAGACACATGTCTCCATATGCTGTAATAACCCTGAGTTACAAACGGCATATGGAGATTTACATAATATTAAAAAAAAACAAATATTAATATAAAGATTAATGTTAATATTAATATATTTTTCTCAAATCAAATTATCATCAGAACATGTTAATGCCCTACGCAAATGATTCAGTAAAATTTCTAAACGTTGTGTGTGGTACCAAATAATAATAATAATAATAATGATAATCAAATCAATATTCCAAATCAAATCAATATATTTCATAGAATTTTCATAATAATGTATAAACAAATTAATAATAATTATAATGGAGAAATAATATACTACTCGCATTCAAAATCCCAGTTACGCGCAAAAATGTGCTAACACTGAGTTATAATTAGAATTTGAATATATTTAATAGTTTAATCGTTAATCACCATCTCTGCATCTGCTCACTCGTCCTAAATAATTTCAGATTCATTCTCTTACATCAAAATCAACCATAATTACATTTTATCTAGATACCCGTACATACTGACATGCGTGTAACCGTAAAAAATAGGTATAATCTCCTTTATCAATCCATTAGATTGAAAACAAATATACGTTTACTACTTAAACTCATATTACACGCGCTAAGTATTAAAATAAGAAAACCAAACTATAAGGAAAGCAAAATAAATTTCAATGAACAACATTACGAAGAATATATATATATATATATATATATATATATATAATATATATATATATATATATATATATATATATGTATATATATATATATATATAATCATTCGCTTCAGCACCAAAATCGAAATCTACTAGAGCAACCAAGCTTAGAAGTTTACATAAAATGCTAACGTTAAAAACCATAACATCCATTTATCGCTGTTCGTTATTGTGTTATTCATTACAGACGTATGGAAACAAACACTTTCGTCGTCTCTTATAATTTTAAAGCGATAATTTCACACTTTCCTGTAGAGAATTGTAAGCAACCGCTCCTGCGTACACACTCTGCGCTCGCATATGGAACTTTTTAAAAACGGGAACACGCACTTTATCTAACCCGGAACTTCTTTACATCCAAGAGTAAATATATTAAAATATCGTTTACCTTCTAAAATGAAATCCAAAATAACTACTTCGCTTGTTGTTCTGGCTTTCACTATCTGTAACAATAACGAAAATTACAGAATTTTGAAGAACTTCTATAGGCCTAAAATGATACTTTGCAGCCCCATCCCAGTGTATAATACCGTAAATTAAACGTGGTTGATGCGGAATTTCGTACAAACGAGAGAGATGTTTTTAGATCATGAAAAAGGTAATTTATTTTTCTTAATTTTGCAGTCGCATAACGTGCATGCGCATCCCACACTAATTCGTAATCCACAATTAGCCACAAAAAAAAATGATTCCTCTTATTCTTTCAATTTTAATATCAATTCATAAATTATCCTCTTGAAAACTGTATATCGAATATTTTTTTTAGTATTTAATACTAATTTATTTGAGATGATAAGCCACTGAGATAATAATGATGATAATGACGTAATACTGGCCTGATATCGAACTCATTTCTTCTTTAATTACTTACGTGAAATTAAAATGAATAAAAACCGCCTATGCACAAGCGTATTATTATTATTATCATTTCAACTTGTAATTAAACAGTTACACCATGACCAATCTAGACGAACAATTACTCGCAGCACCGTATATGGGAAAACAGAATGAACCCAAAAACATATCTACAGAAACACTCACACACACTCATATATGTCTTTGTATATACAAATATTTCTTGGACCTATTTACCATATTTTTGGCGCTGAAAGGTATTTGATATAAAGAAATATCCTATTATATGAATATGTTAAATAAATCTAATTTAATACCGATACGAAACATAGTGAATTGAAATACACAAATATCGTTTTGTATACAATGAGTATAAGATCGGTCCCAACACGCTGCCCTATGGGATCCTTACTTGTATAGTGTAATATGATGATACAGCATTTTTATGGGAAACTTTGAATCGTCTATCACTAATATACGATTCCAGTAGGCGACAGAAGTTTTCCGGCAGTAGTCGACTGAGCTCCATCGTGCCACACTTTATCGAACGCCTGGGCAATATCTAGGAATATTTTGTTCTCCAAGGCACTTTTGATTGTTGAAACTGTCCGGTGCACTTGTCCGATTTCATTATGATGTTTCTTGAAGCAGAACTGATGTGTGGGAAGATCAACAATCGTTCACAATTTTTTAAGAAGTAATTTTCCCGGTAAATTAGATAATGATGACAATAGTGAAATTGGACGATACGATGTAACATCTTCTTCTAGTTTTCCTGGGTTTTTAATCATTATTGTCTCAGCCGTTTTAAAACATGATGGAACATATTCCATAAGCAAGCATGCATTAAATAAATATGAATTCACTTCTTGGAAAACTCCTTAAGTAAACTTGGCGGAATCCAGTCAATTCCCGGTGTTTTTATGGAATTTTATTATCGATATAATTGGCAATTTCATACGGTGTGACTGCAACTATATGCTACTTTGCTGCATAAGTGACAGTTGTGTCAATATGTGACTGCTAATCGCGAGGTTGAAATACACGCGAGAGATATTGAGAAAACTGTTCTGCTTTCATCGCGACGAACCAATTGACTATTATATAGAATTTTAGCTTTTAACGTTAACTATTATATGTAACACAAATGTTAACTGGTCATTGGTCAATTGCATATTACTCGCGTAAACTAAGAATAATCGACTCCAATATTTGTGCCACACTCATTATCGAAACTGCCAAATAAAGACTTCAGAATTAAATTAAATATTGCCACTCCGTTACCTCGTGACCGGATATTATTTAATATATATACATATATATATACACAAATAATCTCGCTACTGATAAATATTACGTATTAACTATAATTTCCCTGAGAAATGTTTACCAATCATTTACATAATTAATTTCGACGATATATTTTATGTTTCATTTCAGAATTTTACTTTTCATCCATTACCGCATCAATTTAAATTTCTACTAAATATAATACCTCTATATGTATATATATATGTATATATATATATATATATATATATATATATATATATATATATATATATAATAAAATCGATCATCTACTACTACATTGACAAAGATTATTCGGTATTACATCGGATCATTTAGTTTTCCATCCTAATTCTCGCGGTTTGCTTTATTTTGAGCCATCGTCTTCGACCGAAGTTTAGCGATCACCGTAACCGCTGGCAGTTGTCTATGTTCTCGGACACCTTCGTTAAATGCGTATAACCGTTGCCACCGAGATAATAAGGCCTGATGGCTCTGACGTCACACCTACTTGTGTCGAACGAAGTAGTCATAACAAACTAATCTCGTTTTGAAGTTTTTGTACCTATTCCTACTAGTATGTTATGTATCCTTCATTCTGATGTTTGTTTTAGTAATTTTTTAAATGTTAATTTGGGATTATAAATTTTTTATTTATAGCTTTCGATATGCTTAATTAAATACGTACTATAATTGTTATGTACATTTTGCGGTTCTTAATTTCTTTTAATATATAAGTAAACATTGTTTAAAATAACTTTTGTTCGGTTTACGGGAACATTAATAATTATCTTTTTACATTTTTTTATACGGTTTAGTGTTTTTAAACTGCTTTTTATTTGTTTAACGTAATATGTTTTAATTATTTCATGTGAATATTTTACTGTTCGTACTGTTAACTTGTTTTAGTTTATATACTCTTTAAACGTTTTGTTTTCTTTAAAATAGAATTTTATATAACATTAATAACTATCTTTTTACATTTTTTTATACGGTTTAGTGTTTTTAAACTGCTTTTTATTTGTTTAACGTAATGTATTTGTTATATTTTTCTGTTCGTACTGTGTTAACCTGTTTCAGTTTATATATTCTTTAAACGTTTTGTTTTTTTCGAAATATAATTTTGTATTATAGTTACTGTGGTATAAAACAAATTTAGCTTAAGATGCCATATAGATGTTGTGTTCCTAATTGTACCGGAAATTATGGTTACGGTGATGCGCCAAAGGTAACAGTTTTTTCATTTCCCGATAATGAAGATTTAAAAAAACAGTGGCAGACAGCTATTCCAAGACAAAATTTCTTACCCTCTAAATGTAGCAAAGTGTGTGAATTACATTTTAGGAATGAAGATATTGTTCGAGTTAAAGTTGTAAAGGACAAAACAGGTAATATTCAGAATGTACCTTTAAAGCATGTTCGTTTAAACAATAATGCTATTCCATGTATTTTCCCGAACTGCCCAAAATATTTATCTCAACCTTGTCAGTTTAACAGAAAAAGTAGAGATGTAAAACTACAGGAGAATGAAAACGCACTGTTGTTATTGGCCTTAGCCGAAAGTAAATCTACTTTTGACGAATATCAGAAATCAAACTGTTTCGAAGATTTTCATCAATTAACCAATATTTTGGAATGCTTTTCTGAACCAAAGACATGGTTCCGTGTAAATAGTACAACAGACATTTCGTTTTTTAAAATAGATTATGAACCTGGACCTTGTACAACTTACACTGTACTTATTAACAATAAGTTATAATTAAAAACGTTTTTATTTGGACACGAATTTTCGGTAGAATTTGAAAAGTTAAAATCTCCTTGTAAAATAAATAGCTTAAGTAGTATTAATAATTGTTTGAATAAACTTGATGAATTAAATTCTGAAAAAATTAATAGAACGCATGACGTTATTAATCATGTTATAAATATACTTGATTCTATGGAACAAAATGGCACTAATGATTTATGTATGTCTTTTTTATCAGAACAGTTGAAACGTTATTAATCATGTTATAAATATACTTGATTCTATGGAACAAAATGACACTAATGATTTATGTATGTCTTTTTTATCAGAACAGTTGAAACTAATTTGTTACCTGTAATTACATATTTAGCTGGTTATTGTTGTTTTAAAATAATACAACATTTTAAGTGTGAAATATGTAAACGTAACTTAGTAACCGATAAGGAATTAGTTACAGAAGAACATTATAATTTAATATCAACTTTAAGCAGGGATAGTTTGTTATTTCCTAAAAATAACATTGTGTATATAGTTTTAATTACTTACATTATCTTTAACAAAATTTTGCAAGTTCATGAAGATGAATTTTTGCGTATTCATAACAAAAAACATTTTTTTATTAATTTAGTATTTAATTATTTTTACGTCCATGAATCGGTAACTGGTGAACTTAACTATTGTGAAAGTCATCAACATGAAATTACTTTACGGATGATTATAACAAGTGTAGTAAATACTTTACTAAAGAATTATTGTGAAAAATCAAATAATGTACCAAGTAAAAATAAGAAACGGAAACTTCAGACATTTGTTTGTAAATAAATACTATCGGACATAAATTTTTTACAATTCTTTGTGTTTTAATTATGTTTTTTTGTGGTGTTTGCTTTGAAATTTCGTTTTCCATAAAAAATAAAGCGAATGGGGTGCGACTGAAGGCTCAGTTCATGGCTGGCAGCCCCGTTTAAACAGGAAGCCTTCAATTAATTTAAAAAACATCGACTGAATTCGCAGTTCGCAATTAATTCATATAGCGTATAGCAAATGAGCGCTAGTGTCGCAGTTTTATAGTATGACTACTCCTGAAACGGGAGAAATCGAGCCATCAGGCCTTATTATCTCGGTGGCAACGGTATAACGCGTATTAGCTATCCGTGCGGTTTTTCTTCTCCCTGGTTATCCGGGGAAGTCGTGATAAATATTAACTTCCCGGATGTCTATTTAGGTCGTGTAATATTTTTTCTCGTTGGGAAAATAAAATGATTCTTTCAGAAAGCTACATGTCCAATATTACCGACTTGTTACCCGTCCTAAAATTACGATACTGAAGTTATTTTGCAAGAAAACGGAAATTTTATCTTATTTTTTATGAGCATTCTGACTTTTTGTTCTCGTCCATTAGGAGTTTTAATAGGCAGTTCTTCAATATATATATATTTATACATATACATATATATATACACACACACATATATATATATTATATATAGAATATTCTACGTAGCCAATCTAAGGATCTTTCACGCGGCCAAAACTATGCCGTATGTTAGTACGGATCTCATCTCTTTTTTTTTTTTTTTTTTTTTTTATTGTGAAACTATCCCATTCGACAACGTGTAGTTTTTGGTTTCTTTTTCATTTTTTAAACATTTCGTTCCATTCCTGGTAAACCATAACCTCACGTCCAAATGAGATAGTTGTAGGGTGGACGTCTCATCGTAGTATTGCTGGAAAAATGAAATACGAGCCATGAGGGGCCAATAAAATGGCAGATGGTTTCAGCTATAGCGTTTCTCTCGAATGTAGATGTTCTATACACGTAACTTATGTAATAATGCTTTCCGTATACCTTTTCGCTACAACAGTTTTATACTAGCATCGCATAGAAGCAAACGTATAACCGCTGTTACCGATTACTTTTACAAATCACGACAACTCTCTATATAGATATTATATATATATATATATATATATATATATATATATATCGATGTATGTATCGATAGGAGCAATTTCAAAGAAACCGAAATAGTAAGCAATCTACCCCAATCAATTTATACTTTCCAAACTGTCTCCGTTGACGTTATGGAATATAACGATTTCGGAATATTTCAACAGAAAACTTTCCCGCAATAAATAACGTATTAATCTTTTCTAACAACTTTAATCGCTCGCTTATTTAAGGGAAAATGATAATTCAATAATATGGCGTCATGTTTTATCGATTGAATTTCTTGAAAACGTGATAAAATTCTAATATATATATATATATATGTGTAGACATATGCGTTTATAAAATTTATTTATTCAATTTGTAAATTTTATAATGTTCTTAATAACCGAAACCCGATTACAGTAGGAACTAGATGACATTTAAACATGGAAAAGTGGAATATCCTAATTAGAAAAATTTCTTCGGGTAAAAAAGATATTCAATTTTGCCTAACCACGTGCGTACACGGTCGCATATATATATATATATATATATATATAAAAGCGCGCACACACACACACTTATATGTGTTGATGTGTGTGTATGTATGCGTGTATGTAAATGTATATGTAATTATTTATGTATATATATCAATCATTGAACCCAGAGGTCGGTCCTTTTCCAAGCTATTGTTTTTAATTGGTTGTACATTTCATGTCTTTTACTATTTGCGATACATAACTGTTCCTCGGTCTTCCTCGGTATCTTGTATTCCTCCTTGTTTTCCCTTCTATGATTTTCATTATCATTTCGTCATTCCTTATTACATACCGCATCATTACGGTTCTTCTTTTCTCGATGGCATTCAATAAACTACGAATTTCAGCTACTTTGTTCAAAAGTCTTCGTTTCTGATCTTTTCCACCTATATAAATACATATGTAAATATATTATCATGTAGTCATCAGTCATACCGTAATTTTTGTTTTATTTTTATTTATTTTCATTCCATATTTCATAAATAGATCTTTCATTACATGTAATGTATCCTTCGGTTGATGTTGATTTTTCGTTAGGACAGCTATATCATCGGCAAAACGTGATGCACTTATTACGCTAATCGGTAGCACTTATCGTGTGTATATGTATAGATATATATGTGTGTGTGTATATGTATAATGGATAAGAATGTGAAGGACATTTCTGCAGGAAGAGAAAAACAAAAAGATACCCATAAATTAGATTTAACTCGTCCAATATTTTTTCTTCTTAGACAATTTTCTTTTGTGTAAAATCCTTTCGGGATACTTCTGACAGAACAACTCTTGCATTTTCTATTATTATTATTATTATTATTATTATTATTGTTATTGTTATTGTTATTATTCTATTTCGTTCATCGCATTTAAATCTGCTTTATTTATTACGGTAAAGTAAGGCGGCTAGAAGCCCGACAATGGCGTGTGGTCGCAACGACTGTTGCCCACGTTTTAAGGAGCGTGTATTAATAAGAAATTTAACAGACCGGGAGTTGGCGGTGATAGTAAGCAGGTCGTAAATTTCAATTTGTTCACTTTGTGTTTCTCTTTTTTCTTTGTCTTATTAAACGTGTTTTTAGAAAGACGCATTTATTACTATCGCGTAGCGTAGCGTAACGTAACAACGACAGAACGACGATTTAACGGGAAATATTTTACCCACATTTGCATCGTACGTAGGAGTTCAGAACTGGTTCAATGTTCGCGTTGACGTCGTCCAAGACGTAACAAGCGTCATTTTAATTTCGAGTCTCGCAATCGTCGTCGGAATCTCTTTTTGGATTTTAGTCGGATTTGGATTTAATCCGTTGCGCCCTTTAATTAATTTGTGTGCTGATCATTTGAACCGGTTTCAAAGTTTCTTCAGGTTTTCAAACGATCGTTGTTTTTTATAGCGGGGCTTCAAGTGCTTTCGCTAAATGCGAAACTTCTACTTAAATCGCCGCATTCGCACCCAGTACTATAATTTAACCTTCCGCTCTTTTTTTTCATGAATACCAAAAAAAAGTATATTTAAAAAAAATTCGTCAGATTTTCAGTCTGTTCCCGGGTAAGAAATATAAGTTTTTGATTAATAACTGCTTCGATGTCGACGAAAAATTTCATTGGTACAACCTCTGAGGAGAAGGAATTTAAATCGTTGCATACCTCGTGTTTTCAAATGTCGATGTACTTATTTTCGTTCAGAAACTAGCGGTGGCGTGATAACGGAACAGAAGCTGTTATTAGTTATGTATGCGTTGTTCTAATAAGACGTAATTTGGTCGACTTGAACCGTCACGACTATAAAAATATTTATAGATTTCGTTAAAAATGATCCGAGTTCGTATCGTATAACCGACGGAATTAAAATTGAACCATTTTCCAATCTTCTAAGATGAACTAAATTAATCAGCAAGCGCAATACGGTCAATTGATCATAAAAAACAAAAAGATAGAAAGAGTTAATCATCATATATATTTTGGGAAGTAAAATAAATGAGAATTTTAAGAATCAAATGCAGAATAAAATGAAAGTATTAGTCACGTGTAAACAGATCTAAATTTACAAATAAAAATTAGACTACTCCGATATTTTATTATCTTTCAATACTCTTGAATCATGGATTTTGACGGAAAGCATGTCGAAAAAGCCGAGTGCTTTCCAGATGTGGTTATATGTGTTTTATTGAAGATGAACAAAAAACTAGAAATCCTGAACACACGTTAAAATCCCGGAAATTAGAAAATTTGGCCCACATAATGAGAAATGAAAAAAGATATAAATTACTGCAGAGTATTCTTCAATACAAGATAATAGGACGAAGAATAATATCTTGGCTCGAGAATAATTGTTTGAAGCAACATCCACAGAACTCTTCAGAACAGCAATGGACAAAACCGTAATAGCTAATTTGATTATGCACTGGAAGAAGAAGAAGAAGAAGATAATACTATTCCGCTTAATTGCTTAAACCATTTTATATCCATTGCTACTTATCCGGGACACTGACCCGAGTACTTAGTTATTCTCTATTATTCGATCAAATGTAATTTAATAATTAGGGTATCCAGAGTCATATATCCTTTTTTTAATGTATACAAAACACACGGCGATTCACAATTAACCGACGTCTACGCACTTCTCATAAAAGTTACTAAATATTATCCCACCTTCATATCCGTGGCAATTCTATTCGATAACGTTATTTTATATCCATTAATCTAGATTATTTCTATTTCTTTAAAAATATTACATTAAAAAAAAAAAAAACAGTTATTAAATGACGACCGACCAAACTAGAGCTTCCAACTACACATCGAAGTATAATAAACCAGCTGATTTTGGTTTTTTTGATATGCTCTTGGAATGTTATTACAAAAAATTCCCATAAATTTTTTCAATATCAGCTAAAATGGTCGCTATACGCAAATTGCTCACACTTTCATTCTTCAGCTTGATCCGTCGCAAATATCATTATTCTCACTGACCTATATTTTTATTTTGAATGTCTAAAAATCAAAATTGTCAACTTGTACACCTTTGAGGCACATATGTAGATATTACCCATGCTGCGTATACTCTCGCTTACATGTGTTACGCATTATGAAATACTCTCATAATATAGTGTCGGGATGCTTTATCTCCTTTTACAGTCATGTATTGCAAATCGTTAGAAAACAGTACCTTTAAAGAGCCCGCTTGAAAAAAATTAACGAAAAAAATGAATTAATTCCCGGATTTATTACTAGCATTAACGGAAAGTATTTTCACGTTAATCGTCTTCGCAGTTGTTTATGTCAACAACATAAATACCACCAGCCGAATCCATTTAGTGCAATCTGATCTTTCGTTATTTCGTATACTAAAATTTGTAATTTTGTTTAAAAAATAAACGAGAATGCGAGATTAAAACGATTAAGGAATTTTTCTTAGATAAAGGGAATTTCCTTTGTATAAGAACGTGGAACGTACACGTCTTTAGGTTAACCGGGTAACGGAGCACCGAACTGTACTTCTTCAATCGTTCGACCTGCATCGTTCGTTTTACGATATATATTTATTTATTATTTACGAGACGGTTTAAGTTCGTCCCTTGGAACTTAAAAAATACGTCTTACAGGATGAATGTAAAATCTGAAATTCGTCCGATGATAGGACTATCGTTTAGGGGTTGTTACTCTGTTTATGTGTGCGTTTTAAACTTGGCTCTCCGGATGGAATAATGCGAAGCATTTAACGTACTTTGTTAAATTAAGGTTCGCGTTCGTTCCTGAAATACAGCGATAAATCACAAATCGAGAGATTTATAGAGATATATGTAAAAATCGCGCATACGCTAACCACTGTCGCATATATATATATATATATATATATATATATATATATATATATATATATATATCAGTGTTTTATGTGTATATGTAGGTGCATGCTTACGTGTGTCTATATAGATGTACAGGTTTTTAGGCAAGTAGCCAAAATTCCCGTTTAGAAATTTCATCCAGCCGCTGTAGTATTCCGATGATCCGTTCTTTTTCATATTTTTTTTTGTCTGATTTCCCAACGCAATTATTCGTATAATATATATATGTATGTATGTACTAGTTTTAATGAAATATTTTTTCTAAGGTTGATTACCATCACATTCGTTTGAGCTCAATTTACATTTAAAGTAGAGAATTTTCAAACGGGACAGATTAACTACGTTGAATGCCTATTTCAATGCAGCAAAAATATCGTCTTTTCGGAAAACATGTTCGTTACATTACAAATTTATCGTAATATTCGATTTGGGCATCTCATTCATATTCAAACGAAATACTCTGATATATTTACCACGCCCTACGGTTTATATTTATACGATTACACAATATGTACACATACAGTCATACATACGTATATATATATATATATATATATATATATATATATATATATATATATATATAATCAGCGATATAGTATACTAAGATGTCAGCTTTCAACTCTCAACAAAATCTACCTGTACATATAATAACATATATTTATGAAAGCAATTTACTAGAAGGATAGTTGATAAGATGATAAATGACCTAAGAAGATTGAACAAAAATATGTTAACTGAGAAGGCAAAAATACAAGCAACACGTCAGGCTGGAAAAAACTGAGATTAGCATTTCAGTAAGACATGATTTCAAAGAAATTTGAAAAATAAGGAATAATTCCTGCGTGGACAATTCAATTATTTAAGCGATCGTAAGATTTAGATTTTAACAATTAAATTTGTTTATATATATATATATGTGTGTGTGTTTGTGTTATGTGTGTATAAATATATTTATTTCAGCTATATCAGGAACTAGACTTCCGAATCCTGAGATTAATTATCAATATTACATGTGTTCTCTGGCCTTGACTTTATCTACTTACCTATCTATTTATCTGTCAGCATATACGTATACGTACATAAATATATTGTACACACACATGCATATATATATATATATATATATATGTTATCATCATCGCTTTCGGTATTACAGTCCTAAGGCTAGTTTTATTTTATAATACGTGCTTTCCATTTTGTCCCTCGCACTTTCGTCCTCTTTTCTTCTTATTACTTCCATTATATCTTGTAATAATCCGATATGTCGAAAAACATGCCTTATCCAGGTTAACCGCCTTTTCATTATCTGGTAGAGTAACGACTTTCTTAGCACTGCTTCGTTTGTGAGTTTATCTCTCTATTTAATACGATCCATTTTCCTCCAGCATCATATCTTAAAGATATCCAGCTTTTGACTGTTACACCGATCAAAAGTCCATGTTTTGGCACAATACACCTGAAGAATATAGCTTTTTATAATTCGCTTACGGAAGTTCATTGGCAATGTTTTCTGCCGCAATATATTTTGCTTCGCCTCCCATGTTAACATAGTTATGCCTTTGATTTATTTCTTCGTTACAATAAAGATCCTCAGTTATTATTTGTCCGAAGTATTTGAAACTGCGAACTTGTTTGATTTTTGTTCTCCATTGATTTTTAATTTGAAACAATTCGGTTTTCACTAATCATCATTATTTTTGTTTCATTTTCATTAATTTTTAGTCCATATTCTTTTTCTATATCATTTATAGACTGCACCATTTTCGTGGGTACATTTGAAGACCCTGCAATTATGACTTCGTCATCTGAAAACTTAACAGTTTAAAGTCTCTCTCCTTCTATGGATATACTATAATTAGTATTTTCCAATGTCTCTTTAAGTGCGACTTCCGCGTATACGGTAAACATGTATGGTGATAAAAAACAGCCTTCTCGTACTCCTTTGCTTATTTTTGCTCTTCGCGCCTAATCTGATAATCGCTTATTAGTTTCTACACAAGTTATATTCATATTTGGTTCAGGACACCCAATTTGTTGTAATAGAGTAAAAATTTTTTTAAATTTTTTTATGCGTGAGGGATAAAACTTATAGTTCTATATTGACTGCATCTTATTGCAGCCGTTTTTTTTTTTTAAATTGAAATAATTATTGTACAATAATCTTCTTTTCACCATGAACCTTCTATATATATATATTTTATATATATACGAAATTAATTGAAAAAGCCTGTCATGAACTCCTTGTCCGGCTATTTTTATTAATTCTGCTGGAATGTTATCAATGCTACTTGCATGTATTACTTTCTATTCACCTGTACTAAATTCACCTTCGTCTTTCCATCGTGTTTCTGCTAGTCCAATAACGTCTAGTTTATTTGTTTATATTTGTCTTTTTATAAATTCCAGTTTTCCGGCTTCCAACATTCCATGTTCCTATTTTTAGACAGGAATATGACGAGGGAAGAAACCCTGCGAATTTTTTGTCCCAGCACAGTGTGATGAAAACATTCGCCGCTACTCGAGTTGCCGGTACTAATAACTATATTTGAAGTTATCGTTTTTTAATTTTTAAAAAATAATGTGGTGGTTTTTCAAGGCTTTCTGCATGTTTCAGTGTTGTCCTTCTCTTTATTTCGGCCGCTCTTTACATGGAGAACAGATGCCGCTTAGTGAGTCACACTTCGCGAGAATAAAGCGAATGCAATCGGTTCTCCCTGGTTTCTGTGTCTATCCGCGCTAACGACATATCACGACTGCCTTGTACGCTACTTACACTGTACAATAAAATATGTACATTGGTAGTTAAAAAACTAAGGTAAATGAATTCAGACAGTAGCGTAAATTATTTAAATAATTTATATATATATATATATATATATATAAGAAATACAGAATGAAAATAAATAAAAATAAAACAAAAATTATGTTGTGTGACAAAAATAACAGATAAGCATACATGTTGACGGTATTCAAAAATAAAAAGTCAATGAATTTTTTTACTTGGGTAGCAAAATCACCAGTGACGGGATATGCGGGAAAGATATTAAAAATCGGATTAGCGGAGCAAGTATTTTATAGAAAAAATTTATTAACAAACAAGGGTATAAACATAAATCTGGGTAAACAAATTTCTAACCTTTTTTTGTTTGGAATGTGGCACTGTACGGATGTGAACACGTTTAGTAAAGTGAGCAAACAGAATTACTTGAAGCATTCGAAATGCGGTGTTATAGGAAAATGCAGGAAGTACGGTAGACAGATAAACTAACAAACGAAAAATTCCTAAAGAAAATCGAAGAAGAAAGAACACTACGGAAAAGAATAATGAAGCGAAGGATGGATATGATTGGGCTCATTCTAAGGCACGATAATAGATAAAATTATAGGAGGAATAAAGGTTGGAAAACGAGGAAAGGGAAAAGGAAACAATGTATGCAATAGCTGATAGAAGACACTACCGGATATACGGATATGAAGAGGAAAAGAGAAAATCGTCAATTGTGCAGAAAATTATCAAACCGGTCTTAGAGCTGATGACTACATGATAATGATGATGATGCATTTTAATCAACACGAAACTTTCACAATTTTCAAAAACGATTGCAGTTATTTCAAATTGAATAAATTTTTGAACTGAAAATTGTGATAACCTGATTTATCCGAATTTCAATTCATCAATAACTCGGTGCTCTGTCGTGCCAGAACTGATTATAGTACGTTAAATTTTTTTCTTGTTTTTATTTTTAATTCGAGTCATTTTCATAATTGCTTCCGAAAGATAAAGCGTCTAGTATCTAACCTAAGTGGCGAAAAAATTGAAAGCACCGTTAACATTTCTCTGGATTCGGAGTAGACATGTACTTGTTCGTTTGTTCTATTTCGCCAACTATGTAAACATACGTTAAATTCATTTATATCGTATATGCGTGTGTGTGTGTGTGTATTATATTATATATATATGTTTTTCAGTAATATTCGCGTCTTCGTTTGCTATATTAATTTTCTACATTGGTTCGACCGAGTTAAGTGCGATCTTTTAAATACACAATAGGGACAAAAACGAAATGGTCGCGTTTGAGGAGCGTTATAGGTATATCGGCGAGATCCGAATTAAAAGTGTCGCTGGTTGTACGGGTTGTCTGTCCGTGGGCGATAAATCTGTTTGATAAACGGGCGAAACTTTATCGCAGACTGAAACGTCGTTGTACATTTTCTTATTTAAACGTAACATCGACGTCCTCCTCTGTTTACATAGAAACGGTATTTTCAAAAGGTTTTGAAATATTTTCCCGCACTCGACGCTCTCTGCCAGATTAAATTTCGACTTAAATTTCTAAGCTCGATCGATGGAAAAACTAAATTTCAGAACGTAAGAAATAATTACCGATATAAAAGCTTAACGAAATATAACGACGATCTCTCAGCTGTAAAATAAGCGACCGATTTAATTTACCAATTTTAACCGGAGATACTTGGAAGGTTATTACGAACAGGCAAAGATAACGTCGTAGAAATCGAACTAAACTGATCGGATCTTTTTTTTTTTTGTTCTAAAGGCTTAGCCTCGTCGGTGCGAATTTTAACTTCCATTCATTTCTTTTCGCGGCTATAAATCTCGTTATTTGTTGCAACCAACTATTTCGATCGTCTGTCCTATAAACGTCTTCCTTGGTCGACTTTCTTACGATTAATTTTTCTTCAATTATATTTGTAACAAATGAATTTTTCCTTATTAGATGACAAAATAACTTTCCACTTCTTTTTTCAATTATAAGTATTCTCTTCATTCTCCTCTGTTTAAGCACTTACGAATTTCTATTTTTTTTTTTTCGTCCAGCTAATGCGTAATATTCTTCTCCAAATCCACATTTCCATCGCCTCCAGCTTCTTTTTATCCAGTTCCGCAATCACCCATTATAATAATACACTCCACACGTAGGTGTGGGTAAATTTTTCTCTTATGTTTAAGTTTAGATTTCTGTTTATAAGTAAGTTTCCCTTTGAAAAAATCCTATTTTCGCCATATTAATTCTGTGTCTAATTTCTGTCGAGCATCTGCTGTCGATGGTTAGAATGCTCCCATGATATTTGTACTGTTTGCTCAATTAGTATGTTTAATATTTACCGGTAGAACTAGTTTTTCCTTAGTTACTACCGTAATTTTCGTTTTTTATTTTTAATATTTATATTCATGCTCCGTTGTTTAATAATTTTATTAAGAATCAACGAAGACGTTTGTATATATTTTTCTTAGTTATTAGAGCGATCTGCAAATCTGATGCAGTGGATTACTTGCCCATTCATTTTTACTCGCCGAGTTTTTTTCTCTTCAATTCTAAAATTGCTTCTTCTGTGAACAAATTAAACAAAAAGAGTGAAAATGAGCAACCTTGCCTCACTCCTTTACGGATTTCAGCAATGGACACGTTCTGTCCAATTTTAATTACCGCTTCCTGTTTTTTCTATAATTGTGCTATAATTCGTCTATCCCTCCAGTCTAAATTGTCTTTTTCATTACGAACATTTAACACAGCCCAATCTACACAGATCGATAAACGCTATATATATAAGTGTCCCTATTCATATTTAGTCTCCTTTCCATCAACATTTTAAAAGCTAGTGTGGTTTCTCTTGTTCCGATTCCAATTCTGAAGCCAAATTGGTCATCACGGAAATTTCCTTCTGCTTTCTTTATTATTCTAAGAGGAGCAATTCTACGCATTAATTCAATATAAACTTAAACAGAT
The DNA here is from genome assembly GCA_032883995.1 of Coronaproctus castanopsis. Taxonomy (NCBI): domain Eukaryota; kingdom Metazoa; phylum Arthropoda; class Insecta; order Hemiptera; family Monophlebidae; genus Coronaproctus; species Coronaproctus castanopsis. The sequence continues at coordinate 13,420,299 of CM065052.1, read as the reverse complement.
AAAGATAGAAGGGAAAAACCCAGCTAATATATAAGAGAAAATATAATTTGTCTCAGTATATACCTAAGTAAATAGAAATTTACGTACGCACATATACATACACAAACATATATCACGATAAGCTTTCCTCTATCCACTCCTGGATGAAGGCTTTCTTCAACGTCTTCCACCCACTTCCGTTCTGCGCTTTCCCTAAACAATTTTTCCTCAGCTACCTTTCCTATATCGTTATACCACCATTGGCCTTCCCTGCTTCCTTTTCGCTGTCTATCGGGCACCGTTGTAAAATTCACTTCGACCGTCAATTGTCTTATTGTCTTCTCTTCGAGCCAATTGACCAGTCCAACTCCATTTTTCTATAGCCTTCCCCACACGCATATATAATTTATGGGTTACAATGTGAAACACGCTTTAAAATGATCGAGTAACTCCTTAACGACAACGAGATATACTATGGCAATAACAGCAAACAAGGGTTTAAATTACCTAGAAACCGGTTATAAATCAATAAGTAATAGTATAATTAGAATCCGAATTTTCTGTATATGTTTTCTAATCCACTTGTTGTGTATACGATACTATTACTACCACTAAAAAAAACAATAACGACAAAAATATAAAAATTTGAAGAATGTGGAATGCAGCGATTTTTATTAAAATAATCAATAAGACATAAAATCGATAAAATTTTTCTTTATAAAAAATCACAAGGCTTTTCGACCGACGGCCATTATCAAATGAAAAAAAAATGAAAACATAAATTAATATTTGTTCACTTCACGTTTTTATTTCTTTTTTAATATTCACTTGATAATCGTAAAGAAAAATTTTAGTGATTTTAACTTATATTTCGTTGTTTATTTTAATAATAAAAATTCTAATAATTTGGATTTCACTGTATTGATATAATTCAGTACTACTATAAACTAATTTATTATTGCTTTTTTATTAAATACATTAGTTGATTATATCCCTGATATTAAATGCAATCTTTTTTTTTTTTTTTTTTTTTTTTTGTGAAAACGGTTTAGTTCAAACGTCCATAAATATGATTTACTTTTAAAATATAGCACTTTATAAACTATTACTTATGCACTTACATATTATGGTACGTGTTTCTCCTTTCACTTAGTCGTGCAATTTTATTTACTTATTATATGCGTACACATGCATATATATAAATATATATATATATGTGTGTGTGTGTGTGTGTGTGGGCAAGGCTATAACAAAATGGTGTCGTGGCTGGCCAAGTGGCTGGAAAAGAAGACAATAGATGGTCAAAGCGAATTTTACAGCGGTGGCCGATAGTCAGAACAAAAGGAACCACGGAAGGTCAATGTCGCGGTGGCACAATGATATACCAAAAGTAGCTGTGAAAAATTGTTTAAGGAAAGCGTACGAGGGAAGTGAATGGATGACGTTGAGGAAACCTTCATCCAAGAGTGGATAGATAACGGCTTATCGTGATATGTGTGTGTATGTATACGCGCGTATGTATATTTTTATTTACTTAGGTACATACTAAGAAAAATTATAAACTTTTCCTTATATATTTAGCTGGGGTTTTCCTTTTTTATCTTTATCTGTTAACGTTTATATTGAATTAATACGTATAATTTTTTTTTCAAATATACGCTCACGCAATGAACTGACGTTACGCGTTTATTTCACACGTAGAATAAAAATTATTATTGAAAAATCTTTTACAACAAGGCGAGAAATATTGTCAGATTGTATTTTAACACCAAAGGCCAGTATTGTGAAATGTGACTTAATCATAGTTTACGCTAGATGGAGCATCTTAAAAAGGGAGCTAGGAATTTGAAATATCGACTTAATAAAGCGCGCTGGCTCCATGATCGTGATTCCGAACTACCTCTGAACTAGAAGTTTGTTATAAGCGAGGCGATGGTTAAACTGATGCGAACTTAATGTTGGTTGGGAATGTCGCTTATTAAAAAAATGAGCAATATTTCCAGTTCACATTGTTCAAATCGTACATTGATATATTTCAAAAAATTGTCCGTACCGAGTGAATGATGATAATGATATCGTATGTCTTCGGGTAGCTTAGATGTCCACATCAAGGTTTTGTGTGCGTGTTATCTCCGCGTCTGATACTACTCGAATATCCTTCCAACCGCCCTTAAGGGCTCAACGTGGGCATACGTTGAGGATGTGATCCAATGGTCTGATCTCCTAATTAATAGCCACAGGATGGATCATCTTTAAAACCACACTTTGCGAACATATGACCATTGCGCACGTGGCCTGTTCTGACACGATTTAAACGCACCCAGTATTTTTGCTCTATTACTTTTTGTATTATTTTAAAGCAGTTAAAATGAAAATTACAATGTAGGCTTATAGCAAGGTGTATGTTTAAAAGCCGGTCTCAACTAGTTTCTCTTGTGATATAATTGTGCGACCCGAACCAAACTATGGGCTTTACAATTATACTAATTCGCGCGCGCACGAATTAGTATAATAATTATTATTTTTCTATCTAGTCGTGTTTTTTATGTTTGTTTTGTTAATTTTTTAATAAATTGAGTTTAATGGCATATTACTGTGATTTTAATAGTATGAAATAATATATATGTAAAAAAATTATGTAATTTCTGGACCATCAGCAAAAAATATATATTTTCTCTACAAAACCGGATCAATATAATATGTTTTCTCAATCGATACTCCTAAACTTTTCCGCGGTGATAGATTACCTCCACCGCAGTCTGGGACGCAAGCTATCACTCTATATCTTGCAGCATTTAATTTACTTACTACCGTGTTAAGTATTTCTGAAGTCATGCGTTATACAGGTTGTTTCCATTTACCAAACATGCCCCTTGCCATGATAACTTGCATTTGTGAATGAGGACCAACAACTGCGTCTTTTAGTTTATAGTTATTCATATAACATTCATTAACCTTCATTTCGTCAAAGAGTAATACTATCAAACGATCTCTTTGCTCGAATTTATTACATCCAATTGTCATCATGTTACTGGCATCAGTCATTATACCGTATCTGATATTTATTCTACATTGTCATTGGTGCAGTGATAACATTCCCGGTAAAGGAAAATTGAAACTGTTAAATATATCTAGCATTTTCTACTAAGGTATAAAATCGTAAAAGCTGATGAAATTTGTTTATATAAACTAGCAGTTTCTATTTCTAAAAACTTGCTGAGGAATTAACAATTTTTGCCGTCACTTTCAATTAGAATATTAATTATAATTTCGGTCGTGCTGATTTTCATATATTATCCGGTAATTTTAATGACGGAACTGCACGTTTCTTTAATATTTTTTTGGGTGTTGATTTAAAAGTTCGGACTTTAAATCGCGTTCTAGTCGGTTTCTGAAAAATAAACCGAACAAATACGGCACAAATTCGGATTCCAATTGTCACTTTGTTTGCATAAATTAACCTATCGCTTTTCAGGATTTTTGGAAAACGAGTGATTTATTATATTATTCCGTTTGTTTTCGCCGCGATATTATTACGAGTAGTATAAAACTTTGGCCTGGCATGATAATCCATGTATATTAATCCTAGCTAAGCCATGATACTATACTTTTTAAAGTCAGAAAATAATTGGAAATATCGATATAAATATTACAAAATTAAACGCTCAGTTTATATAATTAATAAAAAACCGAACAGTTAAGTCACTGCGTATTGACGTACAGCTAAATGAATAATTGTGTATCTATAAAGAAATAAAAGTTAAACATACCAGAATCTGAATAAAATAATAACACATACGGGAAGCAATTCAAAGGGCACAACAATAAAACACTATGATGACTGACTACTCGAACGGTCCGAAACCCTTTTGGGTCGAAGAGTGACGTCCCAAAATAAGATTTTTAATTTCGTACAACATACAAACACCGTTGATTGAGACAACCTTCCTTATAATAACCTTGAATTGAGACAACCTTATAATAACCTTGAATTGAGACAACCTTATAATAACCTTGGCCTTACAGTACATATAATTATAAAATTATATACATATTTTTAAACTTTGTATATACACATGCATGTATGAAGAAAATCTCAATCGACCGGAATTTACAGTTTCTGTTTGTTTGTTGTTTTTATTTTGTTTTCTTAATTCTACGCTACTTTGTATATAATTTCCAATGGTATTATTTTCGAAGATCTGTTAATCCCGAAATATTTCATGGCGTTTAAAATTATATTCAATTTTCAGTTTATAGAATAAAAACTATTAAAGTACGTTATTTATTTCGTAATTTAATTATAAATTCAGTCGACGATCGTAGTCAAAAAGGAATACTCATTTTGTAACTGGTAGGTTAATATATATATATATAATACATACATGACGGACATATACACACGAACAAATATATATATATATATCAAATAAATGCATATATATATTATATCTCACGTTGTCTACAGGGCGTGTACATGTAGTTGTAAATTTATGTATATATATATATATATATATATATATATATATATATATAAAATTGTGCATGTATGTGTATACACACATTTTTAGGTTAGTGAATGCGATAATGTGACGTAATACGTGCATCTGCTTGTGTGTGTTCGCATTTGTGTTTTTTAACGTACAGCTACTTCATTTCGAAACAGCGTTCGCAAATGGATATATATATATATATATATATATATATATATATATATATATATATATATATGAGAATGGCAAAATGAAAATTGTCCGCATTTTTTTAACTTTACTCATTTTCACAAATTCATGACTAAGTATTTTCTTCAGGGCGAACATTATCTTTAGCCGTGGATGATCGGGTTACTTTAACAGAGTGGGTAAACCATAATACAGAGAGTACGGTTAAAGCATTTGTATATGCGTACTATATATTGCGAATGCACTTCAACGACCGAGATAATGGCATATCCAATGCGGAGTAAAATAAATTTTCATATCGAAATAAGTAAAGGATGTTCTGCTTGAAATATATTACACACACACATATATATATATATATAGCCAATCGCATAAAATATAAATTTATCTATTCGCGGTGTTTACCACCGAATATGTTGATATATTTCTTTCTAAATTATTCGTCGTCTCGATTTTCTGTGGCCGGATTTATAGTCGTATCAAGAAATGCGATTGAAATGAAAAAAGAATCTAGCAAAAGATACGTTGCATAGCTGAAAGATTAAAAAAAAAAAAAAAAAACCAAGAAAAAAAAATAGAATATTGGTAGGACTTATATATCGTCTATAACAATCGGCGTTCAATAGATACATTATTTATCTTTCCGGTATTAAGTGCAATCATCTGCAAATTTCGTACCGCTGTAGAATTTTCGGTCGCTCGTTTTGATTTTTTTACTTTGCTAGATTAAATAGGCGTCCGTTTAAAAGCGAAATTCAATTTGACGTTTACACGTGGAACAACGCTCTCTTTGAAGATCGTAATTAACTAAACGCTAAAAAGGATCTGCGCTAATACACTTAGTTGCTTAACTGAAGTTTCGAATGAATCGTAGATTGCGAAGACACGAATAAAGACCGCCTCTCCGTTTCATTACGAAACGTCTGTATAAAGTTCAGTACTTTTGCGTGTAGTACTTTAAACGTATCCGTAACCATAACCATTTTTATTCAATGTATCCGGCGTCAAAAACTTTTTTCACAACGATGAACGTTATATAGAGATTTACATTTACATCGTGTATTTTTAAAAGGTATTGCTGTTGTAACTAGCTCATATTGTAATCTAGTCTATAATTTCCATAATGTGCTTCTTGGATTAATGTCTCGATTTTTAATATATATATATATAGGTCGTCCGAACTATGTATGTTAGAATATTTTTATTTTATGATTACGGTAAGAAAAGTTTAAAATATTTGCATGAAAACGTCGAATCCGGAGTTATCCGTTATAAAACATTAGAATTATTTCAACAATTAACACACAGATACGCTAATCGTTGCGAATTGTATAAATCTAAATTCTATCCAGGACAACATAAATACACACACACAAACATATAAGTTTATAAACTACACGTGTAGTGGTAACAATTAATGGAGCTGAAGCTTGGATGTTAAGTAAAAAGAACATAAACAAGTTGCAAACGTTCGAAATGGAAATTCAGATTAAAACTGAACCTATAGGTTGAAAATCGAAAATAAATTAAACCGTAAGTGTGTATGTATATATATATATATATATATATATATATATATGTGTGTATGTTTGTGCTTGCATATTTTGTTATACGTATTAGATCGGATACATAGAATAATCAATATAATCGAAAAAAAAATTTGAACGTAAGTTAGTTCACTCGGCTATCTCTTTAGACGTAGCAAGCATTTCACAAAGTTTTGCATGAAGGTCTGAAGATGAAAACTATGTTACCTCAGCCACGTATATTTCGGACAGATATTTTAGCATGAAGAAAAATCATGTTTCTTCAGAGTTGAAACCGATCCGTGCTGGAATGCTGGAATCGCTCAAGGGTGTGTTCTGGGATCAACATTCTAAGTACTTTATACGCGGGACTTACCTCAATTAGAAAACAATACTGCAGCAACAGTCGCTGATGATAGAGCGATCGTGCAATAGCAGTATAGGAAGTTGCTCAGTGCAGTGGATGATATTTATGATAGGGCTAAAAAATAGAATATTAAATTAAACGATACTAAATCAGTGCGCGTGAATTTCACTAATAAGCGCATTACATGTATTCCGGTATATATTAATAATAATGTTATATCGCGTACAGATACATCTAAATACCTAGATGTAAAACTTCGTTTGGAAGTAGTGTAAAAAATAAAACAGAAGAGTTAGAAATAAGATATACAAAAAACTATATTGGATGATCGGAAAATTAGCCACTTAAAACAACAACTGAAAATATGGTTACGGGATAAAAACAATCTGAACAAGTGAGAGTGTAAATGGAGAGTAAATGAGTGTGTGAGAGAGATACGAATGAGAACCTTAGTGCAAGTGTGAGTGTGAATGTTTAATGTATAAGCATAGTATAGTATCGTGTAAATAAACAAATAAGTAAAATGTATATTGTTAAATTTTCGTCGACAAGCAATTTCGCTTGACGACGCATGTAATAATAAATAAGAAAATGTATAAATGTTCATGTATTATAAAATATACGTTAAAAAAAAAAACATATTCTGTTACTTTAACAGCGTGAATAACGTTGTTACACACATTAAAACTAAATTTATCTTCAAATTCATAATTTTATTTTAAAAATTTTGCTATATTTCTTGAAATTTTATAAACTGGTGTATGGATATAGTTTAAATTTTATTAAACCAGTTAAAATTGGTGCTTCTGGACTGATTTCAGTTAGATTTTTGTTGAATAAGTGCGTGCTTAAATTATCATTTATGTTATGATCATTTTTTTTAATAATATTAGATTCTTTTTGGTTGATTCAGCCTATATAAGTCCACTACTAGACGTAGTCCTTTCTCGTTTCCAGTTATTACATATATATATATATATATATATATATATATATATATATATATATATATATATATGTATATACCAAGAAGGAATCTGGCCCTGCTTAATATTCAGTCTTCACCTTGTCGAACTGAATGTTGAATAGTTTTGCCGTTATTTTCGATTTTCCTATTTTTATCTCCTTCGACTTGATTCGTTTTATCGTAATTTATTTATTATCATCTACTTCTCGGTGCGTTCTTTTATTCAAAACTCAGAACACGTTTTTGTAAGAACTGTTTCGCATTCCAAGCAGCAACTTGGCCGAGAAAATATTCGCAAAGTTCTCTCACTATACTCTACTATCGCAATCTTTCTTATCTCCTGCCCGCTGAAGAGGGTTATTCCCGTCAACTTTTAACCATGCTATATCGTCCAGCGAGAAAGTTAAAAGTTACTTTTAAATCGGTTACAATTCGATATTAATTTTCGTCCAGTTCTACCTTTTCGAATTACTGGGTATTTATTTATTTTTATTTATTATTTTATTATTATCATAATAATCATCATCATTATCATTATTATCATAATAATCATCATCATTATCATTATTATCATAATAATAATTATTATTATTATTTGGTGAAAAGTTAATTAATTTTTACTTCCAGAATTTTAATTTTGGAATAAACTAAAAAAACATGCCGGGAAAGATGAATAACGAATTTGGCTACTTATATAATAATAAAACTTCCGCCAAAAGAGATCATATATATCTATGTATATTTATAAATGTCCTCGGATAAAAATCTTTAACTTTTTTCGTGCGGATTCTTTAAGTTCGATCATTCATTTATTAACTTTTAATTTTAATATTAATAAAATTAATAAAATTCGGCCCGTATTTTATTAAATTGTTGATCGTTCAAGAAATTTATATTATGCGGTCTGGCGTGTGCGGTGTTCCTTTGCCGATGTACAACCAGTATGTAAGTAATAGTTTATTACGTATTAATAAATCTTATATTTGGAGCAGTATTACAGAAATAGGGCGTAAATAATGCGCGTGTGACTTGTGAACGCATCTAGGGTTTTTTTTTTTTCAATTCGTATATTTGAATAATTTTTTTTTTTACAATTACACAGTCATATCAGTGCACATACATGCAAATAAATAAAATGTATGCAACACTATTTCCACACACACAACATACATAAACTGATACACAAACTATAAAATCATCTACATATATTCAGATAAAACATTGTATAATTATATTTTACCTCATCCCGTCAAGCTTTCGCTTGTCGACAGGTATCAAACTAACTAATTAATATTTATACACCAATGTTCATGTACGTACACATATACACACACCTATATGTCTATACATATACATACACATACAACTAAATACATAATTTTAACAGTTTACTTACTGAATACGGTATTCCACTCATTCTAGAAGTCATTTATACGTCTCACTCATTTTTCAGACATTTACACCATCATTTTTACTTATTGCCTGCAGTAGCCCCCTGATATCCGAGTTGTCTATCCCTCTTTCTGGTCATTTTCCATTCTACATCTCTCTTTTTTTAATATTTTATTTATAATTATATTGTCTTGTAACCATTCTTTGAGTTTTTAAAATCGCTGTATTTTTTTCGTTTATTATATCATTAGGTATTATATTCAGCATTTGTGTAATTATAAATTTATCAGTCTGATTACCATACTTTGTTCTCGGTATTTGTACCTTATATTTTAGCGTTTTTCTTAAGTTATATTTCCAAATTTCCCTTTTGTACACATCAACAGTTTTAAATTGGTTTAAATAATTCAATATTTTTATCATTAAAAACAATCCCCTTACGTATAAAACATTTTTTTCCCGCACTAATTCGTAAAGTGTGGCTTTACTTTCTTGTCCTGCTATTAGGCTAAACATTTTTTTCCGTAATCGATTTATATTTATTATATAATATTTACTTGCTAGACCCCATGCTTGCACTCCATATCTCAGCCTGGAATCTAGTAATGCACAGTAAATTATCTTAAGTGTCTCTTTACTTACATAATTCCGTAGAGTATATAGCATAGGTAAGGTCATACGTAGTTTCTGAGTCTGTGTAAAACAACTCCCCTTCCATTCCTGTCTTGTAAAACCTTTTATGTTACTTATATACCCATTTCATTCATAATCATTTTATAGTTCTGTACTCTTTGCTCGCTTATCGCGGTGTTTATATTTATATCGCCTATGTATATGACTGTTTTATTCCGCATTCTGCATCAATATTAAAAATTTTGATCCATGTAGTTCTCAATATTGTACACTGGTTGCCTATAAAGAACCCACAAAAATATCTTGACGTTATTTATATATAATTTTATTAACATATTTTCAGCATTCACCATATGGTTACTTATTGGTTTTATTTTAATATCTAAATTTTGTTTTATATAAATTACTATTCCATGCTTGGTTTTACTATCTTCTAAATTATCAAAACTTTCATAGCCTGCAATAGAGTACAGTGCAATCTCATACTTATTTACATTTATTTCCCCCAATATTAGGATATGAATTTTCTAATATGACACTGCACAGTTACTTCATTCCAATTTTTTCTCATTGATCTTACGTTAACACATATAATATTTAGTTTAGCTGTGTCATCTTACCCTTTAATTTTATTTCTCTCTCATCCAAATAATCACATATACCGCAATCATATCTCACGATTATTCCTATAACTAGTTCGCAATATTTACAATAATTCTTTAATTAATATACTTAATAATATCTTCTTCCATTAAAATTCGAAATGGTCGCGATCCCTCTGTTTTCCTCACAAACAGCTTCCCACGTTTGAACCATACGAATCGATACACAAAATCTCGAGCGCGGCTTTTAGTTTTCCATAATAGATCCTTGTAAAAAGGTGATATCGCCTCATTTACAAATATTCTCCCTTCATCATCATATCTCTGCACGAGTGATTTACGGTTATTTATCATCTCTTCTGCTTTTTTTCTCTGTAATTTGGCAATGATTGGCCTTTTTCTTTTGTCTGGTGGATTACTTGTATGTCGCTCTTTTCAATCTTCACACCCATCTTTCCAGTGATATTGATTATTTCATCTTCAAGGTTTTCATTTTCTTTTTCAGTTATTCAATATATTTCTAAAGTATCTCTCCTGCTATATTGTTCCAGTTCGTTAATTTTAATATTTAACTTATTTATCGTTTTATGTTTTTGCTTGTTATTTTGTATTAGCTGATTTAGTTTTTTTTTCAACTCTTTATTTTCCTGGTTAAGCAAATCGTAATTTCTTTTCATCTCTTCCTTCATTTCCTCAATTCGTTTAAGAACTTCTCTGAGTAAGTTTGTACTTTCTTTATCCTCACTTAGCGTTTTATCTGACGATTTTATATCTTCCCTGCAATTTATCCGTTTTCGATCTGGTTAAATATGTTCGCTGGGATATAGTCGTACAATCAAAATGATCACTATTTTTACAGCCCGCTTTACAAACCACGAATTGACCATTTATCGGTAATTCAAGGTTACATTCGTAACAGCGATTCGTATCTATATTGTTCCACGAGAATGTTATCTTATTTTAAACGTATCATACAAATAAAGTACATTTATCACTTTAATTTTTCTGTTTTCTTGATCTACACAAATACACACGCGTAATAAACCGGTTTTATACAACGCATTAGAAATCGAAACGAACAACACAGGATATACGTTCAAACTGGTGGACTACCAACAACTTTATAACTTTACTACTACTGCTAGTACTACCAGATTGAATTAACGTGCCGTGTACAGCAGCCAATGCTAGAAACACAGTTGGAAAAGAGAAATAGATTGAGGAATAGCGACCGGACTGATGGAGGAAGTTAGATTCGACAATGAAACACGGTCATCTTTGAAGAGGAGATGAAGCGAAGGAGGAAGATTAAGAGACACTCTAAGCGAGAATTATGAGGAGCAGTCAACCGGAATATTGGAAATAGAGAGAGTAACGCTACAACCAGAACACAGTGAAGTCAAAGTTTTATTAATAAGATACAACTGAGTGAGACGCGTATGGGGCTCAGGGGCAATCTGGTGATGATCACATCGTTTCTGTGTCTTGAAATCGAAGATATTTGTCGAATGGTTTAATTTACCGCAGTTTGTTTTTTCGTGAAGTCAGCTGCTACTTCCTCTGCTATAATGCAGAAGCCCATTTATGATGTATGTCTTAAGGTTAGATGCTGGAACTGGAGGACTGGCAAAAACATAGCGGCTTCCGAGCAGGGATCCACAGGAATGTTACTTTTTGATTCAACCCAGCCAGTACCAGTTTTATCACTTTTTTTTTTGGCTACAAGGTGCTGATCATGGTTGAAAATATTGCAGAGAGCGCGGAGTGCTAGAATAGGGTCAGATTATATAATAGCGGAAGGCCGATCAGCATTCGAATTCATTAACGATTCCACAGCGAGATAAATCGCGTATAACTCAGCTGAAATGACGGAGAATGTGTGCGGCAGCATCGAGTGATGATTGCTCCGTCTGTGATAAGTTGTAATATAATACTGGATGATCGGAAAAATACCGAATTCCGCGGAATTATTACGGCCGGGCGATCTATATGTGTATTGAAGAATACGCGGTAAAAATCGATAAATTCATAAATTACATCGCGATAATGATGACAAAAATAACGATAAATGAACGCGCACCCGGAAACAACAGGGTACTACTTGTTTCACATAAAATCTGGGCAACATTAAGTGTAGACTGCATTATTCTAAGGTGTATATACCTACAAAAACCGCTCTGTGCTAAAAATGAAAAATTGTGTTTTCGAAACATTTCGTAATAAAAATAACACGATGTACACTGCAAAAATTATAAACATATCGATATCAACTGTGAAAGTTTAAAAGCCTATTCGGAAAATTTATCGTTTAGATGTAATTACGCATTTAGATATTTTGTATATTTAATTACTTATTTAAAAAAAAAAAAAACTTCTTTCAAAAATTCGATTTGAAATATAAAATTATAATAAAACGTACATCACTTTATACTACTTTGTATAACGTTCTCTCTCTCTCTCTCTCTCTCTCTCTCTCTCTATATATATATATATATATATATAATATTATATATTATATAAAGCCTATTCGTATACGTATATATGTGTGTGTGTTTGACTACATCCGCCAACTATTATTAGAGAGCATCGAATTTTATCCTCGTAGGATTTTATATTATAAAATATTTCGAACTATCTTTTTATCTATAATGTTCCACCGGGCAATGTTCTACAAAGTCCGAGGTATTACAAATCCAATGATATATATTAGATATATATGGATAGATATCTATAGAATTCACTAGGCAGAGAACCACTAAGTTTCCCTTTTTGAAGATACAGCATTATCCTCGATACGGTCGTTTAACTATACGTACATTTTGATTGGGAAAGTTGAAATTTTCTTTCGTCTTATTTATAGAATGTTACAATTTCACATCGGCGTTAGCGGATGACGCCATTTTGTTTTGTCTTGTTATTCTCTGTTCAGTGCGTCTGTGAACAGCATCCTCATTATCCTCCGTAGGCGTCTTCTACATCGACCGTCGTTGATATTTTAGCTCATTCCCGTCTGGTTCCTTTTATTTTTATTCGTTACGTTTCTACATTTCTAGGTTGGCTTTTTGTTCGTTAACTTCGAAGGAAAATATACGAAAAATTATATACACCTACAATTACTACCGAAATTTACCACTACTTAGTAGAGAAAATAATTTTCACTTTGCAGTTTTCCAATTCCCACTTTACCCCTATCGTATAGTTCATATTCTACGACACCTTACTAACGTTCGTTATACAAATGGTAGTCGTAACCTGCACTTTATTTCGCATTACGTTGTAATATGTTTAGTCATATACATATATATATATATATATAATGTAATATAATAATCGGGTAATTCCTCGGACTTGTTTTGTACGTACGTTGAGTAATAATGGTGCTGCGCCGTTTTCCGTCGGTTGGTTATTGCCCCTCGCCCAAGTCGAATTTCCTGGATCACGTCCAGTTTAATATAAACGACTTCCGATACAACGGATACCGTTGGAAACGTTAGTAATACTGTTCAGATAAAGCCCAGTTTTGTTTATCTTCTTTACACGATGTGTACTGGCATTATGCACAAACACACATATACACTATATATATATATATATATATATATATATATATATATATATATATATATATATATATATATATATATACTGGTCTTCTTTCGGTTTTGCATTTCGATTATTCCCCGGTTCGTTTACCCCTTTATAGGCTTGAATCCTCGTGTAGGTTTGCGTTTCTTTTTTCTACTACTATTTATCCGGTCTCGCATCCTCAATTAGAAAATTGTTGGAAGATTTATTTACAACGTACCTCTAATGTTCTATTTTCGTTCGATACTACATTCCGTATTGCGAAATAGTGTATGTGCATTTTTCTCGCGAGAAATCTCGTCCGTTTACCTAATCGCAATAATAAATAAAATTTACACCGATATAAAGGTAGTATAACGCATTATTCCCACTTCCATCGTGAGAAGAACTAACTACCCCCTCCCCCTTAACGAAGGATGTAACAAATTGGACCATAAAGTATTCATAAGAAAAGGTTAATTCTCACTAATTTGAAATATGCAGACGTAACTACATTATTGGCGAAATCGGATAAAGAAATTACGAAATTAATTACACATGTCGAAGAAGTTAGCGAAAGACGCGGGGATTACTAAAATAGATGCAAAACCGAGATTATGACAATAGACCGTAAGATGGTTCTTAAATCTTCCACTGGAGTATGAAAGAGTGAGAGGATCCTCGATTAGGTGCCAATGGAAGAGGTTGCCCGGATGAAATAAATAAAACGATTGCTTCAGGCAATACCGCAACGATACGACTGAACATATAATTCGTAACGAAAAATGTGGTCATTAAAACTACGAAACAAGCTGACCAAAATATTAATTCTCCCCAATTATCTTATACGCAGTCGAGACGTGGAAGATTAAAAGTAGTGGATTAGTAATGCGTTAGCTAATCAAAATATTAATTCTCCCAATTATCTTATACGCAGTCGAGACGTGGAAAATTAAACCTCGTTGACTCATTTGAAATGTCGATATGAAGACGAATGTTGCGTGTAAACCTCTTAATACGGACAGAAGTGGACAAAACAATTGAATTACACAAATTCTGAGAAAGACTGATCCGTCAATTTTTTAGACATATTGTAAGAGAAGAAAACCCGGCGGGAAAAATATTACCGCTTGATAAAGCGCTTGTTGCAAGAGGAAGAAGCAGAGCGTCTACTCAGCGGACTGACCGGTTACGGAATTAATTTGTTATGGTAGCAACTGCAGTTACTAAAGATCGGAACTGGAATCTATGGAGAGCACGCGCAGCTCATAACGGTGAGACTTTGCTGAATATAAGATGGACGGATGAATATATAAGTTAAGGATAAGGCGAATTACGAGTCTGCTTTAAAACATAAATAAACTAATTAATTAATTAAATAAGAAATAAAAATTGATTGTCATCGTGTTTCTAGTACATCGTTCGTGTTTCACGTGTTCACGGTAGAAACTGGTTGTATAAATCTTTTTCTTTTATTTTTATTTTACATTATTTCTAAATTATTATATTACTTACTTCACGTATTTTATTTAAATATAGTGCTTATCCACACGTATTTCTGATATGGAGATAGATAGTCCAGGGGATAAAGACCCCCCCCGAATCGAATAAACGACAGCTTGAACAACAGTGTTGGTTGTAATAGTAGTAGTATTAATAATAGTGTTAATAGTGGTAATAATAACGTTGGCAGTAACCTTCACAGCAGTGGTAATAGTGGTAGTAATAATGATGATAACAGTAAGATCGATAATGAACTTATTAAGAATAATAATTTTAGTAGTGATGCCTTTAATAATAGTAATAATTCTATTGATAATATTCGCAGCACTGTTAATGAAAAAATTCCCGTATACTCGCCTTCGATACATTCTGGTCCTTATGTGGTTTTGATAGAGGCTAAAGATCAAAATATAGACAATTTCAATCCCTTGGCCATTTGCAAATTACTAGCATCCTCTGATGGTCTCAGCTATTTCACACGAAGTGGTCGCAACCGAATTAAAGCTACTTTTTCCACATGTTCTGCTGCGAATTCATTTCTTTTAAATATCAACGGTAAACACAATTTAAATGCGTTTATTCCTAACAGCCTGTTATATCGTTTCGGAGTTATTCGCGACGTGCCGACTGATATTTCAACCCAAGACTTGCAGGACGGGATCGAAAGCTCCGTTGAGGTTGTTGACTTACGCCGGATTCATAGACGTCAAGATACTACTCTTATTCCTACTCGTACGGTCGAAATTAAATGTCTAGGAAACATTTTACCCGAGTTCATATCTGTGTACAAGTTGAGGTTCGAGGTACAACCAAGTATCAAACCTCCCGTATTATGTAGAAATACTTCCGAAAATTTATTACAACCATCACCCGTTTACGTTCTGGATACAATCGTCTTCCGGCTCACATGTTTCGTATTGGGATTTCCAGTTCCCCATATTGTTCCCATCCAGCCGATTCACAAATTATCGCCGATGAAAACCACATCCTTTTCAATTGCAGTTTTTACACACCTGACCAACTAGCACTCCTGAATTCCTTAATATCCATCGGTTATCGTCCTCCTTTCTATATCACTTCCTTAATTTTTTCTAATGACTCCCGTGTTTTCCGCCTTCTTTACAAATTCCTAACCAATTGTAATATCAATATATAATAACTATTTATCAACACGTTAGTGGGTTGTGATTGCTCCTCAGCAGTGCCCAAACATAAAAAAAAAAAATAAAAAAAAATAATTGTTTAAAAAAGGTATTTCGTCGTTTTCTAGATCAGATATGTACTTCTCAGATCGAACTCAAAAAAAAATTCTTGTTTTCCTAACCTCAAAAAATCACAATAAGAAATTTATCTATACTCGTATATTTCTTTATTATTTCTTTTTTTACATATTTCCCTATCAGGTCTCGGTCCCAGTGTCCTTTCCTCATTTTGATGATGATTATTATTATATAGTATATTTCGGAAAAATGTTTTTATAAATTGCGAGGTACTGTTATTAATAAGTCAAAATAAAGTACGGTACAGTCAAATAGAAGTAACAAGAAAATCATATAATCTGCACATATATTACTTATAAATAATTGAGAAGACGGAGGGTTTTGTTGTTTTTTGAATAACTCGAAAACTAATCGATCAAAATTTTCAAATGAAATTTTATTTAAAAATAGGAAAACAAGAAATTAGCTTACAATAATTTGTGGAACACAATGTCGTTCAGTTGACCGCCATTTGCAACAATACATTTATTCAATCTTTACAAAATTTTCGAACATTTTTTCGAGCATATGAATTTTTGAAATTTCTTCCGAAATCCGAGTTTTCATGTCTTCCAGATCTTGTAGACTGTTTCATAAATGCGACTCTTAAGTTATCGCCACAAAAATAAAATCGCGTAACTTTGAATTCTTTTCGAGACATCCTTTGCATTGTCCTGATCGATTCGCGCCGAAAATAAACGCACGCTCCTTCTCGTTATAATCATGATAACTGAAACTGAGCAAAAACGAATCTCTTGTGTGTATACCAAACGTAGAGCACGCGGTTTGCGTTGTAGCAGTGTTACCAACTGCGCTATTTGAAAAACAAAACCGATCGTCTTCTCTGAGTCACCCCCTATATGATAATAACGTAGGAAAATTCAATCGAGGTAATTTTGATTTAAAAGATAAAAAATTTGCGACTAACAAATCTACAAATTATCGACTTTCAGGTATTACACCGGATATTTCAAAGAACATAGTATCCGGGAGAGAATGTCTATTTGGTACTAAGCAAGTTTACTAATTAGAATTTTTGCATCGGGCATCAAGAAGCGCGAATAGTTTATTCGATTTTTGTTAGTTTTGTTCTGGCGTATTCCTCTAGCCGCAGTGCCGGTTGTATCGGCCAGTCAGTTACGATTATTCCTTTTATTTTAATTTTCCAGCGAACAGTAGTTATTCGTGTTACATCTCGGGAAGTAAAGATCATCTCAACCGGCTGTGTAATAGGCTCGTCCCTTCGCGTAATATGGTTAAGCCGTTGGTGATAATAATAGCAATAATGATAATCCCAATCAAAATATTAACATCTGTAATGGCGGTGTTAAAACAATAAGGGATAGAACGTTAACAATAACGACCGTGATGATGATAATAGTTACAATAGTAAGAACGATAACGAATTTGCAATTAAATTTTCGTTACACTTAAGTGCACACACATAACGACTCGCTTATTATACTTACAGAATCTGAAGATGGAAACATCGATAATTTTAAACCCTCATCATTATCGGATTGTTCGTTTCCGAACTTCGTGGGATAGCCTTTGTACGTTTCATTTTTGCGTATAAAATGGATATAAAACGCAAATGTTACACTGAGTTGGCGCTACTGTCTTATCCGTGATAATTAACAGTTACGCAAAAATGAAAAACTATTTTTATAAACAGTTGGTTTCGAATATTCGACCGCCCAGTTGATAGTCGAGCACTCTAGCAACTATGCCACCGCTACGCACAAGTTTGAACCACGTGTAAACTATTATTCAAATTTGACGGTTTATCTTACTTCACGAAAAATGACCGAAACTGGATTAGAGCAATTTTTTCTATATACTCCGCAGTAGTGGATTTCTTTCTTCTACAGGATGCGTTCATTCTAAGTGGCATTTTATATTGGTTCAGTATCATTAGCGATGTGTAGAAAGTCTCGTTGAAATTGTCGATACTCACCGTATTCACAGATGCTACTTTTATTCCGATCCTGTACGTCTGAGATCAATTTTTTAGAAAATTCTTTTCTAGACTTCATTTCAGCGTATAAATTAAAATTCGAAGTACGAATCAGCATTTAATAACTTTATCATACTTGCACGTAGCTGCCCTGTGTCGTTTCCCACCCACGTGAGTCAATTGCAGAGAAAAATCTTGTCTGAATCCTAAAAATGAATCACCGTTCTTCTCTTTTAACGCTCATTTTTCCTCTGTACATTCTATTCATACTATCAGGAATAACACGAAATAAATAAAATAAATGCCTTTGACAATGTAAATATCTCTAACCCTAAAGTTGTCAAATATGTCTGTCGCAACTGCATCCTTCGATTATCGTTCATTAATGTATACAATTCATTCTAATGGTATACGGATTCATTCCGTCATAACTTCACAAAGCATCTTCCCCGCTCTTGTTTGTATCACACTTTACCTTTTAATAACTGCCGAATTGTAATCGCCGTGATCAAATCCTAATGTGTCTAACTCACTTTTGCCTATACAATTCTCCTCACACAACAAACTTATAGAATTTAATCTCTCCAAGTCTAACCTAGAGGCGTTTCATTCGCATAATCTTTTCTGATTCCAATTTGAATAATTAAACAAAAAATTTCATTGCATAATAAACATAACAAAGTTTTCGTTAAAATCCCAACCCGCAATAAACGATTAAAAATTCAAGCACCTAAACTCTACGTTCCGGTCTAATTATAATAGATTTATTAAAATAGGTTTATGTTACTAACTATTTTTATATACCAATTGAACATGAATAATTAGATGCGTGCGAATTTACGGTAGCGATGATGCCGATAGACGCAGTGTTGTACGATTCTTGGGTCGTTATCTTTCTAATTAATATAGAACTTACGATGGTCTCTCTGGATAGTTAGCACCTCATCGCTATGTAATTTCACCTACATCTTAGTACTTTAAATTATCTTCTATGAATGTCGATTCATTTTCACGCATTTCAGCCATAATCGGATCTCAGCTTCTACGTTCAAAACGGATATTTATGACCAAAAATTCATAATATATTCTTTGTTTACCACCGTTACAAATTGAACAACTTTGTCTTCTAATCTTCTCGATTTCAACTGATTACGCTCCTCCCTTCTTCATAATTTCATTAATTTTCTACAACGGTATGTTTTCATTTGCCTCTATAAATTTCTATTACAATGTCGTAATGACATCCGACGTTTGCAATCTCATGTTAATGTGTTGAAGTTGCTCTATGCAACGACTAGGAGAAAAAAACTGACTACCATACTTATTTCAAAATAACAACAGTTTTAGCAAATGAATCGGAATGAATTTATTATTATTTATTATATTACAATAACTGGGCATAGGTATGAAAACCAAATTAAACCCATCGTCGATGGAATGAATTTAATTGATAATCCGTAATGAAATAACATTCGTGGTATCTAAGTTAGAATAAAATCGTGGATGAGTGTTTCTTTAGGTAGAGCCAATCCATTGAATTCGACAGTAAATGTGTACCGACTTGCTGCGAAATAATGTAAAGTTATTAAAGACAGTGACATACGACCTCATATTGATTTCGCCTAGGAATCGTAGCGCAGTCAATTCGAGATCTATCTTATGTTTTAAATGCATCGTTTAAAAGACGTCTCTACTAACTTTAGAGCTGATTCCAATCTCATCGATTTGTGGCCAATCCGATTTAAGCTTAGGTATATACTAAAAAAAAAAAGGGGGGAAATACACGTGGCTCTCGAATAATACATATACGAGAAAACCTATTATTATTTATGCCGGTAATTCGTGCGAGAATATGTAAAACAGATGACCGTCCCGATGGTAATAATGGGACGCCAACAGATTAATAAAATGGATAGGAGCGCGTGAGGAAAATAACTGAATAATATTATTTAAAGTTCGAGAAGACCTTAATAAAATAAGAAACATTTTACTGCGAGTTCCGGAGGGAAATAACGAATGCAGCATTTACGATGACTCCAGGAAGACCAAAATATTTTTACTTAGAAGCGAACGAATCGTCATACACTAATATATTCGTATAAACTGGAAACGTGTACTCTACAAATCTAGGCAATAATAATAATAATAATAATAATAATAATAATAATAGTATTCTTCTCGAAACAAATTCAAGGTGAATTTTCTTAGTATAGTGGAGAAAAAAATATTTATATAAAAAAAAAAAAAATACTTTCAAAGAAAGACAAAATTGAAACCGCTCGTGAATAAAACCCCCCAAAAAAAAAAAAAAAGATTCGAATAGGTATTAGTTAATCTTAAAAGTTAGGAAGAGTAAATATATAATGAAATTTAAAGTCAAACAGATAAAACGTTAAAGTATTCTTCTTCTTCATCGTAGGCTCGATCCGAGCATCGTGATACTATGAAACCTTGATTTTATGTAACTGCGTCCGCCATATGTTTCAGTCCTCTGCATATCGAACCGCTTGCTGGAATAATGTAATGTTTAGCAATTCTTTGATTCCATCCGTATATCGTGTAGGCGTTCTTCCTTGTTTTCGCCGACCTTCGACCATATCCTCCAAAATTAACTTTCCCAAACTATTTTGACGTATGATATGACCGAAGTAAGTTACTATTCGCTGCCTTACTACATCTCGAAGTCGTATTTTTGGACAGATTTCCTTTAACACCGACAGGTTTGTTCTCTTTTCGGTCCAGGGAATCCGCAGCATCCTTCTCCAACAGAACATTTCAAAAGCATCTATTCGCCGGACATCCATTTTTTTAAAGTCCAACAATTTTTGTATTCTTCGTTATGTCGTGGCTCTTTCACTCTTGTCAGTTGAACCAATGCATTTTTATGCAGTTCCTATTCTTCTTTTAATTTCATCGGTCGATCCTCCATCTTTGGTAATTACTGAACCTAAGTATACGACACCGGACAATAATCAACCAAAAGTAAATGTAAATAAAATAGTTATAAAAGAACGCATTTTATTCTGGAAATTAATGTTTCATTTGTAGAAAACCCAGAAAATGCTTTAAATTGCCTATTTTCATAAATTTTACCTATACAAATACTTAAAACATGAGCTAAAAAGGACGGACGTATGTTGAAGATAATTTGAAACGGTCGAAAGGTTTAAATTTTTAACCATCCGGTTGGTCTTACTGTGAGAGAAAGACGTTGAAGAGTTTACTATGTAGGACAAGAAAAATAAAGATGTCCTGTGTATTTTACTTTTACTCGTTACGAGCTTACATAATCACCACCACTCTTCCAAGGTTGTGTGAAACAGTTCAAACACGCACGCATATAATATGACTGTATATATAGGTATGTTATTGAACGTGCTATAGGAACTAACAACACCAATATGAATAGCTTAATGATACGGCATACATGAAATTTACAGTATAATTCGGATCCGAGAAAGTTCTTAATAAAAAATGTTCGTCCGAATTGTTCGCTACAAATCTCGCCTAAAACTACTCTTAAAATCCACCTTCCCTTATACCACAGATAATTTTCGAGTAAAGTGTTATGACATCTGTCGGAGATTCATGCGTTTGACTAAGTCGCTTACAGAGATTTATACATACTTACCACCTGTGATGAACCGTCCCCCACAAGTATTTAAAGTTGAAGATCGGCCGAAAATCGGACTTTTTTACTTAGGATGTTTTAAAAACAAAAAAACGAGGCCTAAATAGAAAATCTGTCCCGGGAGAATTTTCTAAATGCCTTAACGAACATTTCCCGCTATAAATAACATCCCTCTATCTAGCATCCAGGTCTCGGGAAAGCACAGTTTTAAAGGGGTGGAAATTTTTGCAAATCATCCCTTTTATCAACTTTTTTAGTAGCCGTCTAATTATTCGTCCGACCGTCTAAACGTATTCGACTTTTGTTTACCTTATCCTATAACGGAACATTTTAATTATATATACCGAGTAACTATATAGAATAGTATCAGAGTAACATTGGCCGGAAGTTAACCTATTATCGCGTGTTGGGAAAAGAGCAAAATTTTTGTAAATTTCCAACGTCCGTTTTGCTACTTTAGATGCGATTTAGCAGAAAATCGCTTTCTTTGAGGAAATCAAGTAAAACTATTTCCTTTTAAACAACGTAACACTCAGTCGTCTATATAGAATGATATTGGCTGTAGCCAATTTTCAAACCGCGATGTCTTTAAAAATGTTTTAACTCCTCTATGACTTAAAGTCGTTTCCCTATCATCATTATCTCTTTCGACGTTATTAGTTTTATTTTTTTTTACTATCGACCATTTCTATTCGCTCCAACTTTGTCCGATGTTTTCGACAGACTGTAGGGAAGTCCAAAGTTCGATAGATGTCGGATTTTTATAATTCTTCGTCAATAGCTCCGTTCGTATTAATTCTATAATGTTATAGTACATAACCTTTTTTAATACGTGAATTGTAACCTTTCTAACGACGTTCAGAGCTTCCATTTCTGATCAAAAGGCGCAATGAAATCAAAGTTCAAAGACTTTTGCAATTTGCAAAATTCCTATTTAGATCTATTAAACGAGCTTTTGAAGTCGCTTTCCTAATTATTTTTAAGCGTCGAGCGATATAACCGTTTTCACTCTATTATTATTAGATTTTGTATAAACTTTACCTCAACCCCGCCGGACATAAAGTACCGCCTTCAGAAATGTTCAAATTTCGATGGAACCCAAATTTTCCTAAAAGTTTTTTAATTCCAACTCCTATAGATCCTTTTTTATTAAAGCTATATAACTAATGTACATAACCTTTTTTAAAGTACACTTTAAGAGCTATTCTGTAATAAAAAAAAATCATTTTGTTGAACAGTATTTGACAATTTGTAAAACATTTTAGCCATACATATATTGGAGAGTAGTGATTTTATGAATTAACAAAACACAATAAAATCGAAGCAAATCAATAAAAAAATGTTAATTATACAAACAAAGCTTTGAAAATGACTTTATAGTCGAAAAGCTTTGCTTGTATAATAAAAAAATTTTTAGTGATTGACTTCGATTTTATTTTGTTTTATTAATTATATATATATATATATATATATATATATATATATATATATATATATATGTACATATAAATATTGCGTAATATAAAGCGATTGTGGTGGTAGCTTAACATTCAAAAATTTACATATACACGCGCATGCTGTGATAGCACAGTTTTAAAAAAAATTAATTTTCAAATGTGATTATGGATATTTGTGTATAATACATACATTTATATACATTATGTTGACATATATATATATATATATATATATATATATATATATGTATATAAATGCATGGGGCGCTATAATCTTATCTGTTACAACGTATGTAGCACAAGTTATTTGACGTCGTCTTTAGGATTGTAGTTTTATATAACAAAAATGGTTCATTGAATAGGAAAAAAGAAAAATTGTAAAATGTATTAGCGATATATATACATACATAGATACATATATATAATATTCATGGGCACGTGCGGTTACCGAGCATTATATATATATATAATTGCGCGCATATTATATATTTTTTTATGTATAAAGAGTTCCAACTTGTGTAGTCTGTTAGATAAGCAATTTTACTTAATGGATACAATGGGCATCGGTCTACCGGGTCTACCTTTTTTCGTTTTTCCATTGATCATTTACTGCAAGATCCTGGCTTCAATTGTTATATGCACAACCCTTTTGAAGTAGACACGATAGTATAACAGATATTCGTTCGAACTGTGTTCTCTTTTATAATGAGATGCGCTTGAGTAACGTAAAAAACAAAACCAGATGTAATACGAGTGAAAGTTGGTCGTATTATATATATATATATATATATATATATGTGTGTGTGTGTGTGTGTGTGTATATATAATTATAGTTATTTCGAATTAGCCACTGATGGACTACGTTGTCATCTGGTCTTGCCATTTTTCTTTCTTTTCTTCCATGCACCGCTTTCATCCTTTCACTATGTCTTTTTTTTTTTTGGTTCTACCAGTTCTTCCTCCTTGCTTTTCCGCGAATTCTTTACAATTAAATAGTTTCTTCTTTAATATTAATCGCTGTTCTACATTTTCAGTTCATTTTTGTCTCTGTGTACCATTTATCATTCATTTTTAGTTTTCGCATGCATTTAAACAATCTTCCGGCGAGCTTACTGGCCTCCATCCTTTGCATATGTTCATAAAATCGAATTCTTCTTTTCCGGATCACGGTAGTAAATTTTTCCACATGTTGACATATTTTTTCACTACTTCGTTTTATATATTTTTCCTCTTGTTTTACTGGTCCTATTATTCTTCTTACGAACTTCCTTTCTGCGATTTCAAACTGTTCATTTAATCCTTTTTGGTTCATTTTAGGCCGTCCGCTGCATATAACGCCACTGGTCTGATCACAATTGTATAATGTCTCAGTTTAGCATTTCTTGATAAAAATTTCTTATTATATACTTCTTTTATTAGATAAAATGCTGCTTTCATTTGATCGATTCTGTATTTGATTGCTTCTTTTTCTGATGCTTTCTGCTCGATTAATTCTTCCAGATATTTAAATTTATTAACTCATAGCACTTGACCAAACTTAGTTTTTAATTTATCAGGAGCGGCGGTAATATTTGTTATAAATTTGATTTTTTCGAAGGAAATTTGTAACCCAGCTTTATCAGCTTGCTCTTTTAATAATTCTATCTGGCGCTTTGCTGTCTCCGTAGATTTTGCTATTATTGCCCGATCACCTGCAAAACCTAAACAGTCTATTAGTAAATTATCCTTCTTGTATCCTCGTCTAATATTCCCAGTGATATTTTCATCACTCATAGCTTTTCTCCATTCTCTAATAAATTTTTCAAGTGTGCAGTTAAAGATTAAAGGTCACAGACCATCCTCCTGTTAAAGATTAAAGGTCACAGACCATCCTCCTGTCTAACTCCTGTTTTTAATTCAAACTGTCGGGATATTTCACCTATAAATTTCACTTTAGCATATGTGTTTGTTAATATGTTTCTTATTAAGCTAGTGGTATTTTCATCTAGACCAAATTCTTTGAGGACATTAAACGATACTGTTCTATCTACTAAATCATATGCTTTTTTAAAAATCGATAAATATTATTACATATTTTTTGGATCTTTTCTTCAGATACAATATTAATGACTTGAGATTGAAAATCTGTTCAACACATGATCTAACCAATTTGTGTATCCAACTGTTCTTCTGCTCTAGTTTGTATTGTCTTAGAGAGTATTTTATAGGTAACTGGTAACAGCGATATACCTCTATAATTGTTCATATCAGTCTGTATTCCTTTTTTATATAGTGGATGTATCAATGCTGTTGTCCAGTCCGGGGGAATTATTCCTGTCTCCCAAATATTTTTGATTATTTCAACCAATTTTTCTTAGCATTTATTATTCGAGTTTTTCCATAACTCTGCTATTATTGTATCCTACAACTCTGCTTTTATTGTATCCTACCCTGGAGCCTTATGATTCTTCAAAGATTTAATTATATTAATAATTTTTCCTTTTCCTGGAGGCACAAAATAGTGATTCCTATCCCCTTATTCAAAAGTGAAGGTTAGTGTTTGGCTTTCGCAGTTCAGTAGCGTTTCAAAATATTCGGCCAATATTTTACAATTTTCTTTGTTACTAAATATCATCTTTTAATTTTTGTCTTTGAACATAAGACATGGGTATATAAATTTATTTACACTTTGTTTGAATGTTTTATAGAAATCTCTTGTGCTCTTTTGGAAATCTTGTTTGATTCTACATAACTGATCAATGTGTCATTTTCTTTTCACATTTCTGATGATCTTCCCTACCTCTTTCCACGTTTCTATGAAATATGTTTTATTATTTATGTATATATCTGCATTCCACTTTTTCCATGCATGTTGTCTTTTTATAACGGCCTCTTCATATTCACAGTTCCACCGCGAATGTTTTCTCACTTTTGTTAAGCTAAGTGTTTCTTTAGCGGTTTGAACCAATACCTCTAAATTGTTCCCAATTCTTAAGATTTCTAGTCTTTAATTTGTCTTTAAATTCAGATCCTTTTTTTAACTTCATGGTATCATACCTGTTCATTTTTGTTTTAATTTGTTTCCTTGTATTTCTAGGTTGAAAATTAATTTTAATTTTAGAAAAGTAATGGTCTGAATCCAGATGACCATGTCTTATAGCTTTTACATTTTGTATCTCCTTTGTGGATACTTTTGACACCGCCACATGGTCTATTTGAAATTCGCCTAATTTTGAATTTTGAGACGTCCATGTTTTCTGTTTCTTTGGCAGGTGATTAAAAGCTGTGGATTTCATAATCAAGTTGGCAGCTTTACACATGTCCATTAGTCTTTCTCCAGTTAGTCCTTAAATGTGCTGGGTATCTTCCAACAATCTCTCTATACTTCTTTTCTCTGCCTAGCTGTGAATTAATATCTTCCAGTAATACAGTTGTGTGTTTCTTGGAGATGTATATAAGGACTTCTTCCAATTCTTCCCAAAAAATAACTGCTTTTTTATTTGTTCGAATTTTTTAATTTATGGGAGCATGCGCATTGATTAATGTATATATTTTATTTGTGCATATAATGCTCAGTAAAGTAATTCTACTGTTAAATGATTGGAAATCCACGATAGAATCCATCCGGCAACTGAATACAAAAGATGTTCCTACATACGCAGCGTTGTTTGTTTCTATTTTTCCTACTTTTCCTGTGAATAACGATATCCCTCAGATGCACATTTTCATCTGTATATCATGTCTCCTGTATAGCGGTGATACATATACCATGTTCCTTCAGAACATCTATCAATTGTTTTAGTTT
Organism: Coronaproctus castanopsis; assembly: GCA_032883995.1. Lineage (NCBI taxonomy): Eukaryota > Metazoa > Arthropoda > Insecta > Hemiptera > Monophlebidae > Coronaproctus > Coronaproctus castanopsis. The sequence continues at coordinate 13,392,996 of CM065052.1, read as the reverse complement.
CCTTAATTTTCGTAATGACTTTATATTGACTGTTGCAAAAAAGTTTTTCAAGCTGTGCAGAATATGATAGCTTGCTGGCATTCAGCAACGGTGGAGTGGTTACCACCTGGAGTAGTTATATGATTTGACCTTACCATCATGCTTTCCAGTTGAAAAAAGAATATTGTGGTTTGGTTAGTCATATTATAGCTAAAACCAATATACAATCAAGATTGTTAGTCTCGGAGGGTAGTAGTCACCAGAGCTGTGGAACGCCGCCATTGACTATTATTATAGTTCTTCTGCCGCCATCCTAGGGTAATAGACCTGTCACATCTACACTCAGTCTACGAAGGCTTTTCTACAGTCTCTGTATAATTGCCCTTCATAGACCACTTACACTCTTTTGTTCGCAAATCTGGACTTCCAGCAGGGTTGGTTACCTGATCACCATCCAGTATTCACTTAACAGGTGTACCTCGAGAAGGGCGAGTGTGGGGTGGAAGTGGACAGGCTAAAGCAAAACTCCTTGAGAGTTTGTATAATTCGCATCACACCTCCTGGGGTTGCAACATATATTTTATTCACTTCCCTGGAAATTTCGTCATGAATAAATGTGGATTATTTGAATTAAGGAGAACCTTTTGTTCAATCCGATTTCCCCGTTCGTGTTGAGAACGTTTATCCAGCATAGGTCCATTCAAAAATGGGGCATTTTGACTCAGCTCTCGGGGGTATTCGAAAATAAGCATATTTTCATAAAAAATTTTGAAAACGTTTAAATTGTATACTTCAAAAGTATAAATAAGTTTTCTAGTCTCCTTCGTGTTAAAAAAAATTATAATGCTCCGAGTAAATTATACGTCATTTTTTGTAGAACTTCGTTTACACAGGGTAATATTTCACAGTCACAATCACTGCATATGTATATATATATATATATATATATATATATATATATATATATATATATATATATATATATATATATATATATATATAATATGACCAACTTTCACTCGTCTTATATCTGTTTTTTTTTTTTTACTTTACTCGAGCGTATCTCATTATGAAGGCAGTTCGAACGAATATCTGTTGTACTATCATGGCTATTGATTTTTCGAACATAAAATACGTGCAAACGGGCTGAAGAAACTGATCCTGCAGGAAAAGATCAATGGAAAAACGAAGAAAGGTAGACCGATGCCCATTATATCGTTCAAATCGCGAAAATGTGCAGATATGATTATAATGAATTATGAATCTAACGCAGAGCAAGTGGATACGTCTGGTAGCTTTCATTACATAATACCACAGGATCTAGATACGGATAATGAAAGAAGAAGAAGATACATATTAATATATGGGCTCAGAGTGTATTGGTACTTGAAACGTCTAAAACTTCTTTCGACGGAACAAATCAGCTATCCATAAAAATTAGTTTTAAATGAAAAGTAAAGAAGCAGAGGAAAGCAGTAGTGAATCACGCCATACTTGCTTCATTAGGAAGAGTGGTTTGAGTAATCCTGGATCAATCTAATAGTAATGGAATATTAGTACTATTATCATCGTAATATTTGTTCGTTGCCGAACGTCGTGACTACACACCGAGCGACTTTGCATCTTCCGATTGTTTTCTTTTTTTTCTGTTGTTTACGATGTTTCTTCACGACGCAACCTTTAACAACCTCTCTTCACCTCTCCATCATTCACTCGTTTCCGAGAAATTGTTACTCCGAGTGATTATGATGCGGCAAACGATTACACAATAATAATCCTATCATTGGAGTTACACACTCGATTAGGTCTGTACTGTACGCTGTTGACGAGTAACACAAACTCCTCGGTATTATACTGTAACCGACGAAATCAGTGCAACCATTACATACATTCAAAATGTGCTATTTCACGAATATTTCAAATAGATTCGTTAACCTTTCAGTCGTACATTAGTATTACACAAAAAATCGTAAGTTTTGGTGTGTATTATACAATAACGCTTCTTAGGTGAACTGTAGATAATTTTTAACGTATTTTACGGACGGTGTGTGTCTGTGTGTGTGTCAGACTTGTGACAACAGGTATCGATATTACGCTACGCTAATTAATATTCATCGTGAATCGCAACCTTTGTGTAAATGGCATGGGTGGAGTTAATCACCGTCCGATGTTTATATATGGTTAAATAAATGATTACATAATTTTACATAAACGATATCAAATAAGTTGACGTTTCCTCGATGTTTTAAGGAAAACTTCCCGCGAGAGAATTCTATATATACGCTCAGTGTAAACATTCGTTAGTACGTTATCGTGAACAACAAGTGACGTATTACAATTATACAAAATTATAATAGACTAGCAAATTTAAATGTGAATAATTAAAATTGTAAACTCACGTCTTGAAAACGGGAAATTGTTTGTCCGTCCCTTGTTCTCGTTGATACTTCGTGGAAATTTGATACTGATAATTGGTGATTATAAAAGTTAACTATATAATTACTAATCGCGATGTTACTCGCTTCGAAAACGATATATAGCCTTCTTAAAGGATCTCATCACACGATAATAATAATAATAATAATTATAAACAGAATCCAAAGATAGAAGTGATAGAAAAAAAGGAAAACATGAACAATAATTAAAAATGCAGTCAATGAATTTTTTCTATTTTGGCCAGCTATGGAAAAAACACAATGATCATGAGATTTCCAATTTCCTTCTCCAATAATCTTTCATCTTCAAGCTGTGCTGCGCTTTTCTTTCTTCTGTCCACATGTTACTATCGGTGTTCTTCTTCACTAGAAAATCACTCTAATTCTACTTTTGGATGTCATACAATACCGAACGTAGACGTCACAAAACTCGATCTCTTGCTCTTTCCGCTGCTGTCCAATTTTTTAATATTGTTTTAAACACCACATGTGCGATAAAAAGAGGTAATTCCCCTACAAGTAATGAAGGGTACGTAAACCCTAGAAAAAAAAAACTTTAGCAATCGTACACATATATACGAACAAACGGGGCATTTTCTAAAAGAAAAATTATTCCTCGTCGAATTGTGTTCTCTTAAAGGGAAGTGTTTTAGACGTCGACGTGATTCGAGCTAGTCTAGTTATCCCTCAGACAATACGCGTGACAGCCGTAAGATCGAATCAAGCCTAGATCGGCATTTGCATGCACCTTCAATAGAAAAATGTTTAAAAACACGTAAAAACGGAAGTTTTGTCAGGAAACGGCAAAAATAAATTTTATAAAATACTAATAATAATAATAATCTGGACGCAACGAGATACGTCACACACACACACGTTATAGATTGTCGTTCGAATAAAACGATGGTGGACTTTCGATATTGTACGTGGTCCGAATTCGTATAGTAAAAACTACTCGCAACAATTCGTTTTGTTATTAGCGTAAAATAAAAAAACCCACGACGGGATTTCCAACTAAGTAAAGTAATCTAACGTGTGTGGTCGGCTTCGTTATTATTACTATCATTATTATCATCACGATTATAACTACGTATGTGTATGTACGTTATGCGGGAGAAAATTTAATATCTGAAATTTAATTTTTTTCAATTTTTAGCTTTGCATTTTGCTTTAGTTTTATCGTTTTTGTTCTGCTGTTGCTAGTCTTCTCGCGAGAAAAGTTTGTTGCTAGCGTAAAACGAAATGAAAGTTCTACCCTCCTTTTCTTAGTATTTTAACTTTTCTTAATACTGGCGAAAACTTCGCTGATGCGTGTATAAAAATGTAGGAAGGACCTCTTATATATATATATATATATACATATGTATATATATAAATGTATGTTTAGCACCACGTGCAAAGTAATATATGACTACGGGAATCGTGAGAAATCGTCGGCTGGCTTAAATGAATTCTTCTACTTCGGTTTTTATCAACGGAATATAAAGAACGAAATAAAAGTCTAAGGGATATACCGGCGTACGTTTCGTAAAGCTTCCGATAACTGCTGCTGTAAGAAAAGTTCGGAGCTTTACCCTACAGTAATGTAGAAAGTCCGTTGTAAAACACGGTTGTTATTGTAATCGCGCGAAAATCCCTTCCGACTTCGAATATATATATATATATATATATATATATATATATATATATATATGTATATATATACCCCATAGTTTTCACCTCAAACTTCTTGCAAGACAGCCATTACTCGACGCGTTAGATAAGTGATTCTCTGAAATAAATATAAGATCGAAATCTAGAGTTTTTATCTATTTTGTTTTCTTTCATTCCGTAAGTCTTTTTGAAATACTTTTTTTTTTTTTGTCGGAGTCTTACCTTATCTATTAACAATTGTAGTACTTTTCAGATATATATATGTATATATATAAACTATATATACCGGTAAAACTTGTCTTTATTTACTTAATCTTACAATAAATGTGCTCACTTATAAAGCGACTTACGCGATCGGACTATTAACAATTTCATGCCTACAAATATACCCCGCAACGATAACGATTGTTTTAGTGCCTTAGATAAATGTTTCAATTAAAATATTTCCGAAGTGTTTTGTTTTTCAAAAATCGACTTAATACGCCGAAAAAAGGTAATTACGATATTACCGGAAGTATACAACTGTCGTACGTGATTATTAAACCGCGAAAAAATTATTTATAAAAACAATTTTTAATCCGCAACAGCTGGCATATAAGCTGGCACATGCTTAGCGAAATATTCGAACCAGAAAATAGTCGATATTAGTGGTGAAACGGTTAATTTCCTGAGATAGGCTTAAGAACGTTTATATTATTTTAATTCTATTTCATTTACGCGTAATTCACTTTGATAATCGTATTTCAGCGTCGGAAGTTGAAACTCTCTTCGTCTATAGAATTCGCCATTATGGCGTTAAATTTACTTCGTTTAATGGGTACATTTCTTTCGTATAAATTTTCATATAAATACACTTCCTCGATATAACTGGACATTTTATGTTTCTATTCACCGATATTTTGGTATTTTAAAATTTTTTACAGTAATAAATTTTTACGTTGTCGAAATGTTCATTTCGGCAACGCTCCTAACGCAAACAAAACCGTGTGTTGGTAGTGATGGTACATTTGAACAGGGAAACGTGTTAAATTTTAAACGATTTAACGATGGTATCTCTGTCTTCCTTTTTAAAATTTTTAATTATCGTTATTTCTGTCCGATTTGCGATATCAATGTAAAATAAAACTTAGAACGAATCCGATAATATAGGCTGTAAGCTGTGCGAATTTCATCATTATTGTGTTTCGTTAGTTTTTGACTTAAATCGGAACAGACAGACAGACAGACAACAATTTTTAAAAATAGATTTTCTATTTACGTGTTGTAAAAACAGCCACAGTATGGTCAGTCATTACAGCTTTATATATTAATATATATATATATATATATATATATATATATATATAATATAATTTATAAAAATATAAAATGTTACAAATATTAATTTAAATATAACATTAAAAAACAAAATCAATATAGGTCACTATCAGATTATTTTATAAATACAGTTTTTTCACGTCGCTGAATATTTGTAAATTGTATATATATATAAATTGTATATCTAAATTAATATATTCTTTTACATTTGTATTTTTATAAATCGAATATGTTTGTATAATTTAATTGTTTTACGTTCACTTAATAACGGCTTAAGAGCCGAAGGAAAGCTTCGCGATTTTCGGGAAGAATTTTTTAACGATTTGAAATCCTTTTATATTGTTTATTTTCAAAAAATTTTCGTACTTTTTCATATTATCCGAAATAACAATTTTATTGCTGGTATTGTTTCGATTTAATCGAATTGCGACATTTTCCATTGAAGATTAAAATTATACATTTCATGATAAGTTTTTACAATATCCTCAAAATAAACAACGTAAATGTAGTAAAATAAAGCTATGATATGAATTTTTATAAGTAGTTCGTACGGCTTAATATACGTTTTCATGTTAATTCCGTTCGTGTATATATATATATATATATATATATATATATATACACATATATATACATATATATATGTGTGTTTGTGTGTTTTTATAAATTATTTTTAATCAACAATATGTATATGTTGTACGAACTATTTCATTTTAAATAATACGCCAAAATTTGTTATTATTATTCCACTGACGGTGTCTAATATCGTCGTGGTTCACACCAATTTTTATTGAATATTATTAGATAAGCCAAGAGCCCAGAAACACCATAGTAGGCCGAAGCGCAATGAACCCTTTGAATAGAATCTGGACCAACTCCGCAGTTAGTGAAATTGTTAAAATACGGATAGTGAACTCCCTCGTTTTATCGGTGTTCCTATGTGGGTCGGAGATCTGATCAGTAAGCAGTGCCGACAGAAAACATAGATTTTTGGGTCACGTAGTTAGAGTCGAAAATATGGACGCGCTGTTCGTTCAAGGTGTATTGGCTGATAGAGAAAAGCGCGATCGTGTACCTCTTCGATGGTCAGATGCGATTTGCAGGACAACTGGCCGTACTTTCCACGATTCTGTAAATATGGCAGGCGACCGTATTTGTTCCGCATGAGATGGCACGACTCACTGACGATCGAATCCTGATCCGGTTGTCGTCGTGGCCAATTTTTTGCGATGATGATGCTTATTATTATTATTATTATTATTGCGTATATATTTTATTTTATTTTATTTACCGTCGTAATTGGCCGAGATTAATCGAGAATTTGTTATTTATTCGCGGTAGTCTAGCTTGAAACTTTATCGAATTAATTTCTTAATTATTATTTTTAATACTCGAATTTATATTATATTTATTTTTGTTATTTATAAAAATTATTCGAAAATATACGAAAACGAGCACACTTTAAATCATTAGCACATAAACTCTTGCTCGTATAGTGCGTCTTAATAATAGATTTGAAACTAGTCGACTAAAGTTATGCACAATAATATATACATAGGAAAAAACTTTCAACTAAAACCTTATGTTATAGTATTAACGCATTGTAAATGTATGTAGGTAAATATTAATTAGGGTACGTACTCAAACTACAATTTCATCTTAGCCAACAGGCCGAGAAGTCTCTCCTTCTCATCATCAAAAACAAAAGCAATGCATTTCTGTCGTGTCCAAAAATGTCAACGTCATATAGGCGTTTCGCCAAATCTTCAAACTGTAGACCATATCAGATATCTTGGTCTTATCTTTGACGAACAACTAAATTGACAATACCATCTTGAGGACGGTCATGAAAAGACTTAACATCATTAAGAAACTCTCTCACACACGGTGTACGGAGCTGATAAAACGTCTTTGTTGAGAATTTATCATGCTATTATAAGTCGAAATGTGATTACGGTTTTCCCGCATACTCGTCGGGACTACGTTCGCTTAACACGATTCACCATTCGGCATTGCGATTGGCACTAGGTGCCATTCGGTCTACTCCTATATCTAATCCCTTTTATGATGCATTAGAACTTCCCATTGATCTCCACCAGCATTTATTCTTACTCAATTTCCTTGCGCATCTGCATGCAATACCTAATTTACCAATGTCGTCCTATCCCCATTAAATATGCCGTATTCCTCACTCCTATATTACGAACAAACTAATTCTATACTTAAGAGCTTAAATCTATTTCCCCTCCCTCTACTTGATTCCATTGACCCTCTTATCATTCCTATCCACCTATTCAGTACAATCATTTATGATACTTCTCTTCTCTCGCAATACAATAAGTCATCCAGTTCTTCCATACGTGAAGCTTTTCAAATGGCAGGTCGTAAATTCGGTGAACACAAAATTATTTACACGGATGCTAAACGTAAACAATCGTGTGGATGTGCAATCCTCTATTGTAATAATGTCGTACGATGTCCTCCTTCAGAGATGTTCAGCAGAACTATATGCATCGAAATTTCCGCCTCGGAACTACCGATTCTCTCAGTTCTATTCGATGTCTTCAGAATAAGCACAAATAACAGCATCCTTTAGTCGGAAAAATTTTGACTCAGGCTGCATCCTATAAAGAAGAAATAGTAATGATGTGGATACCGGGCTATAAAGAGGTGGGTTTAAACAATGTGGACGACAAAGCAGCTAAAGAGTCCGCTATCTTAACTGCAGTGCCAAGCCTAACAATTCCAAAAACGGATTTTATGGACCCGGTACGCAACCAGCTGAATAGCCGAGCAGCTGCAAAATTTTCGAGACTACCACAATTTACTTCGGATCGAACGAAGGCAAACTGGGTGGCACACACGAACAGAAAATATGAAGTCGCCCTGCATACACTTTTTACCCATAAATACTTATTTCGAAACCAGCGCAGCAGGGCGCTGGCTCTTCAAAAAATGTGGACAACATTAAGTCAAGATTGCGCTCCTCTAAAAACAAATCTATAAATATACGTACACTTTGATAACCACTCTCAGTTTGATAATGAAAACTGCAAGTGTTTTCGAAACGTCACTAGGAAACAAATACGAACATGGTTTTCACCGAAAAAAAATTATAAACTTATGGATATCTACCTTTGAAAGTGTATGTAATGGTAAGTTAATTAATAATTTTTTCCAGATATAATTAAACGCTTTCAAAAATGAAAGGTTTAAAGTAAATTTTATATGACACATAAAATCATCAATGATGGAAAATGTCGTAATTGTGCAACTAATGAAATAGAGCATGTCGAGCACATAATAAACACATGTAGTAAATATAACCATGTGAGAAAATTGTATAATATCGATTGCTCTCTTAATTCTAATGAAATTATTCTATTAGAAAAATTTCCTATTCTTATCTCGAATTGATTTAAGATTAAACGTAGATTAGTCACTACCGCTAGCAATAAGCTACTTTCGCAGACTACGCTATACTTGTTTTTATATATATAAATGTATTACAAGAATATATATATATATAATGTGTGTGTGTTTGCGCGCGTGTAGGATGGTAAGTAAAATATACAAAATACGAGTAAACCAGATAATTCGGGAATTTCATAAAATACACAACAATTCATTCGACGACAACGCAAATCTCATTTATCGTCACTTCCAGTCGTGTCATCGCAGACATTTTTCAAGTTCAACAAGTTGGCAATTAGGAGAAGAATCATCAATCACCATTATTAACCCGACTTTATCGGACGCTTTCTAATAGAGCAGACAACAAAGCGCCCTAAAAGTTTTCCCTTAAACTAAAAACGATATTTCAACTTTCGAATAGTTTATGCGCTTATTTTTCGATGATTATTTTGAATACATACGTGTTTACTTCGTTAATTCTATCTATTACCCTCTCGCCCTTCATATATATATATATGTATACATACAGAGATACACACATACACAAATTATTCACTCCGATATTGTAAGCGTCATTATTTCCCGACTACCCGTTTATTCTGGTTATTATTTCTTATTATAAACTTCAGCTATCGGAGTATTTTGGCAAATTCCATAATCCATTCGTGGATAAGTGAGAGTAAGTCTTTCTAGAATCAACAAGGGAAAAAGTTAATTTAATTTTTGGTATGGAAAATATGAGGAGGGCGGATATTGAGAACTTGTATTAAATACATATATATACATATATATATATATATATATATATATATATATATATACATATATAATATATACATATATAATATATATACATATATGATATATATACATATATACAGATATATTTCATTTAATGTCGATGTATTGGAGAGTAGTGATTTTATGAATTAATCATTTTCTATAGAAATTCGAATACCATATTGCATTTAACAACTGGATACCTCTAATGACCACCATTGTAATTTCTAGTTTTGTAGAATTAAATCACCGGCTATTATAAGTATTCCTTTTACCTCGTTGTTTTAGATAAAAATTTGCTATAAATACCCTATGTTGTTTCTGAAAAAACCGCTGTTTGAGCATATATCTGTACAAAAAATATCCCATCGGTATCTATTTCATATCTAGGAATTTGTCCTTGTATATATTTATCAATTGCTACAGCTACTCCATTTATCGTTTCGTATCACTCGAACAGATAAATAAATTATTATTCCAAGACACAAAATGTCGGTTACAACTTCATTGTCATTTATATATATATATATATATATATATATATATATATATATATATATATATATGTATGTATGTATATATAATTTATTAACCTATATCGGTCCACTGCTGGGACGTAGGTTCTCCATAATTAATAAATTGGGGAGAAAATAGCCTAATCTCCCGTGCGGGCCAAGCAAATTGGGATATACCAACAGCACAACACACTGAGCCGGCGGTCACCGCCGTTCTTAACGTGCTATGCCCGTCGGCATATATATATATATATATATATATATATATATATATATATATATATCTGTAACGGGTATAGTATTTATAATAATTGAACTTTGCCTACTTTGTTACAAACGAACAAAAACAGAAACAGTACATTTGCATAGGAAAATTTACAAACAATAATGCAGATGATAACTGTGTTGTACCGGTAAAAATACCTTACCATAATGAACTGTTATAGCGATATAGTTATTTTATGTTATGGAAGTTAACATGAGAAAAATACCACTAAAACCTTTAAAACCGGTATACGTTAAAGTAATACAATTATTTACTGGATACGTCGATTACGACCAAGGTAACTCGTATTATAATGCGGAGCAAATTTTATAATATATATATAGCTACTAAAATTAATAGATCAGAAGTTTATAATATTTTGTGTTTTAGACGTCCATGTTCATACTTCGTGTTCGTAGTTTATAGTCGCCTGGAATTGTAATCTCCAATAGGCCTAATGTGTGGATCGTGTTAGACGAACGCCGAGTGAAGAATTTAGTCGGTAGGTTAGAATATAATTCTTAAAATGGTGTAGGTCAGTAATTTCGTGCATAAATAAGATTCTTTCGTATTTTGACTTATTCAATATGCATCGGAGGCATCTGTTTTGTATTGGAGTTGTTTATGTGCCGAATTTAAAGTAGAAGACCATGCTGAGCACGCGTAAGTTAATTACGACGACCCTGGAGTATTCCGTGCTCATATAATTGGTTCCGTAGATTTTTATCTATAGCCCAGCCGTATATTTCTATGGACAATTCTGCTACCCGATAGCGAGTAGTTAATTTTATAAGCGAAAATCTGAAGCTATAGCGTCGATGGAAAACCTAAATATTTTCATAATTCGATTCGTGTTAGGTTTTCTCGCGGCTATTAGTTATTGCCGGTTCTCGTTCTTTTGCCCTATATGAACCGTGATCGTTCGTAAATTGAAGAATATATATCGACCAATGGATTTAATATTGCAATTTAATTTATTTCATTTTACCGTCGTAACGAACTGTTCAACTTGGGTGACCTATAGTACCGTCTAGCGACATCGTTCACACACATTCAATCCACGACTTCAAGGTAGACTCCGCTGAAAATTGAAAACCGGAAAATATGGAGCGGAACATGCGAAAAGATTCGACGTAAGGAGATAAAGTTCATATTTATCATTTCACGTATATATACGGAATAAAGGAAATGTCTCTAGAATTGGAAAAATATATACGCGTCAATGGATAAATGAACAAATGGATAGACTTTTCTTTTCACATCCATTTCTAACCAACTACGTAACACTTCATTTTCCAACATCCCATTCGAACTCAAACTGGACGCTTTCAGAATTAAACGGTATTGTATAATTCGCGTCCGGGAAAGTAATTTTAAGAAATGGGTCTTAGCTTTCGTAGATATTATTACGATGGTCGATGCGGTATGCGTTTGTTAACCGTCTATTATTATAATCGAAAGTATCGAGACGGTGAAGATAAAGCTAAGGCGAATAAGTCCGGATGCCTATAATCGTTAGACCGAGAATCGATAATGAGTTCCGATAAATCATCCCTTCAATTTTATAACCGCTTCGTAGTAACTGCCTCTGTCTCTCGTATTTCTCAATAGAATAATACAGTATATAAATGGTCCTATTCGGTGTATACAATAATGAATAAGGACCATTTCTACTTTTAACTACAATAAATAATAATCGTAATAAACGGTACATACACACACATACATAGATATATATATCTTTTGGCTTCTAACGTTCAAAGTTTTCTCTTTTTTACCGCATTATTATTAAACTTCATAACGACCTTTTCTTCATCAACATTAGTGTTTTATTATGGGAAAAGTATTAAAACATTATTCTGGGATGAAATTCGTTCATTATCATACCTTTTGGGACTAGAATTAGTTAGACACTAATAATTAACGTTCGAATATCGTATAAAAACTTAGATGATAAATGATTAAAAATCAAAAATGAATATAATCGAACAAAATTTATGATTAAAAACAAAACATGATTTTACAATTATAATACTATGTAAAGGGTTTTAAAATAAAATAAATATTACTTGTATAAAAAAAATACTATCTATCTATCTATCTATCTATATATATATATATATATATATATATATATATATATATATATATATATATATATATATATATATATATATATGGAGTATGGGAACGAACATTGTGACAATGTTCGTTCCCATACTCCTCCGAAACGGCTTGACCGATTCTTACGAAATTTTTTATGCATATTCAGTAAGTCTGAGAATTGGCTACTATCTATTTTTTAAACCTCTTAAGTGATAAGAGGTGTTCACCCCAAATTTTTTTTTTTTATTTTTTTGATAAATTTTTTTAAAATTTTTTTATTATGTGGCATTAAAAAATACATACAACCCTAAATTTTCACTTTTCTATCACCAACCCCTGCTTTTTAATAGTCATTTTCATAATTTTATCATTTTTTATCCCGCTGATAAATTATCCCCTCCATGTGTCTACCGGTGTCACTTCTCACCCAGTAAACAGCACGGAGTAGGGATGACAGGGAAGGTGGTCTCCTATTTCTCTCAAACAATAAGCCTTCTCTCACTCCCTCTACTGTTTTCGGCTATTATTAGTGTTTATGCGTCAAGCGTAGTAGTTAAACATTTTTACTATCTCAGTGTAACTCTCATATCAAATATATTCTCAAGTAACTTTATTATTTATTTATTAATAACTAATATTATTGAATATAAATAATTATTAATAACTAATAACATTATTAATCATTGATTCGCAAGATGCTCTCATTGAAAAAATATTCCCCGAGTACACACGAATTACATAAATCTCGAGTGGCTTGCAGAAAGAGCAATTTTAGCTGCAAAAAATATGGACGTTGACATTTTGAATCTGAAGATACAACAGTTATTGCCAGAAGACTTGGTATCATATAAATCTATTGATACTGTTTGCGATGACACTGAAGCTGTAAATTTTCGAACAGGGTTTTTGAACTCACTGGATTTGCCAGGCATGCCACCACATAACTTACAATTAAAGGTTGGATGTCCAATTATTTTGCTTCGTAATTTGAACCCGCCACGGCTGTGCAACGGTACGCGATTAGTCATTAAAAAATTAATGAAAAACGTTATCGAAGGCACCATTTTAAATGGCAAGTTTCGAGGTGAAAACATATGAATACCACGAATACATATTATACCCATAGATGTGCCAATTCAATTTAAGCGTATTCAATTTCCGATTAGATTGGCATTTGCAATGACTATTAATAAATCCCAAGGCCAAACAATGTCTGTTTGTTGCTTAGATTTTAGCACACCATGTTTTTCACACGGACAATTATACGTTGCATGCTCTCGAGTGAGTAAACCATCAAGTTTGTTTGTATTAGCTAAAGACGGGCTAACAAAATATATTGTTCACGCTGTAGCATTAAGAGATTAATCTTATGTAATGAATTAATGATATAAATAATTATTACTTTTAATAAATTGAAAAAATTAATGTTTGGTGATTTGTTATTTTTATATTCCCTCATCGTTCCGCTCCATGCCTTTTTTCACTCATATTCCACATATTTTTACACTTCCAATAAGTTAGTTATTTTTTTTCTACACTAGAAATTATTTACATGGCAAAACAACGTTTGCCGGGTATGAAAATTGGGCTTGAAGGATTTTCGGGTTTTTGGGTTTTAGGCTCTTTTTGAGACCCCTATGATATATCGGTGGTTCGGGTTGGGCTTAAAAGAAAGTAGACATCGAGATATATAATTTATGTTATGAGGTAAATGTTTTAAAAATTAACCGGTAACTAGAAATCGCGAGTTGAATATTTCATTTTCGATTTTTAAAAATTCTGCCGGCGATTTTTGGTCGGCCGATTCTACAATGCATTTAAGTTCAATAAATCTACAAAAATTAAAACGTATCGACATATCATTTAAATTTCGTTATAAATTTGTTTTTTAATTTTTTGTATAGTTCCTAATTCTCCATCGGTATTTGTGCTTTATTTAATTCAGCTAATAGATTTATACATTTATTAATTTTGGGGCGATACGAAGTTCGCCGAGTCAGCTAGTATATATATATCTACAGCTGAAGATGTATTCTAAAATTTGTTCTAACGACTTAGAATTACGAAATTAATCGATAAATCAATTTTTTGATTCCAGCACGAAATATACACTGTAATGGCCGAATCCTTTTTTTGAGCAATTGCAAATCGAGTGGAAAAATGATAGCGTTGAAAGACAGACCGAAGTTAGTCGCAGATAACTCGACGATTTATGTGATAATAAAAAACAGGTAAAATATTATTTCGGTTTCATTTTTAACCGTATTATTATTAGATGCGATACCCAAAACGAGACTCGGAGATATCTAATCGGATGCGAACAATGATTGCTCGTACGGCGGGATTGTTTATAACGGGTAAACCTTTCGCGTAGTTAAATGATGTCGAAATTTTTTTCAGGAAATTTTCCTCTAAATTTTTCAAACTTCGTTCATGTTCACGTTGCCACGATATAACATAACGAAGACGAGATTGAACGAAATTTTTTAAAAATAAATCAGTAGCCTGCTTTAGGGGAAAATCGTCGACGATCGTGCATAACGGCAAAATAAACATCCCGATGACCCTCAGTCGGCATTGGGGGTCGTGTTCCTAGTCCACTCTTCTCGTCTGCACGTCGTCGCAAAATTAGCTCTATTTCTTCTTCTTCTTCGTTATCTGTTTTCAGAGGTCGTGAATAATCATGTAATTTTTTCAATTAAATTCCGTCATTTATCTTTATCCCGATTAGCTACCGCATTAACGGTCTCGTCATGGCTCTTGGATGTAATCCACAAAACGTTTCGGCGATCGACCCCACCGCTTCTTTTTACTCCTTACTCCTTGTATTATTACCTTTTCCAATCCATCGCGCCGTACAACACGACCAAAGAACTTAAGCTATCTCGTTATTGCTGGAACCAATCTATCTTTCAGTCATCTGTGGAGGTCGCTGTTGGCGCTTATACTTGGAATATATTCATGTTAACGACAGTTGTTCGCAGTTTTAACAAATCGATCATTGATAGTTGTGTAGCCAACCACAATGTTCTTAATCGCTCTATTAATAATGAAACTCCATTTCGTGATTTTTTTCATTGTCAGAGTTGATGATTAAGTTCCCGTTTAAAGTGACAAACTGTCCGCTTAATCCGTAGTCGGTCCCCGATATTCTTAAAATTGGAATTTTATTATTTCTTTCCCAATCTGATTATTCATGCTACAAACGTTCCGAGTAGCATGAGCACCCATTTTTATGTTTACTTTTACACGCGACCGAAATACTTTATTTTTCTACGTACAGTTTACTTCGTTCTCATTCTTCAAAACTTTTTTATACGTAATATGTGTGACAACTTTCTGTAGAACCAAACTTGTATAGCTCTTAATCGATCTACATTCATTTTGTCGAGTGCCGCTGTATCGTAGTACTACACGATGCTTTGACGTATATAAAATCTACCACAAAGAGGATTTCTCAAATCAGATAACACCGACAATGTTAGACGACTAGTAACCCTCGCCATCTTTTTTTTTTTAGTTTTTAACTAACAACTAAGAGTATTTCGAAGTGTCATCAATGGACGGCGACTACACGCGTAACAATACTTCCATCTCAATCGCTTATTAGACTCGTGCCAAATTGAATTTATAATTTAAAAAAAAAAAAAAGACAAACACGTACGTATAAAAAAATGGCAGTGATCGTGTCTGTTTCGCCATATTTAATGCGTAATGTATTCAATGCCTTTTGGCTAGTTCAAATTTTGTTGGGAACATGCTTTTCATCAAATAACGTCATGTACGAAATCTTTACTATATGTATCAGCTTCAGTTTTAATACTGTTTAACGAAATATCAAATATTTTGGTTTTCCAAAGTCGATGACAATAGTTTTTCTGAATTTTCGGTCAAACGCGTATCATCGTGATCGTACATTCTTAACGAACTAGTCCGTAGGTATTTACACACGTTTTCTATATAGAAAGAATTGTTATTTTCGTTTCTTTCATTTAACGCATTTCGATTACGTAACCGGAATAAAAGTTTATATTAATACTTTTTCCCGCGATGTACACGACTATAATTTTTGTATTGAAACTGTTTGTACATTATCGAGAGCAAGATTTTTGCAGAGTTTGAAAAAATGTACTCCCCCCCCGTAACTATATCGCTTCCGAAATTTCCAAATACGAGGACGTTGATTGCTGTTTTCCCTTTGGTTGGCAGATGTATGGCGGTCTGTCTTCTTTGTACTTCCTGTTACTCATCGTTTTCGGTTTCCTAAGTTCTGTTCCTTATTCTCGGATGATTTCTATTTTGAAGTTCCTTAAATTGCAACCCGCGGCTCCTAAATCTTCAAAATTCCTTATATTTTCTGATCCACTTAATGTTTTAATGTCTCAGCAAAACATTCACACGGACAATGCAATTTTATAACCCATACTGCCTCTTCATGATCATGTTACTAGATCCCATGTTTCCGTTAGGTTTTATTTGGATTCCCAGCTTTGTCGTTCTCCCCGGTATTGAGGCTATTGACCGATCATCCAAGTAGTCGTCCTTATTTCCACACATATCCGCTCATCTGTTCCTTTCTAGTAACGACGTAAATGTTTTCCTGAAAGTTCTCGTAACCAAATTTTGGAGTCGTGTATGGAAGTCTATAGAACAAAATCACCGTCTTTCGATCAAACTATATATGTAATATTTTCCATTTTCTTCGTTCACTGAACCCTTCAAATCTGATTACCGTAGTAAGTCCGCGAGTGATGACTCCCTTAAGTGGAGCCGGCCCCTTTATCACCAAATAATAATAATAAAACATCTGTGCCTCGGAGCGCAGGAAAGAAGTGAAACTTAAAGACTTTTTAACTAAATTCAATTCTTTTTTTTTAATTTTTCCGCGTATATATATATATATATATATATATATATATATATATATATATATATAAAACTCTCATATATATATATATATATATATATATATATATATATAAACCCCTCATATATATATATATAAACCCCTCATATATAGATATATATATATATATAAAAGAATAAGCATACCTCTGTGTATAAATGTAGTTTGAAGACGGGTGATATATATATATATATCCGTCCGGTAGTTCGTTGTCAAAACCTGTTTTGATAGGCGGGTGTTGTGTGCGTATTTATATATATATATATATATATATATATATATATATATATATATATTCTGTTGTTTCCGCTCGCTCACTCGCTCGTTTTGCGTGTTAACTCCCCATATATACCGCGCCAATAGAGGTTTCACTTCAAAAATTTCGTAAACGTAATATATTTATACCGTTTTATGTCGATTAATAATTAAGACGTTCTTTCGGACGAGGGTAATCGATTGGAACGCTGTAAAAGTGTAAACGGCGTAAACCGGGGTACAATACTAGCTAATTAGTAACTAAATCGAACAACCGTCGTTATTGTAGACACGCCAGGGAGTACGATTTAAACGAAGTCGGTAAATTTAAATTTGGCTGGGACAACTCGAAACGGTCGTCATATTGATGAGACAGCGTTTCTCATTTGAATGTAAACAGAGAAGGATGATCTTTCGGCTTTTTCCAGCACCTATACGTGTATATATGTCGAAAGCGCGCTTCCGGTAGTAGGTGCGGATCTCTACACCATCCTATGTATACATACTTAACTTAATGTTGTCTATTTATCAATTTGATTAATCGTTCGCGGTAACTGGCACCTTCTTCGTTGTTATCGTTGCCTTTAACAATGGTTAATATAAACGTACGTACTATGTCGTACGGCGTTCTCGATGGTTGGTTTTTCCGTGTGAAACGGACATATTATATATATATATCCATATGTAATATATAATATATAAATCGTTTTCCCCGACATCCATCGACCAGTGTGTATAATTTCGCGTTTCGAAATGAACGTTTATCTTGAACGAGAAATTCGAACAGAGTCCCTGCCTCCCTCGCAGTAATTTCATATCGAAGTCGTATTTAACAATTTCTTTTTTCACATTATTGTTAATTACCGAACGATAGCATTAATTTCTCACGCTAGTAAAATATGTATCAAGATATTGAATAATAGATTACAAGCGTTTGTTATTAATGAAATTTCTGAATATCCAAAAAGCTTCAGAAAAGACGTTGGTACGAGAGAACACATATTTAATTTACAGCAGATAATTGAAAAATCAAAAGAATATAATGTACCAGTTTATCTTGCTTTCATTGATTATGGCAAAGCCTTTGATTGTGTTAAATGGAATAAATTATGGGAAGGTCTACACAATCTTGGAGCCCCTGAACATTTAATATTCATCATTGAGAGCCTTTATAAGTATAGTAAAGCATCCGTAAATGTAGACAATGGTATATGGTCCAAACTGTTTAATATAAAACGTGGAGTAAGACAAGTATGCATCTTATCTCCTTTGTTATTTAATGCTTATGGTGAACTTATTATGAGGACGGTTCTGATTGACTGCGACTAAGGTTTTTACTATTGGAGGAAAACGAATTTGCAATTTGAGATATGTGCTGATGACACAATGCTAATAACAACTTCAAAAGATGGTCTAACATCATTGCTGGTCAAATTGCAGACTGTGAGTAATACCATCGGGTTTCAAATCAACATTCAAAAAACAAAGATTATGATTATTAACAAGGAGGCAGAAGTTTATTCAAATACAAAATGGAATCCAAGTAGTGAAAGATTTCATATATTTAAGTTCTTTTATATCTAGCGTCGGCTACTGTATAAATGAAATTAAAAGAAGAATTAATATGAGTCGCGCTAGCTACAGTTCCTGGTTTACTAAAGTATTGAAAGATTTGCAAGCCATTAAAATTCAAATAATGAAGTCGTTAATTTTCTCCATTTTCACATATGGTTGTGTATCTTGGACTAGGAAAAGAAAAGAAGAACTATGGTGTTGGCGGAGCCTTTTAAAAATATCGTGGATCGATAAGATCACGAATAAGATAGTCTTGCAGAGAGTAGGCGAAAAATGCAGTTTATTGTCTGCAATACGGATACGAATTTTGCGCTATTTTGGTAACATTACTAGACGAAACGCTCTGCAATTAGAAAAACTAAAATTGGAAGCCAGACCACCCGATAAAAGACAAAAAGGAAGACCGCATCGAAGATGGTCAGATCAAATATTGGATTTAATGTGTCCAAAAATAACAACATTAATACCATGCAGCAGGTTGACAGTGGACAGTCGCCAGCAGAAAAAAACGATTTGTGAGTTAATTTGATTATCATGATCACGACGTCCTATGGGATATAACGACAATTTATCATATATATATATATATATATATATATATATATATATATATATATATATATCATATGTAATATATAATATATTTATCGTTTTCCCCCGACATCCATCGACCAGTGTGTAAAATTTGGAGTTTCGAAATGAACGTTTATCTTGAGCGAGAAATTCGAACATAGCCCCTGCCTCTCTCGCAGTGATTTCATATCGAAGTTGTATTTAACAATTTCTTTTTTCACGTTACACTCAGAACAGACGTAATAACAATGTTTTGTTTAAAAAAAGGCTTTGAAAAATTACGATACAAATTTGTGATTACTGGACCATATCCGAGAAAAGACACAATGTGGGAAATGATGGCCAAAAAAATAGAACTGAATGACGATTATTTTCAGACGACATTTTACATCAACGGCTCGTATAAATGAATGTAAGAAGGCCAAAACATCAAGTCAACATTGCTGGGAGGACGGAAATTCATTGTACGCTCTGCGATTTCACAACGTATTTTCAAATTGGTTTGAACTCGCATGTGCGGAACAAACATTAAGAGCAACATCGAGAACAGTTGGATAGTGACATACTCGTGACCTACTGAGCTAGAATAATCAATTTAAAATCAAAATTTTATTAGTATTCATTTCAATAATAAATACAACTAAACTCATTCTTGCATTAAAATACAAAGAAAACCGGTTGTGCAAAATAATAATAATATTCTAATGTATCTTTATTTAGCTATTTGATATTTATTGTTGAAATTCAGTTTATTTTATTTCCTGCTATATATATATATATATATATATATAACGAAACAAAAAAAATTAATTTGAATATATTTCTACAGAAATATCAATTCAACACACACACATATATATTATATATGTGTGTTGTGCATTTAAACATACATCCGTATAAATAAAATAATATAAATTTTTATATAAATATCGTATATATTTTGGTATCAACGTACACTATTTACCACTTTTACTACTTAGAATGAGATGAAAAAAAAATTCGTTGGTAATTTTATTTTCGTTTACGCCTAAACAACGAAAATCGACTTTTATGATGAATGAAATTTTCACAAATTTCGGACGTAAAATGACGATGTAAAGTTTTCGGGCAAATTGTTAAACGAGAGACGATGACTGAGAGACGCTTTCGGCCTTATAGGCCGACATGTATAATAGAAAAAAAAAATATAAGGGAAGAATAGTAGAACAACCGAATATAGTTGAACCGGGAGGTTTGTGGTCGAAGTTGTGTCGAGGGAGGCTGCTAAGGTCATTTTTCAAATATTTTCAATCTTTACATCTCGGATCGACATCTCGGCCGGTGGTATAGCCGTCTATTATTTATTTTCGATAAAAGACGGCCGTTTCTTTTACAAAAATGTTCCACGCTAAAGCTTAAAATCTGACTAAGCGCAAAATATAGCAGCCCGTTTTAGTAGGAAACGGTTGTCTTACGACGGCATGAATAAAACATAAGATTTCGATGGAGTTTCTCCTTCCCGGTGCCTTTTTCGTCTATAGTAGTGATATTACATGTGCACACATACAAGAGCCAGAAATATACCTGTGTGTACAGATGTTTCTAATACCTTCGGAAATCTCATATTTATTATTGCGTTTGAAACTGAAATTTGTCGTATTATTGTCTCGTTATTGTTAGAAAATAACGTGTTGAAAGCGAACGATCGAAATTTTATCAGAAACACTTCGATGGTCAATATTAAGATGATGATGACGATATCGTATGTCTTCGGGTAGCGTAGATGTCCACGTCCAGGTTCCGTAGCCATATCCGCGTCTGATACTGCTCGAATATCCTTCCAACCACCCTTAAGGGCTACGATTATTATTGCTCATATCTGGACTTACCCGAAGAAAAATAAAAGCTCCCTTCCAGAATGTCATCGGTCTATACTGTGCAGAAGAAATAACGTGATAAATCTACAGCGCGTACAATCTATACAGTCGCTGATTTACAGTAATAAAACGTTCGGGCACGTTACTAGAACGAGTGAATACCGGATTCTCGAAAAGCTTTTCTATGACCAACTGCTGGATAAAAAGATTCGTATCGTCTGCGATGACGGTACGAAGATATTTCGCGGAAAATGTTAGGTGATCGCGAAATGGATTCCAAGAAGTGTGACTAACAGTAGACCGAAAAGAATAGACATGTATGATCGGATAAAAAAAACGTCAGCTGTAGCGGAAACGAAAAGCAGAAACCACTTACACGGCACAGAAGCAAACTTCGGCAATCAAGGCGACTTTAAATGTGGCGCATGTAGCGAGGAGTAGAATCGGGCTACTCATTCGCATTAGTAAGTTTTTATTAGATGTATACATGCGTGGAGTTAATGATTACATTTTGTCATGCGCTATTAATTAATAATTCGTTTTTTTTTTGTTATTTATACTCAGTTCTGTTATTTTTTTTTTGCAATTTCTTCTAGTTCGTTAAGCATCGTTTGTAATTGTTCAGCTGTGGAAGCAATAAGTGTCACATCATCTGCGAAACGTAAATTTGTTAAATGTGTACCATTTATGTTTATTCCATATTGTTTCCATAATAGATTCCTAAATTTGTAGTTGTTCCAAAACCGCGTTGTATAAGACTGGTGACAAGGGGTCCCCATTGTCTAACTCCTTTTTTCAATGGAAAGCTTTCTTTTTCCTGATCCAATATTATCTTTCCCTGAGTATTATCGTAGCTATTCTTTATTAATCTTATATGTTTCTCATGTATCCCTTGATTCTATTGAACGCTTTCTTGAAGTCAACAAATGTAAAAAATTATTCTATTTCGTATTCATCCGCTTTTCCATTGCTATATTATTTGTAAATTATATATAGTGGAGTAGTTTGCGCGGAAACCTTCCATCGTTCAGATAATTTTTCCGTAGGAATATCATCCTATCGAATAAACGTGTAATTTTATTAATTAATACATCTTTGACAATGACTATTAATTCATTTGTAATCCCATTATTCCCTGAGGTTTTTATCCTTCTTCAATTGATTTATGGCGTTTTCTATTTCAAGATTTAAAAATGGAGGCATAATTATTTTCATTTTTTATAATGTTATTTTCAGCCGGTCGATTACCAGCGTAGAATTGTGTATACGTTAAGGACATCTTAAATAACAGAATCGTAGTGAATTTTTTATTTGAAATTGCATTTTTCATGAATGAAAACGGAACAAAAATAAGAAAGCAATTATTACATTTTATGCGCGTAATTCACGTCATATATATATGTGTGTGTGTGTGTGTGTGATAACACCTACGACATTCGTTCATCACGCCGATGAATCTGTCCATGGCTGGCTATAAAGAATTTTCTAAAATGACCCTATGACAAGTACTTAATCTGAAATTTGAGCCGCATCACAATATTAAAAGAAGCCTACGGAAATATTCATGGCGAATAAAATGTTTATTTATATATATATATATATATATATATATATATATATATATATGTGTGTGTGTGTGTGTGTATATATATATGTATATTGTTTTTGGTTAAAGTTATAGGATGACATGTATCTGTTATCCTATCGGTTTATAACTTTGTTCGCGTTTTTTGGATCTTGTTTTATTTTTATATATATATATCTCTATCTAAAATGCGTATGTGTTTCAGTGTGTGTAATAACAACGCATTTAAAAATTTTACGATTACATTTTGTCCATTTTTACGATCTACATATACAAGTTAAACAGTTTTTACGGAGCTATAAAATATAATCCTAACTCGCAAAACCTGTGGATTCTGCGGGAACAATATTAACTGGAAGATGACTTTTTTGTTTATTGAACTATCTTGTTATGATCGTACCTTCGTAACGAGTTCGAATGTTTATATTTAGAAAACGAATTTATTCTTTTCAAATTCGATTACTTAAACAGTAGCGTATAATTTCCATTAATTTCGGTCGATGATAGTACCCTGTTTTGTTCCAAAGGTTTCTAATCAATGCTACATTTGAATCTATCGATACGACTGTGTAACATCGAATGTAATCGTTTAACGATCGTTAAATTTCAGTAAATCGATTTATAAATCTTGATGTTTTTACAAAAAATAGATTTATTTATTTCTAGAAATAATACACTACCTGATAATGTCAATTCTATATTCCGTTTAAATATATTCACCGACGATTCCAAATCGGAAGCGGGTAGTTTCGCGATACTTCTAAAAAAATTCAATTATCAAGCAGGTTCTTAATTTTTTTTTACTATACATCTTATGTCTGGCAGTTGACCTGATAATTCGGCGCAACGAAGATGCTTGGACTCATTCTCCTCACTACATCTTCGGAGGATATCCTTAACAGCATCGTGTGTCTCTAGCCGATGCCGCACGCATTACCTCGTTTAAACCTTTCAGTTACTCGTTATCAATTTTTTTACACAATATTATACGTTTTTGTTTATGAAATTATAACGAGAAATTTACTCGCGGACAGGTGAAAATATAAATATAAAATCGTTTCTTAGATGAAAGTTACACTAATGTTTGATAATATTATAATAAAGTAATAATAATAATATACATTTATAACAATAACGATAATGATTTTTAATGGCGATAATAATTATAATTATAGTAATTATGGGTTTGGTTATTTATTCAGTGTTGTTAATATTTAAACCTTGTATCTTAATTTATACCTACTAACGCTATAAGTAACTTTATATCTATAAGATTAATTATCATTTTGCAGTATAAAATAATTAAAATGAACCACAGAATTTGCTAATTTCTTTGCATCCGCTTCCAGCGATGAAAACTTACACCTTCAGTGCACAAAAAATGGGGACCAAATATAACCAAGAAATTTCCATTCAAACAACCAAGAACCATATAATGCGACATTCTCTATGGATGAATTTAAAAAAGCTATAAATCAATCAAGACCATCAGCCCCTGGTCACGACGGAATACGTATCTTAATTCTCCAAAACCTGCCGGAATAATTTCAAAACCTAATGCTCGATATTATAAACAAACTGTAGATATCCTCACAACTTCGTGCAAGCTGGAAATTCCGATCAAAAAAACGAACAAAGACAACTCACCGAGGGGTATATATGCAGACTTTTAATAGCTAGGTCCTCAAGCTGGCAAATCTTCATCCTCATGTCGACTTGCCCTGTCACTACTGGAATCACCTGTCTGAGGCTTTCCACCAGTAGCCGTTCTTGGTTCGCGACCGCTTATTTGACTGGTGTCTTATTCGCGACTAACCTACATATCTGCAGACCGTTCGTAAACGCGCCCCGTTCCGGTTAGAACTTCGGCCTGGAGAGGTACAAAGCACCACCCCGCCATGATAAAATACCAAGGGCAAACGTCCTATTAGTAGACCTGCTACTGCGATTGAAAGATGTCATCGCGAGCGATCTGAACAGAATCGACATAAATCCAGAGAAAAACAAATGGGAATAATATGTTTAAGATCGTAAAGTGTGGTCCAAAATGGTGACCAGACTAAAAAGCGTTAAGCCACCAAAGAAAAAGAAGAAACCTGTTAATAATAATGATACGACAGATTATAACCTGTCCTTCTTGTGATTTTACATCAACACACCGCATAGGACTAGCCTCAAACGTGTGTTATAAACATAAATCTTAGCGGAGAACTGATGAGGATGATATATATATATATATATATATATGTATATATCCGTATATTTTATGAAAATTAATAATGTGATAGAATGAAACCTGTTATATAATAAATTTTTAAGCGATATTCTTTTCAATATGACGACTAATAGAGTAACTTCTTACTAATTCCCATTGTGTGGAAAAAAGTACGGTTCTTTTGTAAACCTCCTTTCATTATATCTCTATTTCGGTTTTATATTTACAATCTTAAGAATAATAATACACCTTAGTTTATTTTTTTTTTTGAACATACGTATACATTTCGAAACAATTGCCACAATAAAAAGTGAACACGATGTTGAACGAATTTCAGTTAATTCAAAAGTTTGTTCCTGAATGAACTAAAAAGTCAATAGACCATTCTATAATGGTATTTTGGGCCTCCTTCGTTAAAGGATTGTACGCTATTCTTGCTCAGAAAAATGATTTCCAGGCCCACCAAACCTCATTTCCTCGCCAGATTTGAATTAACTATTTCCTGTTCGCAAACCGGAAAATAGAGTTGACACGAGACCGATTTATTATTAATTAGAAAAATTCAATGGTACAGAAATAATTATACGTTCAGTCTGCATTGTTGTAAATATTCATTTTAACCGTAAAATGGAACTAATAAATTTTATTCACTCATTTTCAGAGCACGTGCGATGGGAATAAATTGAAAATTAATTTATAAATTCTTATTTAACGTGGTCAATTGATATATTAATATTAATTATAAACAAGATAGATTCGCATCGCAGCATTTTCGAAACTATCACAGTTGTGCAAATATGTGACGAACAAGCACGTGTGTATATAAATATGTACGCGTCTGTTTTAAATGTACACCCGTAAATAATGAATTTTGAATAATATTTTCATTTTTTTTTATTTTTTTTTTAGTAATACGGTTTGAACTTTACGAATTACGATTAGTTGTTACGTGGTTACCCGCTAGCACTTCCCATTAACCGAAACTAACGAAAAAATTTTCCCTTTGTAGGATGGTCTGGATAATGTTTTGTGTATGCCGCGAGCTAGTTAGAGATAATGGAACAGACGACGTAGCTGTCTCAAATTTCATCCATCCCTCGTCTTAAGGGGTTTTTCGTCGTTGTCCCAGAAGCATTATTATCATTATCATTATTAAAGATTATTTCTTTCAACACGATTATACATCATAATATAACATTCTCTGTAACAAAACGGGTCCCTGGGTTAATCTATGTCATTCGTCTTATTTTATATGCATAGTCGTTTCGAATTTCAGAAATACCGCCATTAACTCGTGCTAATATTACTTCGAAAAAAAGCGAAAGGTAAAACATCCGTCGTCGGGAATCTACCTAACTCGTATAATATCGTCTAGAATTTCGTTTACGAATAGGGGCCGACCTTAGAAAAATAAAAACTAATTCCAGGGGTAAGTAAAATAGAAGTAAAGTAAAAAAGAGCCTGGAAATTGAAAGTTCAAGTCAATTTGAAGATTGATAGGGATTCACATAAACGACCCAATAACGTTGCTTTCTAAAACTTCTCATGGATACTTAAATAAGCCGATGCACATATACAGACCTACTGAATAGATAGCTGTGTTCACTAGAAACTGTTGTGCTCTAACAGAAGGGGTGAGCGTTATCTACCAAGGGCGAGAGAATCCTGGGAATTCGAAGCGAAAAAACTAATGAAGAATACGTAGAAATATTACATCGTAAAGTTAGCGGTGTAATTTCGCGCATACTTCGCGCCCTAACATGTTTGTTAATTAATTTTTTATTTCATTCACAAGCTAACCACTTAGTGTTTGTTATCTATTATAAGGGGAAGAAGCACCCACTGGTGCTCACCCGACAGCTATTAACCTTAACTAAGTTCAGCGGTTTACCGCGCTTTAATCTTCTCACGTCATTGAAAATGTCCAACATGTGTTTAGCCATGCTGTTGCCTCCCAGTTTACTTCATATCTGTGGGCCAACTGCTTCATAATATCAGATACGTGGAATGTTCAAATATGTAGAGTTGCGTAGGTTTCGTACCAGGGTGCGTTCGTGAATGTACAATGTATACTTTGTACATGGTGTTTGTGTTACCGAATACTGTAAACTGATAATATGAGACCAAGATTATTATGTTCCAAATATTGATACACGACTTCAGTTAATTTGTAGCCAAATTGTCTCTTAATAACAGAAAGATCCAAAAGATGACATCATAAGAAATGAATTCGAATTTTCGTTGAAGTCATAAAGAATTCCGGAATAATAGATATTCTAGAGTATTGTTCAAAAACGGAGTCTTGATGAATAACGCACTCTAGTATCCTACTAGGAATGAAGTCCCCCAATATTGAGCATGGCGTATCTATTATGAAAGTAACAAATTCTACAATTGATGATTGATATTAAAATATTAAAATATATCTGCTCTAGTTGATCACCTGCAGTTGTCAGACACTTTATTCATATCAAAGATGATGAGATCCACAGAATAGCGTACATAGTTCTCGGACACGCAAACCTATGTGTGGAGACCTCTCCTTTGAACGACTTCTAGTCCTACTGAAAATGTTAGCTTCTTTTAAAATAATTTGATCAATCACCTTCTCATGTTCTTTATCGATCGCTTTGAAAAAGATAGAGGGCGATAACCAGATGAGGAACCAAGGTATTTCCCTGATTTCAGAAGCAGTATTATCAATACTAAATGACATTGTATATTGCATCGTACAATGATGGGCGAGGTAAAAGTGATTTAGTGAAAATGGAACTAATCCTTAAGTCCTGCCATGAACAATGAGATATTCAATGATGCTCTCTCCATTGTGATTACTAAAAAGTTGGTAGTGTTTTTCATTACTATGCTTTTTAGATAGCATGAGTTCAAGAAAAGTGATAGAATTATCGCTGCTATGCACTTTATTATCTGTTTACTGCATCTTTCAAAATATCCGGCAAGGATAAAGAAAAACTTTGAATTAGACCCAAAACGATCGACGTTTATTTTACATAAAATATCGAGCACAAAAAATAATAGTACTTATCAATAAAGAGAGCACACGATTTTGATTGACAAGTAAACTACGATAGATATTGATACTTATAATAAACGGAAATCTGTATGACTCAGAAACTTGGACCATAAATAAAGGAAGACGAAGACAGCTGGTCGCGTTCGAAATACGGTGTTATAAAAAATGCGAAAAATTAAATGGACGGATAGAATAAAAAATAGACGAAAAATCCGAAACATCAATGAAAAAAAATGGTTAATGAACATCATAAGAGATAGGACGTGTGACTCGATAACACGTATGTTAAGAAATAACATAGAAAATGACTTGATGATGAGAGGAATATCACGACGAAAATTACCCACTCAGGAAATAGAGGATACAAGAGTAGAGACGTAGCAAGTACTGAAAAAAGGTGTAATGCTCCTCTGGTAAACACCAATAAGATTGAGAAATATAAGAAGATATATTGGGTGACCCAAAGAAGACGAACGGTTTTGTTTTTTGAATAGCGCAGTTGATAACACGTAAGAGCCGCGTTTTATGAAACACGTCCACGAGGTCTAGAAAACCTGAAAAGTGGGATTCCTGAAGAAATTTCAAAAATTCAGCAATTCGATAAAGTTTTATTTTTTAATTTTAACGCTGGTGTATATATAAACATACACATATATATATATATATATATATATATATATATATATATATATATATATATAAGGTATCGGTCGACACGCCAAACACTACAAAACGCGGTTTGAAAGACGGACGTTGGAAGTGCAGTAGATGCGAATCGGGATATATATATACATACACACACGTATATATATCCGTCAGTTAATTCGGCTCGCTCACTTGCTGGATCGTTTTACGGGTTAACTCCCCATATATAGCGCGCCAATAGAAGTTTCACTTATAAATTTTGGTCGAGTATTTTTTGAGTTATACAAAAAAACAACAACCGTCCGTCTTCTCTGGGTCATCTTATATATATGTATCACACATCCATGGAGAAAGAAAAAGCAATTTAGATGGATAATGTCTAAATTAAAAATGAATAGATGTGAGGTGATAGCAAGATAAAATTTACAGGCTGCAGACGATTTAAAAAAAAATATGAAAATTGATAAATCTTCGATTTCTAACGTCCCCTGATAGAGGTAAAAAATTCCGCTGTACATACGTACAAACATGTATATATATATATATATATATATATATATATATATATATATAACATATATATAAATTACGTGTCACATTGTTTGTCCGCGATGGACTCTTAAACTACTTAACCGATTTTAATCAAATTTGCACATCGTGTGCAGTTTGATCCAACTTGAAAGATAGGATAGCTTACATCTCAATTTATAGTCGAAATGGGGGTTTGGGGGTCACATTTTCAAATTTAGATTTTTGTAAAATTTCGTAAGCACCAATTTCATAGATAACGGTATGATAAGTTCAATGCAAAAAACCATTTTCAAATACGATCGATTGGTTTCGAGTTACGAATTTTTCAAAATTGCCGACTTGCAACGTTTGGCAGGGCGTAGTGAGGGTAGTAAAAATTTATAAACGATTCGAACGACTGAATATGTGTTTTCTATATAAGATCTATCGTATAAAGCGAAAAAACCATGAAAAAAATTCAAATTGAACCTGAAAATTTCAAAATTACCTTCGATTTTTTCGCAATAATTCGCGAACAATTCGAAATTTGTAAAAATTATTTAAAAGAAAGTTACGCGGTATTAAAATACGCGTCTAATTATGATAGTCGCTTATTTTTATGGCGAATACTCGCCGGGGAAATTGGGGTTAAAAGGTTTTGGGGGTTTGGGACCTTTTTGAGACCCCATGATAGGTAGGTGATTCGGGTTTGGCTCAAAAGAAAGTAGACGTAAAGATCGATCATTTACGTTAGGTAAAAGTTACCAAAATTAACCGGTAACGAGAAATCGTGAGGTGAAAATTTCATTTTCGATTTTTAAAAATTTTTCGACCTATTTTTGGTCGGCCGATTTTACAATGCATCATGGGCAATGTTAATTATATACCTATATATCGTTATATACGCAATGTTTTTAGCATAGGCAATGTTAGTTATATATCGTTATATACATGTATATATATATATATATATATATATATATATATATATATATATATATATATATATATATATATACAATAAGCACTATGCATTAGTCATTATATATATATATTTCACTGGCAGGGATAACTCCATCAAAAATGGTCGGATTTTGGCAAACCTTTTTTTGTTTTATTAGTAATCATCAATATATACATTATATATATATATATATATATATATATATATATATATATATATATATATATGCGTACACCATTATTATGTGGTAGCCCAAAAAAATTTGATCGATCTTTTTTATTATATCTTTATATATATAACTCTTCTGTGCGTGTGCATGTCATCGAACTCCTTCTAAACGGCTGGACTGATTTTAATGAAATTTTTGTTTGTCTTCAGGTGGATTAGAGAATGGTTTAGATTTACAATTCGGTCTAATTTAAATTGTTTATTCCTACGAATTTTTAAAAATTGCCGACTTGCTACTTTTGGCAGGGCGTAGCGCACGACGTAAATATTTTTAAACGATTTCGCCTCTTGAAATAGCAGTTTCTATATAAGATCTATCCTATTAAACCAAAAAACCGCGAAAGCAAAATTCAAACAAACCAAAATTTTTATAAAGGGGCGTTGTAATTTTTTCAGCAATAAATCGCGAACGATAAATCGGGGAAAATAGTTTAAACGAAAGTTATGCAGCATTGATGTAATAATCTTATTTTTACACAAAATACCCACCGAGAAAATTGGGGTTAAGTAAGTTTCGAGGTTTTGGGTCATTTTTAAGGCCACTATGATAGATAGTAGGTTCGAATTAACGTTAGACGAAAGTAGACGTGGAGATCTATCATTTACGTAATAACATAAATTTTACGTAAATTAACCGGTAACGAGTTTAAATTTGATTTTCGATTTTTAAAAATTTTTTGACCGATTTTTGATAGGCCGATTCTACAATGCTTTTAGCAAGGGTGTGAGGCGTTAGGTAATATATATATATGTGTGTATGCATATAAAATACGATTTAGATCTCTCTTACACAGCGAACTTCGTATCGCCCAAGAATCAATAAATATATTAACTTATTAGCTGAATTAAATATACTTTTTTATTAAGTTTAATAAATTAACAAAAATTAAAATGTATCGCCACCATATCGTTTAAGTCTCTTTACAAATTTGTTTTTTGAATTTTTTGTATAATTCCTAATTCTCCATCAGTATTTTGTATTTAATTCGCTAATAATTTAATACATTTCTTGATTCTGGGGCGATAAGAAGTTCACCCAGTCAGCTGGTATATATATATGTGTATATATATATATATGCAATTACTAACACATTATGTATATATGTACATAGAACATTAAATTTATGTTAGGACTAATTATTCAAACAATAAGGAACGTTTGAATAGCGTGTTATTTATTCGAGAAACCTTCGAAATATAATGTGGAACGATTTAATTCCACGAAAGATTATTTCAAATATGTGGTAGGCGCACGCGACTAATTGCGCTGTTTGGTTATTAAAATTTTAATTTACATCGTCGACTACGATAAGTAGAAATTGAAATTTAACACCCGTGTCTTACCGACCGTTTTAACTAGAAACGTTTAATAATACCTTCGACTCTGGATGTGTGAGTAAGAACGGAGAACTGGATACGTAGATGTTTGGGACAGATTCTCGTTTAGCAATAACTTCGCCCATACACACACACATATATATATATATATATATATATATATATATATATATATATATATATATATATATATATATCAAAACTTATTGCGTGTAGCTTGTCAACAACGGAAAAGTGTCTCGTAGAAATTACATTGCTTGAGGTTCTACGAAACTTAATTTACATCTTCGGAAAGTCTGAAACGTCATTTACACGTATCCGGAGGAAAGTTGTCTTCAGACTAAAACTTTTTCCACATTTTTTTTTTCATCACCGTTTTTTATCGGCGGAATATTTCATTCTTTCTTTTCTAGTGAATTTCGTTCTGCGTCGTTTTCCGTGTTAATTTCATACGTCATTCTTCATCGTATCGAAGACTATTCTATTGTTAAAGGTATTGGTTATTATTATCTTCAAGATATCGTACGACCTAAACTTTAAAGGAAAAATCGCGTTATTTACAATTATAAACTTATCTTAAAGATTCGATATTAATACACCAATTTTAAAGAGGAATAAAAAATGAGACGGTCTTAAAAGATTGATATTATTTCGAGAAGAAACATTCCACCTTATTTGTACCTTCTGTCACTCACCGTTTTCGGCTTCCTAAGTCCTGCTCCATATTCTTAACTAAATGATATTTTCAAATGTCTTGGATCCCTGTCCGCGGCTTTTTCTACATTCTCATCCTTTTCGATTTATTTAACGGGTCAAAATCTCCATAACTTTTATACGGACAGTGCAATATTGCAAGGATGATCGACTGATTTTCCCATTAATGTGCTGCTAGGCTGGATGCACAGATGAGAATCGCTCAGATCATATTGAAGAGCTAGTATCGTGTAAGAAGCGAAGAACTTGAAGGTACTTGTTGCCATTCGAGTTTAGCAGGCCTTTAATTATTGTTGGTAATGCTAGTTGGGAATGTTGAGAGATGAACGTAGTACATTCTAGCGGAAGATGTTTGACAGTAATTTTCCGGTGCCCATAGGAACAACTGACTAACATATGCCCATGTGTTATTTATTAATGTGTGACCGAATCGTATCCGTCTCAAAGTTATTTATGCTTTCATTGATAAATTAGAAGGTTTCCAGCGAGTTGTATCCGATTTAATGCTTCTTAACTTGTACGAGTTACCATGTGAACATCGATATAGATTTCCATTTGCTTTTTAGTTTTGTGACGATTATATTGTATGCATCCTCACGAGGGATGATTAAATTGAGGTTGGTACATAGAGGTCGTCTTTCTTATGCATGGTCAGCTAACTCATTTCAAAGAAATTGTGAATGACCTGGAATTTAGACATACATTGTACGATGAGACAATTTTACAAGACAATACAACTTCTTCGCGACTTTTTTACTAAATCCCATGTTTTCAAAGTTTTCATTTGAACTCTCAGCTAAGTCAGTTCCTCCCGGTAATTGGGCTATTGACCCGGGTTCCAGGTAGGCGTCCTTGCTTTTACACATTGTCCCTAGCGACGATGTAAAAATTTTTCTGAGATCTCTCATAATCAAATACTGGACTCTCGTGTATGGAAATCTAATCAGCGAAAACCGCCTTCTTTGCTAACCTAATCCGCTATCTCATTAGTCGTCACGTCTTCTCCGATGAAAGAAGAAAAATGTTATCCTTATCAAACTCCGAATATAATATTATCGATTGGAGTCTCCTGCGAAATTCGGATACATTTTATCGAATTATCGAATGACACAATTGCTTATTCCCTGTTTACTAACATCGTGTATTATCATAAAAATTAGATCCCAAACCTTCCCTCCCTTTCCTTATCTTAACTCTTATCTGAATCTCACGGTCATATTCACGATGTTTTCCATTTCCTGCATTTATTAAACATTATGATCTAGGGCCGCAGTCAGTCCTCCGTACTACCGTGTAATAATAATAATAATCGTACTTCGTCCGTGTTAGAATTATTTTACCTCGAAAAATGGTTATGCGCTAGGCGTTAAACGATATTGCTGAAATTCGTTCCATATCTTTCCTCTATTATAAAGTCACCGGGAAAATTAAAGTCCGCTATATATCGCGGAATTATTTTACGAGCTCGCACTATATCGCGGAATTATTTTACGAGCTCGCACCAAGTAGCGGCGACTATGTTTATATCCACGTGTAGGAGTTCTCAAGCTCATTTTAGGACTTACATATGGCCTTATTCAAAATTCGAACGCGACAGTTTTACGAATTAAACGAGTATGTAAAACCATTTCATTCGCGTTAAAGAAAAACAAAACTAATATCAATCAATACGATATCTAATAAATTTCCTTTATCGAGTTCGATCGCTGAACGACCGTAGAAGGTCAGCTGTATAAAGGGCAATAGATATTCAAAGGTCTTCAGCGCAACATCGAGGAGAGATTATTAGTTGTATCTAAGTTAGAAGCTTCTAAGCAGGTTAAGCTATTGACAGCCGAAGAGATAGCACTTGTGTACTTATAAATGTCTACTGATACGGCTGGTTTCAAAAGGAAATAGTATGCTAAAAGTTTGTTCGTAGACGATTGAGCTGAGTAACTTGATAGATAAAAATTCTTCAAAAATTACGCAGAAACCTTACAATCCTGGTATAAGAACTGTAATGACGTACTTCTAAAAGATCGTGCGTACATAGTCGTTCCCGGAAAAAAAAAATGAAAAATTACATTCGAATGGAAATAAACAATATCGCTAGAGCGCGCTGTCAGTAGAAACAGGGTCGCGCACCAACACCGCGTTAAAAACTTTACAACATACGACGGAAGAAGTCGAATAAGAAAGCTCGGAATTCCCCGAAGTTGTAAATTATACGCGGTTGGTTATCGAAAGTTTTAGAGGAGACGTTAAAATTGACGTGACAGATGATAGGCAATTGAAATAAATAAATGGTTTCGTGGTGTCGTACGATACTGCGTCAACTATTTTCAGGTAGTAAATAATCAAAGATTTGTCACGCATAGAGAAATTTATTTAGTTGTCTTTTCGATAGTAATATTGAAAAATTTATTGCAGTTGAATGTATTATATATACACATGTATACAGATTTTTATATATATATATATATAGTATCAATGAAGTACGCGCTTTACTTTTCCAATGTCTATTTGGACAGAATAAGTGCAACATTCGTAATTATAGGCTAATGCAATAAAACGAACGGAAAAAATAAGTGACATAATTAATTTCAATGAATATTTGAATCATTATTTTTATGTTTTACGATATTGCATTTTATATCGTCTTTAAATTTCACCTCTTCCCTGTGTCCAGAAGCTCTTTAAAAAAAAAAAATTAACTTATAAATATGATCATTTAATTAAAAATAAATGGAACTATTTTAATTATTGAGGAACGAACGTATAATTTTCGGACATTTTAAAAAATCAATCCCGTTTCAACTTATAATTGCGTTCCTGGTCAATATCCAAATTATTTTGCTTTTCCAGGTTTTTCTATTAAAGATGTATGCAATAATGTCGCTCACAAATAGCATCATCTAGTTTCGATGCATTCATTATTCAAATTAAGCGGAATATCGAAGCAGCCATTAGTTAACATTCCTATTTATGCATCCGTGTACACCGGCAAATTTTATGAAATACCGAAAAATGGAATAGTAACGTCCGTACATAAAAGAAAATGTACGTAGTTTCAAACTATCGTGATCGATCTATCAACATTTTCCGAAATTTTCGAAAAATGTATTAAGAATTTTGACCTCCCAAACGCGGATTTTTACCTGTTAAAAGGATAGAATATTATACCAACCCGACTAATGAAAATCTTGAAGTTAGCCGTTCGTGTGAAGTAGATTACGTTGATTTAAAAAAAAAAATTTTAATACTTTACATTACGAGAACCTTTTACATAAATTTTTATGGATTTTTCATAGTTGGCTCGAAACGTGTCTTATTAATCGATCACACATCGCAAAAATTAAACAATTTCTACAGCCGATAAACAATGTTAAAATGTACCACAGGGAAATATGTTACGTCCAATATTATTTCTGAATCGATGTAATCTCTATGTGTAAACAGTTGCAAATGATACAGTTTTACTTTAACTCGCATTCTGAAAATTCTTGTACGAAATGAAACGGAAATTATTGGAGATTGGTTAAATAAAACCGATTTAGTTTTGAATTTATGCAAAGCTAAGTATCTCCCCGGTGTATACTTTAGAACTAACATATTTTCTAGATTGTTTGAAAATAATTTTACAGAATACTATTCCAATAGAAATAGTATACGAAATTATATAAAATCGTGTTTGTTCAGTAAATTACGAATGCTTAATTATTTATTTTATCATACGAAACGTTATTTTTTGCACAACAAATCGTGCGGCTTTTTAAATTTCATTGTGCTAATTAATTTTATCATACGGCGTTATCTATGGTGCCGACCGAATCTCCTTACTACGAATTTATCGTTGTTTGATCCGATCAAGAACAGATTATGGAGCCGCAATATATTCTTCAGCTTGCTCATCTACCCTCAAAACCATCAATGTTATTCATAATTCTGCATTACGTTTGGCGACTGGAGCATTTCGCACCACACCGATCAACAGCCTACAATCCGAGTCAGCAGAATGGCCACCTGATTATCGTCGTTGGTTTCTCCTAGCCAATTTTGTAGTGCAGTCTAAAGCTTCCGGCTTCTCGATTCCTGCACTGTCCTTATCTTCTAATCCAGCTTCTTTAAAAATAAAACAATCAGACCCGACTCTCTTGGACAACATCTTAAAAGCAATAACTTACCAAAACCCGAAATTAATCGTTCATAATACCTCCGTGTTACCTCCTTGGAAAGACAATCTGGTTCGGCTGAATCTCGAAATCCACAAACTTTGGAGAGAAAACCTGCCCATCCATGAAATCAAGAAAGAAATTGCGTCACGCTCATGCAAATCTACTATGTTTTACACTGACGCATCTCTATTTAATGGCTTTGCCGGCTGCTCAGTTGTCAGAGATGGAGCAATCATCATTCAATATTCGTTGCCGCAGACATTCTCCGTCATTTCAGCTGAATTATACGCGATGTATCTTGCCATGGAATCTTTAACGCGCTCCGAAGTTGATAAACCATCGACTATATGTTCTGACTCTCTTCCAGCACTCCGCGCTCTCTGCGACGTTTTCAAACATGATCAACACCCAATAGCCAAGAAAGTGACGGAAATGGTACTGGCAGGGCTGAGTCAGAAGGTGACGTTCCTGTGGATTCCAGCTCACGCCGGTATTCATGGGAACGAACTGGCTGATAAAGCGGCCAGGGAAGCTGCTGTGTTCTTGCCGGTTCCGAATGTTCCAGTTCCAGCGCGTGACCTTAAGAAGTTCGTCATAAATGGGCTTTTTTCATTATGGCAGAAGGAGTGGCAGCTGACGCCACAAACCAACAAGTTGCGGCAAATCAAATATTCGGTTGATCCTTGGATAACTTCGCTTTCAAACCGTAGAGATGATGTGGTTATCACTAGATTACGCTTGGGACATACGCATCTTACTCATTCATATCTCATTAACAGAACTTTGGCTCCTGTGTGTCCCGGTTGTAACGTTGTCCTCTCTGTTTCCCATATTCTAGTCGATTGTCCCTCATACTCCTCGCTCCGAACGTCTCTTAATCTTCCTCCTTCGCTCCATCTCCTCTTCAAAGATGATCATGTTTCATTGTCGAGCCTAATTATCTTCCTCCATCAATCCCGTCTCTATTCCTCAATCTAATCCTCTTTTCCTATCGTGCCTCTAGCCTTGGCTGCTGTACATGGCACGTTAATTTAATTTAATAATAATAATATACTCTGTATAGGTTGGCACACAACAAACGCAACTGGGAAAAATTGGGAGAGACCTTCGCTCGAAAGGGCCTAGTATGACTACATTCGAAATTGATTTTAGAAATTGATTTTAGCTGTAACAGATATTTCGTTATCACGTTGTGCCCATCTCAACCGACTGCATTTTATATTTATAAAAGTTCGCCACCGAACTCGTTATTTTAAACATTCGCATTTCTCTTCTTATTTAGAAAATGGAAAAAGATTAAACAATTTCGAGAAAATACGATCAACTGTACAACTACAACCCAAAGTAACTAAGCAATATGGCGCTCAGAAAAAATACTTTTCCTTATGTTTGTCCTTTTCCTATACGATCAACTGTACAACTACAACCCAAAGTAACTAAGCAATATGGCGCTCAGAAAAAATACTTTTCCTTATGTTTGTCCTTTTCCTATACGATCAACTGTACAACTACAACCCAAAGTAACTAAGCAATATGGTGCTCAGAAAAAATACTTTTCCTTATGTTTGTCCTTTTCCTATACGATCAACTGTACAACTACAACCCAAAGTAACTAAGCAATATGGCGCTCAGAAAAAATACTTTTCCTTATGTTTGTCCTTTTCCTAGAACTGTTATATTATTGTTGTAATTCGGCATCAGAATTTTTTTTTAAAGAGCGCAAAACATACTGGTAGATATATTTATTAATTATAGAAAACTGGTTTAACAGCAGCCATCATCAATGCTGTAGACTGATGATTCAAATGGCCACTTTAGTTTGGCTCTTGTAATATGGGTAAACGTATAATTTTCTGAGGAACGAGTAGTTAATTAATTGCATTAATTTACTTACTTACTAGTATGAATAAGCAAAATTTATGAAAATTAAAGTAATCTTCAAAACTGTTTACTAATCACACTTCCTAGAATGAACTGAAAAATCATCACACTTCCGGCTAGTGTCAGCAGTATAAATTCCACAATTTTTCCTAGAATTTCATCTCTAATTTAATTAATACTTCTGCGCTAGAAAAATCTCGTTGACGACGAAAATTGGGCCAGGCGCCGCCGAAGGAATAATTCCCACGAGTCAGCATTCCTCATACCGTCATTTTTCAGATAATCATAATAAACATTTTACGATAATTATAATAAACATCTTCCAGTAATAATGATAAACATCTATAAGGAAAATAATTCTTAAAAATGAAAACAAGATAGAGGAAATAATTATTTATTTATATTATATTATATATATATATATATATAATACACACACACGCACGCATATATATATATATATATATATATACACGTATATGCACATGAAATTCACCCATATTACATGTATATATACATATTTATGTAATATAACACATGTAATATGGGTGTTTAGATGCATATACGTATATTATACATGCACTTACACACATACACCCATATTACATGTATATATTACAGATATGTATATATATCCATGTAACTAAAGACGAAAGTACATATTTCCCAAAAAAATAAATAATTATATAATAAAATGTGTCGTTCAAAATTTTACTGAATTCGGACAATACAAATTATTTTTAATAATACGTGTTTTCCATAAACTTAAATGGATGAGCTATGAATAAACTGTTGTTTGTACCCCTTTGTATTATACTTCAAATATATATTTAAAAAACGTATATGTATATACATATACATATATATCTTATCTTATCTTATCTTAAAGCCTGTGTTACATCATTGATTTGATGTAAGCCTCCCCCTAATCTTCTCCATCGATGCCTATCCTGCGTTTCACGAAGCCATTGTTTCCTTGCGACTGCTACAATATTATCCGTCCACCTTCTAAATGGTCTCCCTTGTGCGCGCTTTTCCAGTATATGGTCTCCATTGGATCAGTTCTTTTGTCCATCTTCCATATTTTTGCCTACCGACGTGACCAGCCCAAGCCCATTTTTTCAATGCTATCCTTATCCCTACATCTTCGAATTTTGTTTTATTTTGGATATATTCTGATTTAATTCTGTCTCGTAATTTTATGCGAAGCAAAGCTCGTTCCATCCGTCTTTCTGTTTTTCTTAATGTTCCTATGACTTCTTTCGTTAAGGGCCAAGTTTCTGCAGCGTACGTTAGTACTGGAATCACGCATTGGTTAAATATTTTGGCTTTATTTTCTGGACTAATTTTAGTGTTTACGTTTTATCTTATGGTATGGAATCCAGCCATTTGTCATTCTTTTCTCAATTTCTACTTTGTTTACTTGTTTTCTGGTCGTAAAAACGTTACCCAAATATGTAAATTGATCTGTTTCTTCTATACTTTCTACTTGTATTTTTATTTCACCGTGCGTGTGATCATTTTCCTGCTTTTGGATAAATTTCATATATTTGGTTTTATTCGGGTTTATTTGTAAATCAATATTGTTAACTGCACTCTCCAGTTCTTTCATCATATTTTCCAATTCATCTTTATCTTGTGCTATGATCACAATGTCATCAGCGTAACACAGATGATGTAGGTATCTGCCATTTATATTTATTCCTCTTTTATTCCACGCTAACGATTTTATTGCACATTATAATATATATATATATATATATATATATATATATATATATATATATATAAAAAGATAAAATATCAATTTATATATATGAATATATGTATAGCATTGTTCCAGTCGTTATCGCTAATTTATAATAAAATATTTTAAACTAATTTATTTAATTTTAATCAATTTACAACAAACGAATGAAATCTGTAATAAAATATTAATTAATTATTAAAATTTTATCGCATTAAAAAAAAATAATAAAATATAGAAGCGTTTTTATTGTTGCGTCATTATAATTTGAAAATAAAATTTTGACAATTCTTAAAATATTGGTAATTATTCTTACATATTTTAACTTTTTTGTTATTTATGCTATCAACAATTTGCCCTTTTCTCTAACAAGCTTAATAACATTAATAATATACATCGGATCCAAGAAACTTCTTAATAAAAAATGTTCGTTCGTATTGTCGGAAAAAATCTAGACTAAGACTACCCTTAAAATCCATCACAATATCATTGATTATTCATACCGGTAAAATACTACTATATGTATTACAAAACCGGCTTCAATACTATTTCCTACCACAAATTTCGGAAGAACAAGCTGAGTTTGTACCATGTAGAGGCACACGTGAACAGCTATTAAATATAAGAAAAATAATGGAAAAATGCAACGAATATAACATTCCGGAACTGCTTTGTTTTTTAGATAACCAGAAAGCTTTTGACAACATCAAAAGAACGAAAATGTGGCAAATATTACTAGAAATGGGAACACCAAAGCATCTAATTTATTTAATTGAATAATTGTACTTAAATAATAAAGGTTTTAGTAAACTGGAGAACGAAAAATCGAAAGAGTTTTCAGCAAGAAAGGGAGAGTACAACAAGATTGTTGTATTTCACCGATTCTATTCAACATCTATGGGGAACGGATTGTAAGAAAAACAATGGAAGGATAACAAGGAGGGATATCTATTGGAGAGAAAAAAATTACAAATATTAGATTTACAGACGACACTGTATTACTGACCAGCACAAAGCAAGAAATGTTTGAATTATTATCAAGAATAGATGTGGTCAGTAAACAGGCAGGCTTAATACTGAATAAATATAAATGTTCAATGCTTATCATTGACAAAGAAAACAGAATACAACAAACACTGACTCTGCCGTGAGATATTGAAATTAAAGATAAATTAATTTATTTGGGTGCGTGCATATCCGAAAATGGTGGATCAGAAGAAGAAATAAGGAGACGGTTAGCTCTTGCAAATGTCGGGATTGGTAAACTCAATTGTATATGGAAAAATCATAAGACCTCTAAAACAACAAAACTGTTACTTCTTAAAGTGTTAATTTTCTCCATAGCGACATATGGCTTAGAAATTTGGACGATTAAAAAATCGATGAGGAAGAAGCTGGAAGCTTTTAAAATGAAGTGATACAGAAAAATTTTAAGGATCACATGGATGACGCACAGAACAAATGATTTTGATTTAAAAGAACTGAAAATCGAACCCACTGAGTAATTAGATCCATTGAAAGACACATGCTAGGTTTCTTTGGTCATGTAATACAAGCAAATCGGCTGGAGAAAACAATTCTGCAAGGAAGGTTAATGGAGAAAGGAGACAAGATAGACCGATGCGCCTTTACATTGATCAGACCACAAGGTTATGTAGATCAGACATACAGCAAATCATGAATCTAGTGCAGAATCGATATAAATAGCAACGTCTTGTAACTTGCATCAAATAAGGTCACGACATCCGGATAAGATAATGAAACGAGAAGATATATATGTATATATATATATATATATACAGTGATTATGAGTGTGAAATATTATTCTGTATAAAAGAAGTTCTACTAAAAGTGACAAGTAATGAACTCGGAGCATTATAATTTTTTTTTAACATGAAGGAGTCTAGAAAACTTATTTATATTTTTGAGCTTTACAATTTAAACATTTTCAAAGTTAAACTTTTTTAGGAGAATCTGTTCGATTTCGAATACTCCTGAGAATTGAATTCAAAATGTCTCATTTTCGAAAGACTTCTGCAGGATAAACGTCTCAAAATGATTTATTCACGACGAAATTTTTATACAAGTGAATAAAATTGAATAGTCTCAATGAGTGATATGTAAATATATAGTTGTATTACGAACATGCACACACATATACATATATAATATATATACAATGTGTACATATTATTCATTTGTAATGCCTTCAAATTTCACCTTCCGA
This sequence comes from Coronaproctus castanopsis, assembly GCA_032883995.1. Lineage (NCBI taxonomy): Eukaryota > Metazoa > Arthropoda > Insecta > Hemiptera > Monophlebidae > Coronaproctus > Coronaproctus castanopsis. Next base: position 13,350,122 of record CM065052.1, on the reverse strand, counting down.
CACCTGCACATCGCTAGAGTAATCTGAAGTAAGTTTAAAATTTGCTTGCTTTTATTTTAACTCATCTAACGCCTGCGAATAACCCCTTCCGACACTTGCAGTTCTTCCAAAGTAATATTAAAAAAATGTATACTTAATATTATTTTAATGTAACGCCTGGAAAACATCAACTTCCGACACCTGCACATCACTAAAATAATCCCAAGTAAGTTTATAATTTTCAGGTTTTTATTTTAATACATCTAACGCCTGCAAACAACCACTTCCGACACCTGCATATCATTCAAAGTAATATTCAGATTGCGTGTACATTTGTAACGCCTGCAAATTTTACCTTCCGAAACATGCACATCACTAGAGTAATCCCAAGTATGTTTATAATTTGCAGGCTTTTATTTAAAATATTTAATTTGCAGGCTTTTATTTTAACATATTTAACGCCTGCAACTAATTCTTTCCGACACCTGTGTATCTTCCACAGTAATATCGAGTATTCACAAAACTTGCAGGCATTTAAAAATGAATATTTTTAACATTAGGTTGAACAGCTTTTTCCATTATAGTATAATACCGAGAAGTGTATGTTAACCCGTCAACATCTTTGAAACCTCTGACTATATATAAGAAGCATAATTCCGACTATAGGATTACTACTATGTAATCGATTGTCAGCATCGTAAAAACAATGGACAACAAACAAAAAAGTCGCTTCACTATCAATGTTAATATACAATAATAATTTAAATCGCTTGCTACAATTAATTGTTGACTTGTGAAAAATCATTGTAAAAGTCATTCGTAAAAACAGCAGAAAAAATCGAGAACAAATAATCAGAAAACCCCAAGTCGTTTTCACAATGAGAAAAGGCAATAAAATCGCTCAAGAGCATAAATACAAAGACAATAAAATCGCTCGGATACGCACGCCATATATAATATATGATATGAGGACGAGATCTCGTTCAATCGCTCCGTACTTGGCTGTAAAATCTCTCTGTATTTAGCGTGGAAAATTCACCACCATTCAAGAATCCATTAAGGCATATATGTATGCATATATAGTTTTGTATATATACAAATGTTTTGAATTTATTGGAGCAGTCTTGTTCATGGTTTATTTTTTTTCTGCTGTTTGACTTTTACTACAATGATTTTTCGCAAGTCAACAATTAATCGTAGCGAGCGATTTAAATTATTATTGTATATTAACATTGATAGTGAAGCGACTTTTTTGTTTGTTGTCCATTGTTTTTACGATGCTGACAATCGATTACATAGTAGTAATCCTATAGTCGGAATTATGCTTCTTATATATAGTCAGAGGTTTCAAAGATGTTGACGGGTTAACATACACTTCTCGGTATTATACTATAATGGAAAAAGCTGTTCAACCTAATGTTAAAAATATTCATTTTTAAATGCCTGCAAGTTTTGTGAATACTCGATATTACTGTGGAAGATACACAGGTGTCGGAAAGAATTAGTTGCAGGCGTTAAATATGTTAAAATAAAAGCCTGCAAATTAAATATTTTAAATAAAAGCCTGCAAATTATAAACATACTTGGGATTACTCTAGTGATGTGCATGTTTCGGAAGGTAAAATTTGCAGGCGTTACAAATGTACACGCAATCTGAATATTACTTTGAATGATATGCAGGTGTCGGAAGTGGTTGTTTGCAGGCGTTAGATGTATTAAAATAAAAACCTGAAAATTATAAACTTACTTGGGATTATTTTAGTGATGTGCAGGTGTCGGAAGTTGATGTTTTCCAGGCGTTACATTAAAATAATATTAAGTATACATTTTTTTAATATTACTTTGGAAGAACTGCAAGTGTCGGAAGGGGTTATTCGCAGGCGTTAGATGAGTTAAAATAAAAGCAAGCAAATTTTAAACTTACTTCAGATTACTCTAGCGATGTGCAGGTGTCGGAAGGTGAAATTTGAAGGCATTACAAATGAATAATATGTACACATTGTATATATATTATATATGTATATGTGTGTGCATGTTCGTAATACAACTATATATTTACATATCACTCATTGAGACTATTCAATTTTATTCACTTGTATAAAAATTTCGTCGTGAATAAATCATTTTGAGACGTTTATCCTGCAGAAGTCTTTCGAAAATGAGACATTTTGAATTCAATTCTCAGGAGTATTCGAAATCGAACAGATTCTCCTAAAAAAGTTTAACTTTGAAAATGTTTAAATTGTAAAGCTCAAAAATATAAATAAGTTTTCTAGACTCCTTCATGTTAAAAAAAAATTATAATGCTCCGAGTTCATTACTTGTCACTTTTAGTAGAACTTCTTTTATACAGAATAATATTTCACACTCATAATCACTGTATATATATATATATATACATATATATCTTCTCGTTTCATTATCTTATCCGGATGTCGTGACCTTATTTGATGCAAGTTACAAGACGTTGCTATTTATATCGATTCTGCACTAGATTCATGATTTGCTGTATGTCTGATCTACATAACCTTGTGGTCTGATCAATGTAAAGGCGCATCGGTCTATCTTGTCTCCTTTCTCCATTAACCTTCCTTGCAGAATTGTTTTCTCCAGCCGATTTGCTTGTATTACATGACCAAAGAAACCTAGCATGTGTCTTTCAATGGATCTAATTACTCAGTGGGTTCGATTTTCAGTTCTTTTAAATCAAAATCATTTGTTCTGTGCGTCATCCATGTGATCCTTAAAATTTTTCTGTATCACTTCATTTTAAAAGCTTCCAGCTTCTTCCTCATCGATTTTTTAATCGTCCAAATTTCTAAGCCATATGTCGCTATGGAGAAAATTAACACTTTAAGAAGTAACAGTTTTGTTGTTTTAGAGGTCTTATGATTTTTCCATATACAATTGAGTTTACCAATCCCGA